>JAGFBZ010000300.1:0-623750 GCA_018398805.1 Hirundichthys speculiger
AGGGTCACTCTCTTCGCTCCGGGGGCACCATTTCAAGGTCCGGGGCGATCCTTCTATAGGGGAAAGGAGGGCCAAGTTGGGGGGACACGCCTTTGTTTCAACCCTGGGGATTCCTCTGCCGTCTTTTCTAGTCGTCCTTTTGGTGGCGGTGATTCGGATGAGTGCCTCTCCGTTTTTACGGTCCGCTTCCTTTGCCAGAGCTCATCACCCCCCCTGCCTTCTCCTCTTTATCTCCTCGGCTAGGTCCATCCCCGAGCTGCATCTGGCGCAAATCCCGGTTCATGCCTTCTACACAACTCCGTATCAATGGTGTGGGCGTGGTCTGCTGTTCATTCAATTCTTCCTCCATAACTGAGGCTTGGTTCAGTTGGTTCCTTTTCCTTCGTCTGACTCTGGGGCCATTTCTGGCCGATCCTGGGTCCCTTCTTGTGGGTCTTCAGCCCTCCTATATCCACCATCCTGACTTCCCTCAGCCGGTTAGGTGGGGCTCAGAGGCGTAGCTCTGCACCTCAGATCCCTCTACTACTTCCTCAAGGTCGCTACCTAAGAACTCGCTCTGCCCTAAGCCCTGAGTTAACCTATCTCGGTCCTCCTGGGCTTGTCTCTTCTGCTCCTCTGCTTTCCCAGACGGCGAGGCCGTCCCATGGGGCTTGGTTCTGCAGTCCTTGGTCCCAACCCTGGGTCATCCTCTTCTGGGCTAAGGTTCTTCTGTCCTGTCGCCATTTTTCTCATTCTTCTCATTCTTCTCTGTCTTTGTCTGATCGAGTCGTCTGTTCCTTAAAGCCTCCCTTAGGTACCAAATCGGGGTCAGGGATAAAGTTCAGACTGGTTGGCTATTCTACGCAGTCTTGGGATTTCCTCTAGAAATTCTCCGTCGACCTTCGCTCCTCTTCAATCCCGCTTGCTCCCTGCAATTACTGCGGGTTCGGCCCCCCCCTTTTTGTCCACACGGGGGAGTCGATCTTCTGTGCCTGCTGCACACTTTTTTATCCGGGGGGTCCAGATTAGTTGGACCTGAAACTCACTTTTTCAAGTCCCTGTTCGGGCGCCAAATGTAAAATCCCCCAGTTTTGGTTCAGTCTCTGACTAGCAGAGTCTGTCACCGGGACCAGCTCTCCATCCTACGGGTAAGAAGTTGCGGTCTAGGAGAGGTTCCTCACTAGATTTCCTCAAATATTTAAGCTGGTGTCGAGAAGATACGCCTAGCTCTCACTGCCTACTTCCAAACGTATGCCCCGCTCACTCCAATAACTGTCCTTCAGAGGAATAGCCGGGTGGCTCGAAGTCCAGCTATCGGTCACGTCTGTTAACGGCAGCTCTTCTCTCACGATCTGGGCTCTTGTTACAGGCTAGGAAAACTTTAGCGGCTCGGACAGCGAGCCTCAGGGACAATTTGACAAAATGTGGCTAAAATAACCCATAAGAACCTGTGTGTTAGTGCAGAGGCATAAACAAGTCTTCAGAATTCTGAACACAGATGTAATGTCCACAACGACGTCTTATGACAGTTTTTATATTTATTAAAGCAGATTAGCAAGGTTAAGCAACAGCATTGATTGGTTATACAATTTATAATTCTAAAAAGGCAAATTAAAGCTGTGGCTTACTGATCAGTTCATCTGGTTGGTCAAGGACAGGCTGGTACGCAATGTGCACCTTTGCGTTTTCAAGACCGCTGGCAGGGAGGGAGAGAGAGAGAGAGCTCAAACGATCAGGCCGGCCGGTATGCTGATTCGACCCCTCCTCCTTGCTAGCGGTGAGCTAGGCTAACCAAAAAGGCTCCAATTATTCCTTCAAGAATTGGGAAAAATTCGTAGATCCTGTTCCAAGCGTCTTTCTGTCTTCTTTTCTTGAAGTAATTCCTTCCAGTTAATCCTCCAGATGGGGGTTGCTCGTCCAGGTGCAGCTAATCCTTCTTCGTATGAAATCGCTCCAGAAATCCACCCCGAGTCCTTCTGCCTTCCCTTTTTATGTGCTCTCTCTCTCCTTGCTCGCCCTGCACCAGCCTTCATCTGATTGGTTCTCTCACCTTTGCATATGCATACATAATTTCCCTCAAACTCACATGACACTTCTGATGGTTATTCACATATACAGAGGCGGTGCATAATTTTACATAATCATGCATAACACACATCCCACAATGACTTCACATGTTTACAGCTTTGGCAGGGGCGTTCACCTTAATCATCATGACATCATGGCACACACAAGCCTCGCAAGGTCACCTTGTTTACTTGGCTATACAGCCCGTTAAGCTAAAGCTTATCAGCTAACGCTAACCCTTTTTCTAACGATCTACTTATCAATGTATGTTCCAACGTTACATTAACTGATTGATTCATTGGTTCGTGTTTTAATAACAGAATTCAGTAAATGATCGGCCACTTAGCCAAGGCCACTTCTGAGCTGAGCGGATGACATCGTCATTTGACCCAGACACCTGGTCCCAGTGTTGTGTATGCCGAAGTAACTTATGTTTACACTTACGCCCTCTCTCCTGCCCTGTTGACATTCCAGAGAGGAACATGCGCTCCGCTCTGTCTCTGTCCGTTTTTGACCCAACAAAAATAAGTTTTTCCCTTTAACATACACTATGTTAAAAATTAAAAATCACTAATACATTTTGTTTCTGATCCTTGACTAATCACACACACATTTCATACATTTCATTGATTAGGAATTGCTTACAAATCACGTAAAATCACCTCTCCTTCTGTTACTTCACTTGTTTAGACTAGTTACCGGCTCGTGCTTACATTACCTCACCCGCGGCTGCTATCTCCTACTCCTGTTTTGATAAACATAGCCGTTGTTTTCATTTTTCACTGGGTACACAGTGCCCACAGCACTTTCCCTGTGCAGCACAGACGCACAGTGTCTTGAAAAGAAATAATCATAGATTTAATACATTTCTGATCATTGAATAATGTGAACAAACTTCACTCTTCTTAAACATTATATCATCTCATTGGATAATTCCAACTTCACCTGGGTCACTTGACAACTGGATTGGGTTAACTCTTTTCACTGGGGGTGTTACTTCACAACAACCATGGTGTTATTTATGACACTTTGAAGTGTTTATTTTCCACACTGGATTGTGTTAACTGATTTCACTTAGAGTGTTAATTAGTAACTTTTAGAGTGTTATTTTGGCACTTTGAAGTGACAAATATGAGCTTTTAAATACTAGTCTGCATTTGTCTTAATACAAAAATGCATTAAAGTGCAATTATGACTACAGTGTTACATTCAGTGAAAACCCTTGTTAAGTCATCTTACCCTATACAGGATAAAAAAGCAGAAAACATAAAAATGGTCACATAAGCATTTTAATAAAGATTAAATTCCAAGCACCATACAGTATACTTTCACAACAAAAATAATGGCACAATGTACAGACCATCATCATCACCATAAGCACTTTGCAAATCAAAGGGCTTGTATATTTCAATACAGTCTGCTTTTAACAACATCTTTTTCATCAGTTTCAAACACTTTATAAGCATGGCAATGTTCACTGAAATTTTCAACCACAAGATTCTGAACTATGAAGTAGGTGTGACTATTGACCAAAACTATTGTTTTTATTCTGCAAAACACAGGCATCTCATGTTCAGCACCACAACAAATGACCAATCCTGTTCTGTACTCAGTCCCATTAATGTTAACCCAATTAACAGAGAAAGCCTCTTCTGCAACAGCAGGCAAGGCTTGGGAGATCAGTTCACTATTTTCCTCACTATCAACATCAAATGATTTCAAGGGTCCATACTCAACATGGTTTAAAGGACATGTCTCCCACTTGTATGCTATGGATGTTTGATGTTTTTTGGCAAGTGACACTGTGATGTTCTTAAAGTTCTTAAGGGTGTCTTTGAACACCCTATGTTTAGCCTCACCTCTCATGCTCCAAACATGCAATAATGGCCCAATTTTTCTGATGCAAGTTGGGTAGTGCAACATAAAGTGGTGTTTGGGAATCATGTTCCTACCTGGATACAACAGTTTGAACAAGTCATGATGTTCCATTATCAAATGTTTTAGATGCACAGTCATGCCATGTGTAACAGATGGAGAGAATATGATGTTAATTATTTGCAACAATAGCAATAGCATAGTCCAGTTCTGATTTCCTTCTGGCACAATATCACCAAAAATTAAAGGAATGTTTCTAATCAGACAAAGAGTCTGAATGGAGTTAAGACCTATACTATTACCAGGACTGTCTAAGTTCACCCTTGTTGGACGATTTTTGCTCTCCAAGTAGCCATAGTCAAAAGCATAGATCCTTGATAAAAGAGCAGGTTCAGGAAGAAAATTGTCTGAGAGATATTCCAACAGTAACTTTATCTCATATTGTGCTACCCCTTCGAGAATATCATGCATAATGTCCAAGGAAAAGTTCTGGCAAACATGAAAGAATTGAAGAGTGTTCAGTGTAGAATTCCTTTTTAAGCCAAACACATGCAGCTTTCGAGGATCAGATTGCAACTCACTGCAGTGCATTTCAAAAAGTTCTTTCCCTCGTAAGATGATCTTTGGATCATCCTCAGTATACACACTCTGAGCATCCTCTTTAGCAATTAAACACAAACGACAACAGTAACGCCCACTGAAAGACTCAACAAAACCCAAAATTGAGTGCATCCCCAAGTTGTCCCCAGTTATCTGACATATAGTGCCATGGACCTTTTCAGATGAGAAGGGTAAATCAATGCCATGGCTCTCCAAAAACTTTATGTCATCAATCAGAGGCTGTAAAATAGGATCGAAGCCATATTTTTTCACATCTTCTGCATGAAACAATGCAACCAAATGAATGTTCATCAATGCAGAATTTAACTTTGGAGGCAGATTTCTGAGGACAAAATAGACTGCACCAACTTTGTGAACACCACGTTTGGAACCAAGTGGATTAGCAGTCTCAAAGTCATCGTAATAAAGCTGAATTTGCAAAGAAGTCTGTGGTTTTGAAAACAATGGATGAGACTTAAAGTAACTTCCATCACAAAAGTCTTCATATCTGTCTTCTTTTGATACACATGGTTTAGCAAGCAGCTCACAAATATAAGAATTGCGACATATAAATTTGATTGTTTCCAAAATTGGAATGTACACAAAAGTGTCTTTTACTGGTACCTGGTCATAAGTGCCTGATTTTTTATTTAACCTTGTATCATAACGTATACCTAAAGTCTTTTCCACTGGCTCCACAATTCCCCATTTTTCACGGAAATATGACTTTCTTTTAACTTCAGTGTCAAACTTCTCAACTGGATTGTCAAAAGTCTCAAGACATTTTTCCACTGGTGATCTAACAGGATTTTCTGTTGGCACAACGTTCAGTACTTTTTGTTTAAACTCACAGTGCAGTCCATCAGCAAAATCTTCCAAATCACAAACAAGTGATGACACAAAACTATTTGCCAAACCACTACCATTGAGTTTACCAATAATTTTAGTACAAATGGCTTCAGAATTTTTTTCATTCTTTGACCTGACCCATTCTTTTCAGAACACCCAACCTCAATGTTCTGAATACCACTTGTTCCTGCAACTTCTATGTCTGTATCTTGTAATCTGTCAAAATCAGCTTGAAATGACTCTGGGGGTTCTGCATCACCACTTTGACAACAATCTTCATTATGAACACTATTTAAATGTTTTTTTAAACCAGAGTATGTAGTGAACTGACGGCTGCAACCATCTTGTGAACAAGCCAACTTAAATTTGGTGCTTGGATAAAAACTGTGACCTAGTCGCAAATGACTTATCAAAGCCTGACTGGTGCTATGCAGAGTTTGACAGATAAAACATTTAAACATGGTTCTAATTCAACATTTTGGCACGCAACTCACGGACACGTGGTGACTCATCTGTTGAGGTAGCATCAATGTTGAATATGGTGGTCTGCACAAAACTGTAGAGATGAACCAGTGACTCGTCGTAAGATAAGTTGAACACGTAGTGGGATTTGAAAAGTTCATCAAAAGCACTCAGTGAGCTGGTGGCTTGGCAGGGGATGAGCTGTTTGTCCACTGCGATGTAGAAGGTGTCAATGCTGTTCTGGGTTCGGCCAACAGCGAGGATGTATGGCTGTTTACCATCTCTTGCTTGCAAGTGTTCATCGATGCTGCAGCATGACTAAAAACAAATATGATATTAAAATACAGGCCTAGCTTACACTTGCTGAGTATAAACTATTCATTCAGTTTGACATTATGTGCCTTGCTAACTTATTACAACATACTAAGACACATACTTCATGGAGAGGAAAACTAAAAAGTGCAAAAACTGAAAAAGTGTTTTGAAGGATTTTAAAAAGTGAGATAACATATTTACCTTGTGAAAGTGCACCATTTTGTCTGCTGCATCGGTTGGACTTATTTTGGTTCTCCTCTTTCGTCCAGCAGTGGGTGGCAAAAGTTGAAGCAGTAGCAGCAGAGAGGCCATGTCACTGTCCCAGTCTGTTAATGGTTGAATTTATAAAACAATTTCAAAATGACATGTAAAAATACATATTATTAGTATCAAACAAGCATGCTACGAAGCCTACCATTTGCATCACTCTCTGTAGGTTTCTCAGCAGCTTTTATCAGACGACACAGGTCAGTTGACTGAGTCAGCTGCTTGGCTTCTTTAATAACCTTTGGCTTGAATGACATGTCCCACTTCTCAAGCAACTTGGTGGATGTTTCAGCACCAAACAGCAGCAGGAAGTCTTGATTGACCTGTTCATCATACACACAGGACATTAAAACAGGGCTCAACATTGTTTACATTGCAATAAGTGATTTTGACCAATATGGGCCTGACTGGGATGACCAATGATCATGATGTTTTACTGTTGCCATTCACATCAACAAAAAAATAATAAAATAAAATAAAATAATACAACATTTGAAAATATGTTTGACTTACTAGTCCTTTGACATCCAAAAAGCGAGGAAATGTTTTGAAGACATCTGCAGTTTTTTGTGGATCATGCACCAGTTCCCGGCGATGTTGGAACGTCATTTTCATCTTCTGAAATACACTTGCTTCATCAGGAGAGTGAACAAGAAAAGAAATGGCCTCCTTGCAGGCATCTCCATCAAGTTGCTGAGGCAGTGTGGTTGCTGATCTTCGACGCTTAGGTCCTTGTTCTTGATGCTCTGAGACTTCCTTCACTGGCCGTTTGGTTGTAGACCTGGACATGGTTTTGAGGCGCCACGCTAAATATCCAGTGCCCTTCACTCCGTCATAGAAATGCTCCTGTCACATTTCAATAAAAATGAAAAATAAACATCAAATGTGATCTTACAGACTTTGCAGATTCATCAAAAAGAAACCAAAGGACTATTATCATGTAACAGGTTTTCTTTTTCAACTTAATGTGGAATACATGTTAAACAACATCCACAATTTCAATACAGTTTTATGACAGTAGTTATTACGAAAGAGGAATTGAGATTTTTCTTTTAAATAATTTAGCTGATGTAATTATTCCATGATGAAAACTTGAAACTAAATAATGTGCTGTTTTACAATCACTGCGTGACTTACATAGCCCTTTGGAGAATATGGATCCTTCAATGTAGGAAAGAGTGTAATTATTCCAAGGGCATATTTCTCCTTTTGCTTACGGGAGGGAATTCTGCTATAGAGGAAATACAATTGACAATGTTGAATCAGAAATAGGCTTTACTACAGTATACAGAACATTCCATATGGCCCTTCTTTACTTTTTTTTTTTTATTACTATTACTCTTACCCATGTCTCTCAGTCATATCACTTGCCAATATGTTAACAAGCTGCCGCCGGGTGCGATGGCTCAGTGAATTTTCGGCAATGTATTCTTCAAGAATTTCCTCTCCACCAGGTTTCCTAGTCAAGGCGTTTTTAACCATCTGCTCATATAAAAGGAAAAATGATAACAATAAAAACTTGTTTTTCAGTAAAGGTGAGAGTTTAGAGGAATGTCAACAAACCTGTGAAAGACATATCTGGCAAGAAGCACTAACTTCTACTCACATTTTTTCATAAAGGGCAAGTTGGGAACTACCATAATTTGAATTTCAATTTGTATAACAATCTACAGTATAAATGGTGTCAACTCAAAAATACAAATGACATTTTCTGTTCTCAATTACCTCTTTTGCATCCTTTGACACAGAAACATGTGGTGCAGAACTGTCTTTGCTGGATCTACTGCGGCCTGCAGGAATGCCCAGTTCCCTGAGGTCACTGTCACTTGATGAAAGTGATATAGTATCCGTGAGGGAAGATAATGTATCTGAGGCGGATGGTGTAGAATGAGCTAAAGGAGAAAAAACTTTAGGAGAGATGATTTGGTTAACTTTCTTTACTCCACAATTCCATTAATAACACAATTTTCATGTTCATGTTCAGACAACATTCTATACAAATATGAAATTTCAAGTTATGATAAATTTACCTTCATCTGAAATCTTTTCGCGTACTGTCAGGCATATGTCTGGTTGGGCCTCCAGTAACTCCAGAAAAATGTCGTCTTCGACAGCTGTGTCAGTTTCATCGAAAATATCAAGGTCAGCAGCATCCGGGAGTCCAAACTTGGTTTTGGCTTATAAAAAAGATAAGCATAATGTCACCTAAAAAGCCTGTACAATTTTTTTAAAAACGAATTTTAACTTTGTTATTTTGCTAATACTTATTAAGAGCAGTTCTACCTGTCTTTAAATGGCTAAATTAGACATCTGCAGCAACAATATGGCCTAGGCCTACTGCTGATGTCGTACATTAAAAAAAATTTGTTAACAGTTAATTAGTTTTTTAAATAGATGAGATGCAAACATGATGAACTGATACATGTGCAACAAATTTTGTTCTGCCAGGCTATCTTACCTTCACTGATGAATTCTAGATAAGTGAATCCTGCGTGCAATTTAATGTACTTCTTTACATTGAGGTATTTCACTTTCAGCAACATGTCTCACAGCTGCACCTGGTGGAGAAAGTAGGAGGAGGCAGAATGAAAGTGTATTAGGCCAACTATTAACTATAGCTCAAGTGCCAATAACTTAAAGAAAGAAAACAGGCTACACATTGCTGGGTGACAGACCACTTCGACTGATTCAATATAATTTGGCCTGTCCCTGCGCATGCAGTAAAACAGCTGAACTTGGTTATACAGTATTTGCACACAATGAATTATCCACCCAGCCACAATAAGACTACAACGGCGATCTTTTTGTCGTCACTTACATTCACCAACATGTTGGTGTCAAATATGTCACTGCTTGTACTTGTGGAAAATCATCAGCTATCGTCAGCTATGATTTCAGGATGATAATCCACATACAATGTCTCGACGAATCACGCCCGCCCTCATCACGCTTTCACTTTTAGGCAATAAATACCCTTTGTAAATTGATGTATTTCTTACATTTCGTTTCTGTGAGTTTCTGACACACGGCTGTCTTAGCTAGCTTCTAGCTTACTTTATGGTGGTCGTTAGTGTCAAGATATGCTAGGATAATGCAGCATCATAAAATATCGGTGGAGGCGACGACCGTCCCCTGTCATTTATTCCGTTTAATCTAAAACACTGATTGGTAACCTATTTCACTAAAACGAAAGCAAAGTCTTACTTGGATTAATATTCTTACCATTAGCAAGCACTCCACACAACCAGCACGCTTTGCTTGGTCAAGCAACAGAATTCAAACCCCCTGCCACTTCCACGATTGGTTTGCTACTTTCACTACTAGCATGGTTTGTGTGTAATTAGCGCATCTGCCCCATAGACCAGGCCCCACTTACCAAAACTTGACTTTCAACAACGTCTTCATATGATTTTTAGCTCACTTCTGAGGAGAATGTTTGCTTCCGAGAGCATAGGGCTATGCATTTGTCGCTGGCTTGCTGCTTCTCTACCAAAAATTCAAATTCTAACGTCTGCATTTTTCAAACAGGACAACCCCTCCCTCGTTTCATTTAATAGGCATTAAACACTGGGAAGCATTTATATCATTAGAACTAACTAGGACCAAGTATTACATTTAATACACATTTATTTTCAATATGCAATATTAACTTATGTGGAAGATCTGGAAGCGTTACCCAAGCTAACGAATCCCGGCTTTTACCACAGATGAATAGGCTACAGTCCACATTGAGAAAATGTTGCATCCTTCAGATAAATAATGTAATTAAAATTCATACAGTATTCAATTATGACTACAATAACAGGTTTTAAATTGTTATGCATAGTTCTTACCTTCACAACCTCTGCGATCCTGACAGCAAACATGGCGGACTCTTCATGCCCATGAGCGCGAAATACCCGGATGTAGAAATCAACTCCGAATGAGTGTTATTGTATTGACTCTCTGAAATAACTCCAGTTGCAGAGCTTTTTCAGCACTGCCAGTGTTACAGTAACTCTAAGATCAACACTTTTCAACTCAAAATTTTTAACACCAGAAATTTTAACACAAATCAACACTTCCGATTTTGCTGTGCAGGACTGTTTCTGGAAGCAGACTTCATCAGCCTTTAGCAGACCCCCCCAACCCCCCATCCCTCCACCTCGCATTTATCTGTCGCTCTCATCACTGCAGGTTTTTAAAGCTATGGAGCCCCTTTTGGGTCATAATTCAATGAATAAATGAGTCTATTATTATGAAATACAGGCGTTTATTATTATGAAATATTTCCCATTATTATGAAATGCATGTTTATTATTATGAAATATTTCACATTATTATGATAATGGTTTCATTTATCATAAGAATGATCTTTTACATAATAATGGATTCGTTTTTCATAAGAATGAGCTTTTACATAATAATGGCTTTGTTTTTCATAGGAATGATTTGTGTGTCAATCACAGCAGAGAGGGCGGAGCCATTTATGTGATTGGCTGCTCTTTCATTCAGGCATAAGCAACAGAACAGTGAATATCGATAGTGGGCGAGAGGTGCAATGTATATACTCCAGGCCAGTAGGTGGCAGAATGCACCTCAGTTTACGGTTAAAAGTTGACATCGACTAAGAAACGTAGCGCGAAATGTAGGGAAAACTTGATTTTGATGGCATGGCAACAGGAGAAAGATCCTTTTCTGACTTACTCCGAGAGGTAGCCAACAAGCTCGATGCGAGTCCCCCACCAACTAGTCGATGTCAGAGCGTAGAATGAAGAAGGATCAGCCAATGAGCTTGCGGGTCAACCACTGGTCCCACCCAGTAGCAAAATATCATTATTATGTAAAAGCTCATTCTTAGATTAAAAAAAGCCATTCTGAAATAAACTATTATGCATTAAACTAAGATTAAATAATAATAAAAATATAGTTCATAATAATTACATTTTTTTCATAATAATGGGAAATATCTCATAATAATACACATTTATTTCATAATAATGGGAAATATTTCATAATAATAAACATGTATTTCATAATAATAAACATAAATTTCATAATATTGGGAAACACTTCATAATAATAGATACATATTAAATAATAATAAATGTCTGTATTTCATAATAATAGACTCATTTATTCATTGAATTATGACCCAAACGGGGCTCCATACAAAGCAAGTAATTTTTCCCAGCCTGGAAAAAAAACATCAAAAACAATCATACTGAATCTTTTGTTGATCTCTGTTGGTCTTTTTTTTTCAGCTCCAACTTTCAAACTTCATGTTTAAGGATGAATCATGAGCAAAGGTAAGACACTGATCCTCCGTCTGGGCAAACATTATCGGAAGTACTTGGATGCATGCAGGTGTGTGTGTCTGTGTGTGTGTTTCCTGATGGATGTTGCAACGACACGAACAGCCCTGTGACTGTAGCTCTCCCTCAGGTTGCTATAGTGACTGTGGCGTTGAGTGTTGGGGGAACCAACACGAGGCTACCGAGGGGGCGGAATAGAAAATGAAGCGGCTCGCGCCGTGTTTGTGTGCACGTTTCTGTTTTTCGTACGCATGTATTTTCGTACAGAGTGGGCGTGTTGCTTCTGTTTGTTTATCTGCATTAAAAAAGACATTCACCTGTGTCATCAGCAACACACACACACACACACACTCACGTGCACATGCTCTGTCTGCACAGAGATCTTGTGACAGCTAAAGTGTGGGCCGAGGGTACCCTGCTCTGAATCACAGGCCGACATATGAGTGGGTCGCTCTTTGTGTCATTTTTCACTGAAATTGCGGCGTGAATGGAGCCGCTGCAGACGCTTCCAACCAGAGGGAACGAACGCCTTTGCAAGCACAGAGATTGCAAAACAGCAGGTATGAAGTTAATGTTGCCAGATGGTTTCTTCACTGCACTCTTAAAAAGTGATTTCCATCTTTCAGTGTTAAACCCCCCCACCCCTCCCCCTACAAGGCTTTCATGGTAAACATGAGCGCTTCAATTCAATTCAATTCTATTTTATCTGTATAGCGTCGGTTACAATGTCAGTTGTCTCTAGGCGCCTTACAGAGACCCAGAGCCTGACCCCCGAGCAAATATGAATTAACTAAAATTAACAATCGGGCTGTAGTGATACACTAATCTCCCGATACGATACACGATATTCAGCTCACGATACGATATATATCGATATTCACCTTACAATACATTTACATCATTTTCCAAAAGATTTTAAAGGGACAAAGTGATTTTGGTGACATCTTGTGAGTGTTTCAATGACTTTTTTGAATTAATTGATCATTGAGCATCAATTACACATTATATGGCTGACAGGCAGCTTGCAAATGCTGGACAAAATGAATAAAAGATTTGTTGAGAAAAATAGTTTCATTTATTTAAACGGTGCAAATTGTTGCTTGCAAGCTTTTAAAGGTGGGACACGGGGGTTTAGAAAGAAGCTTAGAATATTGATACCTGCAGCTGAAAAATCAATACTCGATACTCGATAAAATATTGATATATATCGCAGAATCGATAAAATCGCTCAGCTCTACTAAACAAGGATAATCGCAGGTAAAAAAAACTCCCACAGTGGGAGAAAAAAACCTTTAAGCCAAACAGTAGCAAGGAAAAACTCCACTTTAAGAGCAAGAAACCTTGAGCAGGACCTGGATCATATGGGGGGACCTTCCTGCTGAAGACCAGCCAGGTAAAGAAAGAAAAAAAAAGAAGGGAGACAGGACAGAGAGAGGATGGAGGACAGAGAGAGGAGAGCACACACTGAATGAAATGACTACATAAACAGATGCAGGTAGCAGCACTGAGGTGAGATGGTCAGAGGACTAGATCACCGGTCACCACGGCAACCGGCACCCTGAACACATCTACACACACAGGTGGTAAATGCTGGGATGGACAGAGGATGAAACTGCAAGTGAGCATGAAACTCAGGAAACTGCAAACATACAGAAAGAAAAGAGAAATAGGGGGTAAAACAGCACAACAAACTACAGGAAAGAAAATGGAGCACAGTTACAGTAACAAGGTGCTCCTAATTAACTATGGAATGAGCTGGAGGAGGAAGAAGGGAGGAGGAAAGGGAAGGAAAGGGAGAAGAGCAATGGAGACACCGCTCAGCAGATCATGTTGTTGTCCCCCTGCAGCGTAGGCCTATAGCAGCATAGCTATGACGAAGGTGTGATTAAGATGAGCTACTCTAGCTTCACAGAGCAATACCAGGAAACAGAAGTACTAGCAGCAATAAATATAGAAATAATCAATTGGATGCAATTTAAAACTGCTCTTCTGCTGGTTTTTTTGTTTTTATTTTTTTTCTGGGAATGACTTCACGGCTTTATGTCAGCCAGCCTGTGAAGTGCAGGCGGGGAGGTTGGCTTTTTTGTCATGTTGTGTTTGAAAGTGAGAGGATGCTGCAGAGGAACGATGCAGAGCAGAAGGTTCCCATCTCCAAAGGAACGATGGCGATTCAGGAACGATTCATTAAAAAGAGAAAATAAAAAAGGTTGACTGGTTTCTCAAAAGGCATAACATGACAAACGGACACAAGACACGTTTAATGCGTATTTTAGCCATTAAAGTGTGAAATCTAAAATAAAAATAATGCTCAATGCAAATCATAAAACTTACCCAAGCTGGTGAACGCTTTAGCAGCAGCTAAAGGTCTCTTCGTGTTTGTTTGATGGGGACAGAAAACTTCTTGTTCCGTGAGATGTTCAGGCCGTCTTGCATCTGGGATGTTCAGTCATCCTCACATCTCATTTCCACAGGTCTGTATGAAATATGCAGTTTTCCCAAAGTCTTCGATGCAAAGAACGACAGCTCTTTACAGATGGTTTGATGCTTGAATGCCAGTTAATAATTCCTGAAGGAGATGAACGAGTTTCTAACTAACTGCTCTCTGTAACGTGGACATATTTTTCTGTGTGTTTTGTTGGACTCACCTTTGATGTCATCATAAACTCAAAAAAGGGCTGGTGTGGGGCACTGTGCCCCCTCCTGGCATCAGTGTTTTTCCACCCCGCCTCCCACGGAAAGTCTCCAGACATTTCGACCAACCAGAAAACACTCAGACGATGTCATTTTCGTTTGGCTGTGCTGCCTCACAGCTGTAAGGTCCCTGGTTTGAATCCTTTGTGTATGTGTGTGTGGGTGGTTTGTGTATGTGTGTGTTTGTTGGGGGGGGGGGGGGGGGGGCCTCACTACTTGTTACATTGCGGCATCAAAGTCTCTGGTAACATCCTCTGTACCCATTAAATAAATAACAACAACAACAAAAAAAAAAAACCTCACTCAGAGCGGGTTTGGTACGTGGGAATCACCTTTCGTGATAAATCCATATTTCAGTAGAACTCCTGGTATTGTCTGTTAAAAGCTTTCTTTTTCCTGGAAGTCGTAGGTTGTTCTTCTTTCTCTTCACTGTGCATTTTCCCCTTCATAAAGACGTCTGTTTCTTACTCATTTTGTTAGCTGGGTTAAATTTTGGTGACCGAGATGTAACCCTGATAGCAAAAAGACTCCGCCCCAGATCCGCTGCGAAAGTGCTGTGAGATCCGAAACGGACCCGTATCAGGGTCCACTTGCACTCAGTGACAGATCCCCTTTGGAGGCGGATCGCGGACCCACGCTGGCTCTGCGCTGCGTCCGGTCTGCATCCTCGACTAAAACCTTACCTCCGCATGGCTCCTGAGCAGACCTGCACATCCGCCACGGATACGGGTCCGTTTTGCGGATCCGTTTTGGTTGTCTTTGCTGTGTGGGAACCAAGAGAATCGGTCAATTTTCAAAATAAAAGATTTTTCAAAATAAAAGCTCGCTCAGACTCATATAATAAATAAAACTTAAATAGCTAATTTTTTTCTTGCGTGGCCCGATATCAATTAATCCATGGCCTCCACCGGTCCACAGCCCGAAGGTTGGGGACCACTGGTTGAGAGTATCTGGCCTCTTTAATAGGCAGGCCGACTGTCCAGGGTGGAGCACTGGGACAGCTGGGATAGGCTCCAGCAGACCCTGTGAGCCTCACCAGGAAGAAGCAGTAGAGATAATGGATGGATAGATGTTTTAGAGGCAGTGTTAGCCATTTGGAGATATAAATGGGTGCAAAGCTCTTCTTACTCGAAATGAGGGAGGAATGGTTTGAAATGCCCATTTCTTTTCTGTTTTAATCTTCACCTGTAGGCTTTAGAAACTCACAACATATCCAAGCAACTGAAAGAAGTTTTTTTGTAAGCCAGCTATTCGGTGTAACATTCTTCCCAAAATCTACAGCACAAGTTCAGTTTTTTTTCTTCTCAACGCGCAGGAGGGAAACTGCACTCCAAAGAAACACCAGAAGAAGGATTTTCACATCCACGTCAGACGTCACGGCGCTCCGGCGCTCGCTTCAACACCTGTAAGGCTTTGGGATTAAACCCAGCACACCGTCAGATGTTTATAGGTTCACCGTCTTGAGGAAGCTTTCTTCATGACCGCTGCCTGTGTTTGCTAGTTCTTCCTGTATCAGTGGACTGTTCCCAGTGCCACTGCGACACAAAACCAACCCGTGATTGACGTACCCCCGTTTTAACAGCTGAAGATGTCTGCTTTTTCCCCCTCTTCAACACTTTTCACCCTTTCACCCTCCACACAAAGCTCTTCTCATCGCTGCCAAAATATTTTAACTTCAACATGACTTCAACATGACATCCACCATCACTGCATTTTTCATTAAACTTTTCCTCGTGATATGAACCCAGTAAAAGTTTAAATATTAACGTATGACCTCCCTCTCCCTCATATCAAGGGGTTATTGCATTTTCCAGACTGCAGGGAGGTTCAGGCAGGGCTTTTAGAAGCCAGAGTATCTGCACAGCTTCACAATCACCTTCGCTTTGCTAATCGTGTCTGTGGGAAAGCCACAGCCCCCAACAAGTCTGTGAAGGTATTATTATAATTCACCTCAGCGCTTAAATCTCATGGTGTGCCCAAACAAACAGTTAAGCCTTTAATCACTAAAGTAGTTACAGTCAGAAGTAAATGTGACTAGCGGTGCACTTTTGCATAGCACTGTATGAAGTAGATAGACGTCACTGCGGGAAAACATGGTAGAAGATGGAGAGACGGAGTTGCATTTTATCTTTACGCACTTCGAGAAAGAACCTTGAGCGCTGAAGGACCAGGCGTTGCACCAGCAGCACGTTGTTGAGTAGGAGAGACAGGTGGGCTCAAGGTGGAGGTGGGATCACACCAGTGGACGTCTCAGGACCTTCTCGTTTCCAGGGGTGTGGGCGAGATGGACGAGTGGGCTGTGGTGATGCTGTGATGTGTGGTGAGAGCAGGGAGCAGATTCAGCAGAGCTCAGAAAGGAAGGGAGGAGCATAATGTAATGGACAGGTATGCAGTTGATGTTGGAACTGATGTTGGAGGAATGAACTGAGAGAGGCCTAAAGCGACGGCGGGGACATTTAAATCCCAAATGATCACACTGTTGACATGATGGACATCTCAGTTAGTTTACATTAGTTCACAATGACATTCTGATGGACTTTTTTTATTCCATTCTAAATATAACAATTTTGAATAATGAATTGTGTAATGTTAAAGGAAAATAACTGACTTATTAAAGCTATTTGGAAACTGAAACGGTAAAGGTCAAATGAAAACAACCTGTTCCAGTGCAGCTCAGTACCTGCAAAAGGACCTAATCGTAGGGCTGTAGCGATAGACTAATCTTGTGATAGGATATGATACATGATATTCGGCTCACGATTTATATTCATCTTACAATACATTTACATCATTTTCTGAAAGATTTTAAAGGGGCAAAGTGATTTTGGTAACATCTTGTGAGTGTTCCAATGACTTTGTTTGAATTAATTGAACTGAAAGCATCAATTACACATTATATGGCTTACGGGCAGCTTGCAAATGCTGGACAAAATGAATAAAAGATTTGTTGAGAAAAATAGTTTCATTTATTTAAACAGTGCAAATTGTTGCTTGCAAGCTTTTAAAGGTGGGACACAATGGAGAGTTAAAGTAAAGGGAGTGGCCTTCTTTGGCAGCTTTTTTGGCTTGATACTGAACATATGCCACCAGGTTAAGTAAAGTGCAGGAAAGGCACCCCTGCGGGACATGGGGGTTTTGAAAGGAGCTTAGAATATCGATACCCGCGGCTGATAAATTGATAGTTTATGGGGAAATAAAATATTGATATATATCGCAGAATCGATAAAAATGCTCAGCTCTACTAATCTGCTACAAATGTTGAGTTTATGTCTCGAAATAATTGTATCCCAATCAACACATCAGTGGCATCATTAACAGAAGTTATGCTTCTCTGGGAGACTGTTAGAGAACTGACATGGATCATATTTATACTCTGCAGTTAGTTTTAAGTCCATGTTATTCAGAACTATACAGCCACTATCACTGAAAAACTAGTGTTACTATTATTACAGACTTCTTCATCAGCAAACTTGACTTACACTTTTATTTGAAAATAAACTCCTTATGTGAACCTTTTTCTTTTGCAGCCATTCTCACTACTGTTTGACACCCATGTTTCTGGCAAAACAGTTTTTCTTCCTGCACAGTTTTGGCACTGCAAAAAACAAAATGTATCTTCCGCCTCTCGCGGGACATCTAGAATAATGAGACGCTAGCAGGGCCTTCCTTTCTTTGGTGGGGGGGTGGGGTGGCGGGGATCAATCATGCTGATTATTGATGGGGACACATCCCCACCAGCCATGCTACTTCTACGCCCTTGGCCTAATGAAGAGATGAGCGCTCCTCAACCAGTGTGCTAAATCAAAATATAACCTGCGTTCTTGTATAACAGAGAACTGGCTGGCAGGAGGCTGAAGAAACAAAATCACATGAGCGAGCGAGCGGTACAGTAGCTAGCCTCCTAAATTGTCAGTAAAACGGCGTTCGCTAGCTTGCGTTTTGCATAGATCATTTACATATGAGCCAGCTACTGTATAAATGCACTGTTAGTTCAACTTTAAGGTCAGAGGTCAAAGGATGTAGAGAGCTGGTAACATCACCAAACCTTAGCTGTCTACTGGTTGTATCCTCAGACTCAAATAGCATTTAGCGTTTAGCTGTTTAGCAGCTTCAACAGGCTCAGTGTGGCGTTCAGGATCCTTCAAACTGTCTGTGCAAGTTCAGTGCTACTCTTCACTGTAATGCAGTAATATAAACACATACCTGTTAAAATGTTGGGAATATTATACATGTGAAAATCTCAAAAATGCATGTTATAATGGTGTTTAACCCGTTTTTTTTTTCTGTTTGTTTTTTTAATAATTCACAAAAACTGCAATATATTATGGCACTACAGAAAAAAACATCTTTGGATAAAGTAGTCAGTTATTGTTATATGGTTGAGATGAAACGGTTAAGCCATTAAGATCAATCAATCAATCAATCAATCAATCTTTATTTGTATAGCGCTTTTCATGCAAAAACATGCAACACAAAGTGCTTTACAGAATTAAAAACAAATAATCACAATAAAACCCCTTCCCTCCCACCCTCCATACTAAACAAATATACACACACAATCACAACCAATAGGGCGACATGGCATGGCACTGAGGATCAAGGAAAAACGCCACCTTTTGGGCCATCCACACTGGGAGGAGCCGCAGGCCTTATCAGGGTGACCGGCACCTGGGCCCCCCGACTCCAACTGACAGGCGGACCCCCAGATCAGTAGGAGGAACCCCCAGCCAGCCAGGCCAGAGGGACCCAAGGACAGCACCCCCAGTCACCTGACACAGCTCCCAGTGTGGAGGACCCCCCTGAGGAAACACTGGAGTTAAAAGATAATGACTAAAAGCATAAAATAGCAAGATAAAAGCAGCTAAAAGCAGATAAAAGCATCATCCTAAAAAGCAAGTTAAAAGGAGCAACATAAAACAGGATAGCACCAGATAAAAATGTAAGAAGAGTTTAAAATATTAATTAAAAGCCTGATTAAAAAGGTGTGTCTTTAGTCTTCCTTTAAAAATATCAACAGTCTGCTGTCCTGAGGCCCTCCGGCAGGCTGTTCCACAGGTGGGGGCCATAGTGGCTAAATGCTGCCTCACCGTGGGTTTTTGTTCTAGGTTTTGGTATGGTTAAAAGGCCAGTGCCGGAGGACCGCAGGGTCCGCGAGGGTTGATATGGTAAAAGCAAGTCAGATAAATAAGAGGGCGCAAGGCCATTAAGACATTTAAAAACCAGTAAGAGAATCTTAAAATCGATCCTGAAGCGGACGGGGAGCCAATGCAGCGACTTTAAAACTGGCGTAATGTGTTCCCGCCCTCTGGTCTTCGTCAGCACGCGAGCGGCTGAGTTCTGTAATAATTGGAGATTTACAATACTCTTTTTGGGAAGACCAGAGAGCAGGGCATTACAATAATCCAGGCGACATGAAATAAAAGCATGCATTAGCACCTCCGTACTGGCCTGAGAGAGAAACGGGCGGACTCTGGCTATGTTCTTAAGGTGATAAAAACCTATTTTTGTTATATTTTTGATATGTGGTATAAAATTTAGCTCAGAGTCAAAAATCACGCCCAAATTCTTTACTGATTGGGTCGGTTTAAGATCCTTTAGTTTTGGTAAAAGTTTCTCTCTCTGGCCTTCAGGACCTATAACTAAAACTTCAGATGTATCTAGTTACGGCAGAGCTGCTAACCTGACGGTCGCTGACCCCTGCACCTGTTTCCTCTACCGGCCCGTTGTCCATCCTGTCAAACATCCCTCCACGATGAGCTTTCACTGTAGCCGTTATATTAAGTTTAGAGCTGAGCGATTTTATCGATTCTGCGATATATATATCGATATTTTATTGAGTATTGAGTATCGACTATCAGCCGCGGGTACCGATATTCTAAGCTTCTTTCAAAACTCCTGTGTCCCACATTTAAAAGCTTGCAAACAACAATTTGCACTGTTTAAATAAATAAACTATTTTTCTCAATAAATCTTTTATTAATTTTGTCCAGCATGTGCAAGCTGCCTGTCAGCCATATAATGTGTAATTGATGCTTTCAGTTCAATTAATTCAAGCAAAGTCAATGGAACACTCACAAGATGTCACCAAAATCACTTTGTCCCTTTAAAATCTTTCGGAAAATGATGTAAATGTATTGTAAGATGAATATCGATATATATCGTACCGAATATCGTGTGTATCGTATCGTATCATGAGATTAGTGTATCGCTACAGCCCTAATCAAGTTGTTAACCGCAGGGACCTGCACAGTCTTTGTACTGTACCACGGCGCCCCCACAGGGTGCACACTGACCGACAACGAGCTAAATTTTAGCATTCATGAATGCTAAAATTTAGAAGAGGGACGCCAGAGGATCATGAACAGGAAGTGGTGACCCCACATCAGCAGAAACGTTGACCTCCGACAGGCTGAATGCTACATACAGAGGCAGAAATTGAATTGGTCTGGACAGGTGTGGAGGAGAGATGCTGGGAATGTTGGCAAAACGCAGTCAGAATAAGATGCTCCCAGACAAGCAAAGAAAATAAAAGCAGGAAGCAGGAGCTTTATGGCTGCTGTGACACAGAGGAAAGGACGTGATGAGACTGAAGTGGATCACCCAAAAACTGATGATGTGTACAGAGACACAGTAGGTCAGCTTCTTACGTACATCACAGCCTCTCCATTTCCTCCGCACAGAATATCTGCTGATTCTCATTAGACGGGACCGAACAGGATTATTGACTCTGTACATGTGCTTACGATCAATACATCCACGGAGGCTGAGCTGTATGTATATAACTGAGAGCGAGCCCCTCTGGACACCCGCAGACTGGAGCAGGCAACAAACTCTGTCTCTAAGAGGCCCATGAGGACCGTTGTGGACTCAAGGTCCTGGAAAGCACAGATTGGCTTCAAAGTCATGCTTGCGTCAGTCGCACATTGATTTTGAACACAATGAGCACAGTGATCAGAGCCAGAATAGATGCCTTATCACTCAGCGACGCCGCAGATTTATGAAGAAATGCTTCATTTTCTGTGATGAATGGCGTGTTGCTGGAACGGTGACACTGTGTAATAAAAACCTTTTTTTTCTTGAAGAAAAACAACAATGCGACAAGGTCTTACACCACTACTGAGATTTATTCTGTTGTGCAGAAAACAAATTCAAGGTTAGGTGTATTTGGATATATATGTACTACTTTGTTTTGTCATAAAAAGACAAACAGAAGAAATACCTCTCCATTATTATTCACAGTGAATGTGCTGCTCTTTCGTCGCCACACTTTTTAAACGCAGACTGATGAAAACCCGCCCACACCTGCACCGTAACGATGATCTAAGAGACATACGGCCTCGCGCACGGTCGAGCAGCTTCACCTTTTCTAATCCTCATGACTGCAGCGCTGTGGACCTTGAATCTTTGGATTTAAGGTCTCGCCGAGTGCTCTTCCCGAAGCCTGTCAAGAAATATCTGCCTCTTTTTGCAGCTTCCCGCTCATTAAATGTGGATTTAGTGCCAGTTGGATAACTGGGCGGCTTTGATGTTGCAGAACAGTACAGGTGGCCTTTCGTAGGGTTTTGCTGTGACCGTCTGATGGCTTGTCTCAACCCGACGGCGCCGTCTTCCCTGCAGCGAGCGCCACCCCGCACCCTCTTTGTGCAAATACGGGGATGATTCGTGGCTCTGTGCGGCGAAGGCGGATGGACCACAAATTCATCGCTTATCTGTTATTGTTTGTGTCATTTCTGAGAGCTGCTGCCCACAGTCTCTAATTAGCTGGAGGATTAGTGGACGGAAACGACACGTACGGTACACGCAGAGAGATCGGTCGCCTCCGAACGCAGCAAAAAAGGCCTGATGTTTGAGTCTGTGGGCTGCACCTTGTTATGTGGACCTTATCAGAGTAATTACTCTGTGAGGCAACAATAGACTAAAGGATTGCCTTTACAGTCGGAAAAGACGTTTGCAAAGAAAGTCCTTGCTCTCTTGTCTTGGCTTGATTTTTTTGGTATGGCTGATCCACAAAGAGTTGGGAAAACTGAACGCAATGATTGGCTCATCTCGTTGACGATATAACCCTAAATATAGCCCTGAAACATTTAAAACGTTGAAAGTGACACATTTGATCATTTTATGAAAATTTGAATTTGTTGGCAGCAACACATCTAAAATAACTGCACAGGCAACAAAAGGCTCCAACAATAAATGGCACTAAATAGAAACACCTGGAGGAACATGTTGCTCCTAATTAGATCAGTGACATGTCCAGAGAGAATCGCAGAGAGGCTCAGAGAGGAGAGGGTCTCAGAGGTAAAGATGGATGGAGGGTCACCAGAAAAACTGTCCACACATTGTGAAACAACTTCAGAAAAAATTCCATGGCTTCAAATTGAGCCTTTGAATATTTCGTCCCAGAGAATACGTTATATCGTAAAAAAGATTCCAATAATCTGAAGAAATCTCTGCCTGGAAGGCCCAAAGTCGGAAATCAGCATCAGATGCCCGCAACCTACAAGGCCGCAGCTGTGAATCCTGTACCAGGAGCTACGCCGTACCCTGACGTGAACGTCTCTCCAACTAGAACTGCTGGAAGCGTCGACGCAGGCTGCGATAATTGTGATTTGTTCTCCTTCGTCTTTGCATTTCCTGCTGATGCTCAACATTTATTAGCGCCCAGTCACATAAACCGACATATGTGACCGACATGACATAAACAGTCATTTGTTTGCTACATTGCCACGTCTGAGCTACATACAGGAAGTAAAGAAAAAGGAAACTATGCACCTCGAGCTACAGGGCTGCAGGAAGATCCTGCACTGCTGTGAAGGTGGACTCCTGCATCCTTTAGATCGGTGGACTCCAGCCTTTTTTGCGCCACGGACCGGTTTAACATCAGGCAATATTTCCACGGACTGGTCTGTAAAATGCATTGCAGATAAATACAACAAAGTAAAATGCTACGACCGGCATGAAAACGGCGATATTTTTATATATTATAATTAGGGCTGGGCAAGTAAATGCATTATTATCGCATTAACGCATTAATTTATTAACGCCAACATTTATTTTATCACTCGTTAACGCATGTTGCTCACATGCTTTTGTTTTGAAAAGTCTGTTACTGGCTGCTGCGGAACCGGAAGACAATTGGCAGGTAAACAAGGAAAAGCTAAAACAGCTATTTTACATTTTCTAAGATGAAATTTACACTAAATATGTGTTACTGACAAGTGCTGATGTTAAAAGTGTTTGAACAACAAATGTTATGACACTTTAGTTCATATGGCAGCAGAACATTTCAATAAAAGTGCATTTTACACTACTTTTGAATTCATTATTTGATTTTGCGTATACAATGCGAATAATCGTGATTAGTCAGGGAAATAATGTGATTAATCGCTATTAAAAATTTTAATCGTTGCCCAGCCCTAATTATAATAAAATGTGAATCCGCTGTGTATTCACGTGTAACTTTATTAGAAGCGTTCTCGTAACATTGTGCCAACAACAGAGCATTGGTAACATCTTTTTGAAGACGTTTGGTTTTTACTCATTTTGCCATGTGACCGAGACACGGGTCTGGAAGTGGGAAGTCTGAGAAGTCTGGAAGTCTGAAATGGGACACCCGTTGAGTGCAGTTACATCTTCAGACTGTGGGGGGCGGCCTTACGCCAAAGCTACATCCAGTCTGTCAAGAAAACGATGACGACGAAGAAGAAGGAGAAGACGTAGAAGAAGATAATATAAATATATATAACGAAGACAAGATAGTCTCGTAACATTTATATCTTTATTAACTACGAAAATACCTACATTCATAGCTAGCTTTTTTCGACGCCATCCTTTTCTAAGACGCTTTGGCGAAAATACGCAATGCCTTCTGGGTAGCCCTTACTCTCAAGGGTGGTGCTGGAGAATCTATTTTGATTTATACTAGCGCGGTCTATGTTATTCCACGCCACAACACAAGAGCGCCAATCATGAACTAGCTAAACTTACTAAACTTATCTCTTGCGTTTTTCCACTTCCTCACCGTCTCGGCCGTATCCAGACCCACATTCATTGCTATCTCCCTCCATGAATTACTAGAATATGTGCTGTCTTTGTAGTGTGGAGAACGAGAATCGTACAGATGTGGGTACTTCCTCATTTTTTCAATGACGCGCTCTTTTCTACGCAGATGTAGAATTGACCAATCAGAAGCCTGTTGCACCTGTCGACACGCCCCCATGAGTTGATTGAATTATGTAGCTTAAAAACAAAATTTACCGTTAGTATTTATCGGTTAAAGTTACTGTTATCGGTTAACGGTTAAACGGTTAACCATGTGCATCCCTACCTGAGACCCTTTTTTTTTCATATCATCTCACTGCAATCTGTTGGCTTCAGCGTCTCTTAAAACTCCCTCCATATCCTCCTGACTTAGTTTGTTTTCTGTCACGTACTGATTTGTCCCTTTAACTTGTGTTGGCGTGCCCACGTGACGACTGTGACTTTTTCCTCTCGGTTCAGTAGATCGCAAACAATGCAAAAATTAAAAAAGGAAATGCCAAGACTAAAAAAGAAATGCGACTTTAAAATGTGCCACTCTGGTGCTCGCCTGCTGCTCGCTCGTATCTCCAGAGCGTGCAGTCTGCTGTGAATAATAGTCATTGTGAAAGACATAATATGCTGTACCATACAGGGCTGGCTTCACACAGGGATTACACCTAGATGATTCCTCAATAGAGAATTTAGTCTCGGGTAGCCGAGCTTAATCCACGGCTGTGGGAGCAGACCACAGTGCTGTGGAGCCGCGGCCAGATGTGACAAAGAACAGAGAGCAGCCAGATTAGTTCATATTAGGAAGCGGGCTCAGCTTCAAGCTGCCTGACTGAGCGCCTCATGACAGCTCCTCCCAAATCTCTCTACTTCCTCTAATGCAGTCTGAAGGAAACATTGTTCCCCCTTTTAGACTGCGTGTTTCTTTTCTCTGCTGCACCCCCTGTTCTCTGTGTTTGAGGTGAGGGCAAGTGGATGTTGTGTGCACGCATGTGTGTTGGTGCTTCGTTAGCTGGTAGCTTACTGGGTCAGTCCGAGACTTGCTCCCGAGCTCTCGTACGCAGTAATTGCCCTAATGTGAGTCACATCTGATAATTAGGATGGCCGAAGCAGGATTCAGCAATCCTAACACACACACACACACACATCCCGCGTACGTGCCTGCATGTGACATGCACACACATCAGTCATTAGTGGAGAGCTTAACATGCAGTACAGTACTAATGGGATTATGGTTGCTGAGGGCTCCACTCATCAGCCTCTTACTCCTCTCGCTATTCGTCATCAAGCGCATTTCTTAAACACTCAGAAGAAAGTCGTTTCGAAGAAAGCTTTGGGTCTGTCTTGATGTCCTTCTCGTGTAGGCGTAATGGCATTTCTGTGAAGAGCCCTGGTGTCAGTCGGGGTAAAAGCCACTGACAATGAAGCCACAATGTCACCGACTTAAGAGTGGATCTTTGTTGTCTTCTCTCCTGTCATTTATGCCCTGTTGTGCCCTTTCTGAGGTCTTGATGAAACATCTCTGACATGTTTTGGTCAAATGACAGCAGGCGTATCAGTGCAGCAGCTGCCTTTTCAAGCAGGACTTCACAGCTCTGTTCAAAGCAGCTGGTTTTAGGAGGTGGAGTCAGTCACGCAACTTTATTCCAACCCCCCACCTCCTCCCTTTCACAAGATGTGCGGATTTATAAATTAGCATTACATGTCTAAGCATGAGTCACGCTTCTATGGAGCAAGTAGCCTGCGTGCAGCTCCTACGTCATACTCGGCACGTAAACTTTTTCATTGTTGTTTGAGTCGCTCTGTGATAGCACTATCAAACACGAGGTTGTGGAGCAAGTTCGTTCCTGCAGGGCGCTTGCAGGGCTGCAGCTAGAAGGGCACTTGCAGGACTGCAGCTTGCAGGACTACAGCTAGCAGGGCGCTAGCAGGGCTACAGTTAGCAGGGCTGCAGCTGCGTTTGTTTACTTCCTTTATGTAGTTCAGGAGTAGGAAATGAAGCATACCTTACATGAGTACATGAGCTGGCGCTCATAAATGTTAAGCAACAGCTGTTTTAGCTGACAAAGAAGAAGCAGAAGTGGAAATACGGGGAAGAAAATAAAATGCTACCAAGCTGAGAGCTCACGTTTGTGGCGGTTCTGATGTGCAGCAAACATTGTGGTGATGTGAAGTTGGGTAGAGATAAACATGGGGGTGATGGCATGTGATGTCACAGTATCTTGAAAGTTTGAAAGCTGAACAACATGCTCTGCAATCCCTGCTGGGTAATCCCAGCAGGTGGCACTAGACACAGTAACAGGATTATGTTATACCCGAGTTTTATTTTATTTTATTTTTCTTTGCTTTGGCAGAGAAATCAAACACATGCTCTCAAAGAAATCAAAGAGAAGTGATTTTTTTTGCTGCTGTTTCTACTAAGATATTATATAAATGACAGTACTTTTCTTTTTTTGGCCCGTGAGAGCTAACAACAGCCCAACATCTCAGACTGGACATGAAGTTCAGACAGATGGTTTTGCTTGAGTCTGTTTCATTTATTTTCATGCATCTCTGCTTTACTCATCAACCGGGCATATTGGAAAAGGGAGTTATGTAATATATCAGCTTTGTGAAAGGCTCAAATGAAGCATATTCACTTACCACATGATCTTCCTGACCAGTTTTGGTACGTGAACCTAATCACACACTGAGTGAAGGTGAAAACAGACTGGGACCTTAAAATGTACAGTATTCTTCTTACCCACAATGTTGGGTGGAGAGTGAATTCTTTCAATGTAGTCATCTAGAGCAGGGGTCCCCAACCCCTGGGCCCCGGCCCAGTACTGGTCTGTGGGAGATTTGGTACTAGGCCACAGAGAAAAAAATAACTTCCATTATTATTATTACCATTTGATTTATTATCCGAGTCTAAATGATGTTTTATTTTGAAAAATGACCAGATTCTCTCCATTACATCCATCTATGACTCTTGACACATGACAAGACTTGGAGACCCGTGTTTCAGTCACGTGATACGTTTAAACCCCCAAGCTGGCAAAATAAGTAAAAAACAAACGTCTTCGGTAAGAGTCTTTCTGCGTGGAGAGGATGTAACTGATGTTCTGTTGTTGGCGTGATGTTACGAGGACGCTTCCAATAAAGTTGCCCGTGAACACACAGCAGTTTATTATAATATATAGAAAATACAACAGTTTTTATGCCGGTCGTATCTTTTTATTTTGTTGTGTTTACACTGCCTGGCAAAAAAAAGAGTTGCCACCTGGATTCAACTAAGCAAATAAGTACGAGCCTCCTATTGGATAATTACTGCATGGGTGATTATCTTTCAGCTGGCAACAAGTTATTTAATCCCAACTGGTGCAATGAGTTGCTTCTCATTTCCTAAACAACCATGTCAAAGACACATCCCCTGGTTGTGTAAAGATGTTAGTCTGTTTGAGAAGGGTCAAATCATTGGCATCAAGTAGAGAAAACATCTCAGGAGATTGCAGAAACTACCAGAATTGGGTTAAGAGCTGTCCAACGCATGAATCATCATCATCGTCTTCGAGGAGAAAATGTGGCCAGAAAAAAAATCCTCAATGATCGTGATCAGCGATCACTTAAACGTTTGGTGAGATCAAATCAAAGCAAAACAACAGTAGAACTCAAGGCTGTTTAATCGTGAAAGTAAGAAAATTTCCACATGCACAATGCTAAGGGAACTCCAGGGATTGGGACTGAACATCTGTGTAGCCATTAAGAAAACCACTAATCAGTGAGGCTAACTGGAAAAAAGGCTTCAAGTTTGCTGAGGAGCATAAAGATTGGACTCTGGATCAATGGAAGAAGGTCATGTGGTCTGATGAGTCCAGATTGACCCTGTTCCAGAGTGATGGGAGCATCAGGGTAAGAAGAGAGGCAGATGAAGTGATGCTCCCATCATGCCTAGTGCCTACTGTACCAGCCTGTGGGGGCAGTGTTCTGATCTGGGGTTGCTGCAGTTGGTCCAGGTCCAGGTTCAGCAACAGTATGAGCTCAAAGAATGAGGTCAGCTGACTACCTGAATATACTGAATGACCAGGTTATTCCATCGATGGATTTTTTTCTTCCCTCGTGGCACGGACATATTCCAAGATGACGATGCCAGGATTCATCAGGCTCAAATTGTGAAAGACTGGTTCAGGGAGCATGAGACATCATTTTCACACATGGATTGGCCACCACAGAATCCAGACCTGAACCCCATTGAGAATCTTTGGTATGTGCTGGAGAAGGCTTTGCCAAGTGAAGCCACTTCATAGAGCTGCTCTTATATGACCGTGCGTTCAACTGATAATGTCAGTAAAGAATATTTAGATAATAACTACTCCTAACATGCTTTTGCAGCACTATGCAGTCCAGGT
The DNA here is from genome assembly GCA_018398805.1 of Hirundichthys speculiger. Classification (NCBI taxonomy): domain Eukaryota; kingdom Metazoa; phylum Chordata; class Actinopteri; order Beloniformes; family Exocoetidae; genus Hirundichthys; species Hirundichthys speculiger. Next base: position 28,814 of record JAGFBZ010000300.1, read on the forward strand.
CTGACAGGACTAGAGGTGCAGGCTGTGCCCTGTAGCTCAGTTTGTTGTATTTAAGTCCTTTTATTTATTTTTTTAACTGAAATAGCTGTTTGGCTGCTATAATGGAAAATGTATTATATATAATAGTAGACAATAAGTCACATGTGCTGCATTAATAGATCTGTAGTACTACAATGACAATACCCCCTGCTCATCCAACCTCCCCCCCCACCTCCACCCAACCAAAGCTTAGAATATTTACTCTAATCCTCCACCAAAGAGAAAATGAAAGGGCAGTGACCTTGATTTGTTGCCTTGAATAATTCACCTCTCTTCATCTTAACTGCCGTTGCCCTTCTTTCCCGACATGGCTGCGCCCGTTTCATTTAAAAGCAATATTACCCATAGTCATTCCGTTGTCACCGCGCGTTCTCCGTTGATGGAAGCAGTAATGGAGATATTGGCAGCGGGACGACCGTGTCCGGGCCATTGCTCTGAGTGGTTCGATAGAGCCGAGTGGAGGGCACCAGTCTCTATCCGTGGCTTTGCATATACTGCGGGAAAGAGAGGCTCTGTGAAAGCTTTCATCTTAAATACCATGCCTTAAATACACGAACAGAAAAAGACAACACACGCGCACGCGCGGAGATGCGCACACAGGCAGTGGATTAGGATGGGGGATTATGGAAGCATAGCTGTAAAACAGGCAGAGACAGATCCGTGTCACACTTCATGAAAACGCTCACATACGCCGTGGACGTGCAGCGAGAGGCGAACCGCGAGGTGGATTTATGTGGAGATGGGAGGTGGGACGGTTCGCACCACGACTGACCTCGTGTTCACGCTCAACGCAAGAAAACAGTCCAGCCGGAAGCTTTGCTGATCAATTATCGAACCCCAACCGGGATGACATGCATTCAAACTCGCAGAGATTTCACGTTTGTAAAGAACAATGTGGTAGAAACTTGTTGGCGTCAGTAAATCCAGAAACCATAAGGCCACAGCAAAAAAAAGTAAGTCAACCCTGACTGGTAAAGAGCCCTCAACACCATCACCTGGACGAAACTCACCCTGGGCATTCAGTGAGCCACGGATCAAAAAAGCCTGAGACTCACTGACAAAACTGAACCGACTGCCATCACTGTAATCTCCTCATTAGATACATTTAACACATCGGTGTCATATGGGCTCCCTGCCATCGCTGCGGTCAGATTAATATCCATAATGGCCAAAGGGCTTCATCGCCGACCGTAACCCTTATGGTAATGCCAGTGGATACATGCACGGTTTGAGAGAATGAGAGGAAACACATACCCTCCCCAGTACTTGCTGTGCTAATCTGAACAGCTGTTTACGGCCGTGTGAGTCAGAGCACCCACTCACCTGCTCGGTTTCCTGCCGGTTCCCTTAAAGCTGCCAAAACAACCTGGAAAGGTCCAGACACCAGAGATGCTCTTCCTCCTTGCCTCCATATTTATTCATTCTGCATATTTCTGCTTATCCTTCTCCTCTTCATTTCTCTTCTTTTATTTCCCCCCAGGATGTAGCTCTAACCGGTCAAAAGATTGCTTGCACTAAACGCTCGTCAGCGTAAGAAAGTAACAGCAGAAATGTCTGTAAATTCATTTCTTCTTGAATGATTGCATTTTTACCTCCGCCAAGGAGGTTATGTTTTTGCCGGCGTTTATCTGTCTGTCTGTCTGTGTTCAAGATGACCCAAAAAGTTATGGATGGATTTTGATGACATTTTCAGGAGTTGTCAGAAATGTGAGAAGGAAGAAATAATTTCATTTTGGGCGTGATCTGGAAGAAATCCTGGATTCTGGATCACTTTAAAATTTTCGATAACATTGCGGTCAATGGGGCCGAAAATTTTGTTTCTCAATATCTCGGTTAATTATTGCCCAAAACTCATGAAATTTGACTCAGGGATTGACAATAAGAATCTCTATCTAATTTCAAAGGCTGATCCGGATCTGATCCAGAATGCAGATTTTATCGCAATCTGTAAATCGCTATATGGGGGAACTGTTGTGCTTGGTGGAGGTCTGCGCTCTCTGAGTGCTTTTCTAGTTCCAACTAAAATCGCAGTTTTAAAAAGTGTGTAAACATCTTAGTCTGACTGCAGCTGAACCGGACCAAATTTCTCCTAGTTGGACGAACACATGCAGTCCTATTTTTTTATGATTTACACAAATATTAAAATTTGAACTCAATGAGAATTAATTGGACCAAAAATTAAAATTAATTGAATAATGAATTGGAATTAACTGTACTTGAATAGGGGCTGCCTTGGTGTCATGAGAACGGTGTCCACTAACTGGCAGCACCAGTCAAAAATGCTTGTCACCGCTGCATTGGGGGCTTTTGGACGATACCAAAACTAGCAGTTTTGAACGCTCCAGTTCCAAATTCCCACTGATGAAGGCGCCGATTTGGTGAGGACAAAAAATGGGGAAGGATGTCGACATGCTGAACCTCACAAGAAATTCCAGGCCGCGTTCCTGTCAATTCGTCGAGGAAAAGATCAACAATGACAGCGAGACGAGTAGTGATCCTGTCTGCTTTGCCTGGAATAACTCCCCCCTCACACGCTATATTGCCCCGATTACACTAAGGCTAATCACTGCATGTAAACAGTCAACTGGACTGAAACTGGCTGTTTCTTGTGCACCCCCCACTGCTCACAACTTAGACTTTGATGTGGAAGTAAAAAAAAAAAATCAAAAATTAAAGAGGTGTATGTACAGGACTTCCAAAATGCACAGTTATAAGTTTGCTATTGTTTCAGTTTGCTTTTTGTATGTGATGTAAATAACTGGAAAAGAAACCTGAGCAAGTTGGTACTAACAAGCTGGAAGAAGGCATAACAGCACCCATCATAGCGGAGGCTGACACACGCATGTACAGTGGTGCCTCTACTTACCAACATCTCTACATACGGAATTTTCAGGTTATGAAACGCCTCAACGGGAAAATATTGCCTCTTGTTACGAAAGAAATTTCAGGATACTAAAGACAGAAATACAGTACGAGCTGCTACTCGCAGCTCCCAGAGTTTACAGAATGTAAACATACTTGTCGCTGCTCTGCCATTGGCATCTCAGCATCTTCCTGGCATCCCATTGGCTAGGAGGGCCCCTCGTCTGTATGAGCGTAACCCAGCAACCCAGGTAAACAATTTTTACTTCCGCCAAGGAGGTTATGTTTTTGCAGTCTGTTTGTCTGCCTGTGTTCAAGATAACTCCAAAAGTTATGGATGGATTTTGATGAAATTTTCCGGAGTTGTCAGAAATGTGAAAAGGAATAACTGATTTCATTTTGGGTGTGATCTGGAAGAAATCCTGGATTCTGGATCACTTTCAAATTTTTCGATAATTGTTGCGCTTGGTAGAGGTCTGCGCTCTCCGAGTGGCTTTTCTAGTTCTAACATGTATTTCTTACAGGTTTTTATGTCATTTCAGGTATTATTTATAATTTATAAAAAAATTATGTTCAAATTTTGGTTGGCTTGTAATGGATTAGGGCATTCACATGGAAAACTACTTACTTACGAAATTTTCAGGTTACGAAACTACTTCCAGAACCTATTATTTCGTAAGTAGATGTACCACCGTATTTTGGTACAAGAAAAGGAGTCCATTCAAACTGCGGACTTGAACTATGATTGTACCTGGACTAAACTGTGCATGGAAGCTTCGTAACTGTGCGCAGATCTTTTATATGTGCATCAAATGATCTAAATAAAATAAATAAAGACAATCCAGGGGCCCTAAAGCAGGTTCTTTATAGCTGGAGGCGACTGGTATGTACGGACAAATGCAGTAATTTGGGCCCTGTCCTGCGTGTTCTTTGCAGAGTGGCATTATCATCTCAGATGCCAATTGAGATTCAAGATTTGTCAGCTCTCAGCGCCTAGCCGGCTCAGTCACACGCTGTTCATATAGGATGAAGCATCAGTCATACGCTGACTGAAAGCCTCAATCTGTGGCCATCTACACTTTGGCCCTGCAAGTCCTGGTCACCAGACATCTGTCATCGGCACGCATCTCAGTGGAGGTCTGTGGCTCCCCGCGAGCCCATCTCCTCTGCAACTGTCAAATATAATTATCAATCTCTTCTTTGCATGCTTTTATATTCTCTCTGCATATTTCTGCTCGGCCTCCTCCGCATTTTCCCCTCTCTTCTTTCAGTACGCTGAAATTTATAACTAGCAATTTGCCAATCTCTTCTACCGTGACACGGGCGTGTGCGTGTGCACGCACACTCGCGCGGAGGCTTCCAGACCACAAGAGCTGCCGTGGTGTATAATGACAGATAATTGGCTATTCTGGGTTCAGCCTCGGCAGCATGAACCAATCACAGTGACAGCCACTTCTCCTGCGGCCCGCGCGCACGGGCCCGAGCGCACGAGTGTGTGCGTTGAACACGGATAGCGTTTAGTTCGCCGCGTTTTGCTGCTCCATCCATCAAAGTAATTGTTAGCGATGGTGTACAGGATGCAACTAAAGCCCCTCTTTATACTTGATCGTCACTGTTGCATTTTTGTAAACAAGAATGAGCTGTTCAATTACAGTTTATCTGTTTCTGTGTATAGTGGTGTGTCTCTTTTGTGTGTTTCGCTGAATTATATGAGCATTACCTACTGATTTTGCCCAAAGGATGCACCGTTGCAGTCCATGATGCACAGACGTGTCAGGACTTTAGAACTGACGACGCCACCTTCCAAAAAGAGGTTTGTTGGGGGAAAACTGTGTAAAATGTTAACAATAAGCAGAACGCAAAAGGTTTGCAAATCTCATAAACCCATTCTGCGTTCTTAATACAGTGGTACCTCTTTTTACGAAATTGACTGGTTCTGAAAGTAGTTTCGTAACCTGAAAATTCCATAAGTAGAGACGCGTTTTCCATGTAAATGCCCTAATCCAGTGGTGCGCAAACTGTGGTACGCGTACCACAGGTGGTACGTGAGCACTCTCTGGTGATTCGTGGGGGAATGTCAGGACTTTCCACATTTTCACTTTTTTTTTTTATTAAATTGAAACATACAATGCATTATAAATACGTTCCAAATGAAATTCAGGTAACAATAAAATACTACAATAAGGAATAATCATCTCTCCTGTGAATTTAAAGCTAATTCAGAAGGCATATATGGCTACATTTTACATTTGAGATCCACTGCTCCCCAAAATTCAGACATAAATTTTAAAAATGCATCAAAACCTGTAACAAATACATGTTACAATTAGATTACTGCACAAAAAAAAAAGAATAAAATAAAGAATAAAAATTTTCATTTACCTTTTAACGGCTATCGTCGTCACCTTTTCTCTCTCAGCAGTGGTTTTTGCCTGATGTTTTGTAAAGAACCAATCGAAGGACATTTGCTTTTGTCTGCTTTTAACAACCCTTCGAAATTATGCAAGGCAAACATCATCATAGTGAGCGATAGCCCGACTAGTGAACACTTTTTCTGGGTGATTCTTTTCAATGAATTCCGAAACTTCATGGAATTTTCCTAAAATTTCAAAGGGATGCCAGGAAGATGCTAGCTGATAGCCAATGGCAGAGCAGCTACAAGTATGTTTACGTTCAGTAAACTCTGGGAGCTGCGAGTAGCAGCTCGTACTGTATTTCTGCCTTTCGTATCCTGAAATTTCCTTTGTAACAAGAGGTAATATTTTCCCGTTGAGGCGTTTCGTAACCTGAAAATTCCGTATGTAGAGACGTTCGTAAGTAGAGGCACCACTGTATATAAAAAAAAGAAATAATAATTAAAGGTTTAAACTGCCCCTCCCTGAATTGCCACCTTAACGTGGTGGAAGGGTTTGTGTGCCCGAATGATCCCAGGAGCTAGGTTGTCGGGGGCTTTTGCTCCTGGTTGGGTCACCCAAGGCAAACTGGTCCTGGGGGACGGGCCAGACCAAGCACGAGTCAGTCGACTCTTACACATATGAAGACACCAAGAGCTCGATGTCCCTCGCCTGGGCTAGGGTTACCGGGGGCCCACCCTGGAGCCAGACCTGGGGGAGGGGCTCGTTCAGGAGCACCTGGTGGCCAGGCCTTTACCCATGGAGCCCGGCCGGGCTTATTCCTAATGGGCTACATCGGTTCCCCGTGGGCCCACCACCTGTAGGGTGAGCCAGTTGAGGTGGTTCGGGGATCTGGTTAGGATACCCCACGGACACCTACCTGGAGAGGTGTTTCGGGTCCGTCCAACTGGGAGAAGACCACGGGGCAAAAGCTGGAAAGATTATATCTCTGAACTGGTCTGGAAGCGCCTCGGGGTTCTCTCGGGGTGGAGGGAGGTCTGGGCCTCTCTGCTGAAGCTGCTGCGCCCGCAATCCGACTCTGGACCAAACAGGAGCTAGTGGATGGATGGATGGATGGAGGTTTAAACTGAGGAAAATGCTTCACCTTTGGCAGAATTTCATGGTATCAACATGTCTTTAAAAATAAGTTGCGACAGTGTGATGTATTCCATTGTTGAACATCTTCTTGTCTTTTAACGACAGTCCACAGACATCTATTGTGTCGATTCTTGTCTGATTTTGGTTAAAGCTGATCAACAGGTCTTAGGGTTTAGGAACCTCCACTAATGCAATCTTCCGCTCGCTAAAGCCGCTACCCGTTAAACCAACTCACATTGTAGGTGTGGCAATGGGCTTGTCTTTAACCCTTTCCGCAAACTCAGTATCTTGCGATCGCGGGTTTAGGGTTGCGGGTAGCAGGTGGTCTGACCACCCGCTACGTTTGCGGGTAGCGCAACCTGCTCTTAAAGGCAATGGCTGCTGACGCACTGATTGGTTTAACAGGTGGAAAGCCCTAACCACTCCTATACATAATGTAGCGGGCAGCGCAGGTGGAATAGCGGGTTTAGCAAGGTGGAAGATTGCGTTCTTTGTGGGGAACACCCCTCCCGCTATCCCTAAATAGTGGCTTTAGGAGATCGGGCCCTTCTTTTAATAATATTATGGACTCTACATGATGTGATATTCAAGATCTTTGCCGTTCTGTGTTGAGAAACATTGTTTTGAACTTGAGTCACAATTCATAGTGACAGTTTTATCACGGACGGGTAAATCTCTACTCATCTTCACTTCTGAAAGACTCACCCTCTCTTAAGATGCTCAGTTTACACCCAGTCATGTCAGAGATCTGTCGTTAATTAACCTAATTAATTTCAAGCTCGTCCTGCAGGTGCTCATTATTAGCACCACTTACCTTTCCAGCCTTTTGTTGCCCTTGTCTCAGTTTTTTTTTTCTTTAAACCTGCTGCTGCCGTCAAAGTCAACAGGAACTGAAATTTTTATGAACTGGTAAAACGTCTCACTTTGAATATTTGATATGTTTTCCGGCTCTGCTGTGAATCAAACGCGGGTTGTATGAGACAGCAAATCATTGCGTTCTGTTTTTATTTACTTCTTTTACAGCATCACATTTTATTTTGTTGGGGGGGGGTTATGTTTATTTTGTATAAAATCTCACCTGCTGCATCTCATTTCAGGGTTTTAAACACCCGGACTGACAACCTGCAGCTCTATCAAAAGCAGGCCTTTCAATATCGTGATTATTCGCTCCTCATTTTTGTGTCCACCGTTAATGGCCTGTCTGCTCGCCATTTGTACAGAGCCGGCTGGAAACATCTTTTTTTTTTTTTTTTAAAGACTAATCCTGATGTGCTTTTCATACATCACACATCAACATTGTTTTCATAAACAGCCACAGTTGTGCCAGCGGAGGAATCCTCATCCTGTTATGCTCTCTCTCTCTTCATCATCGCCTCATTTGTTCCTCGCTCCCGTCGTCTCTCCGTTTCTCTGCCACTTTCTCTCATCTCGCTCTTTTATTTCTTTCCATTTTTATCCTCCCCTCACCGCGGGCGCGCGCTCGCTGGTTCTCATTTTCAGCTCCTTCAGTAGTCGGGAACTCCTCATCCAGCACCCCGCTCGTGCACGCGGGCCAGATGAGATGCACGTCGCTCTGTAAATAAGATCTTTTCCGTACTGCCAGTTCACGCTGCCATGACGGTGAGAGCATTTTTGGCGTGTGCGCGCGGAGAAAGGGGTTGTGTGCTTCATCATAGCGGCGAGCTCAGTATTCCCAAATGCAATTTCCTCAACGTGAATAGAGCATGCTGGGTGTTCATCGTTCCACACTCGCTTCTTAGCATCCAATAAAAGCTTCTTCACAACCGCCAGGCTGCTTCCTCTCTTGTTTGTCTAATTTTCTGTCACTCTTTGATTTTTCCTTCCTTTAGTGTGCGTTTACATGGGAAGTTTAATTCCTCTTTAATTCAGAATTAAAATTCAATCCGATTTAAAATGATTAAAAATTACCATGTAAACACCTAATTCTGAATGAAAATGTCCATTCCGAATTAAACTTAATTCCCAAGTAAGTGGCTGGTTTATTCTGATTTTAAATCCGAATAGAATAATTCCGCAGTCATGTATACACTCATTCCTCTTTCAATTAATTCCGGTCTTTCTGCGCATGCTCTTTCTCTTGCCCGTCTGTCGCGATGACGCTTATATTCCACGCTGGGCTTGTTTTCCAAAGAAAATCATCAACATGATGTTGTCGTGCTGCTGCTTCAAAAATAAAATCCAAAACAAATCCAAAAAGGATGCTAATAATGTAGTCCTCCATGTTGTTGCTAATCGAGTAAGTTTGTTTTCTTCCGGTAGACGTAAATACGTAAAGACGTCCGCCCCCCCCATCCAATCAGAACCCCTCCCAACCCCCAGACCTTAAGCGGAATTGGATAAAGCCGATCAAATGTGTTTTCCATGAAAACCTCAATTCTGAATTACAGTGATCCCTTGCCACTTCGCGGTTTAAGTTCCGCGGTTTTAGTTATTTGCGGATTTTTTTCAGAAATATATGATATAATTTTTTAAAAAATTTTAAAAATTGTGGAAACATCACAGGATTTTGTGTGCGTTCTCTCACAGTAAAGAAATGTTGTGAGCCAGCCTGGCCCCTTTAAGAAGGTGGCCTTATGGGTAATGATGTGGCCCTATAGGTAATGTAGTGTGTGTGTCATGGGACGGCAGAAGAAAACAGGGTTAGATGAAAAGTGCAGTGAGCATCAACAGCAGCCCAGCGTGTATAGATTTACATTCTCTGTTAACCGACAGGAGCCCAACAATACAACCTGTGTGATGTTACAAGTTCCTGCAGTGCCAGAATAAAGTGCTCGTTCCATGCAGAGAAAACTGGACTTTTTGTTTTGTTTTTGTTAGCGTGTTAGCTGCTAATTACGAGCCAAAAATAGCACAATAGCACAATAGCACCAGCGGTTTCTTTACTACAGTTCAGAGACCAGAGGCTGTGAAGGTAACAGAAAGACCACAGTTGAGCCTTTGTCTTGTTTCGCTGCAGTGCCTCGCTACTTTTTTGGGGTTTTTAAACATATTTTAAACACATCATTTAGGCCCGGGGGGCTCCTGCTCCTGTTCGCGGATTTTGATCTTCCCCCCCCCCGCGAAGATTCGCGGTCCCCATTAACCGCCAAAAATAAGGGATCACTGTACTACTTCCCCCCGTGACCCTTCAGAGGATGAAACGGGTATAGATAATGGATGGATGGATGGATGGATGTACTACTTCTATGTAAACTCAAACGAAAATAGTTTATTCTGAATTATTGAATTCGGAATAATTAATTCAGAATTAAAAAAACATCATGGAACCGTGGTCCTTGTCACACAAGCACACACGTGTGCACTCTTCTTCTTCTTCTTTTGTTTTTTTTTTTTTTGTTTTTGCAGAGATCTGCTGTACCACGCTGCATTACACCAGATCGGTCTTCTGTGCATGATTCAAGTGCTTATCACAACATGTTCTCTTAGTGTTTCTTTGTAATCCTGCTTAACATTGTGAGTCTGCATTATATAACTGGGCCCGGCTGAACTGCATTTGTAAAAAAAAAAAAAAAAAAAAAAAAAAAAATCAAACACAATGCAAGAGGTTTTGTGTCGTCGTCGTCGTAAAGAGAAAGACAACATCGCCGGCTCAGTTAAATTGATTAATTCATGCTCTGAAAGCTCTCAATTATCTTTTTGAACAACTAAGCAGGGAGGGATCGACGTCGTCGGGGAGAAAACGGTCGGAAAGAAACGGGAAATTCAAACGAGCGCCTCCATCTGCAGCGGGGAGATCAAAAGGGTGAGGGATAAGGAATGAAAAGGGAAAATCATTCTTGTTTATCCTTTTAGGTTAATTCTGGATTCAAAGTGGGCACAAAGAGCCAGTCAGCAGCCTTTCCCGTGACTCTGCCTGCTCATGCACGCCTTGTTAGCTGCATTAGGATCTCCCTCTATGAAATTATGGTTGTAATTTTCCAGGTGCAACCAGGGAAGTTGCCATCTCCAATACCGGCCAAGTCGCTAATGGTTAGCAGCCCAGCGCTGCCTTTTAATGTCTGGGCGGAAAACAAACGGCTGGAGAGCTGACGAGTGCCGACTGTGTGCCCAAAGGAAGGAAGGGATAATGATGGGGTTTGCGTGTTTGCGTGCAGATGCAGAACATGTCTGCGTGCGCAGCTGAAAGACTCACAGATTCATACCGCTGCAGTCCAAACAGCTGTGTGCTGTGTCCAAACGCTTTGCCCGTCCATGGCGTTCCTCTCTGTTGGCAAACACCGCGAAGGAAACGTCTGATCTGAATGATGATGACTTAAATCTGCAGCCAGAGCTTAACATTTTTTTTAAAAGTTATCTTCAGTCACAGGACTGAAAAAGTGCAGCAGTAGATTGTCTCATGAGATGATCTCCAAAGAACCCTGGTCTCAACGCCATCAGGTCAATCCTGGATGACACGACAGGAAAAAAAGCAGCACAAACGGCCTCCAAGGGACAGCTGTGGCCAACTTCACTCAACTTATGAGAATTTATTTGATTAGTACAAACTACAGCATCTGCTGGAGTCTTTGTGAAAGCGTTTTCACTTTGCCTTCAGTTCTTGAAATATTTAAACAGCATGTGCATAGTGTGTGTGTGAATGCGCTGGTCAAGTGTGTGTGCTGAACATGAATCATTAAGGTTCAATGATGAAGCCACAGATGTGCGTTTGAGTGCCAGTTGTGTGAGTGGGTGGCACTGTGAGTCTCTTTGATGCTAAGATTAGAGGCAATTATTGAAATGTCATGGCTTTAATGGACCACTCCTCTGTCCCCCTCTCCCATGTCCTGAGTTTAACCTTCACAGTAATGACACAAACACCTACTTTGCAGTAATGAAACAAACACCTTTTAAGGCAAAAAAATAATAACCTTTGCCATTATTGTGCCATTATTCTCCTTTTTTTCATTCTTTAAGTAAGTAAGGAGACTAAATTATTGTTATTTTTTGCAGTCTTTATAGCGTTACAGCCTTTCAGTTTACATGCGTTCCAGTTCGAGGGTCATGGCATTACTGGGAAACTGTCCTGACTCACTGGCAGAGTGGGTGGAAATGGAGTGGAGCCATCTTTAATGTTGCATACCTAGTTACTCTGTTGTGATATGACTGAAATGATCCACTGACCTTCTAGCTCAAGGCCTGTCACCTGCTCGCTGTGTAATTAAAGGTAGGGTAAGCAGTTTCTGGATGATGTCACATCTGTTGATGTTTGAGCAAAATGTCCTCATCGTGAACTCTCCCAAGCAACTCCCCTGGTCCTCCACATCATGTGCAGAAAACATGATCACAGTGACTGGCAAGAGCGATATTTGTTATCTTTTGTGGGGGAAGTTTGCTTCCACTTTACGGAGCTGAGGCTGTGTTTCTTTTTTTTTGTTTTTTTGTTTTTTTACAGCGTACTCACAAGATGGGCAGCGAGTAGATGATGAAGAGATATTATCTGAATGTGACAGAATGTTCTGGATAAGAAATTGTGCAGAATTCCTTACCCTATCTTTAAATACAGTCCAGTTATATCCCAGTTCAGTCCAGTGTGTTGTATCCCAGTCCTCTAGGCATCTTAAATTCCTGAACACAAGCTGCGTACGGGTTTCACAAGGAAAAAGGGTCATCTTTAAGACTGTTTCTACTCACCTCTAACCATAACAGCTGGGTAAAGCTAACAGTATTGTCATATATCTATCATGGTGCTTCCGATGAACATCTACTGACATGGACATGGACGTTGGAAACACCACGGTACTGCCATTCAGGTCATTTTTGACAGCTTAATATCATAAGGGAAGAGAGTAGCGCAAATCTAAAACAAACTGTTATTCAACGACTTACATTTATTGAGCATGAAACACTTGAGTCATTACTGAACCTATTCAATATTTGCTCATAGCCCCAAATTCAATTCAGTTAAATTGTACAACAGTCAATTTAACATCAATTCACAACAGAAGCCGTCTTGAGGGACTCTACAGAGAAGGCAGGAAGTTAATTACGAGCCCAATTAAATGCAGTGCAGTTTAATGCTATTACACTCCAATTATATTCCAATTCAATCCAGTCATCATGACTACATTCGTACAATACCAATTTATAACTAAGTAAACCCGCAGAGCGCACTGAATCATCACTTGTATGCAAAGTTCCAGCTTTGAGAGCAAATTTTACAACCTTCATCTCTGGTTATAAAATGTACTAATATTGGAGCTGATCACTTGCTGGGCCTGGAACATAAGAGAACGGGCATTAATGACTTAAGTAAAAAATATATATATAAAACAATCACTGATGTGTTGTCTATAGGTGCCAACTGTAGATAAACATTGTCGAGAAAAGGCAGAGTTCATGCACGACTTAAAAGACATCGAATAAGAATAAATTAGACCATCGATAGCACACGCGCCTGTGGGTGAACACGTGTGGCGAGAGTGATGGGTTTTAACACACAGGAGCCACCCATGCGCGCAGTCCCAATCAAATACTGAGTTCATATGTCCGTACGCAGTCATTAAGGGATCATTTGAAGATGCGTTCAGGCGCTGCGGGACAGCAGTGTGGATATGTGTTGACTCCGAGTGCAGAAGGTGTGATGCATCAAATCAAAAGTTGCAACATCATGCGCGACTCCATTTGGAGCACGGCGCTTTGCAGCTCAGTGGTTGTGCATTGCTCAAACGTGTGCATGTCTGTGCTGCGCGCTGCCGTGGCGTCCCATCATCCACAGCTGCACATTCAATTTCAGCCCATGAAGTTATCTTGATAGAAATACCCTTATCTACTGTATTATGGGGCTGAGCTATCTTCTGAGAGCCCCCGCGCGCGGGCGCAACTGCGCGTGACCCCGCGTGCGTGGACGCTCGCATGATCCTCGGGTGCGTGAGACGACGCAGCTGTGTGGGAGGGCTCCCCTGCGTTCCCCGACTCCAGCCTGAGGTTGTGTTTTCTCGTAGCCACTGAGCTGGAGAAGTTCTGCAACAAAAGTGCATTTCCAGCCCGCCGTCTCATTAGCACTGCGCTGATGGGTATCTGCTGAACCTCCGAGTCCGGTGGGTGTTCTAGGTCAGCACACACCGATAAGTCTGCGGGCGCGAGAATGTGTGCACTCGTGTGCCGAACGTCTGTGATCTTACTTCCATTTTATCTACGCATAGGGGCCAGATACTTTTACTTTTTAGCAACAAAACATAAAGTTTTATTGTGTACAATAATATAATTGTATACAATACAATTATATTGTACGGGGGACAATGCGACTTTCGGTTCTTCAGGACGTTGACGCGTCTTTGCAACATTGCATGGAAATCGGGGGCAGTACCTCTGGATTGGCAGACCGGGGTGGTGGTTCCCCTTTTTAAGAAGGGGGACCGGAGGGTGTGGTCCAATTACAGGGGAATCACACTCCTCAGCCTCCCTGGTAAGGTGCTGGAGAAGAGAGTTCAATTGATTGTCGAATCCCAGATTCAGGAGGAACAATGTGGGTTCCATCCTGGTCGTGGAACACTGGACCAGCTCTATACCCTCACTAGGGTCCTTGAGGGAACATGGGAATTTTCCAAACCAGTCCACATGTGTTTTGTGGACTTGGAGAAGGTATTTGACCATGTCCCTCGGGGTGTCCTGTGGGGGGTACTCCAGGAGTATGGGGCTGCTGGGCCCGTTGTTACAGGCTGTCCAGTCCCTGTACAGGTAGAGTGGGAGCGTAGTCCGCATTGCCGGTTGTAAGTCGGATTCGTTTTCAGTGAGAGTTGGACTCTGCCAGGGCTGCCCTTTGTCACCGATTCTGTTCATAACGTTTATGGACAGAATTTCTAGGCGCAGCCAAGGAGCGGAGGGGTTCCTGTTCGGTGGTGTCGGGATCTCGTCTCTGCTGTTTGCAGATGACGTGGTCCTGTTGGCGCCATCGAGTGAGGATCTGCAACTCTCACTAGAGCGGTTCACAGCCGAGTGTGAAGCGGCAGGGATGAGAATCAGCACCTCCAAATCTGAGACCATGGTCCTCAGTCGGAAAAGGGTAGAATGCCTCTTCCGGGTCGGGAGTGAGGTTCTGCCTCAAGTGGAGGAGTTTAAGTATCTCGGGGTCTTGTTCATGAGTGATGGGAAAAAGGAGCGGGAGATCGACAGACGGATTGGTGCAGCGTCTGCTGTGGTGCAGGCTCTGTACCGGTCCATTTTGGTGAAGAGAGAACTGAGCCAAAAGGCAAGGCTCTCTGTTTACCGGTCGATCTTTGTTCAAACCCTCACCTATGGTCATGAACTGTGGGTAGTGACCAGAAGAATGTGATCACGGATACAAGCGGCGGAAATGAGTTTTCTCCGCAGGGTGGCTGGACTCTCCCTTCGAGATAAGGTGAGAAGTTCAGTCATTCGGGAGAGACTCAGAGTAGAGCTGCTGCTCCTTCACATCGAGAGGAGCCAGTTGAGGTGGTTCGGGCATCTGGCTAGGATGCTCCCCCAGGACGCCTCCCCGGAGAGGTGTTTCGGGCATGTCCAACTCAGCTGGCCTGGGAGCGCCTCGAGATTTTCCCAGAGGAGCTGGTGGAAGCGGCCGAGGGGAGGGAGGTCTGGGCCTCTCTGCTGAAGCTGCTGCCCCCGCGACCCGACTTTGGATCAAGCGGAAGCTAATGGATGGATGGTTCTTCAGGCCGTACTATGTGAAAAATAGGCCTGATTCTGCAACGGAAGTCACTGAATGGGTTCAGGAACACTTCTGGGAACTGTCTAAGAACACAGTTATTTGAGTCATCCACACCACACAACCAGGCTGAAGCTCTGTTGTCCAGAGGAGAAACCACATGAACACCACCATCCCATCTGGGCCAAGAGCAATTTAAAATGGAGTGAGGCAAAAGAGGAAAACTGTCCTGTGGTCAGTGCAAATTGAAATTTTGGAATTCTGTTCAGAATCTGTTTGGATGGATGCCATCTCCTTCTTTCTAAAGACCCTTTTCACCAGCTGAAAACGTTTGGCTTTTCACAAAAGAAAAAAATTAGGAAGAAGAGCCAGGACTGTCGAAGCAGCTTGAATCCTACATCAGAGAAGCATTCCTCTCCCAAAACTCCAACAACTGGTGTCCTCAGCTCACCAGGCACCTATGGACTGTTAACGGTGGAGGGGATGCTACACGGTGGTAAACATCACCGTGCCCCAACTTTTCATGCCATCAAATATAAAAGTTAGCTTTTGGTTTTTCTTATGATGGTACATTTTCCCAACTTTTAACATTATCAAAGAGAAATCAAATTGTAGGCTAGATCACGCCGTCCATCATGGAGAAATCCCCTTTTCCAGCACAGAGCCGAAAGTAATTGCTCTGTGCAGAAACGACCTCCAGTGATGGTCCTTAATGCAGCGCTGGAGCAGGACAAGCTCGCGGCTGATGAGCCGTTGCTTCGTCGGGTGCGTTGCGAAAAAGATGTGCAGCGTTGTTTTGTTATTTTTAGCCCCTTGTGACACATTCCTCTTTCCGCCATTAGCGGAGGAGTCCTTTGTCACCTTGTTCGGACTCTTTGGGGTCCCTGACCCTGATGCCGCAGCCCTAACAAATCGCTACAAATAAGAAATGCTCTCCGCTCTCTGCTATACGTGTAAAAGATTTGCTACATCTCACGGCTCCGAAGGACCTAAGCTCCTCCAGATGATTCTGCAATTTGCATTGCTGGTCTTTCAGTATGTTGAATTATTAAGTATACATAAATGCATGCAAAACTCCAGATGGTATTGTACATCTGTATAACTTTTTATTACGGACAAGAACGTCAGGGAAATATTGCCTCTTTCGAATTCAGGGTTCCAGCTATTTCACAACCGACTCTTGACATACACTGAATGCGGTGTGACGCAAAGATGGGCGGAGATAAAGACGAGGAGCGTGTTTGTTTCTACCCTTATCTGGGTCTCTAATGTACCAGGAGTCACATATTTCCAGAGCTAAGTGGCCCCCGAACAAACGGACAGAGTTGTGTTATGATGGATTTTTTTGAGTTAGTCAATCATGACATCCAAATAAATGCTCTCAAGCACAGAAAAAAAGTAATTTCTTTCATAACATTTCTCCTTTAACTGTTCTTGGCAGTTCCATCTGGGAATATTTTTGATTTTATTTCAGCCATCATACAGCTGTGGGAACACATTTCTCACATCTGCTCAGTGAAATAATGGGGATATATGAGAATTTCTTTTTCTCTGTGGACCTCTCAGAAAAACCCCTATGGATTATTTTATGTTCACAGAGCACAATTTGGGAACTGTTGGCCTGAATAACATGAAATATTCAGGCAATGTCCCAGCTTATCAAGGAGCTGCTGCTCACCGGAGATAAGATCAGCTCCACTTGTCTCCGCCGATAAATTGTGCCTCTGATTGCCGCTCTTATAATCTCCAAAGTCCTGACATTATCCCAGAGAGCTTGTTTCCAAAAAATCAACAGAGATCTAATCTAAAATTGACTTTAATTTTCACAATATAATTGAGCAAAAAAATATTTCCCTTGGACTCAGATGATTAGTTCAGATGTTTTCATGAGCGCATATCTCAGACTGCCAAAGTTTCCTGATAAATGAAGTTGCAATTAATGTCAGAGCACATCTAATTCAACCTCTGTTGACATTAAAAAAGAAAAAAAGTATTAAGCCTGAATAGAACACGTTTATTTGCTGTTCATCGATTGTCACCTTCTCCCTCCGTACTCGTCCACCAGGACAGTTTAATCTCTTACAAGGCGAGGGACTGATGGCAGATAAAACGAAAGCCTATATGGCATTTCCAAATCGAGGCTGAGCTCCCTGAAATAATGCTTCAAACATAAGGCCTTCGTTTCCATATGTGCTATATAAATCCGCACTGAAATGCCCGTGTTCAAACGTAAGAAAGCGTAGTTCTTTAAAGACAGCAAGCTTGTTTCTGAGGAACAATGACATTTACAACGGAAAGAAGCAGATGTTGTTGGTTTTCTTTTTTTTTTTTTGTCTCAGAGAAATAACCTGTTAACTGTTTGGTTTTCCAGTGCCAGCTAGAAGAGTGTATGATCTCTCAGAAATACACACAGTCTGAAGCAAAGGAACAAAGGAGTTAGATTTTTGTTTATATATATATATCTTAATCTAGAGTTAGGAACATGCCCCAGTTTCCAGTTCAAGGGATTATTTTAAGGATGTGTTGTCTAGCTCTGGCGTTCTCCCGACACTGCTATCAGCAAAAACTACCTAAGGTAACTCTGGACATTAGGGCTGTAGCGATACACTAATCTCGTGATATGATACGATACACGATACGATATATATCGTTATTCATCTTACAATTACATTTACATCATTTTTCAAAAGATTTTAAAGGGACAAAGTGATTTTGGTCTTGTGAGTGTTACAATGACTTTGTTTGAATTAATTGAACTGAAAGCATCAATTACACATTATATGGCTGACAGGCAGCTTGCAAATGCTGGACAAAATGAATAAAAGATTTGTTGAGAAAAATAGTTTCATTTATTTCAACAGTGCAAATTGTTGCTTGCAAGCTTTTAAAGGTGGCACGGGAGTTTTGAAAGAAGCTTAGACTATTGATACACACGGCTGAAAAATCGATACTCTCTGGGGAAAAAAAATATCGATATATATCGCAGAATCGATAAAATTGCTCAGCTGTAGTGGACATGTCAAGATAGCACACGGCGCTACAGTGGACATCATGTTGACTAAGTGACTCAAGGAAGCAATGACAGGAGAGAAAACAAGAGTGACTGAGCAGGAGACACCAAACGAGCTCTCGGACTGTGTTGTAAAAGGGACTCTATGCCTGTGGGGGAACCTTCTCAGCTGCGTGGTTTCACTTTGAAATTTTCAAAGCACAGCAGGCAAGTGCACAATATCGCTGGAGTTCTCAGCTTCCAGAAGCCCCTTTGTAAATTTGTATGAAATATGCAAAACGACCCTGGTGTTCAATGCAAGGAAGTAGTCTGCAGTTCTTTGTGGTGGGGTTCAATGTTCGATCGCTGAGTCATTGAGGAGCGACAGTGTTTACGACAGCCGACACTCAGTCGAACAACTGAAGAAAGTTTATTTTTTTCCTCCATAAAATATCCCACTGATCAGTTTTTAAGCGCTAGTTGGTACAGCGCATACATTCTCCTCAAAAGAAGCATTGGATCTCCTCTAGCGTTAGATTAGTAGCCACGGTATTACTGGCCGGGGGGCCAGGTGCTGAGGTCCCGGGGCGCTTCCGGTTAATTTCCGGGTTGCGTCGCCTGGTTGACAAGTAAGGCATAAAATAAAAAGTAAAACACAAAAAAATGTAAAAAAAAAAAAATGTATATAAATGACAAAAAAAAAGAGATGAAACAGCAGTAAAACCGTCCTGGTGACGACTGGGGTAAACGGATAATTCGAAGCTTCGTAGCCGCTGGTTTTGGGATTTACTGAATGCGGAGGGTTAAAAAGTAAACAAAAGAAAAAAAATCGTAATAATGGCCGGCGACATGGGACGAGCCCCTGACGGGACGTCTCAGGTTGTTATCTTAAAGGGTTTTGTTAATGCTCTGTAATGCTTCAGATGTTTTATGTAAAGCACCTTGAATTGTCTTGTACACTAAATGTGCTATACAGATAAACTTGCCCTGCCTTGCCTCAAAACGCTACCACACAGGGTCAATTTTTTTCATTTATACAGGACAAATTACGTTCAGAAAAAACACTGGAACACTTCATTTCCACTTACCCTCTGTCAGTCCATATTAATTCAGAATGTGACGTGATAATTTACAGTTCTATACATATGGGTTGACGCAGTGCTAGTGTTTTCAGCGTTGTACTGTTGCCTGTCATGTGGGGATCCTGGGTTCAAAACCTGGTTCTGTCGGGAAAGCTTGTGCCAAAATAATCGTGCGGGTCACTCCGCTGTGGCAACCCCAAACAGAGCAAGCAAAATGGAAGTTTTATTGTTTTGTTTTGTTTCTTTGAAAGCCTGCTGGTTATTCTTGCTGTGCTAGCTAGCATTGGATACTAACACAGTCTGTTCTATCCAAAATTCACCAAACAAGTTGAAACTTTCCGCACACATCAAGTAATAAAACACTAGAAAGAGTAGTTTTGCAACTGTCGCCTCAAATCCACTTGCTACTGCACTCATGTGATACATCAGGGAGACCATTCATTCCTATAGAAACCTCCGTAACTTCTGAAACTCCTTCCTGGGTTTTTGGGAGCATGCTGATTTTTGCATCCTTGGCTACACATGGACCTGACACTGTCTTTGACATTTATAATTGCATTGCTCCTTAATTACACCACCAACTGCTTGCAGTGCTAAGCTTCCTTTTGTTTACTTCTTTTACATATCTCAAACCCAGCATCGGAGCAAGTTAAGTATATCTTGCGTGAGCTGATGCTGAAAAATGTTGAGCATCAGTCAATTTTACAGACGTTTTAGGAATCTTATCTTTCTAAACAGCTTGAAAACAATGAAGAAGTGCCACCGGCAAACGGTTCACACATTTGGCATAGATACACCGTCTATTTGATCCAGAAGCAATAAATTCAGACCTTACTTGCCTTGCACGCATTGAAAATTTTCAACTCCTGCTAGCTAGCATAGCATGAACAACTAGCAGAAGTTAAAAAAAAAAAACAACTTATTCAGTTATCCAAATATGTAGTGAAATTATATAGGCTACAGGTGTAGGCTGTTATAAGAACACTTCCCTTCCCGTGGCACCAATGAGTTGGTGTTAAGCCCGATTTATGCTTATGTGTCAAAGTGACAGGATACCTTTGCTGATAGAACCATAGATTGATGCAATGGGAATAAAGATGCTCAACATTTATTAGCATTACCTCAGGTAAGATACTGTATGCTTTACTTTGCTCTTTTTTTTGCTAAGTTTGAGCAACATACTTAGCAAATACTTAGTTCGGGTCCACTTTCATGGACCCTAACCCGAATGGACCCGTGAAAATTCGACCCGAAACCGACCCAACCCAAGCTATTATCATAAGTCCGGGGGTCCGAACCCGAATGGACCCGCAATATTTGGACCCGGAACCGACCCGACTCGAGTCTTTAGTTTACATTTCGGGCTGTCTGCAATCCCGAGATACCCGATTGTCTGAAATCCCGAGTTACCTGAATAGAACCAAGACAATGCAGCCCATAGCTGGCTCATGTTAAAAGTTGTCTAGTGTTGAATAAAACATGATTTTCTTACCTAAAGTTGTCTTCTTCTACCCGGTTCAGTTGCTGCAGAGGCTACGTGATGTAAACAACAATAAATCCACGTCGTTACTTTATTTGTGGATAAATATCCTTTTGGTAGCAACTGCTAACGCTATTAGCCTACACCAGCCAGGACGTGTCGTGAATATGTTCTCTCATCCAGCGTTGTCATGTTGGCGATCCATTGTGCTTTACAGTTGCCGGGAAAACTGGTAATAACACGCTACGGCAACACGATTGTGTCATGACATACACGCCACGTTAATTAATAATCATTTAACTGCCCCGAGTCCTGACATTGGCTGCCACCGCCAATATCTTTACCTCTCTCGAGTAAACGCGGACCCAGTCTGTCAGATAGAACCGACCGGACCTGAGACTAACTGTACCGATTCCGAACCAAACCCGGGGTCACGTCTTTTGAATGGACCCAAGACCCGATTCGGGCCGGGTCGTAGCCTCGGGTTTTCGGGTTGTCGGGTTGTTCCGAAGCACTCTAAAAGGAAGCTCAGCACTGCAAGCTACAGCGCTGCAGAGAAGAATCCGCGCTGCCCTCTAGCAGTTGGTGTAATTATAGAGCGAAACAACAATGCAACAAGTATAAACACCTGTCAGCGTCGTTAGCGTCGATCCTTTTGACGCATCAGCCAACCAAATCGCGGCTACGCAGCTAGAGTTGCCTAATGAAGTTGTACTCGGGAACGTTTGAAAGCACATTTGAAAGCAAGGGTTATGTGTGTGGCAAGCAAAAAGAAATTTGATTTGTTTTTTTTCTTATGAGGAAAGCTACGTTAGAAACTTCCCCCCCTGAAGCACTGCTACAACCGTGTGTGCTGAAGCATAAACCTTTATCACTGGCATCAGCGTCAAGAGCTGTACTTCTTTAGTCGAACACCAGGGGGCATGTTCCTATTTCATACAATGACACAGGGCAGGAGGAAACAGGGAACATGTCAGAGATTAGAGGTTCCCATTGGGATAAATGGGTTTCTGGGAGTGTGGCATGAGTGAACAGGAGCATGTAGGCGCTGCGCCGGTCATCTGCATCTTTAAATCCGCTCCAGCTTCACTTCATCCACCACACCTGGGGACTCAGCAGCAACCTTACCGACTCTCTCACACACACACACTCACACACACACTCGCTCCGCGCAGGAAATTACTGGAGCGAAAGGGAGTGCGGGTGATAGAGAGAGGGAGGGAGGGAGAGGGGGAGGTTGGAGCAGACGCGCGGTGCTGGATTATTTGGGCTGCAGCCGCGGTGGATGTTGTACAGGCTGACGACGGACGGACAGCTTGAATCTATTCGGACTGCGAGTTTCCTCCAACGACGGCTGCCCGCAGGGTGATGATATGGTGAGCGAGCCGTCTTTGCGATCTGCGCGTGTAGTTTTCCTCTTTTTTGTGTGTGTGTGTGATTGTTGACATGCACGACTGTAGTCTGAACTTCTCGTGATAGAGAAAATTACCCGGCAGACCGGCGGAACGCATCTGCGCGCGTCGGTTCCGTGAGTGTGAGTGACAGCTCGTATCTGTCCGGTCGCTCCTCAGTAGTTGGAGCGGTTCAGGTGGTCCCCCCGGCTTTCAGGGGGCACTGATGGGAAGATGTCACACTTCTATCATATTCCATGAATTAGGAGTTAAAGAAGCCTCATTGATCTCAGTTCAGATCCATTCATTAGAATTTGCTGTAATCTCTCACTGTTTTTTTTTTTCATTAAATTATATTGTTACCCATCATTCATTTGTCACTGACATGCTGACTTGATACAGAGCTAATCAGAAAACTGAATTTCTGTCAAAATTTGCTGAGATTATTGCAGTTCCTGTTGCTTTAGGGTTCCTCATGAAATGTTTTTTTTTTTTTTTTTTTAATGCTGATGAGGGATTAAGGACGCTTGGTTTCCACTGTGGTTTATTCCTGCCGGGTGGGAGCTTTTACTGAACCCCCCCTCCCCTCCCTTCCCCTGCCCTCCAAACATGCTCAGAGGTATTTCCTCATGATTGGGCCCATGCCACTGGCACATACTGTAGCAGACTGGATGGACGTTTAATGGTGCATGCATCCAGGAACAAAGAAATGGGGTTTGTTTATGGCTGTCAGTGTGCTTTTGGGGGGGGGGGGGGGGGTGTTCTAGGGATTTGTGCATGTTCATTTCAGACTCAAAAAAGCTACAGTGGATTTACTGAGGTGAATCGCCATCTGGGTTTCACCCCACACCACTAGCGGTTACTGGAAACATGCAAAAGATAGCTAGAATCCATATGCCGGCGTGATCACCTTTCACCTGTGATAATGCGAGGGCTGCTTCCAGCTTCCCCCGCAGGTATATGCCTCTGTTTGCCGCCGCTGTAACTCGATGACTGTAATGTGCTGTAATGTGCTGATGTGCTGTCTGTTCGCCTGCATGTTTGACAGCAGTCAGCAGTCTTAACCCCCGAACACCGTCCACGGCAGTTATTACAGACCTCGCTGGCTTCCAGATCAATCATGCAAGTGCTCTCACAGCAGTGAGGTGTGAGCATGCCAGAGCGAGACATGTCCATTGACAAAACGAGGCAGTTAGAAAGGTCTCACACATGCAGTCGAGCCCAAAAAAAAAAATAAAAGGTTCCTGATTCAGTAAAGCGTCTCAGTTTACATTAGGGTTGTTGTGAGAAACGCTGATGTCTACTGACACATACACTTAAAGCAACACTAAGGAGTTTTTTTTACATATAAGTTTCAATTTCATTTGAAGAGTTATTTGATTGCTTTGAGGAAGCATCATCTGGCTTTTATCATCTCACCCAAAATAACTTCGGACTCCTGTCCAGGTCGTTTATTCCTCCACACAACTGAGTATCACCTTACAGAGCCATACATCAAAAACATGAAGCTGAGGAAACTCAAGGCGCTCGCATGTAATATTTACGGAAAGATGGGCTCCCAGTTTTACCGTTCCGAAGCGAACAAGGCTGAAAAAATTCAGCAAATGCGTGACCTCGCACCCGTGAAACCAGCGATACGTAAAGCGCGACGAGACGCCATCTGCGTGATGCGTGACACACACGTGTCAAGATCGGAGGCCAAATCAATGAGAAAAACGTTGTTGTTTACTTGGTGGAATTTCTTCCTTAACCGTTTTAACCGTGCGTGACCTGCACGGTCGCGGCTCGTGAGCGCTGCCGCGTTCATTCAGCCGTTTCATCAGTCGTTCTAAAATCGGACCGTGATGCTCAAAGGCTCAGAGTTTCTCTTTATTTCTGTATCTCCCCATCTTGACATTAAGCTGTTTAGAGCGAGTGAAGGAAAATTGTCTCCGTTCTGTTTTTGCTCGTGCGACTCTGTGATGGAGTCACACGAAAAAACAACACATGACCGGAACGCTTCCAGAAATTCTCAGATTTCGCGCTCGGTTATGGAGTCGAGGGGGGGGGGGGTTGTTCCTTACATGCACAAGCCAGCTCTCTTTTTCTCACCCCTTGTTGTCTAGAGGTGGAAAAAGAAGATCATCTGAATTTTCGCCTGTCAGGAAAGTGTCAGTTACACGCACCGGGGTAAAAATATCGAAATATCCCACGATGAAATGAGCTTTAGAGCCTCAACTGGGCAATGAAAACGTGACTTGACCTCCATGCCTACAGGTAGGGGTGTGAAAAAAAATCGATTTGGCAATATATCGCGATCCTTCAGCTCCTAACAGGGGCGCCGCTAGGGATTTTGGGCCCCATGAAAAGAATCTTTACCAGCCCCCCAACACAACGGCAAAATTTGTTGATGCTGTTTTTGATCATCATTAGGGGCCTCTCTGGGCCCCCCTCAATCATGGGCCCCTATAATCCGTATCCTTTACCCCCCCTTTTCGGCGCCCCAGGCTCCTAATATCGATTTTTTATTGGTTACTAATGGTTACTTAAATGTGCCAAAAACACTAATAATAAACAATAAATAGGTTGTTTTGAAGCAAATAGTTTTGACTCAATCTGTCCTCTGAATGATCAATATCATCTGATAAACATATACAGCAACTTGATTTTTCATCTCTACTTTTAATTTTGATATTAACTGGGTAGAATATTGCAATATATAATGATATCGTGATAATATTGTATCTATTGTATCGTGACTCAAGTATCATAATACCAATACTCACCCCTACATACAGGGGGACCCACTAATCTAAAAACTGCCAAAGTTCCTTTGTGTTGCTTTAACTGGTCAAAATGTTTCAACATTAATGTAAAATCTGATCAGGTTTTTGTGTTAGCTGGTTAAACCTTGAGGTAAGTATCTAGTTGAATGCAAACTTATGATGACTATAAATTTGTTGTGACTTGGAAAAACAAAAAAACAACTTCACTATTAGAGCTGAGCGATTTCATCGATTCTGCGATATATATCGATATTTTATTTCCCCAAAGAGTTTCGATTTTTCAGCCGCAGGTATCGATATTCTAAGCTTCTTTCAAAACCCCCGTGTCCCACCTTTAAAAGCTTGCAAGCAACAATTTGCACTGTTGAAATAAATGAAACTATTTTTCTCAACATATCTTTTATTCATTTTATCCAGCATTTGTAAGCTGCCTGTCAGCCATATAATGTGTAATTGATGCTTTCAGTTCAATTAATTCAAACAAAGTCATTGGAACACTCACAAGATGTCACCAAAATCACTTTGTCCCTTTAAAGTCTTTCCGAAAATGATGTAAATGTATTGTAAGATGAATATCCGCGAATTGGCGAGGGATCACTGCATAACGTATCATGAGCCGAATATCGTGTATCATATCGTATCGTGAGATTAGTGTATCGCTACTACAGCCCTTTTCACTATAAAAGCTAAACACTTTTGGGAACACTAAAGAAAACAGTTTTTTTTTTTTTTTTTTACCATAACCTGCTCCTGTCAGGTCAGAGTTGCCTCGTCACACGGCAGTTAGCGGGTGAACAAGTTTACCCAGGCTTATCTTCAAACGTGCGTGCGTGCGTGCCGTGCGCGTGCGCGCGTGCCGCTGCAGCTGTTCCACCTCTCAGAGAGATTAAGTTTCACAAGACGTGATGGATGCCAGTGTATCTGCAGAGCCAGCTGTGAGAGGGCGCGAGCGCCCGCGCTGTTACGCATCCCGTCGGCGCATTTCTGCATGTCGATGCGCACGGACGCATAAAAGCGGCGACAGGGATTGCTCGTGTGTCTCAAATGTCGTGCGACATTGCCCCCAGGAAGGCTGGGTCGTGTCGGGCGAGGTGGCGGTCGGGTCAGGGATGTTACGGGTTGGGTTGGTAATTACAGTCGCTGTGGCTTCGGTTCCCACAAACCAGGCTGACACGAGCTGAAACCAGGAAGACGCGAGGTGGGTCGGCAGAGGCAGATTGCTGCTAGCCGGTCAGCCCATCTGGCCGATTACAAAGAAGCCTGTCAAGAAAAGATACAGATCAAATTAAACAGAAGAAAGAAGGCAGGTTCCTCCTTTTTTTTGTCTGATCAGGCAGAGGAGAGGGAGTAAAGCTGGAATTGTTGGACAAATTCTCCCGAGTTCCAATTCCAATTCTTCCCTTAACCCTCAATCTCAACCTTCGCCCTTAAACCTCAATTTTTGGCCCTCAATCGTAACCCTCGAAAGTAAGTGAGCTGCGACCCATGCAAACCTTTAAACACCACTTCGATCAACATACAAGACTGAAAGCTACATCCCAATATTAATATAAGGAGTCAACAATTAAGGTGATACTTGTCATATTAAGTTAAGATGACAGTAGAATAACACTTAATTGGTTTGTTTTATTATCTCTAAATATTTCTCAAATCATGTAATAAATATTTGACAGTAATAAAAAACATATTTTTAAAAAATTGAGTATTTAAAACACATTGGTTTATTATTAATGACCTCTCATGGCCAACCTGCAGTACCGCGACGGCCCACCAGGGGGCCGCGGCCCACACTTTGGGTATCAGTGCAATAGAGGATACATTATTCAGTCCTCCGTCGCTACACAACAAGGTATACAAGTAACGTGAAGCCGGCCGGGACCGCCGGTCCGGCAGCAAACATCGTAAAGTAAGAAAATAAATGTTACGCAACAACGATGCTAATCCATGAAAAAAGTCTCAAACAAAGACGATAAGATGGTTTCGTAACATTTATATCTTTAAGAACTACGGAGATACTTACATTTGTAGCTAGCTTTTTTTGGCGCCATCCTTTTCTAATATGTCTTAAATGTCTTAAATTACCCAGTGCCTTCTGGGTAGCCCTTACTTCCAAGGTTGGTGCCGGAGAATCTCAATTTTGAGGGCGATACAGCCCTCAAACTTGCCCCTCAATTTGACGTTCTTAGAATCTGGACAGCACTTGCACTTAGCGGGAGCGTGCATTTTTGAGATTGAGGGGTGAGATTGAGGGTTGAAGGAGGAATTGGAATTCACCCCAACTGTACATGTAAAGGCTCAGTCAGAAGCTGTTTTGAGAGACAGTGAAAACAGGCTGCTACCGTGAAGCTCACGCCTCAGCCACGGTTAGCCAGCATCCAGCTGTGCCGCCGCTCGCAGGAGCGATAGGATAAGGAGACGAGAGGAGTGGAGGAGTAGCGGGAGAGGCCCAGCCACGCTATTGATTTACCTGGCGGTCGGAGGGAGGGACAGCGTCCAATCCATCTTGGCTCTCCCTATCATCTATCCGTCGGCCGTCTCAGCCTTCCTGTCTTTTTCTCAGTCTGATATCTAGATTGCCCTCTGCTCTCACTTTCTCCAGCATCCCGGCCCAATCGATAATATTTGTTTCTGTCATCTCCGTTTCGTTTGTTTGTTCTCCGCTTGATCTATTAGGTCATGTTTCGACTCATTTTTGCTCATTTTGTCGTTCTTCCTTGAGCCGCTCGTCCCTCACTCACCTTTTATTTTTCTGTTCTCACCCATTCATCGCGGAGTCACGCCTGCGTTCGGGCTTTGAATTGGTCATTTGTAGCAAAGATATCTTCACCTGTGGAGATGAGCATGTGCTGAGATATTAAAAATTGAGACAATCCTCGCTTCATCTGTTCTCCCCTCCGCCAGGTTTTCTCTTTCTGTTTGTCTCTTTTTTTTTCTTGTTGTTGTTTTTCCGGCTCTCATCCTCTCTCGTCCTCCTGTTTTTGCTCAGGCTTGATTTTCCCTTTCCCACAACAAAATAGTTTAGTTGTTTTCTTTTCTTTTTTTTATCAAAGGGGTGTCGTTGCAGAACATTGCAAGCAAACATTTTTTTTTTTTTTGCTCAGGGACATTTTTCTTTTTTAGCAGAGTTCTGCTTCCTCTTCCACGACAGAGACGCACCAGCATCGCATTTCCATATTTATTGCGTGGCTTGCGTGCGTGCGTGCATGCGTGTGTGTGCGCGCGAAGACTGAACCAACAAAACGAGAGGAAACGACGTGTCAAAGAGTGACAGAGAGTGACAGACACGTTTGAGGTCTGGAGGATATTTCTGCAGGCGCGACCACAACAGTTCTATTTTCCACCCACACTTTTTTCTCGCACAGAATCACACAAACAATCCGAGACGGTCTTCCCCGGTCACGGCTCAAGTGTTTTACCCCCCCTTCTCTCAGTTTAACATTCATTATCTTCGTTTTTCGCCGTACGTTTCCCGCGTGTCCTGGCTCCCTCATCTTCTCTCCCCTCCGTTGCCACATGACGGCTTTATGGAGCAAACTAGTGCCAGACCACAAAAACCCTTATTTTTTTTCCCCCCCCAGCAGCTTTTTTCTCCTGCTCTTTTTGACTCTCTGTTTCCTCACCCCCTCCTCACCCCTCCTCACTACCATGCAGTTTAATCTGCAGCAGGGGGCTTAGTGGCACGGCTGCAGGACTTCCACATCACTTTCTTCCTCCTGCCAGAGAATTTGCTGCTGTTTGCAGCCATATGGCCCCGTCTGTCTCCTCGGTTCTGTAGAACTATTTTTTTGCTTTAAATGTGTCCATCACGTGTCTCCCCCATCCAGCGGCGTCCGTGTGACGTGTTTGCATTACGTCTGATTATCCCCCCCCCCATCCCCCCCCCCCCCGTTTAATCAGTGTCACAGTGACACAGCTGTGAAGCTGAGTTTGATGTCTGCTGTCACGGGTCTCCTCCGCAGATCCACAGATACAGCTCTGAGTTTTCTCCAGCTCTTTGAAAACGGCTGGATGTGAAACTTTATTCACCAAAGCTGGCAGCCTTGGAAAGCTTTGTTCCTTCTCTGGGTGATATCTTTGGCACCAATCCGTCATTACTGCGGTACTTTCGCAGAGATCGCCCAACAGTCGATTTTGAACAGCTCCCTCATTTGGGCTTTACTCTTTTAAAGTTTCCCTGGGTAACATTAGGGGCAAAAAAAAAAAAAATGCCACGCCGTTTTATTCGTGTTCGTGTGAAAATGGGAATTGTTGAGCAGGTTCAGCACTTGATATCAATTTCTTTTTTTTTTTTTTTCCCTGTGTTTTAGTAGCCAAACTTTCTTGTCTCAAATGGAAAACAAAGCCCAATTAAAAAAATCAGCAGGGAAGAGGACAATTACCATAATTTATCTTCAAAAAAAGCAAACACAGAGAACTTGATGATTTCCATGAGTGCAATGTTCTGAAATGTTTTTTTTTTTCAAATCTTATGACCATAATCACATGTTACTAGTTACTGACTAAAATTACTTGAATTAATCCAGCGGGCTTCGTCCAGCCTGCCAAACAGACTCAAGCATGGCAGCCTGCAGTTCTGGGACTGACCACTAGGTGCTGGCTCCAAAAGCGAGTCAACCACATCTGAAAATGTCCAACTTTTCAGCAGAAATAAACATATTTACTGTGTGGTACCCCCTCCAAAAAAAGTGGTTTTGGTCTCCATAGTTAGATTTCACATCCATGACAGCTGTACAATTTTATGTAGGTTAAATAATATGAACTAGGGCTGTAGCCATACACTTTCGCGATACAATACAATACACGATATTCGGCTCACAATACGATATATATCGATATTCATCTTACAATACATTTACATCATTTTTCAAAAGATTTTAAAGGGAGAAAGTGATTTTGGTGACATCTTGTGAGTTTACCAATGACTTTGTTTGAATTTGTTGAACTGAAAGCATCAATTCAATTACACATTATATGGCTGACAGGCAGCTTGCAATTGCTGGACAAAATGAATAAAAAATTTGTTGAGAAAAATAGTTTAATTTATTTAAACAGTGCAAATTGTTGCTTGCTAGCTTTCAAAGGTGGGACACGGGGGTTTTGAAAGAAGCTTAGAATATCGATACCCGCGGCTTAAAAATCAATACTCTCTGGGGAAATAAAATATCGATATATATGGCAAAATCGATAAAATTGCTCAGCTCTAATATGAACCCATGTATTTCTGCATAAATACAAGCATGTTTTTTTTTTTTTAAGTGACAGCTGGATGTCAGTCTTTAGCATTAACAAGTACCCGTCACCTGCTGGTAGATCTGTTTACTTCATGTTTCTTTGTCTGTCCTATTTTTCTTGATTGCAAGAGATACAAACAAACAAACACATTCATTTACATATACCACAGCGCAGCTCACAGCCACGTGCACCAGCCACGCCACACACACACATACAACCACATGCATCACTGTGTCTTTGTCTGTCCCGTCCTTGTGTGTTTTCACTGTTAGTGATTCTTTCTTTTTTTATTCCTCTCTGACAGAATCGGGGTTTTAGGTGTTAATAACCTGTGAGGGCTGGTGAAGGACACATTCACTCTGACTCACACGTTCACACGGCCAAACCAACATCTGGTGCACCGTCCAACTGAATTTATATTTGACTGTAAAAAAGGGTTCTGCCAAATGATGTGACGATTTGTTAACATGTGTGCAGACAGTTGCTTAAAGGAAAAAAAAACACAGCTAGCCTAGGATTAGTATTAACTTAGCATTTAGGTTTTTTTTTTTTTACTTACCTTCCATCTTGAAAATATTGGGATTGTTAATGTGTTAGTGTTTCTAGTCGAAGCCATGAAGGCAGAGCCTTTGGCCCATTCTCACATGCGCTCCATTCACAAAGGGCCAAACAGCAACCGGACACCTACAATAGGCTCCCAGCAATCATCCACCACACATTCATTCACTTAGTCCCTCTGAGCTCTTAATTCTCGAGTCTATCTAAGATTAATGCTTTCCAATCTTTAATTAGTGACTGTGATTAAATTTTTTTTTTGTTTGTTACTGCCAAGCGACCGGGGACCATTGAGTCGGGCCTTTTCCTTTGTCTTTTTGTTCATCCTCCATCCTGATGTCATTCTTTTTTTCTCCTCTCCAGAGGGCTGAAAGTCCAACACAAATCCAATCTTTTTGGTTGTTCATGTTCGGGAATTATGTTCACCCTCCCGATTTTTTCTCTCAGACTCCCTACGGCACCTGAGATTAAATGATGCATGGTGTGTGACGTGTCTTTGTTTCATCCTTTACTGTGAGGGTTTTCTGTGCAGAGCAGTCACACTAAGTAACTGTCCTCATACTGTCTATCGCTTTCAAGAGTTACAGGATGTGAGTAGGCTGTCTGCATGCAAGCGGGGGGGACGAGCATGTGGATAAATAATCACTTTACTAGGCGCTAAACATTTGAAATTACTAGACATATTCTTCCCTCAGGAGAAAAGATGCTACAGGCAGCAATTACTGCAAACATGACTTGTAATGTCATGCTGTATCTGGCAGATTTAGTGTGAGCAAAAGCATGTAAGTGGTAAACTTTATGTATTGGATGTTCATATTTTGTACAGCAGTAATGGACATGTAAGTTTAGTTGGTTAGAGAGGTAGAGAGGACATATTAAAAAAAACAAAAAAAACTCTTCTACTGTGACTTAACTCAGTGGCCCCCAATCTTTTTTGCACCACGGACCGGGTTGATGTCAAGGA
Source organism: Hirundichthys speculiger (assembly GCA_018398805.1). Lineage (NCBI taxonomy): Eukaryota > Metazoa > Chordata > Actinopteri > Beloniformes > Exocoetidae > Hirundichthys > Hirundichthys speculiger. The sequence continues at coordinate 60,287 of JAGFBZ010000300.1, forward strand.
ATATTTTCATGGACCGGTCTGTAAAATGTGCCCACAGATAAATACAACAAAATAAAATGATAGGATCGGGATAAAAACGGTGGTATTTTCTATATATTATAATAAATGTAAATCTGCTGTGTATTCACATGCAACTTTATAAGTAGCGTCCTCGTAACGTCGCACCAACAGAACATCAGTAACATTCCTCGGAAAGAATCTTTCTGAAGACGTTTGTGTTTTACTCATTTTTCCACGTGACCCAGACACGGGTCTGGAAGTCTTGTCATGTGTCAAGAGTCATAAACGGGTATAATGGAGAGAATCATTTAGACTCGGATAATAAATCAAACGGTAATAACGAAAGTGATTAATTTTTTTCTCCGCGGCCAGTACCAAATGACCTGAGGATTGGGGACCCCTGACTTAACTGACTTAAAACTCAAAACCTCCAACATCACACAACTTTGTCATTGACCTGGCATTAACATGCACCCAGAGAAAACCAATCACAAGTGGCCAGTGCTCAGCTCGTGTTTTTCAGGTGGGTTTAGGGTCTTTGTTTGGGCTGGCTGAGCTGACTCCACCCCCACAGAACCGGCTGCTATGACCGGAGTTATACGGATGTTGTTAAAAAGGGAGCTTCTCTGCTTTATCTCTGGTATTTACACCTAAACCTGTCACAGACTTTACATGATTACCTCAGGAAAAAAAAAAAAGTCATATCTATCGCTATAAAGGCATCATATACTGGAGATATTTATTATCAGACATGCCAGCGCATTAGATAAAAACATACCAACAGACTGCCCTCGGATAATCACACTGTGGCCATCACTCAGCTTGTAAATACCTTCTATGAAATCATTTCCTTTTCTCGCTAATGTATCTCAAACCACCTACTCAGCAAGCACCAACTACTCCATTCCTGAATGGCCTTTAGACACAGGAAGTGCCTTAGCAGGTTTCTCAGTATCTCAATATTAAATTAGACTGGTCATTTAATACATCCCCTGGTGTGGAGGCTGGCATCGCTTTCCCCCGTGCATCCTCTGCATCTCCTGGCCAAAGAAAAGAGGCCCCACTCCCACTGCCGGCCTCCACTGTCCCACTCATAAAAATCTCCTGTAATAGCTTTATTGAAAATAACAAGGTTGTCTTCTAGGGTTACGGATGGAGCTCCTCTGCCGTCTCAGCGTGAATATCGATATTTTTTTCCATTTGAACTGTCTTCGAGGCATTTTTTTTTTCCAACCGCTTCCAGAAGTCTGCAGCTTAATGCTGAGCAAATTGACATGCTTTCCTGTGCCCTCCTTATATTTTATTCATACAAATCATGAACAGATTAGAAGAGATGTGGGTATGTAGCAGACCTAATCTAATGGACTGGCATGAAGAAAGATGGAATTGGGCTGAGAAGATAAAAGCAAAATCATTAGATTTTATAGAGGCTTGAAACAAATTCCCCTACAGCTGCTCCGACTGTTTGTGCTGATGTTCAAACTCCCAAAAAAGTGTTCAATGGATATTTTAAAGCCACTTTCATGAGTGAGCGGTTGATAAGCAGCTTCTGGTCATCAAATAAGTTAATTATGAAAGTTTAATTAGCCCCTCAGCTGTTGTCGCATTATGCGTTGTCTTTGCAGGCGGCAGGCGCACTTAGAGCCAGGTTCAGAAATCAGTTACGGTGTTCTGGAATTTCTTCCTACCTAAAATTTTTTCCTACCATAGCGGAAAATTATAGCCTCATCTGTAATTTTTTCCTACATTGTAACAATATCCTACCAGCACATATATCTGCTCTCCTCTGTGTTTTGAGTGGTAGCATATTATTATACACATTTAATAACCATAATTATCTGCTAATTTAATTACGCATTTTTCTCACGTAATGTAACGGATTACAATTATGTTTGAGATTTATCGTCTTGCCAACGAATATACGACAAACCCTGTAAAGTAACCTCCTGAACAAGGTTTAATACAGCTGGAAAAGCACATTCACTCACATACAGGCATATGCATCATAAAGACGTGCATCTGATTTTTCTGTCAAACCTATGCAATATAAATACTGTGCATAGTAAGTGTTAAATGTTCGGAGCATTTGATTTGTCCCTCAAACGTATATGCATTAAATACTGTCCATAAAAAGTACAGTAATCCCTTGCCACTTCGCGGTTTAAGTTCTGCGGTTTTAGTTATTCACAGATTTTTTCAGAAATATACAATTTTTTATTTTTTTTTTATTTTAAAAATCACAGAAACATCACAGGATATTGTGAAATTTCACAACACCGGCGCAGATTGATCCCCTTCCTCCCGCAGAGGCGCGCCACCCTCTGAGCCGGAGACGACCGGCGCTCCCCAGCAGGGGCGCATCCACGTCCAAGTGCGTGACAGCGTTTGTGAGGGGCCCTCTCCCTTTTCACAGACAGACAGGCTCAATAAGACCGTCTCAAAACTGTGAGGTGGACATGTTCGACGGGCACAGAGTTAAAGGCAACGAAACGCAGGATTATAAAGTAATCTGGCGTTTCTTGGCTGATATGCTGATTCACGGATTAGAAGCCAGTCCACCGTGCCAGCGGCGAGTGTGTGTGCGTGTGAAAAAAAAAAAAAACAAAACAGAAACACGGCAGATTTTATGTTTATGTGTTTGTGATTTACGGGGAGAGCTTAGCGTATGCATTCCTTTAGTACCATCGAAAGAGAACAATCATCCGTATGACAACTGGAAAGCCACATCTGTCTGATTGGAATTCTGGAAAAAAAAAAAAAAAAACAGTCAACCTCTGCATTGCAATCAGTGGCGCAGACTTCCATCTGCGCACGTATACCGGACCGGCGGGGCTGCTCGTGACAAGCCCAGCCCTTAAACACTCAACCGACACGAGCGGCAAACGTTAAGCTCGCTCGACAAATTGGCTTCCCTGCACATACACGCATACTGCAGCGCTGTGATAGTTTTTTTTTTTTTTTTTTCTTTGCTTTTCCCCGTTCCCATTTTAAGAAGCCCGGCTACGCCGTTTAGCTGCCCCTCGGCTGCGCTGGGTGGCGGCCAGTGAAGCGGTGGCGCTCGTTGGGAAAGGCTGCTGGCTGCCATTGATTTTGGCACAGCGGGTCTCTGAGGACGCACGCTGCTGCCCTGCCAGATAGACCAGAGGAAGGGAACTGTATATTGTCCGTGCGTGTGTGTGTGCCAGATATGAAAGGGGGGATTGTAAAGTGCATTTATTGGAGTGTAGAGTGGTGTACTATCTGAGGACAACACTCTTAAATCCCATTCTGCAGCCTGTTTGCTCTCACTGTGCGTTCCAAACTAGCGCCTTTGGGGAAACTGGAAGAGGGTCCCGAGTGATCTATTAGCCGTAATGCTTCTTATGTTGTTTTTATCCATAGATAGAAATAATATTCCTCTAAAAAAAAAAAAAGGGCAACGTTCTGGAATTTTCCATATTCCACTGCCATCTACTTCCTTCCACCCTTCAGCTCCTCAGATAAACTCAGATAAAGACAAACAAAGGGCCGCTGGTATCTGGCTACATACAGTACCGCGGGAAATAGGGGTGCTAGGGGTGCTGCAGCACCCTGTGTTGGTGGGGCTGCTCACCTAAAAAAAAAAAAAAAATGAAAATAAAAAAATTGAAAACAAGGGAGAAAAAATGTGGTAAAAAATAAATATAATGTAAAAAAAATAAAATGTTTAAAATTTACTATAAATTCTCGTGGTCTGGTTTAATGTTTATTACAGTATTATTCAATGGCGGGTCGTGTATTTTTACCTTTACCTATTTTAACTACTTAATCCACCATGACGTTATAATCATATAAGCCACCAAGACAGAAAATGCAGTATAACCAAGAAGTGGGCGCTGCGTAATTTAGAGATTATGCATCACCGTATTACCTCATATATTTTTATTCGCTTGAGGGCAGAGGAAGTCTGGTCAGCATTTGCGGTAGATGTGGTAATAGTTGCGGCCAGAGTTGGATGGGGGAATTTATTTCTGATATGTCTGAAACTGCTGGTGGTTGAGGAGGGACAGGAACATTAATTGTTCCTGATTAGGGATGCACATTTTGGATTTTTTTTAATGATCGTTAACCGACGCCCTTTAACGATTAATAACCGTTAACCAATAAGTTTGGGAGGGTTGGCTGCCGTGATGTTGCACGCGTTGTCGTGGACGCATGCGGACACTTTCCCGTTTATACTCTCGTGGCAATGTGTCGCCGTCAGCTTGTCGCAGAGATGCCGCCCACTTTTGATTTATACTAGCGCGGTCTCCGCTATGTAATTCCACGCCACAACGCAAGAGCAAAAATCACGAACTAGCTAAACTTACTAAACTTATCTCTTGCATTTTTCCACTTCCTCACCGTCTCGGCCGTATCCAGACCCACATTCATCGCAATCTCTCTCCATGAATTACTAGAATATGTGCTGTCTTTGTAGTGTGGAGAACCAGAATCGTACAGATGTGGGTACTTCCTCATTTTTTCGATGACGCGCTCTTTTCTACACGGATGTAGAATTGACCAATCAGAGGCCTGTTGCACTTGTCAATACGCCCCCATGAGTTGATTGAATTACGTAGCTTAAAAAGAAAATTGACCGTTAGTATTAATCGGTTAGAGTTACTGTTATCGGTTAACGGTTAAACGGTTAACCATGTGCATCCCTATTCCTGATCTATAAATCAGTTCTGTAACTGGCAGATAAGGTTTTCCAGAACACTGTTCTGGAGTTTCTTGAACTGTGCGCGTATCTCTCCTTTCAATGGCCCTCTCCTTGCACTTGGAGCAACCGAGATGCACTCAGTGAAAGGTAGATGTCATCATATATGTTCCTCTCTGCATAATAGTGTCAAAAAACTCTTTCACCCCTGACAGGCAAAACTGCTCATCCAATGATTCGTTTTGCAGTATTTTAAAAACATCAGGTGCGCTGCCGCGTTACTGACATCTGTCGTCTCGTCTACCCACGACAAATGGTGTTATATACTTTATAGTTGGTACGGCGCACACACACAATTTTATATATATACATATACATATAAACGCACATGCAGTTTCAGTCTCAGTCTCCCAGCACTCCCAGCACCCCCTGCTGTGAGAACATGTTCCCACAGCTATGGCTACATATGATGCAGAAACGCAGATTGGGGTCAAATATTCCACGCCAGAAGTGAAACACATGGATGCACAAACGCACACGCATGCACGAACAGACCTGCGTCATGCGCCCGTGTGTCCTTTCACCACATCACATTCCCGAGCAAGCGATCGCTGTGGTAATTAAGTGCACATTGCACGCTCATTACGCGCTGTCAGATACAGGAGCGCGGCCCACTCGGACTCTTGTCGCGCTCGCGTGTACTGTCTGTCCTACGGACGCACACGCCGTTTGCTGACTTGATGTCCCTTAATGACAAAGCTTGACAAACGAGTCTGTTCACAACACATTTAGGTCTCACTGCATCCACCCCCCACCCGCCTCCACCCCCCCACCACCCTCCCACTCATCCCCATCTCATAACTTCGACAAGGGCAGCTCAGCCATCCTCTCCATCCACAGCTCCTATCCATCAGCGCTCTGCCATAACCTGCCAACGCTCCTTGACAAATTACTTTCCTTGCGCTGATTTATTGGCCTATCAGAGTTTGAGGAAGTGACAAATTAGATCATTATGTCCCTTTATGATTATATGAGTCTCGTTTTCCAGATATTAGTGTTTATCCAGCGCAGGCTTGTTTTGTGATTTATGTAAGAGATGTTTTTTTTTTTTTTCATTGTAGTCTGTTCCCAAGGATGCTGAAAAGGGAGAGCAGATGCGTGACATAAAACAGGCGCTTTGAGAGCGATATGTCAAAAGCGAACGCATTTCGTTTTAAGAAAAGCCTTTACAGGAAGTCGCTTTGTAAAGTCTTACCCCTCTTTCACACGTATGTGTTGGCATACCTTGTTGGCATACCTTGCCAGATTGAATTGCGTGTCCTTTGCGTGTCATTGGAAGCGCAGCTGCCATCAAAAGTTGAGAAAAGTTTGACGTCTTGGGCACCGGCATGAGCCAACGACTCACGCCACATATGAATGCAATGGAAAACCCGTAAGAGGTTTGTCCGCAGGTTCCTCGTCGGTCTCCGGTGAATTGCACACTTGGGTTGGCTGGCTGAGTGAGAGCCAGATAAGACATTCATGTTGGGCACATGCCCATTCATCACCCATGAACCTGAGCGTAACCGTTGCAACCATTACACGGAGCCTACGGACAATCCCATGCAGGGCCCCATTTTTCAGCCCATTTATATCTCAGACAGCCCCCGCGTACAAATGTTAAACCAATAAAAACAGACATGGGGGCAGGACTGTGTCATAGCAGAAGACTTTCTTGTCCACCAAGTAGGAAGAAGATTGTTTTTTTGTTGTTGTTTTTTTTTTTTTGTTATAGGTACGATGAGGGCGTCAGCATGAGACAACCCAAAGTATCAGACACAAACCTCTGAGCACTGCTACACCGGTCCTGAGTGAGTGCACAGTTAGAGCTCATGCTCTTTATCCAGTTAAAAAATAAATAGATAAAACAGTCAGTTTAAAAATTCCACTGAGTTGACGGGAATTTCCTGAAATTGGTACAGAATACCCACGAGACATCTGATTTCAGCTTGGGAACCAAGTTATTTCTGACCGCTGGGTTTTTATTACCTGCTGACCCGTTTTTGGCTTGCAAAAAGCACAAATATGACAACTGGTTTTTGAAAAGCTTTTTTTACTCTGTTCTTTGACCCTCATGTATAGTTTCAGATAATTAAAAAAAGAGAAAAACGTTCACAACATGGTCTTCTACCCTAAAAAAGGGAGTTTAAACAAATACTTCTATCCTCAAGCACTTTTTTTTTTAGGCTTTCCTTTTATCTGCTGGATGTTGATGAAGTTATTTGTGGTCAGTGTTAATTACAGTTGGCTGTTTAATTGAACAAAAAGCATAAAGATCATGTTGAATGTAGTTGATTACAGCTCTTAAACTACAAATCAGAACCTGCAAAGAAAATCGTGCTAGATGCATAAAAAAAATCTAAACTCGACTGTTTCTGCTTCCTCTGTAATTAAGAGGGATGTTAGCAGCCAGGTGCTGCTAATCAAAGCCCATTCATTAACTGATCATCTGCAGCTGTGAGCATCTCAAAACAAAAAAAAAGCAGAGCTTTTACTGATCTGCAGCATTCAGGTGTGTGTCAATGCCAATGGGTAAAGACATCAGCAATGAGCTTAGACAAAACAAGTGTTGCTGTCAGTTGATCTGAGAAGGGCTAACAGGCCAGTGTTACAAACAATATGGAGACCAGTTAGTCCCCGGTGCTCCAGTCACTCTAAGTGCCAGCCCCAAGCCCGGATAAGCAGTGTTGGGGTAGTTACTCAAAAAAAGTAATCCATTACACATTACTAGTTACTTTTTAAAAAAGTAATCCCTTACATTACTTAGTTACTCGCTGCTGAAAGTAACTAGTTACATTACTAGTTACTACTTTTGGATTACTCCGCAATATCACCTGAGCTGCACCTAACTTGATTGCCAATGAACAACATATAGTTAGAACTTTATTACTGCAGTGCCCAGATCAGCACAAATGTGTATTCTAATGAGGAAGACATATACAAGATCTCTTTTATGCACTTTAATGCAACAAAGCTGGAAAAAATGACAGGAACATTTGCCAAAAAAGGCTACAAGACTTGCTGAATGCAAAATGTTTCAAAATAAAATTGGGATTAAAGCTTTCACTCTAATCTTAATTCACTCAGTAAATGTCTGTTTATACTTCCATGACGTAAGCATCAGCAAACTGAATTTCTTTACAACATAACTTAAGTCGTCCTTCCAACCACCCAGTACAAACAAAGTTTGTTTAAATTATATGATTAAATAAAATAAGACAATGGCTCTCATCACAATATCAGACAATGAATGAGACTTCAAAGGAAAATAACTTAACACTAAATATGAAATGTAATTTGTAATTATGTGAACTATAGCTTTACAGTAGATTTTTTCTTCATCCTACTCGACATTCTCATCAAAGAAATGGTTATACCTCAGCAGGAGGAGTCTCTCAAACTGTTTGTCAGACAACCTGTTCCTCTTCGGAGTCAGTACCAGGCTGCCAAGGCTAAAGAGCCTCTCAACCGGTGCACTAGAGGGTGTGGCTGTGTTGTACTTCAGTGATAAAGTCTTTATTGTGGGGAAACGGTGCAGGATCTCCATCTCTGACCCCGACTGCAAATAGTCAATGACTTCAGTTTCATGGTTGTAGGGGGCTAGATCCTCCTCATCAAAGTCAAAAAAGTCATTTTTACTTGTGCTGGAGGTGGGTGTCTGAGGCCTATGAACAACCTGCTTGTCGGGGGGGTAAGCACGGCATTCAGTGATCAGCAATGTCTTTAAGGCATCTCTCCTCTCTTCTTCTTTCAGCCACCGCATTTTAAACCTTGGTAGTGTGACAGCAGCAAGGAGAGCATCTTTGCTGTCCAGCACCAGCTCAAATCGTTTCTTGATGGCCTGCAAATGCGATATGGAAAGATTTGATGAGCTTGGCTGTGTACAGTATCATTTGCAGTGCATAGTATTAGATTTAGCTTCTCAGCTGTAGTTGCCATGTGAGTAAATGAGGGATTGTGACATCTGTGGATTCACTTAAAAAGTTTAAAAATAATTATGAATTGACATTTTACGGTGCTTCATGTAGTGTACATTCACTTATTAGATTTTTTTATATGTATGTGATGACCACATGAATGGTCTTTTAATTTATTCTATCATCCTAATAATTAGCTGTTAGTTAACTCTGATGCAATTACTTTAAATTTGTGCTGTCCCTGTAAAAAAAAATAAACAAATTAAAAATTCATAAAATAATGCTTTTGACTTTCAAATTCAAGATTATTAAAACATACATACCTGTACTATGGCATTAGGCAGGCCTGCTGTCATCTGGGAGAGCCCATCTTGCAGTGCCAGTGTCCTTGACATCAGAATCTCCAGTGTTGGCAGGAGACTGCCATAATAGCAGTTATCTTCACCTTGTAATATGTCCAAAGCCACTGTGAGTGGTTTCATGACTGTCACTGGCACCGACCCTCTCCCGGCAGCGCGGTCCGGCTCTGTCGGATCTCCGTCGTCTAGTCAGGCTGGCAGGTTCCTCCGGCTCTGTTGCGTTAGCTCTCAGGCCGACAGCGTCGTGACAAAGTCCCGGCAAAGCAATTAGCTACTGGCTTAGCAGCTACCTCTGGCTAACTTTCTCCGTCGGATGATTTATCCTCTCGAACGGATAGTCTATCACTGTTGCAACTTCTTAAAGGGCTCTGGTCGAACTCCTCCGACAGAAACAGTAACAGCATCCAATTTCACTGGTAGTTTGGTCTCGTATTGGGAACAAACTCCACGTAACTCTGCAGCACGCGGCCTCCGTCTTGTCTCTCCTCCAGTTCTCTCCAGTTCTCTCCCGCACCTGCTCCTCCCGTGTCCACGCTCCACTCACGTCCAGCCACACCCCATCCCTCAAATGTCATTGGCTCCTCACAACAGTCTTCACCCAATTAAATATATCTCCCAACGTAATACACATGTCCTTTGTCTTACGTTAACCACATAATGAGCTCTCTTTTTTAAACAAACACCCCTGGTTTAAAGTAACTAAAGTAACGCATTTTTTTTTGTCTAAGAGTAACTGTAATGTGATTACACAAATTACAACTGTAACGCGGTACATTACTGCGTTACTGGCGAATGTAATCCCGTTACAGTAACGCGTTACTTTGTACCGCGTTACACCCAACACTGCGGATAAGCAGAGGGTTGTGTCGGGAAGGGGATCCGACGTAAGACCTCTGACAATCAATATACAAAACACAGTAAACCATTTTGGTAACCCCTACAAAAGGATAAAGTGGAAGAAGAGGAGTCGGGATTGCTTTTTTCGGAGGGGCTGGCAGGATAAAGCGTCTCGTCTCCCCTAAAAGGGCATGGCAGCAATGATTTAGGACCGCAAAATTTCCAAACTACAAGACTTCTGGAGCGATGTTCTTTAGACAGATGTTACAAAAAAGGAAGGGGTTTGGCTCCGAGTTTGGAGATAACCAGACTCGTTAGCACGAACATTCATGGAGGAGTGATAAGAGAGTACTTTAACTTTGATTTTGTTCAAAAATGTCTTGATACATAAAATCTTGTCTTTTGGTTTGTGTAATTTTTCATGTGACTGTACCTGCGTGAACACAAGCAAAGAATTCAAAGATGTGACCTTTTTTTTTTTACTTTAGGCACAACAGCATGTATGTTATGAAGATTTTACTCATCTCTAACCTTGAAAAACAAGCTCCGGCAGTGAAAAAGCGCTCACTGTCAGATTATTATATTCAGTGTTTTAGCACTTGAATATTATGCAATCCAACTTCAGTACAAACCCCGTGAGCCTTTTTTTTTTTCCTTAAACCAAACCTTAATCAATTCCAGAAGTGATGCACAGCTCCAGGCAGCAATCAAAGCAATTAAGCTGCTGTCTGACCTTCTGGTGAAATCATTTATAAAGTAGAAAGTATTTAGAGGGTTTCATTCAGCCCACTCAGTGGGCTTTCTCTCGGATCTCCGATCCTGAATCCCCTCTAGTGGTGCGATGTCCGGATTGATGTCGTCTTCATTGACACATGGAATTGAAGCTACGCCTTGACAGACAACAGTCTACGCATTAAACTTCCTCCAGCATCCATGGGCCTAATCTTCTGCTAAAGCCGCCATTTAGGGATAGCGGGAGGGGCGTTCCCCGCAAAGAACACGATCTTCCACCTTCCTAAACCTGCTATCCCACCTGCCCTACCCGCTACATTATGCATAGGAGTGTTTAGGGCGTTCCACCTGTTAAACCAATCAGTGCATCAGTAGCCATTGCCTTTAAGAGCCGGTTGCGCTACCCGCAAACCGCTATGGAGCGTCTTTTCACCCAGATCAGAGCAGCTCTCGTGCACAGCTCGTCTGGGACTCTGTTGTAGAGCTTCCTCCTCCTCCTCTGCACTGATATATACATAAAAATATTTTTACACAGACAATTCCTATCAGCTACCTAAAAGTCCTCTGATAGCTGGTGCGCTCCCAGTAAACCAGTGAGCTAGCCGTTTAAGACAATCTCTGCCATTTTCTCAGGGTTTCAACTGAGGCCAGATCACGCTTTTTATACAAGAGTTAATTCCAGAGGTAGAGCCGTTTGTGAGCGTCCACATGTGACCAGGTGGACGCACATTGATGTGCGTCGGGTATGAGACGTGGTCTCATACCCGCAACCCACAAAGTTTGCGGAAAGGGCAAAAGACACGCCCATTGCCACACCTACAATGTGAGTAAGGGAGTCGGCATAACGGGTAGCGGCTTTCGAGAGCGGAAGATTGCATTAGCGATTAGTGGAGGTTTCCTAAACCCGTAATTTGCAGGTAGCGGTTAGCGGGTAGCGGGAAGTGTACGATCGGGGCCCATGTGTCCCATTTAGAGGTCCCATTAGACAAACATGAATATCCAAGTACCAGCCAACATTTTCTGCTTCTGTCTGGCTTCTTCATAGTAGCACACAAAGACGGCCCAGCTTACCAACACCACCCATGTGTTCAGATGCATTTAGTGAAATAACGTCTTTGAAAACGTCTTTCAAAGGTTGCAAACATGCAGTGAAGTTGCTGCTATACATCATTGCCTCTCTTTATCCTGTCACGAGGAACGACAGACTCCATTGCAGGACACAGGAGGCAGGAAGTCCAAGAAACAAGGGTCTTCAGTTAATCTTGGAGATCTCTCAAATACACCTCACAGCGATGGAGAGACAGTCAAAGAAGACATTTCTGGACTCCAGAAATGTTGCAGAGTTTCATGTAGCTGATGCCACAGAACCAAGAATCTCCCATTTGGCAGCTTCGGCAGTGAAGTGAGAGTCTCTCCCACCGCGCTCCTTCGCTGCGAGGAGCTCAAATCAGTCAGGGAGGAGAGATAAGTTAAAGAATGAAAATTACCCCAGAAACCGGCTGCCACAACTTCCCAATTAAATGGTCGATGAACAAACGCAATATCACATGCGTCATGGTGAGCGGTAGGGGCGGACTTGGATTCAGGCGCTCACTCGTTTTTCCGCAGTCCATCACGGGGCCAAGCAGAGATAAACGGATCAAGACAGCTGGAAAATAAAATGACTGGTGAAATAAGGGATGAAAACTGCAAATAGAGCCCCCCCCCCCCCCCCCCCCCCCCCCCCCCCCATAGCTCACCTGCACTGTTAAAGCAAAGATCCACACATGCCAGGAATACCTTCACTTTCCTCTTTGTAACTCTTTGTGCTTTGTGAATAACACAGCTTTCAACTTTGGCTGCTTTTTTTCCGAAATCCCCCCCCCCTCCATTTTCGTTTCTTGTTTGCCTCCTCTCCTCCCCCTCGCTCGTCTCCAACACCACACGCTCTCTGCAGTTCCAATCCTCCCCCCGGTGACATCATCGGGTCCTGGTGACCCGGCGGGCCCGGGAAAGGCGGAGGCGCTCTGGATGTGTGACTTGATCCACCTTGACAACAGAGGACCATTTTTGGAGCCCTGTAACCACGGCAACTCCCATCACAACATCCTGGTCGGCTGGTCGGCGGGGGACGTGTTCCACGAATCCATTTTTAATAGCCAGTGTACTTAGCCGCTCTTCCTGGGCCTGTCCCTGTCTCCCCGCGGTCCCATCTCCAAGAAGGAGAGTTGCACAAGATGAAAGGAGCCCACCCCCCGTCCTCCCTCCCTCCCCCATTACATATTTATCGTCCCCGCTCTTAATTATTGAGCCAAAGGAGGATCGGGGCGCTTCTCTGTGTTTTTAACTTGCAAAGATGAGATCTTCTCCGTCCTCCCTTCTCTTCTCTCTCACCTTCTCTCCATCATTTCAGGCTTGCAGCTTCATGTCCGTTTTAAGTAACCACCGAAGGAAAGTATGAGGCTGCATGAGAGAACTCCGTACTCAGAGCGGATCATGTTGTGGAAAATAACAGAGCGGGCTTCAACATTCCTGCAGAAAATGCAAACGCCGTGGCCTTTCCTGACGTGTATGAATGCTGTGTCAGAGCTCAAGGCTTCTGTTTTTTCTATGCCCCCCCCCTTTTTTTTTTTCATGTCAGCACTTATAGACATCTTGTTAAGCGTTTAGCATCTGTGGAGATTTTCATCCAGCTGTGACGCTGCGTTCTGAAACGCTCCCTCAAACACATGTGAGGCGCAATCAAGTTTCAGATACGTGCCGCCGTCTCGGTTACGGTAGTAATAGTCTATTACACAGTTGTCAGGATGCCTGTCCACGCCGCCACGCACAACAAGAAACCGGACCGTCATCTGGAAGTCCATGCGTCGTGCTTGGATCTCGGCATTTCCCCGCATGTTATTTTGAGTTATAGTCATGTGCTCCCAATGCTCCGGTGGCCAAAATCAATTTGAGGCAAAGAGGTTCTGTAACCCCATCCCTTCTCCTTCGGTCTTTGTAAGAAGACATTGATCAAAAATGTATTTTCATCCACCGCATCCTCTTTGACCTTCAGGAGGCTTCTCTATGTTCCATTTAACTTGTCAAGTCATTTGAGTCTCTGGATGTGCGGCGCATACTTTCTTTCTTTTTTTTTTTTTTTTTCTCCGAAATGCCAGAACTTTTCAACCTTTCTCCGGGGTTTCGACTCACCTTAAATCTGAACGCCTGAAAAGAGGAAGGGAGAATTGGCTTTAATTTGTACATTCCACATACGAAATCACCTTGAGGGAAGCACGGAGGCGGTGCAGTCACATCGAGCGCTTCTTTATCTTGTCAGCAGTCACTCTGGTGCTCATTGAAGAGGAGAGTGTTGGGTTTTTTTTTTTCTCCCTGTCCTTCTGCAGCAGGAAGGCCACTTCTTGACTTGTGGTGGACCGCGGAATTCAATGAATGCACGAAGCGGGGGTTCATGAACTGCCACGCGGTTTCTCCTGCTCATCCTCCTCCTCTGAATCTGAGAAAAACACAGCGCTCGCTCGTGAACGGTGGCAGATTTTTGCTGAAGGGCTGCGGGCTGACAGATCAGAAACCTATTGACCAGCCGGTTTAGAGAGCGCATGACAGAGGAGCGTTTGGGATGTGGGTTAGAAGTGAAGCACCATGTGAATAAAAGGCACATTTATTGAAGGGTCGGCCCGCTCCCGGCCCACAGGAAATCCATATTTTATTTGACGTTAGAGCTGCTCAGGGGCTGTAAATTATTACTGCTGTACTCCACCTGCTTGTGGAGGTCACCCATCCAGCTAGATCATTTGAACTGCGCGCGTGCTCGCGTGTGCGTGTATGTGTTCTATAAGGGTGCGTGTTTGTGCATGTGTCAGCACCCATTCTCTCTGATGTGTTTCCAGCCCCTGCTATCTTACAGCCGTGTGCGTGGCGAGTCCCAGCGCTGCTGGAGTCTCACCGCCGCCATACTGCAGCTCATCCACCCATAGATCCATCCTCTCCTCCATCCATCCATGTACTAAAACACATTACAGAGATGACTGCCTCCGATGTGCCACTTTACCCCGAACACGGAGGGCTGTCTACTGTACGCTGCATGTTGCTGGAGGAAGTGGGGTTTCGTGGCCACGTGACATACAGGAGAATGTGAGCGGCGTGGAAAAGTGTACTGCACTTTGAGCCTTGATGTGGCAACAGACAAGTTATTCCTGTGGAAAGGAATACAAGTTACTCGCGTGTCATCCACGTTAATCACATTTATCAGTTAAAAAGACGCCATCAAAAACCACCAGACACACTCTTGCTCTGGTTTTCTATGAGCCAGTGTTCACGCAAACCCGATTTTTGTCAGGATTTGAGTCAGAAGGGAGGACCCAGGTGCAGGAGTTTTAAAAAAAGTGAAATTTATTTTCAAAAACAACACAAAATCCAGACTAAACCCAAAATCCACAATAGCAATCCAACAGATGAATGATCAATATCATTCTGATGAACATAACACAGCAACTTGATTTTTCATCTCTACTTTTTTAATTTTGATATTAACTGGGTATAATATCGAAATGTATCGCGATAAATCGTGATAATATCATATCATGGCCAAAGTATCATGATACATATCGTATTGCGAGGTCCTTGCTAATACTCACCCCTAATGTGCGCATCCTTGCCAGACTTTCCCGAAACCACGTGGTTGCCACTGCAACGGGTAAACACGAACCAAAGCTGGCTTTGCCGCAGTCACAAATGGCTGCAAAATTCCTACAACTTATAAGAAAGCGCTGGAAACTAGCGGACGTTCCTGTGTGCCATTTGATGTCTGGCAGCTGTCGTTGATGCATCTGTGCAGCGGGGTGCACGTGCAGGTAACAAGCGGCTGGGGCTCGCTTCCAGACGACTCCCCCATCACATCTGTCACCTCAGGAGACGTAATTGTCTAGTTGCGTCATGTTGCTAAGGACTCAAAGGACGATTTGAACTACGGTTTGAGCAGCTGGAACGTTCAGATTAAGAGACGTGTCCAGTTACAGACTTGTTTGGTACTGCCTTCATGAGGTATTTGAATCCAGCTTGGAAAAACTGGATTTCGTGTGGGTTTTTGACCATTCAGACTGTCAACAAATCTACCGAGATGCTATCTGGATGTGCTAAAAGTCCATTTTGGGCTGCCGGAGTGAACATGTGCAGTGTTTCCCAAAATAATGTACATTAACAGCAGGATACCACGTCTCTGCACATGTTGAGCATCTAGATTTGATACAGACATGGGCATAACATGGTATAACATGATGAGTTTTTCAGACCACCTTTGGGCTTATTTTACCACTTTGTAATGGCACGTCTATCCTTCGCATAGACCGTATCTTCATCGCTTGAATCACGCCTCTTCCACCGCGACTTCTTTT
Organism: Hirundichthys speculiger; assembly: GCA_018398805.1. NCBI lineage: Eukaryota > Metazoa > Chordata > Actinopteri > Beloniformes > Exocoetidae > Hirundichthys > Hirundichthys speculiger. Next base: position 76,203 of record JAGFBZ010000300.1, read on the forward strand.
GCATCTTCTCGATTTATAGGTGTTATGTATGAATGCCTATTAACATGATCGATGGTGCTGCACTCGACTCTACTGCCTTCCCTGTTTTGTGACACCTGCGTGACTCGGAGTTCGATTATTAAGCCTGTGCATTTATTCTGTTCGTGCATTCTGGTTGTTGTTGTTGCTGCTCTCACTTGTGGAAGTCAATTGAAGTTGCTGTGTGAAACGGTTTCGTGCCTCGTCATTCTCGGATATAATAACAGGCCCACCGCGAGTTCTTCTTCTGCGACTTATATATTTATAGGCGGGGTCACAATGCATACTGCCGCCCAATGCGCCAGAATTAAAACGGACACGCGACATTCACAAAGTCAACGGTCTAGAGGCGAGGGCAAGTCAAAAGCCGAAAAATTTATTCATGGCGGGCCACCGTGAATAAATGAATGTGTGGGAGATGCTGCACCCAGTAGATTCCAAAGCTACATTTGTGCTGGTTCTATCTTTTCCCATGATGTAGAGGTCTACAAACTGGTTTAATGGAGGGACATTAGTTGACATAATTTCTTGAGGTCTTAATTAAATGTCGGGGCCACGAGACTACATTCTATTCAGCTATGAATTTACACCTCTTTTCATAGCAACTGGTTTTATGAGGTGAGGTGAGGCGAGCCTCTCGACTCTACTCGACTCTGCTCTTTTATGGAGAGTGCCTTATCTGAGAGTTCTCTTATAGCCTCAAGCTACAGTGTTCATGTTAATTCTGATGACAAATTGCGCTCGCTAATAATTGAAACTCGTTATTACCACCTGAGAGCTCAAACCGGCACGCACTAAAACTAAAAATCTTTGAGTGACATCTGAAATTCAGATACTTCCACTTCAGCTCTCCGCAGTTTGACCACAGCAGCTGTTGGTGATCCATCTCTGAGGCACAATCTTGCTGCAAATGGCTTTCAAGACGCAGCACCGTAGCTTAGGAAAGCTAGCTGAGCTTTTCTCAGGAAGTCAGTGGGTCAAGCATCAAAAATCATGATACAATTCCGCGGCCATGCAAAGACGCGATGAACCCGCCGCTCCGTTCTCGGTGCAAACCTTCGTGTTTGAAGGTCCAACACTAAGTTTTATTTACTAAGGTATGCCAGTAGAAATGCTGGAAAGTCTCATGTGTTTGAACGGGGGAATTATATTTTCAGTTTCTGTGTTTCTTCGTGTCAATCAGAGCCGTCCAGTGCTAAACAAGAACCCATAACCATGTCAACTAAAACAGTTAATGTCTGTCGCTGGCAGCCTCAAACTTAAAAGCAACCGAGGGTAAATGGTGAAATCCTGGACAGGACTTTGCTAACTGTATAATCTTGATCCAGGATATTTGCTGGCTGACTCACTCGCTGGCGTATTCGTCCGTGGATGCCCGTTTGTTTACATGCCTGAGGCTATGGCTAGCTTTCTGGCTAACGTGACTGCACTGGAGCTGTACAAAGCCTCATAAAATAGTTTCATTTCCTTATTGCAAGACTGCGATGACAGGATACATGACCCATGCAGTATTGCTTATATGGACACTGGCTGTGTTTCTGCTAATGCAAAACTGAAGCTGCAAATTCTCTTGTTTGCTTAAGAAGATAATTTTCTGCAACTTGTGATTGGTTCTACTTTTAACCTCTTAGTAGTTTCTGGGATAATCCACTACTTTATGGAGCTGTTAAGGTTTCCTGGTCCGCCTGTAAACAGACTCACACAGTTTGTGATGCTTCAGCAGGCTTGGATCATGTTTTTTCTTGTGTTTCCATGGTAGACCGAAGTTTTAAGTTTCCAGATCCACCAGATTTCATCCATTATCTATAAAAGCTTTATCATATTCATGCTGATGGCGGTCAGCTGGAGCCTGTCCCATCTGTCTTCAAGCCAAAGGCAGGATCAGACCATCGCAGGGTCATCTGATTTATTTGAAGCGTTTATTTTTACAGTTTTGACCTTTCTTCAGAACTTATGCAATTTGCTCTGGCGCACTGGATAGTTGTAGTTTTCTGGTTGTCCACCCGCCTTTTGAAGGACTGACCACAGCTTCTCTGTTGGGATTAAGATCTGGGGGTTTTCCTGGCCACAGACCCCAGAATTTCAATGACTCGATCTCAGAGCCACTTACTTAGTCATTACTCATGCCTTTTATCATGGTTCTCCATCATCCTTGAAAAAGCATCAACCTCCGCCAAATCGATCCCCAATTGTTTTAGATGTTGCTCTTACCAGACGTTTTGATGCAAATCTCTCTTCGTGGAAGTGTTTTGGGGTAAAATTGGAAGCGAACTCGCTTCCCCAGATGAGAAGCAACCTCAAAAACGGCGGCGATGGTTTCAAGATTTTGGCGCGATGCAGGACTCTTCCTGGCATTCGATGTTTCTTTTACGGGCCGTCAATTTTCCAGGCTTCCTGGATTTCCCCTAAACAGTTTTTGATGGAAACTTCATCAGAGAAAAATCCTGTTGCACCATCTCGATCTGCACAAAAAACCTTGACGAGCACAGCACTGGTGTTCCAGATTAGTTCTTTCGTCCATTTCGACCAGGATTTGGCCCACGAATGGATATCCAGAATGCCAGAATAAATAGCTGAAGGGTTAACACCCTTACATATTCCTTCTTGGAATAAATCTAATCCAACTGCCAATAAAAGCCTTTGAAACTTATGAAATACTTTTAATGCTCCTCTGTACCATGAAAACACATTAGAAACACGATCTAAGAACAATGAAGCAGCAAGTTTCCAAAAAAACGAGATTTACATCACCGCCAAAGCTTTTGGCCACAGTTTCATAAAGATATGTTATCCCAGTGGTTAGCTGGCACGTTGCCCCTGTTGGCACTGCCAAGTTGACAAGCATGTGTTCCCTCGATTGTCTTTACGTTCTGTTTGAACTCATAATTTTAAGTTTTGTCGTTTTTATGGTCCCCGCTCTTCGCATTTCGTCTCAATGTCAGAGCACAGGCCTTTGTCGTTTTGAAGAGCGTTCGTAGATGAGCAGGCTTTCGAGCCTGTCACAGCTGTCATCGTCTGTGAGCTGGGATACTGCCGGGACAGGCCGGGACTACTGAAAGGCAGGAAACTATCGAATAACATCTGTCATTAGCAGCAGATGTTAAACTTGTTTGCCTGGAAATTAATTAGCCATTAATCCAAGTGGATTCTTCAAACAGCCTTCCACTTCTTTTAACTGACAAATCAATTAGTTGACTCATAATTTTTCCTCCTGCTCGCCTCACACCGTTTAATGAAAACCAGATTTTTTTACTTGTCAGGCATCTTTAAGCGTCCCTCAGCTGCGAAGGTTCTGCTTGTAATAGCTTTCACCACAACTCCAGTTACACGGTGACAGATGTGGCAGCGCTTCGCTGAAGTAACCACATTACCTCACCCAGGTCTTTCTCTCCGCCTCTCCACGTTATTGCGCCATTTCAGCCCCCCCCCCCCCCCCCCCCCCCCCCACCTCTTTGACCGTTTCGCCCCTCAGCCGACACTCATCTCTCACTTCCTCCCTCCGTCCCTCCCTCTGCACTCCTGCTGCTATCTTTATGACCCTCTCACTAATGCGCCGCTCAATTAGTCTTTGATGAGGTTTCCGCTACAAGACGATTGTAAATAGATGATTACATGTTGTCGTCCCACCGCCACTTGATAATCCACTCTGCTTCACTCATCTCCATCTACCCGCCTTTCCCTCTTGTTCTCTCCGTATCATAGGTAGGGGTGAGTAATTGGCAAGGACCTCGCAATACGATATGTATCATGATACTTGGGTCACGATACGATGTTATCACAATATCATTATATATAGCGATATTCTACTCAGTTGATATTAAAATTAAAAGTAGAGATGAAAAATCAAGTTGCTGTATATGTTCATCAGATGATATTGATCATTCAGAGGACAAATTGAGTCAAAACTATTTGCTTCAAAACAACCTATTTAATGTTTATTATTAGTGTTTTAGGAGCTGAAAAATCAATATTATATTGGGCTGCAATAAGTTATGATATATTGCCAAATTGTTTTTTTTCACACCCCTAATCGTATTCCAAGCGTGGCCCTGTTAGTCACAGCCGGCTCAACCCTTCTACCCCCCGTATTTACCACGGTTTTCCCCTGTTCTGTGCACTTCGGCACCATCAATTTCCGGAGACTGTATGATCAGAACCTGAAGAAAACCAAAATGCCAGCGAACTCACTTGTTAATGAGGAAGATTCGGTCAAAAGCGGAGGCACAAACAAGAGTCGGGCGTAACGGCAGCAGGATTTAGTTTATTTTTTTTTTAGTGTGACTGACTGACAGGGAAAGTAGGCGCCGTGCCTCCGCACTCCAGCGGCTATTTATGAGATCAAACTGCCTGCCGGAGGCGGCGATCCATAGGCTGTCAGTGAAGCAGGTGGGATGTATTATTGGGCCCGTGTGCGTGTTGGGACTGAAAGAAAAGAAGCCGATTATTTATCAGCCTTACAGCTCATGAAATAAACAGATGTAAATGTGCTGTCCTTAAGTAGACTCATCTGTTATATCAACAATAACAGTTTTCACCGTGATATATAAATGCCTGTTCGACATTATCTGCCCAGGCAGGCTCATTAATTTGGCCCATGTCAAGCTTTGAACATTAGTCAGCAGCGTGGCAACAGTATGAGCCTGCGTCTTTCATGTTTTATGACGATGCCACACTCTCAAAAGGAGTTGCAGAAAAAGCCAGACTTTTAAGGCTCAAACACCGAGAGAATTGGATCCAGCCATTCAAGTTCTCTTTCCTCTTTGATACGAAGAATGAGTCCGGTCCGTCGATTCGGCCTTGATTCGATCAGGAAACAGGACTAATAGACGCTGAGGAAACTGAGGATGCCATCGAACAGACGCAAAACCAATCAGAGAAATAAAAGCGCGTGACATAAGTAGAGAAGCAATCAAAGCGGCAACAACAGAAGACAGCCGAGTAGGAACGCAAGTTTTTAGAAAAATAATGTTTTAATGTGAGACCTGAGGGCAGCTGCAACTGTGGACGTTTTTAAAAGGCAACTCAAGGTCCGTCTTTTTGATTTCGCTTTTAAATCAGCTTTTAATATTTGTTATTTATAATATGACCAGGTTTCAAAAAGCTTTTTTTAGGTGCACGTGTTTTACATTGTCTTCTATTATTTATTCATTTATATTTTATTTGTTTACATTTTTTAATTTATTTCCCTTTTAATACCCTACTCAAAGCACGTACCTGTTTATTTAATTGCTTACTTATGTGTTTTAATTGTCAGTCTTCAGTGTTCCCTCGTAAACTACGATGGCATTTCCTCCGTTATTGTTACCTCCGCCAAGGAGGTCATGTTTTTGCCAGCGTTTATCTGTTTGTCTGTTTGTCTGTGTTCAAGATAACTCAAAAAGTTATGGATGGATTTTGATGAAATTTTCAGGAGTTGTCGGAAATGTGAAAAGGAAGAACTGATTTCATTTTGGGTGTGATCCAGAAGAAATCCTGGATTCTGGATCACTTTCAAATTTTCCATAACATTGCGGTCAATGGGGCCGAAAATTTGGTTTCTCAATATGATCGTTAATTATTGCCCAAAACTCATGAAATTTGACTCAGAGATTGACAATGGGAACCTCTATCAAATTTCAAAGGCCGATGCGGATCTGATCCAGAAGGCGGATTTTATCGCAATCTGTAAAGATTGGCGGAGGTCTGCGCTCTCCGAGTGCTTTTCTAGTTTAAATTGTGTTTATTTGGATGTTTTGGTGGCAGAAGCTGGGAGGGTTTTTTTTTTTTCAACTATTTCTGTTGCTTCTTCGTGTTGCACGAGTTGTGTGAAGTGATTTACAAACAAAGTTTGCATGTTTTGAAGTTTGAATGAATGATTGATTGATTGATAGCAATTGTGAAAATGGTCTCCACTGGGTGGCAGCACCTGTCGAAACCAGCCGTTACCACTGCATTTGGTGCGTTGACGAGATTTGTAAACCTCTGGTTTTGAAAGCGACTCCGCTGATTCGAAAGCTGCTGATTTAGCCCAAGGATGAGGAAAAAATAGGGTAAAGTGTCGATGTGCTGAACCTCACAAGGAAAGTTCAGGCTCCAGTTCCCGACAGTTCGGTGAGGAAAAGATCAGCACTGCAAGATGATAACTAGAGGAAGCCGGGGCGGAGAGGCGCACGCGTAATTAAAAGTCGGTAAACGAACGTGAGTTCGGCCCCGTTACGCGTCATTTTCTGCGGTCGTCAGGTAGCTCCTGTTGGTTCTGATTCGGTCCCAGTGGAAATGGCCTATAAAACAGGAGGGTACCAGATCCATTTCACTGCTGCGTGTCCCTGGACCTGCCATCTAAGCAATAAGAAATAAAAGTCAGGACCACATAACGGATATGACAACACAAACTTGGGATCTTGTGAAGTGTGGCTATATGTGTCAGACCTCGTCTAACCTTGCGATAAATCTCCCTGTGAGCTGCGACACTGAGTTTTCCTGCGACGTCTTATTTTTCTCAACAACAGACACTAAAGGGAAATTTTGTTTTGAATGGAAATGAAGGCTTTTTTGTAGCAAATGTAACACTTCCTACAGAATAGAAAAAAAAAGACACTGAAGAAACCACTTGATTGACATTGCTCTCCCTTTTTTTTCCCCACTGGACATATTGATTAGAGCAACTCCAAAAGTCAAAGGAATGAGAGCACAAAAGACAGATGCCTGTTTATTTTCCCATATGGGAATAGGAAGAAAGCAAAACAAAAAGAGGTCAGGTAGGTGACAGAATAAAGGAAGAAGAAAAGAGGGAAGTCAGGCTGAAGGGAGATATAGAACTCAGACAGGAAGGACAGGAGGGAGGAGGAGTGTGTTTGGGGAGCGAGGGGAAGTGATGAGTTGAGTAAAGGAGGACAGACCAAATCCTCATCTCAATCAATCACATTTTCCCTTCCTCTCCTCTCAGTTTGTCTTATTGATTTCTTGTTTCTCCCAGTGCCCTGAAAGCCACCTCAAATGACTTCTCAGAGTTTTTGGACCTCCAAACTGCTCATTTGTTCTCATAGCTCGAAGGGAGCAGACGCGAGAGCAACTCATTGCCCTATTTTCACTTGTTTACTCTTTTGTTATATTTTTAAGCAATGCTGCATAGATGACATTCAGTACCAGTCCTGTAAACACTATGACTGTCACCAGAACCATCCTCAACACTTTATGGTCTTTCTGAGCAGATGACAAGTTGTGAAAAATCTGTTACAACTCAGTTTATTGATATAACTGTTGAACATTTCACTTTCTAATAGGGGTGTGAAAAAAAATTGATTTTCGTGATTTTCGTCCAAAAACACTAATAATAAACAATAAATAGGTTGTTTTGAAGCAAATAGTTTTGACTCAATTTGTCCTCTAAATGATCAATATCATCGGATGAACATATACAGCAACTTGATTTTTCATTTCTACTTTTAATGTTGATATTAACTGGGTAGAATATCACAATATATTGTGATATCGCAATATCGTGATAATATCGTATCGTGACTCAAGTATCATGATACATATCGTATTGCGAGGTCCTTGCCTATGTTCACCCCTACTTTCTAATATATATGAATCTGTACTGTTTTTTTCCAAAAGCACCGAATGCAGCGGTAATGACTTGTTTAGACTGGTGCTGCCACCTGGTGGATACCATTTTCGTGATACTCGGTTAGCCCCTGTTGTAAAAAGAAGGTCCTCCTAAAAATGAGCAGAACTGGGTGAGGTGTTTTCTGATTGGCCAAATTCCTGGAGGCTTGCTGATGAGTGGAGCTCCTGGCTCATGAACATGTCTAAACTCTGTTGTGTGTTATGTTTCTGTTAGTAGATGTGGGTTTGGGAAATTAGGCATAATCCCAACTGATTCAGAAAATTTCTGGACAAGCTAATGATGCTATTGCTAAGTTGCTTTTGCTAACAATCGAGGCTGTTTTCGGCAATATAATCAGTGAAATTGATCACTTCCTTGCAGGAGATGCATTGAAATTAACTGATTTTTTTTTTCTTCTTACTGGAATGAGACGGAGAATAAAAATGTGAGACTTTCCAACTTTGAGTAATTGTACCCACAATGTTTGCGCTAAGATGCACACGCAGCAGCACAATACAGTTTAGTTACTACTTACAGTTCAGACTCACAGCCTTCTAGTGTTGCAACAGCTTTGACTTTCAGCTGTAGTCTTACTGCAGGTCCAGCAGCGTTGGGTTTTTGTAGTACACTGTAACGGTCTTCTAAAACACATATATGTAACATTCAATCTAAGTGGTGGCCCGTATAAAAACGAACCGCATCCCCTGAGCCATGGCGCACAGGAAGTCATCTGGAAACACTTTGACTGGAAGTACTTTAGTAAAACACACATACCTAAGATTCAGTAAAAGTAGATCATTAGATTTCACCATTGCAGTTTTGTTCCCCCAAATTTATGAGAAGTCACCATTTAAGACCTTACTTTTCCGTCTTTTATCATGTCTGCAGTAGTTTTGGGCCGCCACTGCACCACAATCAACTCCAAAGCTCAAGCTTTCCCATTTACTCCTGGATGAGTTTTCAGGTTTCCGTTTTCAGACCAGACGACGGCAAGACGAAGCATCCGAACCCTTTGAGATTCGCTAGTTTTCTGCAGTTATGTTACGTGTTATGTGTGGAGCAACATCAAAACATCATCCCAGTGATGGAGAATGGTGGAGGGAGCATCATGATTTGGTCTCGCTTCACAGTCTCAGGACCTTCAGCAGTTGTCTTCAAGGAGGTGAAAGATTCATTCCCAAGTTGACCAAAGTATCCTGCAGGTCAAATGACCACCAGCCATGGAAGTTGGGTGATGCAGCAGGAAAATAACCCTTAGTGTCACAGTTAATTCCAGTGTTCAATAAAGACATGCACACAATGATTTTGCAAATCTGACGCAAAACTGCTCTGTGTTTCAGAGTTTTTCTAAGTGTTGCTGATCTATAAATGCAGAAATGGTAGAATTTGGCTTCATGGTTGAGTGGATTTGAAGAGGATTTTCAGATGGAAGTTTTAAGTTATATGTTTACACTTTAGAGGTTCAGCCATGATTTTAGGCAGTTTAGCGTCTTTCAGCGAAAACTCTGCAAACCAAACGCCTCTCTGACTTCAGTCTCCAGGGTTACACAAGTATGTTTTTCAATATTTCTGCTCAACTGGGACTTAATTGTACTTAACCGATCTGTCATGCGCTTATCCTGTGGAACCTTGTGGAAAAGCAAACCCAGCTTGCATGTTTGAAAGGCAGCACAGAAGAAGAGGGCGGCGTCCCAGCGGGTCTTTTTAGGACCCACATAATGTCTGATAGAGACTGAGAGTCCCGTTTACTGTTCACATACTGTTTTATCCTTGTATTTGGGATTTTACTTTTGTTTTGGGAGTCAAGACTTCCTAAGGCAGTTATTGAGTTCTTCTTCTAGTTTTTGCCACTGACTCATTTGTTGTTGTTTAAGTCGTATTAAAAGTGGCCACATTGTGCCCATTTATAGCCATCTAACTTCAATCTCTGGTACCTCCAGAGTAGCTTTGCCAACAGCATCGTCTCAAAAGCCTAAAATTATTTCAAAATAACAAAGATTGAATCACTAGGAGAGGCTCTTCCTGGAAACGAGCACATTTGGCTCATGTATATCCTAATTGGTCGAATTCCCGGAGGCTTGCTGATAGAGATAATGGCAACAACAAGGTATCTATCTATCTATCTATCTATCTATCTATCTATCTATCTATCTATCTATCTAGCAACAAAGTCGAGGCTGTTTTGGTAGCTTCTTTGTGTGAGATGCTTTGAAATGAATTGTTAATTATTTTCCCCTTGCTGACATGAGACTGTACATTAATGTGAGAGAACAAAAGCAAACTACTTTCTGGGAAGTATCATTGGATCTGCTGGGATAGAAAACACACTCAATCCCTGCTTCAAAATTGTAAACTTTCCTTTTCTTTCTCTTTCTTGTGGCATATGCACTGCCTGAAGAATATGAGTGTACAAGGAAACGCCACCCTCGATGATGTCATAGAGAGCTGCTGTTAGAAAAAGCTTTCCAGAGGGAAATGTTCTTAACCATCAGAAAACAGTATTATGTGCATAGGTACACTACAATTGATGTTGACCTCGTTATATATATATTAGGGCTGGGCAACAATTAAAATTTTTAATTGTGATTAATTGCGATTAATCACACTGGGCATTATTGTCATCTTGTTTTTTTTTATGAAAAATTTAAAAAAAAAGTCTACAAACAAAATCCTGAGCCACAATCAGAACATTAAAACAGGCAATTTCTGAGGTAACAGCAGAAACTTTTAACGGGGAGTTCAACTTGGCAGTTGCTACAAATAACCTTGTTTCTGTCAAATCAGCCGTCTGGGAGAACTTTAAAATGAAAATGTCAATGTAAAAGTTACGTAACTTTACCGTTTTCCATGTCTGTTTTAGCTTTCCGGCATGTTTTTCCGCCAATTCTCTTCCAGTTCTGCAGCAGCCAGAAACAGACTTTTCAAAACAAATGCATGTGTGCAACATGCGTTAATGCACGATACAATAAATGTCGACATTAATAAATTAATGAGTTAACACGATATATATACACAAAGAGTCCAACGGGGCTGGTAAAGAGTGTCTGACTCACTTTTTGCAAAGTTCGAGGTGTTTAGTGGAGCACTTTCTGTCTGTCGCTTCTCTTTTGTAACAAACGCACTCAAATACAAAGACTGGTCATTATTTGCATGGACAAAAATGGATAAAGTTAGGTGAGTTTCCTTCCACAGTCACCCCCACGGCCACTGTAACTGAGATTTGTGCCTTTACAGATCAACGCTTCTGTCTGTCTGAGACTGTTTTTGTGCCCCCGGGGTGATGACAGATAACTGGTAATCTGGTAAAGCTTGTATATGAGTTTATGTGCACACACGCATGCTCAAAAGTCATATACATCAAACAAACGCTCTGCCCTTCAGCTATTACCAACGATATTTTCATTTTCGCTTTCTGGCAGAAACTGATCCATTTTTCTGGACTTTTTGCCCCCCCGTTGTTGCAGATACAGCTGCAAATAACAAGACAGCAACTCCGACTTCTTTCCGAAACGTGTTATTTTGCATCAGTTTAAAGGTTTGTTATAAAAAATTAAAAATGCTGTCAAAACCACCCTCTTTAGAAATTAGCTGCACAAGACTTTAGTAACCAGATGAAGTTAATGATGAATTTGTCTGAACTGCACAACACAGATTAGGTGTTAAAGCTCATTAGCTTTGTCCAACATGGATGTCTGAAGAAACCTGTTCTGATTTCACCTCAGTGGAGGAGGACGAGGACGCACGGCTTGTTTGTCCCACTTATCCGATCTGTTGTTTGTACATGTGTAGCTTTATGATGCAACAAACTCAAATTGTCTTTCCACCGACGTATCCATCCACCCGCTGCTATTTCAACAGGGCAAACAGGCTAATTAATATATCTCACTGCATTTGGTAGCTCAGCTTTGGTAATATCAAATCCCATTAGGAATGAAATCACAAAATCAAATCATAAAATCACATTAGGATTCTCAATGTTCCTTTCCATGACACATGGTTTGCCTTAAGCTATGCTTTTTAAGATCTGTCTTTTGTCTTTGTCTCCATCTTTCTCAACATCCCTTCCAGCTGTGCAACGCAGTCACTCTGTAGTCTGCCCTCATCTCCCTCTCTTCATCCACCCACACTTTCTTTTTCTCTGCTTGCCTTTTTTGCATCTCTTTTAGATTCCTTGTCATCACTTTTGCTTGTTCATCTCTTCACTCTGCAGCCCCAACACTTGACAGATTTTCTTTTCATCTCCTCTGAAGTTTTACATTTAAAGGGGAAATACCGACATTTTTGCATATTTGCCATCAACCTGAGAGTTTGAGACGAGTTTCTATACCTTCTTCTTTGTGCCCCAATTACCCTGCTAGCCTAGCTTAGCATAGTTGCTGGAAGTGGGTTGATACACCTAGCCTATGTGACAAAGCAAGCCTCCTAACAGCTGCAAAATATTCTTGTTTATGTGTTACATTTCAGAAATTACAACCTCGACGTCTGTATTTCGTTCAGCTCATGGGATGAGTAAAGTCTGTGTTTCGTGGTGGAATATTTTTTACTTTACAAATCGCAGACATGGCGCATTCGCACCGGATTCATGTCACAGACGTCATCTGCAATCATCACACATTGCCACAGGTCCTCAGGAAATACTTGTCACCTTTTTTTCCAGTGTGTCTTTCACAAATAAGTTTTTACTCATCATCGACTGTGTATTGTATTCTTTAATATCTAAGAAAAGTTCATCCAAGTCTGAGAGAAATTGAATTGTTGAATCAGAAGCTAACTTATCAGTGCCGACAAAAGTTAAATATCTTTGCTGCGGTGAATGGGAATGCTGCCATCAATGGCAAGGTGTGACATTTTGATTCTATGTAACTGTTTATAAGATCGTTGAGGTTCATTTTACGTAGTTATTTCTGCGCAAGATAAATGTACAAGTTACAACATGCAGATAAGAACATTTTGGAGCTATTAGGAAGTTTAATTGGTCACTCGGGTTAGGTGTATCAATCCACTTCCAGCAGCTATGCTAAGTGAGGCTAGCAGGCGCTTTGTCCAACTGGGTTATTTGAAGGAGAAGAGAACGATTTATTCCCATTTATCAAACTCGGATTGACAGATGGTGCGTCCCTTTAATATGCAATGACTCGATGGCCAAAACAGGATTAAAAAATTTCTTCCTGGAAATAAAATGTACTGTAACCGCAGTTACACTTGGGTGTTAAAATGATTCTTCAAGACCTCGTACATTTTCTTAGCCTGCTCACTTTTTCCCATGCGTCACCCTTTTTGTCCTACAAAGAAACCTAAGCCAGTCTGCCACTCTCTGAGGCGGTCTTTGTTCTGTCAGGAGCTAACCAGGAGATAAGTGTAACAGATATCTGCGGGCCCAGACAGACAGACGGTGTATAATTGAGTGATGGAGTCTAATGTAAGTGAATGGCTCAGGACCGACTCCGATCTGCAGCGGCGGCGGCAGCAGAAGCTCAGACGCGGCGCTTTCTGTTAGCCCCCCCGGTAATACCAGCAACAACAGCCACCCAGATCACAATCTGGTGACTACCTGGCTGCGTCGGCGCGAGCGCACGTGCGTGTCTGAGCGTGCACGTGCCGTTCGGGTTATTGTCTTTTCGTCCTTCTTCCGTTCTTGTCTGTTTGCCGCTCAGCTTTCATTTATCCTCCATCCGCACACCTTTTTTCTTTCCTCATCTCGCCCTGTCTCTTTATCTGCCCTCCATTACCGCCACCCCCTCCACCCCCACCCCCCCCCCCCCCCAACCGAGTTATCTTAGCCCTTTAATTAACGTGACATGCTGTGAAGTGAGATACTAAATAATGCAAGCTTTTCCAGTGACACTGAATCAGCTGGAGTGATTAGTGGCCACACGTACACCAAGACACGCACACACACCACAATGATTCCCCGCGGTATCTGTTATCTATTGCACCTTTAGCCCTATTACAGGGTTTCTTTTAAAGGGAATTGATTTTAGTGAATCAATTGTTAAAACAGAGGAGAAAACGTAAGCACGGTTGCAAATACTTAAACACACCAATGAGCTAGACGATGAAAGCCACCTGCCTACTATTGTGCAGGTGCCCTTCGTTCCACCGAACCCCTGAGACCTGCCGGGTCACGGACCCAGGACGTCCTCTGGCGTCTGGCATTGACACATTGGTACACTTGGATTGCTCTTGTGCAACCCTTGGATTCGTGATTGGATTGGGATCTGGGGACTCCGTCGAAGCTTCGAGCTCTTTGTTGCTCCTGAGCCGTTGACGTGGTGGGGCGGGCCCGTTCTCTGGGCAGGGGGAAGTCCGCTGCCGTGGGAGGTGTGCTGAGTCTGCAGAAATGCGTTTAGGTATTTATTCACCACGAGTGCTGGAGGACGAGAGATTTCCCAGCAGAACCTTGCCTTCTTCAGTGTAAGAAGGTTGGACTTTTAGCAGCACTAAACCTAAAAATTAAGACTGTCCGTTTTCAAAAAATGGAGAATAAAAGCAATGCCCTTTTGAAACTAAACTCCAAAAATCATAAATAGACCTGATGTCCAAAGCTATTTTCCAATTTAGAGTTATTGTCCCCCAATAATTGTACTGTAAATGAAGAATTTAAATTATCTTTTACAAATGTATTATGATCATTGTTATTTTGAGTAGTAGTATTTGTAGTGAAATTATTTTTAAAATCATTTATAGCGATGTTTCCCAAATTGTGGGCTAAGGCCCCCTGGTGGGCCATTGTGGTACTGCAGGCGGGCCGTGAGAGGTCATTAGAAATAAACAAATATGTTTTAAATCCTCGATTTATTTTAATATATTCTTAATCACTGTAAAATATTTATGACATGATTTAAAAAATATTTAGAAGCAATAAAACAAACCAATTAAGTGTTATCCCACTGTCATCTTAGTTTATTATGACATGTGTCACCTTATTTGTTGAGCCCTTACATTAATATCAGGATGTAGCTTCTGGTCTTGTATGGTGATCACAGTTGTGATTAAAGGTTTGGGTGGGCCGCAGAGATTTTTCACATTTCAAATTGGGTCGTGGTATTCTGAAGTTTGGGAATGGCTGATTTATAGTTATTATTAGTTAATTGGGGATGTGACTGATCAATATAGGTATTGGGGTTGGCTGTCCAGATAGATAAGATAAGATAAGATAAGATAAGATAAGATAGCACTTTATTGATCCCACGACGGGGAAATTTGTGCGTTACCACAGCTCAAATTACAGAAAAGAAAAATAACAATATATAAACAATATATATATAAACAGAAGAGGAACAAATATATACAGTAGGAAAAAAATTGTAAACCACACTAGTACAACAGTGTAAACAACACTATGTACAACATCAATATACAGCAAGCATACACGGTATGCAGTTATGGGTGGAGGGTTGTGGAGGTATTCAGAGAAATGAATAGATAATAATATGTGTTGATGATGGCAACAATCAAAATATTCATGTTGATCCAGAAAGAAGATCTCTGAGAACGGTGTGTGTATCGGGTTTTAGAGGTAGACTGTATGTTGGAATCTAATTGAAGGAAACTAATCAATTTAATAATATGCAAGAGCTAATGAATAGCAGCAACAGTGCTTTAATATACGGGAATAAAATCTGACAAGAAAGTATGTAACCGTGTCACAGTTATGGAGATGTAGAAGGTTCTGTAGATGATTCCAACCCTCTGCTGGTACTTCCTGCCTGCCGTCCTCTGCTATCTGGTCCAGTACATTTCAGCTTTTAGATCATTTGGTTGTTGGATGTCAGTGTAAAATACTTCCATAAGCTTCTACTTCTTTTGACACATTCACTGCCTTTTGCGCCAGCTGCAGCAGAGCGTCCCCACAGCATGATGCAGCCTCCGCCGTGTCGAGGCATTGCTTTTATTTATTTATTTTTGCATTCTCAAAGATCTCTACCTTCGATTCCTCTGTCCGTGGAACATTATCCAAGAAAGACGGTGGTTTATCGATGGTTGCCTTCACTCGTGACGTGCCTGACATCGTGACTTAAAAGTGAAATAATTAAGTTGCTCCAAAGAACAGATGTTGCACAGCTTCTCCATCTTCCTTACTCCTTTACTGACACAGATGCTGCTGATGTTTCAGTTTGTCAGCATATCAACATCTTCATCCGTGTGATGTCCACTTTCCACATCTTGTGTTCATTTATCCACAAAGTCTTAAGGAAGGGAAGGAAGGGATGTTGCATGTCACTAATCCACCATTCGTGCAAGAGACTGAGTTTTAGACACGTCAAGCGCTTTCTTTTACTTCTCTCCCTCTCATGATTATTTACTGTTCTGTAGTGAAATGCCGATGGTTGGGGGTTTAAAGCACGTGGTCATGGACGGGTCTTATAAAATGAAACATGTAAATTAACAGCGCTGTGTTTAAGACAAGCGGACAGATGTACGGTACATTTCTGCTTCACAGCTCTGTTCCAGATTGTTCCAGATCAGCCCGGAGCTCTTTGCAAGTCTTCTGTGTGTTTTTTTTTTTTTTCTGTCGTCCACAATCAACTTTCACAGATGTTCCTCATATGAGTTTTTTACAGCGCCGCTTTATAGAGGCGTGACAGTGAAACCTCTTGATTAAACATTACAGACTGCCACCTGTTTTTTTTTTCTTTTTTTTTATGGATTAGAGCATTTTGAATGGTTTTGGGTCTTTAAGCCTGTAAAACACCAGAAACAACATATTATTCAGGAATCCCAATTATAAAAATGTTTCACTTCAATTCCATTCAATTCAGTTTTATTTGTAAAACATCTGTTACAATGTCAATCGTCTCCAGGTGCTTTACAGAGACCCAGAGCATGACCCCTGAGCAAATATCATTAACTAAAAATATAATATTAAATCCTAAACAAGGATAATAGCAGGTAAAAAGCTCACACAGAGGGAGGAAAAAAAACCTTTAAGCCAAACAGTGGCAAGGAAAAACTCCACTTTAAGAGGAAGAAACCTTGAGCAGGACCTGGATCATATGGGGGGACCTTCCTGCTGAAGGCCAGCCGGGTAAAGAAAGAAAAGATGGGAGAGAGGACAGAGAGAGGATGTAGGACTGAGAGAGGAGAGCACACGGATGACTACCATATTTTCCGGACTATAAGCCGCTACTTTTGTCCCATGCTTTAAACCATGAGGCTTATACAGAGATGTGGCTTTTCTATGAATTTTTCTTCAGCCCTCAGGGGGCGCTCTAGCAGGAAGTGCAAAAACAAAAAAAAACAAACCAAGTAGTTAAAGGCTATTCTGTTTTTGTTCAGTAGCCTATGTTGGCTATGCTACTCTACATTCATTTTGTGAGCATCAATATCTATTATTATTGGACAAACTGATTAATCCAGGTGTGTCTGACCATTGTGGCTACTCGGACACACCTGGATTTATCAGTTTGTCCAGTCAGTTTGTTGGTTCCCCAGCGGATTTCAGGGTTCTGAGCGGACTCACCACAGAGGTAGGGTTTTAATCACAGATGTGGACCGGAGACAGCAAGGAGCCAGCAGGTCCACGATCCGGCTCCGGCACTGAGTGCAAGTGGACTCCAATACGGGTCCGTTTCGCGGGTCTGTTCTGGATGTCTTTGCTGTGTGGGGGGGTTTCAGTACACAGGAGGAGGAAAAATCAGTTCAGGTATATAAATAAACACTTATGGTACAAAATCTTTCAATGTAAATATCTTATTTCTCAGCCTGGATACCGGCGGCTTATAGTCCGGTGCGGCTTATATGTGACAAAATATATATTTCTTTTATATATTAATGGGTGCAGCTTATAGTCAGGTGTAGCTTATAGTCCAGAAAATACGGTAAATATAATGACCACATAAACATAAACAGATGCAGGTAGCAGCACTGAGATGAGATGGTTTCGTATTCATCTACTGTTTATCTTGAAGATGTTCTAAGATTAGTGTTTACAACTTAAGCTTAAAAAAAAAGTTCTTAACTGGCACACGTGATTAAATAGTTTCCGTTTCGTTGGTTGGTACATGGCCAAAGTTCATAAAACTGCCTTTTCCTACAGTGTTGCTGAGCTCCTCTGTCTGCTGTAGAGATGCAAGTCAGTGCAGAGGCCTTAATTTGTGCATGCAGAGATCTAGGTTATCCCAAAGCAATTGTTTTGGAGCAAACCAAGTGGAAAATCCATTGTGGGTTTAGTTGTTTGTTGCCTTGGCTGCAGGGATGCTAAGAGCTCAGGGTTCCAGCGTTCTTCCACCCCCCCACCCCCTCGTCTTTTTTTAATCAGATGGCTTGTTCAGGAGTGGAGGGGATTAAGACTGCTGCTGCTGCTGCTGCTGCTGCTGCTGCTGATGATGATGATGATGATGATGATGGTGATGATGGTGATGAGTCTGTTCAGTTTTGGAGAGCACACAAACATATGCACACATGTTCGCAGGACGTCTCAGCTGCACCCACGTGCAGCGTGCACGCACGGATGCGCACACTGAAGCAGTTCAGCGTGGATGCGGGGATGCACGAGCAAAAGGCGTAAACGTGTGCGTGCGATGGCCTACGTGCTTTGCCTCTGCTCACTTTCAGCACCTTTGGTTTAACATTCGGTTCAACGGCGGCGGCGGCGGCAATCGGCCGTGAGCTGTGAGATCTCTGACGCGCAAAGTGGCGCCTGCCTCGTCTGACGCCAAACACTCACAGCGAGCCGCTGACAAAAGAGACACAGAAAGAGGGAGAGGAGGTAAAAACCAAAGAACTATTAGACTGAAATGAGAAGGAACACAAGAAAGGGCGAGAAGCAGTAGGGAATGTTCTGGAAACGAAAAACTGCAGGGAAAAGGAGAGGAGTGACAGTAGCGTGGTACCACGCAGAGAAACTGTGTAAGGAGGGAAGGGAGCTAAGGATGAAAGGATAGAGATGCTGAGCTGTATGTTGATCCAACACTTTGTGCAACATAGCCAGCAGATAACACCAGTCAGTCTCCTCCCACTTTAATCTCCCATCATCCATCAATCCCTTGCTCTATCCTTCCACCCCTCCATCTTAAAGCCATCCACTCCTTTTCATCAATCTGAAATCACGCCGTTTTGACGCACGTTCGGAAAAATCTGATACCGAAGCACGGCCCGCTTTGTAGATTGTATAACAAGCGAAAACTCAAGTGCAAAAAAAAAATAAATAAATTGAGGACGCTGCTCACTTGGAAGATTAAAAAAAAGAAAGAAAACTGAGCTTCAGAAGAAGACTTATGTTTTGTCGCTAAATGTTTGGCATAAGTTAAAATTCATCAGCTACTTTGTGAACTCTACCGCAGACGCACACAAGCACGCAAACACACCTCCGGCGGTGAGTGTATGGTCCTAATGAAGCGAAGAGGAGAGGCAGCTGCAGAAGGGAAGTGCGAGGCCTAGGGGAACACACACACCAACTGTGTGTGTGTGTGTGTGTGTGTGCTGACAGACTGTATAATGTCTGAAACCGTCTTAATTTGGGACTTTTTCTAATGGTCTCCTTCTCTTCCCTCCTCAGGTTGTGACGGCTTGTTTCTATCATCCTGCAGTTCAGTGAGGCAGTGAGCTCACGGTGGATACAGCATGCATGTGTCGACCTATCCCACGATGCACTCTGCCAGTCCGGGCCTGCTTCTCCTCAGCTTCCTCTTCCTCGCCGACGCCGACTGTGAGTGCTTTCACGCGCACGTTTACTGGTCCCGCACACACACACACACCTACTGAAAACGGAGATGCTCGACAGCTGAAGTTGACTGCAGACTTGCACTCCCGGAAAAAGTTTCACACTCATTTTTCATCAGGACTCGTTGATGTAAAGCCACAGTCTCGAATGATTATCGCTGGCAACAAGAAGAACAAAAAGTCGTGCAACAGATGGCGAGCCCCCCCCCCCCCCCCCCCCCCCCCCCCCCCCCCCCACAGAGCCCTGAGTTCTACATCATTTAGTCAGTCTGGTATGATGTAGAGACAGAAGCGGCGGAGACAAGACTAAAACTTACAGAACTGAGGACATTTCTTCATGATGCGATGCAAAGTGATACACTTTGTTGTCCCCATTAGAGGAATCTGCCAGACTCCAGTCCTGATATAATTAGCTGTTTAGAATAATCAATCAGTCAGATACACACATAGATTAAAAAAAAAATCATAAGTACATATAATAACATAAATAGAAACCAACATCTCTTTCACAATTCAGTTCATTTCAACTCAATTTTATTTGTATAGCGTCTGTTACAATGTCAGTTGTCTCTAGGCGCTTTACAGAGACCCAGAGCAAATATCATTAACTAAAATTATAATATTAAATCCTAATCAAGGATAATGGGAAGTAAAAAACTCCCACAGTGGGAGAAAAAAACCTTTAAGCCAAACAGTGGCAAGGAAAAAACTCCACTTTAAGAGGAAGAAACCTTGAGCAGAACCTGGATATGAGGGGACCTACCTGCTGAAGACCAGCTGGATAAAAACAGAAAAACAGAGGATGGAGGACAGAGAGAGGAGAGCACACAAATAACTGAATGAAAAGACTACATAAACATAAACAGATGCAGGTAGCAGCACTGAGGTGAGATGGTCAGAGGACTAGGTTACCAGTCACCACACCAGCCGGCACCCTGAACACACCTACACACACAGGTGGAGGTAAACGCTGGGATGGACAGAGGAGGGAACTGCAAGTCAGCATGCAACTCAGGAAACTGCAAACATACAGAAAGAAAAGAGAAAAAGGGGGGGGGGGGCAGCACAACAAACTACAGGAAAGAAAATAGAGCACAGTTACAGTAACAAGGTGCTCCTAATTAACTATGGATGGAGCTGGAGGAGGAAAAAGTGAGGAGGAAACGGAGAAGATGGAGACACCGCTCAGCAGATCATGTTGGTGTCCCCCTGCAGCGTAGGCCTATAGCAGCATAGCTATGGCGACACTGTGATTAAGACGAGCTACTCTAGTCTTGGTTCCTATAACTATAACTATTAGCCCGTACACACTATTGTTAAGACTAACTGTAGGCTTTACTGAACAAAAATGTTTTCAATTTAGTTTTAAAGATGGAGGTGGGGTCAGTCTCCTGAACCCAAACTGGTAGCTGGTTCCATAATAAAGGTTCCCAGTGGAGGAGTTTAAGTTTCCACGCTATACGATTTCTGTCATATGAGATTATAAAATCTCACACTGTATTATTTGTGTTTGCATAATCATGCATGCGATGTCAGATGATTGTAAGATGAGGAGCCCCCTTGTCAGAAAATTGTCGCCTTTGGTCGCACAACCAGCGTGGCGGACACCATCAGACCAGGTCACGGTTTAAAAGCTTGCAAGCAACAATTTGCACTGTTTAAATAAATGAAACTTTTTTTTCTCAACAAATCTTTTATTCATTTTGTCCAGCATTTGCAAGCTGCCTGTCAGCCATATAATGTGTAATTGATGCTTTCAGTTCAATTAATTCAAACAAAGTCATTGGAACACTCACAAGATGTCACCAAAATCACTTTGTCCCTTTAAAATCTTTTGGAAAATGATGTAAATGTATTGCAAGATGAATATCGATATATATCGTTTCATGAGCCGAATATCGTGTATCGTATCGTATCGTATCGCGAGATTAGTGTATCGCTACAGCTCTAGTGTAGACGTACTTTCCAACCTAAGATGGATAACGGAGCGCTGATGCTGCTTGTCGAATCTCATTCATTGTTCTATTGTTTCAGGACCTACTGTTGAATGAAGGAAAAAAAAAAAAGGGGGAAACTGGAGCTTTTTTAGAGGATGATGGATCACACATCGGGTCTCCCTAAAACGGCATAAAGTTATGAACTTTATTCGGTGGTTGGAAAAGTGTAATTTGACAAAGAACGCAGACGTCTACCACATCAGTTCTCACTCCACAGTTTAGAGAGATATGTTCCTGCGCTGACGCCGTGTCCGCTGAGCTCGTGGATGCAGTGAGAGTGCGTCCAGGGTATTTACAGGGACATGGTCGAAATCTTCACAGGCCACACTGAAATTAGGCTCATTGGGATTTGAAAAGCACAGACCACAAAGTGGGGTTGTTCTTGTGTGTTTTTTTTTATATATATCTCTGGGCCAAAATGTGAATGGAATGACTGGAAAAGGCAGGATGCTCATAAAAGACTCCAACGTGGCGGCCAAAATCGGACGACCTGAATTCCTTTTTGAGAGGACGTTGCTCCCATGCTTCAGCAGTTAGTCTACTCTAAAGCACGCAAAGACACTTGTGTCTTGTGCACTTTAAAAAAAAAAAAAACATGCTTGTATTTATGCAGAAATACATGGGTTCATATTAGAGCTGAGCAATTTTATCGATTTTGCCATATATATCGATATTTTATTTCCCCAGAGAGTATCGATTTTTAAGCCGCGGGTATCGATATTCTAAGCTTCTTTCAAAACCCCCGTGTCCCACCTTTGAAAGCTAGCAAGCAACAATTTGCACTGTTTAAATAAATTAAACTATTTTTCTCAACAAATCTTTTATTCATTTTGTCCAGCAATTGCAAGCTGCCTGTCAGCCATATAATGTGTAATTGATGCCTTCAGTTCAACAAATTCAAACAAAGTCATTGGAACACTCACAAGATGTCACCAAAATCACTTTCTCCCTTTAAAATCTTTTGGAAAATGATGTAAATGTATTGTAAGATGAATATCGATATATATCGTATCGTGAGCCGATTATCGTGTATTGTATTGCGAGATTAGTGTATCGCTACAGCCCTAGTGGATGGATGGATGAATGGATGGATGGATGGATGGATGGATGGATGGATGGCTATATACTAAAACCCTTCAAAAGTATTGTTTGTAATTGTGACTGAGTTTTTAAAGCAGGTCAGTCTGCAACGGGGGGATCCGTAAAACCTTTCAGATGATAAATGAATGGAGGAAGATGCTTGGCTAATTAACTTAAAATAAAACTTAGAAGTATACAAGGTCTTTATGTGGTGATAGTGGTACAATTTAATGGTTGTTCAACTGTACCACACACAGTAGAGGCATTAGGAAAAACTGATTAATTAAACACTTATAGTGCACATCTCTTGAATGAACGTATTGTTTGTGTCTAAAACCCACAAGCAGGATTGAAATGACCCGTTTGTGTGTGTGTGTGTGCAGTCAGGATATCACATCCCATCTGTATGCGTGTGTGTGTGTGTGTGTGTGTGTGTTGGTGTGTGGGTCTGTCTGGACATGTGAGATTGTAAGAGCGTGTGTTTCGCAGCACTTTTGATGGGAAGCCAGCTGTTTTCGTCCATCCCAGTATTACTTGGCACGGACGCACGGACCACATATGGCAAATCAGATAATTTTCCTCCTGCTCGTGTGATTGTGTTAATTCCGTGTACGTTTGATCCCCGTGATCCAGTCCTTGTTCAAAGCATTTATCAAGGAAGTTTACACGTGCATTAGCGTGGCGGTCGTCAGTTGCGTCCTGATTTTAATTACGGCCGCAGCTAATGATTTTAAAACTGGTGAGCGGATCAATTTTTTTCTTTTTCTTGACTGATGGAGCGCTCTATAAAGGTCAGATTTCCAGAGAAACAGCTGGAAGAACGAGGTGTCAAAAAAAAAAAAGAAAATAGAAAGTTTGTTTCTGTTTTAGGTTCAAAAAGTCAACGAAAAGCAGAAAATGAAGCAAAAGGAACAAGGATACTCGTTATCCGGTGGACAATTTCCACAGCCAAAGGCAGGGAATGAAATAAAATAAAATAAATTAGCTGAGCCTCTCAGTGCCACATCAATAAGGCACAATTAGATCTGACTATAAAACACAGTTTAAGCCTCATTATTTTATTTCAGCTGCAACCATGGCAGTGTTAAAAAAAAAACACAAGAAGAAGAAAAAATAATCACATGATGAAAAGATTTTTAATGGTGATGTGATTCAGATACCATTGTGAAACTCTGCTTTGTACCATCCACGTCCACAAGGATCAGAACACTAAGGTGGAGGGCTGGACCCGAACTGATAACAGACATGAAAACATCTGTTATCACTTCAGTTTTAGTGACGGCGTCAGGTATGACATCAAACTTTAACCCTAATCACAGTTACGTGATTCAGTGGGTGAACGGGAAACACAATGATATATTACTTTCACTATAAACCACCTTCTTGATGGATCTACTGACGAAAAGAAGGTTAGCCTCTAGCATAACAGCTGCCGATGGTTCCCACTTTCAGCTTCTGAGCTTTGGGCTTCTCCAGTTGACCGACTACGACACGCGCCAGAATAACAGGTAGCTCTTCAGCCGCTTCCACAGAGCAACGGCGCTATAAAGGAGGTACTGGCTATCGATGCCCCGCCTCCACCCTCCAGCTGTGCAGTCATGTGATCCCAGGAAGGTGCGGTATCCCCTTCCTGGTGTGTGCTTTCAGGAAGCTTTACAGCGTTCTGCAGTCCAAAGACAATTTTTTTTTAGAATTTTTATTCAAAATAAGTAACTGGCTGCTTCATTCAGTCAGCGCTGAAGACACGGCACTGAAAAAACTGCAGTAAAGAAAAAAGTAGAGTCACAAAGTTTGTGATATGGCTTGTCCAGCTGGTCTCTGCTTCCCCAACCACTGAGGTTGAAAAAGTTTTGTTTTTTTTTAGCTGCATCTTTTTTTATTACCTTCGCCAAGGAGGTTGTTTTTGCCGGCGTTTATCTGTCTGTCTGTTTTCTCTGTGTTCAAGATAACTCAAAAAGTTATGGATGGATTTTGATTGAAATTTTTAAGGGTTATTAGAAAAGTGAAAAAGAAGAACTGATTTCATTTTGGCTGTGATCCAGAATAAATCCTGGATTCTGGATCACTTTCAAATTTTCAATAACATTGCGGTCAATGGGGCCGAAAATTTTGTTTCTCAATATCTCTGTTAATTATTGCCCAAAACTCATGAGATTTGACTCAGGGATTGACAATGGGAACCTCTATTAAATTTCAAAGGCTTATCTGGATTGCTATATGGGGGAACTGTTGTGCTTGGTGGAGGTCTGTGCTCTCCGAGTGCTTTTCTAATTTTATTTTATTTTATTTTATTCTGTTATATTTTATTTTATTTTATTTTGTTCTGTTATATTTTATTCTATTTTATTTTATTTTATTTTATTCTGTTATATTTTATTCTATTTTATTTTATTTTATTCTGCCATATTTTATTTTATTCTGTTTTATTTTATTTTATTTTATTATGCTATATTTTATTTTATTCAGTTATATTTTATTTTATTTTATTTTATTCAGTCATATTTTATTTTATTCCATTTATTTTATTTTATTTTATTCTGTTATATTTTATTTTATTTTATTCCATTTATTTTATTTTTGTTTTATTCAGTTTTATTTTATTTTATTTTATTTTTGCCCAAACATCAAGATCAATCAGCCTGCTGTTTTATTTTTATACATTTTAATTGATTTTTTTTTTTTTTTTTTTTTATCATATCTGAACACTGTCAGGCAGCCCACTCGCCAGGGTCTCACGGTCCCCGTGGATGGACAGGTTTCATCCTCCCCCCTGGAGTTTGCAGCCTTCCTTGCCCCCCCGTTACACATTTAACATTTCACACATCTCTCATTTCGCTCCCGTTCTCCTGCGACTCCGCCACAACCTCCCAAGGAGGTCCAGAATGGCTGAAGATTAACCGGACAGGCTTACAGCTCTGTACGTTTCATAAATCCCTATATGCATTTGTCGTCGTTTTCTTTTTTTCTTCTTCTTCTTCTCTGGATTGGCTTCTGGTCAAAGCTCGGATCAGGACCTGTGAGGTACAGAGCACGTAGGCCGGTTTTAGTCCAGCTGAGCATTTACATGCAGGATTAGTTTGAACTCCAGCTGCATCTGGATGGACGTTTCAGTGCGATTATGAGAAGTTCTGTTTAGTTCTCGTCCGTCCAGACCGTGCATATTTAAAACTGCAACTTCAGTTGGATTGATGCTCTTGTTTTTTTTTTTTTATGGCACATAGAGGGCATGACGCTGACGAAGAGAACCCATGGAGGTCATCCCGTCTGCCGTGTTCGTATAGACACATATTCAAACATACTGGTCACTCTGTAGATAAGACCCATAGAGCGTGCTGCACATGCTTCGTGTTTTGTTTGTCAGGAGGAAAACACGCCGGAGCTCCAAGCTCGCGGTTGCGCGATGCCGAGCACATACTGTCTCATCGCCACACATACTGGAGCACAAGTATGGGCTTGAGGCAGCAATTTCCGTCCTGGAATGCTTTAAATGCGCACAGTCACACAGAGGCCAGTAAAAGCGCACGCACTCGCTGGCGAACCTCCCTTGTTTTCGCTTTCAGGCTCCTGCCCTCTCGTCCCACGTGTAGGTTTCAGGGTCGGCCCGTTAAGGCCCGCTCATCCATCAAAGCAATGATGCTCCCAGACTTCTCTCTATGAAGGTTAGGGGAGCATCACTGATGAGGGAGGAGAGGATTCATGCTCTGTCTTCTCTGTCTGTATTTTTCTTTTTCACCCCCCCCCCCCCCCCCCTCCTTTTATTCTCTGTGACTTTCTCCGTTGCTCTTTTCTTGTTTTCTTTCTGCCTTTTCACGACAAATCCAGACAATCCACCGAAAAACGCAGGGACGTATGGCTCGGGGGGGTAAAAGCGGAGGGCGGCCGTTTTCCTCTCGCTTCATCTCCCCGTGCACAACATTCAGTGCGTCCTTTGATATCAACAGTAGGTGTTCAGAAAAAAAAGGCTGAGAGGGGAATCTGAAGCAGAACGTCGTGCTTTTTTACGCTCGCCATCATCTGCGTGTTTTGCGGCATTGAACGTGCTCACAAAAACGCTTTCACTTGCGCTTATCTCCGCTCGAACTCACCTTTGATTATGTTGAACTTAACGCAGAGTTTTCCTGAAACTTAAGGAGCACGACGGGTTAAGACTAGGGCTGTCAAAGTTAACGCGTTAATAAGACGATAATAACGCGTTAATAAATAATGATTGTGGCAAAACCTCCAAGGAACAGCGCTGAATGTCCTTCTGAGTACCTCAGAGTTTAGGGACCGTCAGCAAATTACTGCGGTCGAGCAGGAGCCCCGACAAAATACACAAAGAAGCTGATGAATCAAGCCTCCAAAAAGTACGGTAGCATTGATGGACTTCCAGTTTTCAAACTAAAGGCTTAAAAAAAAATAAAGCAGATCCCCGTGACCCTGTATAGGATAAAATGGGTATAAATGATGGATGGATGGATAAACAGAACATTAAAAAAATGCGATTAATGTGTGATTAATCATGAGTTAACTATGAAAATCTTTCGATTTATCGCGATTAAAAAGTTTAATCGACTGACAGTCCTAGTTAAGCCACATGACTGGCACGTCCGCGTCACGCGCTCCTGGTCTAAGGGTCGTGAAGGTGCAACCGAGTCAAGCGGTAACCGGCGTGCACCGCTGGAAACCGTGCTCACCGTGCATCTGTGACACCAGCACTTACCTTTGTTTTGCTGTATTTTCAAAGACTCCGGAGAGTCTGTTACCTTCCCCCCCTTTCTCTTTTTGCCACCTTTCTTTTGTCTCCCATGGTGTTTGCCTGCGTGTGCGTGCTCCTGACATCTATCCGGTGGATTAAGAGTAATGCCCTGATCCTGTTGCGAACTAGGCCACTGCTCCGTGAACGCGGTGAGACACCCTGTGCTGCGTGAAAGCTGCATCTCTCTGCGTGTCACTCAGGGTGATGTTGAGCAATGCAATAACACGGTTTAGTTTTTTTTTTTTTTTTTGCAGATCCTTGTATGCCCTGAAACCAACAAGCTGCCCCCTTGCAGTTTCGGTGCAACAACAACCCCAGTTGAAATGCAATCCCCCCGCCCCCCCCGCCGCTTGTATATTTTCATCTCGACACAATGAAACGGATCATTTTTCCAAAGCTTGCAGAGGAGAGGACGCGTTGCTGAATTGCAACCCTCTCCGCTGTAATGAGCAGACTGCACAATTTTGAAAATAGGAAAGAGCGGTTTAGGATTCCGCCTCAGGAGGCTTTTGGTAACGTGACACTTTTTACCTTCGGCTTGCATCACTTCTGTGCTGTAAATGTTGAGCATTTCATTACAAAAGAAAGTTTCACTTTCTTTTGTTTTGTTTTGGTTTTTTTCTACTTACTTAAAGTATGACCTTTTCTTCCGTGACTCATCGGGCTTGACTTGAAACATGGAAGTCGCTCATGTGGTGACTGATTGACCCGTCAGCGTTCAACCATATTGCCTGCTCTGGCGAGGCCTTTGGGATGACTGGAGCCTAAATGATAGTTGGTCGAGTGTGTCGGGCACCACACAAGACGCTGAACACCTAACGCTCGGCGAGAAGTCATCCTTCTGTTTTTGTTTTTTTGTTCTTCTTTTTCAGCAAGTATTTTTTTTTTATCCTTGTAAGAGCTTGTGTTCAGCAAACCACACAAGTGGGAACTCGTTTATACGTGTTCCATTTGTATTTATATGCAAGACAGCATGTGTAGGTCTTAGTGTAGACGAGATTAGACTGAGATAAGCATCTCGAGATGACGGATGAGCTGATGCGAGGATTCATGGGGATGAGATTCAGACGTTGGGGTTAAATCTGAGGTTAGATGTTTCTGACCTGAGGATCAGTTAAGAGTGTAAAAACCAGGAATCAGGTTACTTTCTTAGATGGGCTGCGCTTCCTCTGTGTGATTTACTGCTATTGCACGGCTCACTGAACAAGTAAAATAAAAAAAAAACAGGATTCTGACTGACACTGTTGCCTGGAATTGCTTATAAAAAATTAGCAGAAAATGCTAACTAGGGGTGTGCTAAAAAAATCGATTTGCATAAGAATCACGATTCTCATTTGCTACAATTCAGAATCGAAATAAAATGTCTCAAAATCTATTAAAAAAAGAAAAAAGAAACTCAGCTGGCTGTCCGCCTCCATTTTGTAACTATGCAGGACGTCCTGACGCCACCACACAGCCGGTTCTGAAACGCACGCACACATGGAAAGCAACAAAACAAAGAGGAAACAACAAAGATGAAATG
Organism: Hirundichthys speculiger; assembly: GCA_018398805.1. Taxonomy (NCBI): domain Eukaryota; kingdom Metazoa; phylum Chordata; class Actinopteri; order Beloniformes; family Exocoetidae; genus Hirundichthys; species Hirundichthys speculiger. The sequence continues at coordinate 104,810 of JAGFBZ010000300.1, forward strand.
AAAATTACTTTATTAATCCCAGAAGGGAAATTCAACATTGTAGTAAGGTTTTTCTTTTTTTTTTTTTTTTTTTGAGGGAAAAGGAGATCCAACTGCCCCGTTTTTCACTAAAGGCTAAAATTTAGCGTAATTTCGGTTTTTACCAAATGCCTGGAAACACCAAGCTGGACATGACGTGACTGTGCATGTTTTGCAATGCTTGCACACATGAGTGTGCAAGCATTGCTAAACTAAGATCAAGCCCTTTAGCAACACAACAAATGCGCGGGCTACTTTTACGAGGAATCAACCGGAGATCTAAGACACGGAGCAGAGTCAGCCGCCTAGCTGCAGACCAACGCATACTGCAGTGCTTCACAAAGCTCTCTGCCAGCTCCGAGCGGGCAAAAAAATACTAATAATAATAATAATAATAATAACTTCGGTCTACCGCCTGCTTCATTGCCAAAAGACCTAGGGCCTTACAGTGTGGTGGAGAACAAGGGGTTTATCTGCATGTTGCCAGACAGCGGAGCCGAGGTACGCCGTACCATCCCATTAGTTTTTCACTGATACAGCTGTGTCACAGCTTCACCAAGAGACTAAGAGAAAGGTGGCCAGTGCCCGAACCAAAACGACCAGAGTGGCACTAACATGTGATGCATGGACATCAAGAGCAGCCCAGTCTTTTGTGACATTCACTGCTCACTACATAACTGATACGTGGCTGCTCGAATCCCTACTTTTACAAGCTTATTTCATAGCTAGCTACCTAGAGTAGCAATTAAGGACCGCACAGTTTTTGATAAAGGCACTTTCCTCAGAATTTAAAAGGCAACATGTTTAACTGCACTATTTTTTTAAATATAGAGGCACTTTTATTTTTGTTACTGAAGCAGTATGTAATATTGCTTTGATGTAACAGTTGCAACAATTCCATCTAAGCAGGGTAAATGTTTAAAACTTAATAAATCTGAAAAAGACACTTTAATGTCCCCATTTGTCATTCTGTCTTGCAAAGCAGATGGAAGTAGATCATGATCAGAAATCAGATCAGAAATCATTATGAATAAAATTAGTTTTGAATCGAAAATCGATTTTGAATCGAATCGTGGCCCCAAAAATCGGAATCGAATTGAATCGTGAGATAGTAAAAGATTCACAGCCCTAATGCTAACGTGTCACCATTGGCAGTTCAGGCTGCATGGGTAACAGTGGATTATTTCTAGTGTGAGTTGAGTTAGTCAGTGTAAGTAAAGTTACACCGATTATTCCTAATCATTTTTATTCCTCTAAAACCTGACAGTTTTGGAATTTAAAGATACATCACAGATGTATAAAAAGCAACGGAATAATAAAACATTTTGCATACACTTGGTCTATCACTCACTCCTCCAGCTGAGTCTCTATCAGCCTGTAGTAATCTATTGACTATAGTTATCTTATTTAAGTATAGAGTTATTCCAGCAAAGTCAGCTTAACAATATGCCTTCATATGCAGCGTTTGTTATCATGTTTAACTGTAGGATATGTTCCTCCAAGGCATTTATGACTGGAGCCATCACCCTGCAGCTACTTCCAGTCAGCTGTCCTCGTCTTCGAGCGGAGCAGTAAAACTGTTGAAGCCGACAAAAAGTTCAGTCCCTTCTCTGAGAGGCAAAGTCAGGTTGTCCCGCTGCTGATGTTTTCTCGCCGTGCCGCATTGCTGGCCACCAGCTCTGATGCTATCAGCAGCTATAGCATAGCTGTGCGCCCATCTGTGAGTAACAGAATCTGATTACATTAGCCTAGCATTAGCTTAGCAGGTGCACTCGCCTGTGAAGGGGCCGGGATAACATTAGCTTAGCTCCAGAGTGGACGGGCAGTGGTGTGGAACTAATGCACTGCGACCAGCTCTGAGAAAACCCTCTGTTCATCTTCATGGGAAGCCAGCTTTGACCCAGTAAAGTTGTGCACCCAGTGGGTCGCCCATGTGTTTCTAATGACCTGTGGATAACAGAGGATCCTGTTTGATTAATTCCTCCCCTTTGTGTTTCTAGCAAATTAACCCTGCTTAACTCGGCACTAGCCAGACCCCGCGGCTACCGTGGCAGATAAGCGTTACGCTAATTGGAAATGCATTACTGTAGGCAAGGAAAGTGCATCTTATCTCTCGCCATCGCATGCGCGCGGCGTTGTGGCGGTTTCGTGCACGGCGATGTCCGTGCATCTGAGAGCCGCGGACGTGCAGCTCGCGGTGAGGTGGCACACGGGAGTGGCAGGCGTGCGGTTTTAACGGAGGGGAAGGAAATAGCTTGGATGAAATCATCAGATAATCGTAGGCTGGGATCTTGTGCAGATAAAGACTCAATCTATGTAAAACCAAGATAAGGTTTTCTTTTTATCTGAGCTTCCATCAAATGTTAGGCCACTTACTTGTGCATAATTTCATTTTCTATGCTGAAATTGCCCATTTTGTCAAATGTTTTCCAATTAAAGCTTATGGGTGTTCTGCTGAAGGATGATAGCTCCCTGTGTTTATTGGCCCCAGCCATCCAATTTCATTACTGCAAAAGCGAGCGGCTGATAATTTGCTCTTAATGTGTCGTTTTGATGTTAATTCGTTTTAAGTTATTGCTCTGGCCAGATGCCCGCCCATTCTCCAGGCTAACAATCAAGGCTCTGGCTCGGTCCTCCTATACTGACCTCGTTCTTCAACTCGTCTGACAGGCCCGATTCGCTTCTCATTTGGGGAATCATCAGCTAACGGTGCACAGCCACATGCAATGCAATGTCGCAGCATCTTTGCTCAGCCAGGACCGTAAATTATTCATCGCTTGCTGACGTGCAACAGCTCGAGCACACACACTAGATCTTTTTTTTTTTGTTTTTAGAGTAATGAAAACTCCCAACACAAGAGCTCGTATACAAAAAAACATGAAAAAAAACTGTTCATAGAGATGATAATGCTCAGAAACACAGGATTACCCGTGAAAGTGTCCGTAGAAGACGCGCATGACAAAGACGTGCTCAGGAAGGTCGATGACTTTCACCCTCCACCTCTGAAACTTGATCTGCTTTTCCGACAGCAGAAATAACCAACATCTGCTCATTTTAGCTGAAGCAACTTCTACTAACTTTTTTTTTTGTTGTTGTTGTTGTTGTTTCTCTACTATCCTTCTATATTATCACTATCGAAGTGGCTCCATTTTTGTGCAGCTCAAGCCACTGCTTTTTGCTTGATTTGATTTGTTTGGATGGGTCTATCTGCTCCATGCTTTTCTGAATCAGATCAGCTACAGTAAGTGATTGAGGGTGCATGTGATGAGGCTTGGGGGCGCGTAACTTGTGACATCTTGCCGAGGGTTTTTAAAGACGTGCAGGAGTTGTTTCAGCCCACTGAGCACAGTGCGCTTATATAATAGTATACATACGTCTAGTGTCATTATTTCATTCAGTGGACATTAATAATCTGAGACGTTTCTTTAGTTATTTTTAAATCAATATTGTCATCAAGTGCAGTATAAAACATAAATTTCAATCAGTGTATTGCTCAACATATCTCCATAAATTCAATTTTAAAAGGAAAGGCCGACATTTTGGGAATTTTCTGAGTTTGATAAGAGGTTAAATATCATTTTATTTTCTGTGCATCCAATAAGCCACTCTGACAAAACCGCTGCTAGCTTAGCTTAGCATAGTCACAGGATGTGACTATGCCTAGCCTTAGGGCGCATGCATGCAGTTCCCGGCATCGTTCCCGGCATGCAGTGTTCCAGCCACTTTTTACTTCGTTACTTTATTACAGCTGCATTACAGTCAGAGCTGAAGAGTCCTCTGAGGTTTGTGTCCCGTCTTCCTCTCCAGTCCTGCCATCGATGGCAGCACCTGCTCACCGTCGCTGCAGCGCAGACCTCCAGCTTCTGAGTTTGCAAACATCACATTAGCATCAGCAGACGTTAATGCACTTCACCGTAGTTTTCTCCGGTATGTCTTTCACAAATAGAGTTAAGTTTGTGCTGTTTTGTGCCTTCTTTGCTTTCCAAAGGATAATAGGTTTGAGTAGACTCTAAATTTACGAGTCATAATGCCCTCTTCAGCTTTGTGGTGCAAACGTTTGCCGTGCTGATGCTGACAGAAGCTGAATGTCTCTGCTGCAGCAAATGGAACCAGGAGCTGCCATCGACTGACATGGATTGAACATGGATTGACATACCTGGAGAAGACAGGGCATAAACTCTGTGTGTGATTGCATAATTCTCAGACTTTATTAGACTTTATTATATATTTAACACTCTGATTGTGCATGACAGTGCTGCTGCACCCAGGGAGTGGCGCATTGCTGAGATATACGTAGTTACTTCTACTCCCAGAATGTTGGCATAATCCCTTTAAAACTTTTTTTTCTCTTAATCACAGCTCCGTTTTCTTGATGATTTACAGTTTCCCGAGTTGTTTCCTCATTATCCATCCATTGTGTTTAACCACCTCTTCCTGTTCAGGGTTGAGGGGGGGTTGGAGTTTATTCCAGGACAGATCACCAGTCACAAACCACAACCACACACGCTCACACTCACTTCTAACGTCAATTTAGAGTCACCAGTTATCCCAACATGTTTCTGGACTGTGGTAGGAAACCAGAGTGCATGCAGACTCCACATCCATTCATTTCTCTTGTCAAATATAAACTTCCTGTGGACTTTCCAGGTCTGATGCTCTGTAAGTGTTCACACTGACTCTCTTAGGGTTTTTGGCTGTCATCTGTTCTCGCAAACATCACTTCTGTTCAGTGTCTCTTCGGGTTGAGGCGACATATGTCGGCCACGGCACGTCCCTGGAATCTCCTGCAACCATTCACTTCCTTTATCTGCATTCAAACCTCCATCTAACCGTCACCGTTCATTCAAAAAAAAAAAAAAATCACTGTGAAATTTGCCGTTATGCACTGCTGTCATGGTCAGAAGAGTGAGCTGTTATGTCGGCGCCTCTGCTTTTTTTTTTTTTTTTTGCGCTCATCAACAATGGGTTTGATCCGCGTGCAGGAGGTTTAAAGAAGAGAAAAGTCCGAATGTGGCACGTTTCGCCCGGTACATTTATCACACACCTTCGGATGCAACTCGAAAGTTGCGTTGAGTCGGGAGTTGACTGTGTAATCCTGGCCATCTGTTGAGTACATCAGATCATAATGACCGTTTATGTAGGCCAATCTCACACACACACACACACCGAAGAGAAAGAAGGATGCCGTCTAATTCCATGTAAATCTCTCTGTTTAGTACTTCTCAGTAGTTTTTTTCTCCACTTCCACCTTGGATCATCAGTTCATGTTGCAGGGAGATGCACCGATGCTGTTTAACTATGTGTACCTGGGCACATGTGTACCTGGGCGCATGTGCACCGCAAATACGCTCCCAGAAGAGCATTTGGCTCACATTTTTAAAAGCTTAAAAAAAAAAAAAGGGTCTGTTTCTTCCCTGAACAATCTACAGATGTCTGAAGTTTATTTTTGATCTTTATCCTGCCGGTCTTTGCCCCAGATGTGATTGCTTTATCATACTAGAACAATAAAAAATAAAAAGGGCTGGACATCCAGCGAGAGTAAAGAAGAAGAAGGAGGAGGACAGCAGAAGTAGAGCTGAGGGGATCAATTCAGAGAGGAAGAGGAGAAGGCAGTGGAGTCAGAGGAAGGAGGAAAGGGCAATCAAGAGAACAGAGAGAGCGCAAGAGCAGATAAAGAGTGGGGAGGAGAGACATTAAAGAGAAAGGAACTGCAAGAAAGAGTCGGGAGAAGTGCGGAGCATATGGTTGAACCCCTCCTCGCTACCCGCATCCCCCCTGCATAAAGTCAGACAATGTGACGGGAAGACTTATGTAACACCCCAGAGATGGGGAAGGAGGAGATGAGAAAGTTAAAAAAAAAAAAAAAGGAAAGAAAGGAGGGAGGAGGAAAGAGGGAGCAAGGAGAGCAGCTGCGAAGCAGGAGAAAGAAGTGATTCAAAAGGATTAGGAGTGGGGTGGAGAAATAAAGGGGGGGGGTGTAAGACAGAGAGAGTCTAAGAGTTAAACAAGAGATATACGAGGAGGCTGGGTAGATAAAAAGAAGGGGGAAATTGAAAAAAAAAAAGCAATTGAGGAACTACTATGGCTGTTAGTATGGCTTCGCTGGCTTTACACTTTTCATTTGTTCTGTGGGGGAGATATTAGCGGGAGGATTAACAGAGAGATTGCCCAGCTTCTCTTCTTTTGCTGTCTCTCTCAGATGGGCACTCGTTCACCCGTTCACCCGTTCATGCCTCCCACACTCATGCTGTAACAGAAAGCCTGTGTCATTTGATTTCATTGTCGGAGGATGCGTGGACAATTTTTTTTTCCTTCTTCATAGTAAAGTGGGCGGCAAAATATCAAAAAATAAAGGAATAATTACAGTGAAAACCCTTACAAAGCCAAATGACCAAAGATCAAACACAACAGACAAATAGCATTTAAATGTTTAACTACATGGAGCGACAACAAAGCTTTCCAACTGCTGATATTAAAGCTACACTATGTAACAATTAAGGCTGCAATGATACTTCGATTTACATCAGTACATCATTTCAATGATGGACAATACAATAGCGCTCATTCAAAACTAAGGGTGAATTCCAATTCCTCCCTTAACCCTCAATCTCAACCCTCAATCTCAAAAATGCGCGCTCCCGCTAAGGGCAAGTGGTGTCCCAATTCTAAGGGACATCAAGTTGAGGGACGAGTTTGAGGGCTGTATCGCCCTCAAAATTGAGATTTTCCGACACCACCCTTGGAAGTAAGGGCTATCCAGAAGCTAGCTACAAACGTAAGTATCTTCGTATATCTTAAAGATATAAATGTTACGAAACCATTTTATCGTCTTTGTTTGAGATTTTTTTCATGGATTAACATCGTTGTTGGGTAACATTTATTTTTTTACTTTACAATGTTTGCTGCCGGACCGGCGGTCCCGTCGGCTTCACGTTACTTGTATACCTTGTTGTGTAGCGACGGAGGACTGAATAATGTATCCTCTATTGTGTTATTTGCTAATATTATTTGGAGAATATACAGCGCTCTTTTCAATGTTACCCCTGTGTAATTTCAGGAAATACAGAGACAACACGGGCTCTGATACGTTTCAGTCTGATGACGTAACTGCACTCGAGGGGTGTCCCATTTCTAAGTCACAAGATAGCCCTTACACTTACTTTCGAGGGTGAAGATTGAGGGCCAAAAATTGAGGGTTAAGGGCGAGGGTTGAGATTGAGGGTTAAGAGAGGAATTGGAATTGGCCCTAAAACATGATCATAAATCAGACTGGTGAAATCAGCGCGCATCAAGTCGTTATCCGGTTAAATGTGACATTGTATCGTGATGAAACTCGTGATTCGCAGCCCTTAGAAACGATACCACTCCTGACCAAGTGGGGGCAGCACATCCCCAGAGCGTTCACGTGTCGACATCTTATAAGCCACAACAAGGAACGTTGTGTTTTGGTCTTCACTGGTCCACTTTCATGGACTTAAACCCGAATGGACCTGAGAAAATTCGACCTGAAACCGACCCGACCCGAGCTATTATCATAAATCTGTGTTTCCGAACCCGAATGGATCTGCGATATTTGAACCTGGAACGGACCCAACCCGAGTCTTTAGTTTCCTGACCATGAACTGAACCGAGATACCCGAATAGAACCAAGACAATACAGCCCATAGTTGCTTAAAAGTTGTTAAAAGTTGTCTAGCATTGAATAAAACTCAATTTTCTTACCTAAACGTTGTCCTTTTCTACCCGGTTCAGTTGCTACATAGGCTACGTGACGTAAACAACAACAAGTCTACGTTGTTATTTTCTTAGTGAATACATATGCTATTTATAGCAACTGCTAACGCTAATAGCCTACACCAGTCAGGACGTGTCGTGAACATATTCTCTCATCCAATGTTGTCATGTTGGCGATCCGTTGTGCTTTACAGCTGCCGGGCAAACCGGTAATAACACGCAACGGCAACACGGTTGTTTTATTACAGACATGCCACATTAATTAATAATCATTTAACTGCCCCGAGTCCTGACATTGGCTAAACCAAACTACTGTTAGTTTGTTTACTTTTGCTAGACCTATCACCTGACATTTCTCAACCTATTGGATGGAAGGGAGCGGGACAGAGGGGGTGGGGGGGGGGTGGACACCAGTTACTTGATATTAATCAGATTAAGACATTACTCTGATCAAAAAAGTGCCATATAAGTTACAACCTTTAATCTAAACTAGCTCCTGGTCAAAGAGAGCAATGATTGCATTGAGACATGACGACACACGTCATTGTTGTTGACACTTTATCTGAAATGTGACGTCCTCTGGCAGTTTTGTAACGTCCACACGCCAGGGGTGAAACATTTGAGAACGGCAGATCCAAACCAAAAATAAGTCGTACTAAAAGAATTAGAAGCTGAAGTTGAAACTTTTGGGAAATTAGGACCAAAACACTCACGGCGATATATGTGGTGTAACTGTGTCAGCAAACCTTTGTTCGGTGTTGTCACATGTTATTCTGGAGGAAAAACCAGCAAAGGTGTTATGTTGTGTTCTTGCTTCTTCTTTTACTTTTTTATTTTATTTTTTCTCTCTCTCTCTCTCTCTCTCTCTGCCCGTGAATGCCACCTACAGTCACGCTTCAGTTCATCTTAGCGGTTAAAGAATGACAGCGTGCCGGACACCGCTTCCAACTGAGTGACCAGTAAATAAACTCCTTCCCCGTCACATTTAAAGTTATTTTCTCACCGGCGCGATTCTGTTGCGCTCTCCTCGGCCGGTCTCGCACTCAAGCTCCCAGGCTTCCTCTCGACGGCGGGAGGAGCCTCTCTTGTCTGCGCTCCTTTGCTGTATCATGAATGTCACATAAAACAGATCAGGCCTGGACAGTTTAGCCAAAGTTAACCAGCACCGACAGAATCTATAACCCACATAAACTTGGCCATGTCCAGTGATGACCACGTTCATTTATTCTACGTTTCCCTTCATTTACTTCAAATTCCAAGACGTGTACTGTTTAATTAGAAAAGAATATCTCAGTTGCACTTTTGCCAACGATCTCTAAAGGGCAAAAAAAAAAAAATAAGAAAGAATAAAGTGATCGATCATTAATGGAGGTACCATGTTTAATTAATATTGATTTGAGGTCGTGTCGCCCGGCTGTGATGCCGATTCTGTGCCCCCTGTTGCCCCCCACCCCCCAACAAATGTGGCTCCATTTAAAAGGGAAATAAACTGGCTTTCCAACAGTGAAAGATTTATTCCCAAGAAGCAGTGTCACAACAAATAAATACTCCACCAAATATATATACATATGTGTATTTGGTTGATTTTTAAATATCCTCAAATAGGGCTGTAGCGATACACTAATCTCGCAAACAATACGATACACGATATTCAGCTTACGATACGATATATATATGTATATATATATATATATATACATATATATGTATATACATATATATATATATATATATATATATATATATATATATATATATATATATATATATATATATATGTGTATATATATATATATATATCGATATGCATCTTACAATACATTTACATCATTTTCTGAAAGATTTTAAAGGGACAAAGTGATTTTGGTGACATCTTGTGAGTGTTCCAATGACTTTGTTTGAATTAATTGAACTGAAAGCATCAATTACACATTATATGGCTGACAGGCAGCTTGCAAATGCTGGACAAAATGAATAAAAGATTTGTTGAAAAAAATAGTTTCATTTATTTAAACGGTGCAAATTGTTGCTTTTAAAAGTGGGACACGGGGGTTTTGAAAGAAGCTTAGAATATCGATACCCGCGGCTGAAAAATCGATACTCGATAATATCAATATATATCGGAGAATCGATAAAATCGCTCAGCTCTATCCTCAAATATTTACCTTGAAAATGGGAGATATATTTCTGGTGTCAAAGGTTTTTTCAGAAATGTGACGTTTGAATGACTTGATGGTTTGGTGCCTAAACTCAAAGACAAACGCACCGTCTCCCCGTATTTACATTCCTGCTGCTGCCTCTCAGAAGTTCTTCAGCCTTCCGTACATCTGAACGCACATCAGCGTGCTTTATGCACATAAACTGGCATTTGCACGGAGGGATGACAGTGAAAGATAACACGCACACACTCGTGCAGCCTCTGAGGTTAGGTTTTGGCTGTGAACCAGTGAGGTGTGGAGTTGACGGTGCAGCTTGCGTTCGCCTGACTGTTTTCCACATCTGACTCACGCTCCGTCTTCCTGTCTCTTTCTTCCACTAATGCTCGTCTTCCTCTCTCGCTCTTCTGCTCTCCATCTGTCTCCCTCTCTCCCCCCCCCCTCCTTTTATCTCATTCGCTCTTCTGTTAATTTCTCCCCAGTCTTTCGGCGCACCCCCCTCCGCTCTGAACAGCTTAGCTTTTCTCTCTTTCTCCCTCCCTTCTTTTAAACAGCAAAAAGCAATTTCTCTCCCATTGTCAGGGTGGTTGGCAGTAAGCCCTTAAGTAGGGATTTTCTGGTTTGGCTGGAATGCCATTAGGCGAGCGGGTGGTGACGTGCCGTGACTGACGTGCCGAATCTTTTTTTGATGCTGTGATGTCACAAGCCAGCGGAGGCCGTGGTTATGATATTGTTGGCGTCCCTGGAACGAGGGGCTTTAGTGGTCATGTCAGGAGTAAGTCTTCATAAATCCTTTATGGCACAGAAACATTAAGCTCCTTTGGTAGTACAGGGACAGAGAGAGGGGAAAACATGGTGGGGCGTGCACACGTGCGCAGGAGGGAGGGCGCGCACGCGCACGGGGCGCGAACCACCCACATAAACGTCTAAACTAGAGCTGTAGTGATACACTAATCTCACGATACGATACACGATATTCAGCTCATGATACGATATATATATCGATATTCATCTTACAATACATTTACATCATTTTCCGAAAGATTTTAAAGGGACAAAGTGATTTTGGTGACATCTTGTGAGTGTTTCAATGACTTTGTTCGAATTTATTGAACTAAAAGCATCAATTACACATTATATGGCTGACAGGCAGCTTGCAAATGCTGGACAAAATGAATAAAAGATTTGTTTGAACAGTGCAAATTGTTGCTTGCAGGCTTTTAAAGGTGGGACATGGGGGTTTTTAAAGAAGCTTAGAATATCGATACCCGCGGCTGAAAAATCGATACTCGATAAAATATCGACATATATCGATAAAATCGCTCAGCTCTACTCTAAACTGAGCGACGCTGCAGCGTAACATGAATTTAACAGGTCGACAAACAACCCTATCCTCAAAAAAGTTGGGACGTTGTGTAAAATTCAGACGGAGCCGGACGGAAAGATTTGCACATTGCGTGAACGCATATTTTATTCACAGCTGAATGTAGAAGACAATCAAAAGTCAAAATGAGGAAATGTAGCATCTTAATTTGATGGTTGACGTCTTAAAATCGTTGGGACAAGTAGCTGCATCCCTTATCTTTCAACAGTAGAAGAGAGGAAAGTTATCCCACTCCTGTCTGATACTGGACTTGTGCTGCTCAACAGTCCCAGGTGTCTTTTTCTTTTTTTTTTTTAAAGTTGTGGACCGCATGCAGGCCAGTCTGGGACCTGGACTCTACACAGACTACTGCACAGCCGTGCTTTTGCTGTTGATGCAGCATGTGTTTTAGATCTGTCCTGCTGAAATGTGCAAGGCCTTCCCTGAAATTATCGTGATGGGGACCCAAATTGCTCTAAAACCTTCAGAACTGGTGTTTCCTGTCCAGATGTGCGTGCCGTCTTATTTCAGAGCCACTGATGCGTCCCCGTGTCATCAGAGACGCAGGGTTTAGAACCGAGCGGCGATAATGAGCCGGACGGTCCCTCTTCTCTTTCATCTGGAGGACAGGGCCTTCACGGTTTCCAAAAGAACTCCAAATTTAGATTTGATGGCCCGGAATGGCTTCGTTGCACCGCTGCATTTCGTCTCAGATGAAGGAGGCACGATCGTGGGAAGAGTCGGTCGCCGTGGCTTAGAAACGGCAGTCCTGCATCTCACGGTGAGACTGAAACCGAGATGAAAGATAGAACCGTCTCGCGATCGAAGGCAGGTTGGGACAGACGTCAAGCACTGTTTTGACATTTGGGGGAACACCACCACAACAAGCGCCGACTTTGGACTCAAGTTGTGCTTAAAGTTATACACATCTGCGTTCCAGCTTCAAACAGTTCGTAATCTACCTGTTGTTCATGGACGAGTGAGAGATTATTACAGAGCAGGATTGAGTTGCTCAAATGCATTTAGAAGCAATCCATTAGATTAAATATATGCATCTATTAAGTCTTTTGAAAGCAGAAGTAATGGCAGTTGTGTAAAAGCTGTTGTATAACAACTTCTTCTTGTGCTCACGGATACGTTCATGCGCTCGCAAACGCACAATCACCGATAACGGCTGCATTTACGTGCCTCTTGACCTCTGACTCCTGCTTTCCACACAGCACCGCCGAGATTCACGCGAACCCCAGAGGACCAAACAGGAGTTCAGGGGGGAGTGGCCTCCTTCGTGTGCCAGGCCACAGGTGACCCGCAGCCCAAGATCGTCTGGAACAAGAAAGGCAAAAAAGTCAGCAACCAGAGATTTGAGGTACAGCACCAACGGCCAAAAAGGCATCTTTGCATCATGTGTTTTATCTCTGATGTCGATAGAATAGAGCAGACACGGGGAAGCGCCCTGCAGCAGAGCCTGAAACGAAGGCTCGTCGGCTGTAGGGAAGCAGTTTTAGTGCACTGAAGCAAGATGACTGCTGCTACCGTTGTCAGTTCTTGTTATGTTGCTCTGTAATTATTTTCCATAAACCTCTGTCACAGCACACATTGTGGTTGGTATCACTAAAAGACATATCAGCTAATTTCTTAAAAAATTGTTTGAATGGTAAAAACCTGAGATAGCCAAGAAAAAATACTTTTGTTCAACTCTTTAACTCTTTTTTGCATTAATTAAACAACTCGAAACGGATTCACGTCGTTTTGGTCCCAAGTAAAACTTCACTCTCAACGCAGGGTTGTTTTAACTCTGGAATGTTCCTTTAAGGCAGTCTTCCTCAAATAGTGGGGTGCGCCCCCTTGGGGGGCCGTGGTGTGATGCGCGTGTGACCCCGAGGAACATGCTTTTTTTTTTTTTCCATACTGGAAAAAAGTGTACTTGCACATCTACTCCAGTAGGGGGCAGTGGTACTCTCATTGTCGCAGTGTGCGCAGGGAGTATTAGCTATATTGCGGTAGGACATGTGCGCATGCAGCACAGAGCAGGAGATATGAAGTGAACAAACCCTCGAGAGAGACCACAGAAAAATATTCAACAGAGATGAATAATGATGAAGATAATGAGACAAATGAAAGTCACCAGAAAGTTAAGACGAGGAAGTATGACGATGCTGATGTAGCGCTTGGCTTCACTGTGACTACGGTGGGATTGATGCACTTTACAGACTAAAAAACAATGTTTATAGTAATTCTTTGTTATAAGTTTATCTATATTTCTTTCTTTTTTGTTTCCCTTAATGTTAATAAGGATACAGTGTTATGCAGAGGTGTACTTATATTAATTTAATAGACAAATGATACCATTTATAGTAGTGGGGGGTGGGGGTGTGTGAAATGTTTTCTTCTTCCTGGGGGGCGCAGCAGAATAGAATTGAGAAGCTCTGCTTTGAGGACTGATCCTTAGATGTGTTTGTAGACGCAGCTTACAGTGGTTGACAGCAGACTTTATTACAGCTGGGCGAACCATAACTGGGCCACGGCTTCATCTTTAATGGATACACGTTAAAGTGGTATCCATCTCCGAGGACGTGATGCTTATCGTCTCATGTGATGATAAACTGCAGATGTCAGTTCAGTAATAATTAAAATCCAATCGTGTCAATTCACTGCAAAAATGATCCCACTTTACAGAGAAAGTAAATAAGATCAGCGCGCTTAAGCTATATTCAAACTACATTCCACTTAACTCTGACTCAGTGCTTCTCATTTATGTGTTACCCCCCCCCCATCACCACCACCACCCTCCACCGCGACTATAACTAATTATCATTTGTCTATAAAATTATTATAAGTACACCTCCGCATAACACTGTATCCTTATTAACATTAAGGGAAATAAATATAGATCAACTTCTAACAAATAATAACTTTATTAATATTGTTTTTTTAGTCTGTAAAGATTTAAAGTGCATTAATCCCACTGTAGTCACAGTGAAGCTAAGCGCTACATCAGCATCGTCATATTTCCTCGTCTTAACTTACTGCTGACTTTCGTTTGTCTCATTATCTCCGTCTCTCTCCTCTTTCTTTTCATCCCTGTTAAATATTTTTCCGTGGTGTCTCTTGAGGGTTTGTTCACTTCATATCTCCTGCTCTGTGCTGCGTGTGCGCATGTCCGTGCAAAAAAAACCCGACACAACATAGCTAAAACTCCCTGAGCATACTGTGACAATGAGAACGCCACTGCCCCCTACTGGAGTAGATGTGCAATCACGCTTCATTGCAGTGCGGCAAAAAAAAAAGCATGTTCCCTGGGGTCATACACGTTGCCCCCCCCCCCAAGGGGTCACGCCCCACTATTTGAGAAGGACTGCCCTAACTTATCATCATAAATAACATATTTATAGTGTCTTTAATGCCTATGCATGAAAAATCAGCCGAGCCAAAGAACAGAACTTCGGTCTGATTCAGTCACCCGGTCCTGAACATGCAGGAGGTGACTGTGTAAAGGAAAAATCTCTTACTAACAGGAAGAAACTCTCTGGAAAGGCAACTGTCTGCCTCTAATGAGAATAACACATTGTGCAATGTCCCTCACCTTTTTGGATGAAAAATTGACAGGCGGTAAATACAAATTTTGAGGCATTTGATAATATAAAAGTGTTACTTAAGATCCTACAGTCATGGAAAAAATTATTAAACCCCCCCTGTTTTCTTCAGTTTCTTGTTCATTTTAATGCCTGTACAACTAAGGCACTGGACAAACATAACGATAACCACAAGATTGCTCATAGTTTTATTTAAGAGCTGATACTTACCATTTTCCCTGGTTTTCTTGATTAACCTAAATCACTAAAGTTTTTATCATCAATAATGGCGTTGTACTGCCAAAACACTGCTTTTATGCATTCGTGTTTTCTTTCTGTCTGTTTTAGTCACATGTGACGTTTAGTGGTATTAAAATGAACAAGAAACTGAAGAAAAATGGTGGTCTAATAATTTTTTTCCATGACTGTATGTAGTGGCCTTTCAATCTCCCATTTTACTATCCTCCTCTCTTTGATAAAGTAAAAAAAACCTCAAACCAGAATTTTGAATCGTATGATGGGCAACACTTGGCGCGACACGGCTTGTGTTCCTAACTTTCCGTCAACAGATTTACAGCAGCTTGATTTCAAGGAAAAGCGACTTATGGTTGCATAAAAATGTGGAGACGACACACGAGAATCCTCTGTTTTATCGGCCAAACAATCAGTTAATAGAGAAAACCATTTGTGAAATTATTCGTAATGCCATGAAGCTGCGATCCCATTTAGGTTAACCCCTTCCTGGACCCCGTTACTGAGCATCTTTACATGTAGAGCCAAACTTGTACCTTTTAAGATTACCTGCTTTTCTTTCCTCGTACCGCAAAGGTCACACAGGTGCGTGGAGCGCCATCTGCCCCCCCGACCCTTTCATATGTCAGATGATGCCTCGGGCTACAGTATATTAGATTCTTATATGATCGGCGTTATTAGTTTCCTGAAGGCTCTAACCTTTGATTCCCCCCCCCGCCTCACGCATCCTCCTTAGATGGAGATGTTGAATCTCAGTCAGTGTCACTCCGAGCCCACGACGCTCCTCCGTTTTAATAAGTCCGGTTCCCTCCCAGCTCGAAGTTCATCCCAGCGTCTTCCTGTTTGTGATTAAATCACTCGAGGAGATATTTTATTATTAATCCAAAACTATATGAGCTCAGGCTACACGCCGCTTATTACTCATTGTTGTCCTGTCGGGCAGGACCAGTTGTGGGATTTATTGTTATAGGATTTCCATCCATCGGAGGCCTTCCGAGAATTCAGAATCCGGATCAATTACATGTGTGTATTAAGCTTAAGAGGCGGTTATAAAAATATAAAATAAAGAATAAAAAAATCCACTATTCAGTAGTTCTCAAAAATCCATAGTTATTACCTGTCCAATAAGGAGATGGTTAATATGCAGGAAAACCCTTCTACTACAAAGTTTACTAGAGTGGATCGGTTGTGTGGTGCTGCTTTTTAAATGCTCCCCCTCAGATTCAGCTCTCCTCGACTAATGATGCAAGCTGTCAGAAGCCCTTTAAAGGCATTTCCTTCTTTTTTGCCTCTCTGAAAGTTATTATTTATAATTAAGCCACAGACGGTGCGGCAAAACAAAACAGAGCCGTACGTTTGAGTCACCGGACAGCAGGGAGCTGTAGTCGGGCATCAAACCCAGTCGTCCTCCCACTTAGCACATCACTCGAGCCGTGGGAGGAGTCTCGCCTGCTCTGATGCATGGCCTCGCCAACAGGTGATAGAGTTTGACGACGGATCCGGCTCGGTCCTGAGGATCCAGCCGCTGAGGACGCCCAGAGACGAGGCGGTCTATGAGTGTCACGCCTCCAACCCGGCGGGGGAGATCACCGCCTCCACCCGGCTCAGTGTGTTACGAGGTCAGTGTGAACACACTCACACACTGTGTGGACGCTCTCATGATCTCTAAACTTCCTACAAAGCACAGTTATTAGTTTGTGAGTACTTGTAAAGGCATTTTTAAGTGTACTTATTGATATTTATGATCCATATAATGTCATAACGGCATTAGAGAAAAAGCAGCAGCTATGAGGTGATTCTTGATTTAATTTAAAAGGTTGCCACTGCCAGATTTACTGGGGACATGCAGTCATTTGCAAAAGTTAGTGCTTCCTCTTTTAATTCAGTTTTTTGTGTTCGTGTAAAAAATATCATATCTGATCTGAAGGGAACATCTGATCCGATCACTGGAAAATGATCAGATCTGTCAGGACAGCGTTACAGTAGTCTAGTCTACTGAAGATAAATGCATGGACACGTTTTTCTAAATCCTGCAGAGACATCAGTCCTTTAATCCTGGATATGTTCTTTAAATGATAACAGGCTGACTTCTCGACTGTCTTAATGTGACTACTGAAGTTCAGGTCTGAGTCCAGGACTACACCCAGATTTCTGGCTTTGTTTTTGGTTTCTAACTTAGCTCTTAGAAGCTGAGTGCTGACTTTCAGTCTTTCTTCTTTGGCTCCAAAAGCTATTATTTTAGCTTTGTCTTCATTTAACTGAAGGAAGTTCTGACACATCCAGTCTCTAATTTGATCAATGCATCTGGTCAGTGTTTGGATCGGACTGTAGTCTCCTGGTGAGATGGTTATGTAGATTTGTGTGTCATCAGCATACTTGTGGTAATATATTTTGTTGTTTTTCATAATTTGAGCAAGTGGGAGCATGTAGATGTTGAACAGCAGTGGCCCTAAGATGGAGCCTTGGGGAACTCCACAAGTTATTTTAGTTTGCTCAGATTTATATTTTACCTATAGACACAAAGTAGTCCCTGTCTTTTAGATAGGACATAAACCAATTTATTGCAGAGCCAGAAAGTCCTACCTAGTTTTTCAACCGGTCTAGTAAGATGTTATGGTCAACCGTGTCAAATGCAGCACTGAGATCCAGTAACACCGGGACTGAAATGTTTCCACTATCTATGTTCAAGTGGATTTCATTAAGAACCAATGACAACATATAACTTTTTTCAATGTGACATTGTTTATTTAACAAATATGAAGCCAACAAGAGAACTATTTTGCAGGCTATCCTAAATACCCCTATAAGACAACAGCTTGTTGTCTTGTAGCACCGATAACTCATTTCCTGTATGACGTCATCAGTCTCACATCATTGTCGAGGAATTTTGGCCCATCTGCTTTACAACGTTGCTTAACTTCTTGAAGTCCGATCACAGCATCACAGCTGGGCCGAAGGCTCGGTGAACCGGCTGAGATTTAGCTGTCGGGCTCTGAGTTTGACCTCGGGGGTAAATTTGCTGGGACATCCACTCCAGGGAAGATTGGCTACTGTCGTTTCCAAGTTGTGAATTATCTTTCTCACTGTTCATAGCTCTTCCGCTTTGATACACCGCAACAATTGCTTCTCTATGACCACTGCTTATGTCTTTCCCTCTTGGTACGGTGTTAACATGCTCGGATGCTCCAGACGAGTAAACTGTGGAGACATCTGCTTTTATAGAGGCCTGCACGCCCGCTCATGATGACATGACTGCATGTAATCATTCATGTGATCAGCGGCACATGGCTGCAACTTAAATCCTGTGGAAGCAGTAAGGGGCTACTTTATTTATTCACTTACTTAGTTAATATTAACTTATTAAAAGAGCATTAAAGCAGCACAAAGGAACTTTTGTGATCTTCAGTTCGGTCAGTCTCCCTGCGGGCGCCGAGGTTAAACTGTTTTTACAACGCTGTGGAAGATTTTCCTCTTGAAGGGTCACTCTCTCATGTTCTCTTCCATCATTGCTCTCCCGAGTCTCTTTCTCGCCTCCGCCATGATGTCTGCCGTGGCTCTGTTACCATGGAGACCGAGACGGGAATCCAAAGTTACAATTGGCTGACTTTTGGTGACAGTGGAGACGGGAGACAGCAGAAGCAAAGACAGCGCTTCCTAAAAATAGGCGAAATAATTCCTGAAAATGGAGTTGACGCTGATATTTTTAACATGTTGCACTGCTTTAAAAGACTAACTTTTGCACATGGCTAAAGTATAAAAAAATGTTTTATGCTTGAAAGCATGTTGTTGGGTGTCTTACCAACTCAAAAGCTTCAGGATAACAAACCTCTCAGTTTGTTAGAGCCACAGTAGGCTGAAAATATGTCATCCAGTGAACATCGTTCAGATTTTCAAGGAACTGTGACATCACAGACCCTGGTGTCTCGTGTGTCATATTTCATTTCACTTCATGTGTCATTTTCACAGTGTTATCATAGACCTTCACATCTTCCGCTGATTATTTTACATTTTAAGAGGGGATGTTTAATAGGAGAAGTTCTTGACAAATCAAAATGTTCTGTGCTCTGTGTGTTATTTAACCCATTAAGGGTCCCCCTCAAAAATGCCTCATGTGCCTTTAAAAGGCGGGACATCGCCCGTTAACAGGTTAAGATATAAATGCAGTATCAAGTATGACCCTGTGGGGCAAAATATGACACTGATTCAGGATCCTGTGGACAAAGGTGTTTATTACTAAACAGTTTTTAAAATGTCTCTCCGGCCCTGTGATTCTGTGTTGGAGCTTCATAGCATAATTTCAATTCGATTCAATTCAATTTTATTTCTATAGCATCTGTTACAATGTCAATTGTCTCCAGGCGCTTTACAGAGACCCAGAGCAAGACCCCCGAGCAAATATCATTAACTAAAAATATACTATTAAATCCAAATCAAGGATAATGGCAGGTAAAAAAACTCCCACAGAGGGAGAAAAAAACCTTTAAGCCAAACAATGACAAGGAAAAACTCCACTTTAAGAGGAAGAAACCTTGAGCAGGACCTGGATCATATGGAGGGACCTTCCTGCTGAAGACCAGCCAGGTAAAGACAGAAAAAGAGAGCAGAGACAGGACAGAGTGAGGATGGAGGACAGAGAGAGGAGAGCACACAAATGACTGAATGAAATGACTATAAACAGATGCAGGTAGCAGCACTGAGGTGAGATGGTCAGAGGACTAGATCACTGGTCACCACACCAACCGGACCTCGAACACATCTACACACCGGGGTGGTGGTAAACGCTGGGATGGACAGAGGATGGACCATTAGGTCCAGATTAATACTGAATCGTGTATGATAGGTAGTTAGGGGGAACTGGAGGATTCTGGGATGGGTCAGTTTGTTTCATTTCCTGGAGGGTTCGTTCTCCGCTGCAGCCTCCTGTCTCTCTGATACCTGGATTACCCGTCTGTGTGTTGTTGGCTTCCAGCCTTCTCCTCCACTGGGACGCTACTTCTTGTGGCTTCTGCCGGGGATTACTGCTGTTATGGTGCACATCAGCTTCTCTGGCGCAGATGATGTATCCCAACTGACCCGTTGTCCTGGCTAACTCTGGTGGCGTCTCCTCAGGGGTCCCTGGATGAGCTGTGGACACCAGAACCCTGAATGAGCGGTCGTTGCTCTGTTAGCTCCGATGTTGATCTTTGAAGTATCAGCAGCTCCCACAATAACCTCTTAATCCTGTGAGCTGTCTTTTCTGTTCTTTTTTCTTTCACCTCGCTGTTATTTGTTTAACAAAAGTGGAGCCAAAAGGGAAAAAAGAAATAAAAAATAAATCAAGTGGGCCGCCCTTCTCGCCTCCAAAGGATTTAAGAGAATAAGGTGCTGCTAATCCTTCATAAATATATCATCAGCACGTGTGGAGTCCTTCATAAAAGCAGATGATTGGGCAGTTTGTTGGCCTGGAGTGTTCACACAGTGCCATGAGGGAAAGACATAAGCAGCGAAGCTCTAGAGAAGCAGTTGTTGCTGCTCATTAAAGGGGGTTCTGAAAAGACTTCCAAACAGCTGAGAGTTCAAGGTTCGACAGTCAGGAAGATTACTTCTGCAAGTCTGAGGCATTCAAAGCAGCTGTCAGAACAGAACACGAAGACAGTCCCAGCACTATTGTTGCTAGTTCCTCTCGTCCATCACCTGCCATGTTTGACTATGTTGAAGTTGTGTTTTTGAGCGCGAGATATTTTACGCCACTTTGCATGATTTATATTCGCGCATATAATCTGTGCGTACAGCACCGATATATTAGACTGCAGACTGCTGAATGCACTCTAGCAGATGATTTATTGTTGGTAAGAGTCCATTAATGCAGATAGTGATGTTGGTGTTAGTGGAGTCCATTAGGAAAACATTAGAACATTATGCACCGGTAGTTTGAAGCTCAAGAGTGTCTTAGTGAGTGAAATTGCTCAAGTGTGGATAATCACATCACCTGCCTTTGCAGGAAATACTCATGGGGAAAGGACAAGCAGCTTGTTGTTTTACCTCTTCTTCTCTTTCTTTCCCTCTTGTCTCTATTAAGGCTCTAACATCGTGTGCAGTTTCTCCTCTGGTACCCTATCAGTCTGCGTTTTCTTTCTTTTTTTTTTTTCCCACAAATCCATCCCCTCTTACTCTTAATTTTGCTCGCCCATCTTTCCCGTTTTTTTTTTCTTCTTTCTCTCGACGCGCATCCCTTCTTCTCTCCATCTCTCACTCTCTGCGTCTCTCCACATGCTGCTTGGTCCACTGCACAGCAACTTCTAAATTATTCACAGCAAACCACTCTTTGCATCTTCTGTGCCGTTCCGCTCCATCCATCCAGAATTTTTTCCCGTCTCACGAGGTCGTCCCCGTACGGGGGTGTGCGCCGGTGTCCCGTGTTTTGTTTGTACATGGCCGCACGCAGGCGTGCCTACGTCCGCGTGCGTCTCTTATTCATGTCTTTTTCAACCATTTTTGACTTTCCTGCCTCGTATCGAAAGCTTCCATCCATTCGTCGTCAGTCATATTCTGTATGGAGAGTATAGCCTCTCACGTGGCCGCTCTCTCTCTCTCACGCACACGCACAAATGTGTCCTCAATCTAAGACAGTCGGTCTCTATGTAATGATTCGCCTCTGTCCGCTTCTCTGAGGCATCATTGTGCTGTGGATGAATAAGAGGCCACCTGGGAGCTGCTAATAGTCCCTGGTAGACTGTCAGAGCAAATGTCAGCTACCATGTACACACACCTCCATCCACACACCCTCATCAGTCATGTGTCCTCAGTCAACGCGACCCCCGTGCCCCCCCCAAAAGACACGCTGCCAGTCACTGACTGACTGACTGACTGCCTGACGGGAGAGATATGATGTAAAGGTCAGCTGGCTTAATTACCGATGATTGGACCATACTAATTGAAATCTTGGCCACCAGTAAATGGCTGTGATTGGCAACGGCTGAAATAATAATGAGCCCGAGAGCAATTATACGCCCAAGTATCCGTTTCACAGTCCGGTACTGTATAATTCATGGTCCTGTAAAGGTTCACGTGTGCCTCAGCGGAGGTACGAAGAGCGCTTCAGTTCAAAATAAAGGCATGAATTACAAGGTTTTTAACTTTCTCGCTTGGTCTTTTCGATCGGCATTAATGAACAGCTCGACTGATGTCTTTCATCGACGCGCTGTGATCGGCGAACAACAGGTTGACGATGAAAACCTTTTACTGTCCGGTTTCATCCCTCACCGTCACCAGTTTCTGTACATTAAGCAACGCCTCAAGCTGTAAAGTGTCTTGTAAAGTGTCTGCAGCTGCAGCGTCCCAATTCATTAACACAACACCAAGAGGGTAAGACACCAGCAATGGTCTTAGAGAAGCGTTTTTTTGCTGAGAACCCACTTTGGGAACGGTGAGACAGATTGTTCACAAGTGGACACTGGCTCGGACCCATAAACGTCCCAGAAGGAGAAACCGCACTGGGAACTGAGGCTGACGGCGTTTTACAGCAGGAAGCAACACCAGTGAGTGACTGTTGAAAGGGACTGTAGCCCAGGCTTATTGGTCCTTCAAAAGGATGGGAAGAATTTTCTATTATCTTCCTGTTCCTTACGTGATTAATAGTTTCATTGGTCCAACGGGTCCTGATTCTGTCAGATTTATATTCTCTGTTAACAGACAGGAGTCGAACAATACAACCTGTGTGATGTTACGAGTTCCCTGCAGTGCCACAATAAAGTGCAGAGAAAACCGGACTTTTTCTTTTGTTGTTGTTAGCCGCTAATTATGAGCCAAAAATAGCACAATACCAGCGGTTTCTTTACTACAGTTCAGAGACCAGAGGCTGTGAAGGTAACAGAAAGACCACAGTTGAGCCTTTGTCTTGTTTTGCTGCAGTGCCTCGCTACTTTTTTGCGGTTTTTAAACATATTTTAAACACATTATTTAGGCTTGGGGGACTCAGGCTCCTGTTCGTGGATTTTGATTTTCGCGGGGGGGCGCCGGTCACCATTAACCGCGAAAAATAAGGGATCACTGTGCTACTTCAAGGATAAAACAGGAACTTGCTAGGAACAGCAAGTCCCAGGAGGGTTGAGTTCAATCCGTAAAACCTCAGCAGCAACAGCACAGCTACATCACTCCTTTTTGGGACTTCCTCCTCAATAAGGTGTAGCTGTGAGAAACAGAAAGGGGTCCTTTGTCCTACAGCACACACAGAAATGAGAGACAAACAAAAGTTGTGGTACAGCCAAGCACGTTCCTTTACTGAGCTGGGGGAAGGGCGTTGCAGCAAGTCTCTTAGCCTCCGTAGCACCTCTGGCCCGTCCAAGGCTCCGTCCAGCTGTTCCTCCACTGGAAAAAGCTGTCCCCTTCCTAATAGCTCCAGCTCCAAAATATCCCATGTCTCTGCTTGTGCTCCCCAACACTCCTTGCCTCCACCTGTCCTGCATCAGGCTCAATTGGCCTCTTATGCCTGAGCTGAGGGGGTGTGGTCAGTCAGCACTGCTGCTTCAAGTCCTGATTATCCTAATTACAGTCCACACCCAGATTCTGCAATAATGCCATTGTTGAGGGCACAGGCCAAACAAACATAAAACACAGCAAGTCAATCACGATCATTAAGCGTGCGATGAAAGATGAAATAAAATCAGGATATTAGTGGGACTGATACTTCCACTCTTACATTCTTCATGTTCCAAGTTTGCACGACATGGACACAGAAGCGTCGTTTTCTGCTTTTAAAATGTAAAAAAAAAAAAAAAAACACTATTGAGGAAGTAGGATTGGATGTTTTGATGGCATTCGTTGTAGTAGGCAGGTTATTTACTTACCGACCACACAGTGTATTTAAGAACTGGTACACTCAAAAAACACAAGTTGACTGAATTTGGTGTAGTGACAATGTCGTGAAAAACAACATCCATCCATCATCCAGAAACGTTTAGTCCCATGTAGAGTCACGGGG
Source organism: Hirundichthys speculiger (assembly GCA_018398805.1). Classification (NCBI taxonomy): domain Eukaryota; kingdom Metazoa; phylum Chordata; class Actinopteri; order Beloniformes; family Exocoetidae; genus Hirundichthys; species Hirundichthys speculiger. The sequence goes on from JAGFBZ010000300.1 coordinate 128,864, forward strand.
ATCTGCAGGAGACTATCCCAGCTGTCTTCAAACCATGCAAACTCACAAACACGATGGGCAATATAGAACCACGAATTAACCTAAAATGCATGTCTTTGGGAGGAAGGCAGAGTACCTGGAGAAAACCCACAAAAGCACAGGGAGAAGATGGACTCATCACAGAAAGACCTCTGCCGAGGTTCGAACCAGGAACCTTGTCACTGTGAGACAACAGTGCTAACCATCAAACCACCATGCCACCTAAAAATTGACACAAAAGGCAAAATTTGCAGCCTGCAGAATTGCTGCATTGAACGGGAATAGATCTGACAGGTATTAATTATATTAAAGCCTCTCTTTCTGTTCACCCACCAAGAACAGGAGCAGAGCTGCAGGTGCTCAGGCTGTGCACGCTCGTGTTTTTCACTGGCAGCCAGCACGTCCTTTCATTCCCACGACTGGAAAACCAGACTTGACTCGCAGTCATCCGGGCAGATGATGAAACCAGCCAGCGACGTGTGTGGATTCACTTTTCCAGTCTCATTATTAAAGAGCACGTTTTTTTTTTTTTTTCTCATGACTGTTAAAGCGGGCTTTCCTGTGAGCTCTGAAACGATCTGGCTCGCTCGCGGTGGAAGCATCGAAGAGGGAGCGGAACTCTGCGACGCGTGGAGGCCTCTGTCAGTTGTGAAGTGCGGGAGGGTTGCACATCTGCTCGTAACCCTGGGGGGGTTAATAGCTGCTCCCGCTCGGTGGCAGGAAAAAACGCACGTAACTAGCTCTGTGCCCGAACCCGCTTGGGCGTTGCGTGCACCTCCGCCCGTGAAGAACGCTGAACGGCTGGTTATGTTCGACAGCCCTCAGCATCGTCACTCATGTCAGTTCACACCTTGTCAACATGAAATACTGTATTTTCTGGACTATAAGCCGCACCTGAATATAAGCCGCACCCATTAAAATATAAACGAAATACATATTTTGTCACATATAAGCCGCAGCAGACTATAAGCCGCCGGCATCCAGGCTGAGAAATAAGATATTTACATCTTAAGATTTTTGTACCATAAGTGTTTATTCACATACCTGAACTGGTTGTTTCTGAACAGAACCTGTAACACGACAGTAAAAGTGCTTATCAAACAAAACAGAAAAGTCATTGATGGTGTTATTTATTTTCCTCCTGCACACTAAAACCAAGTTGCTTTATTTTTACCTCCTCCTGTGTACTGAAACCCCCCACACACAGCAAAGACATCCGGAACGGACCCGCGAAACGGACCCGTATTGGAGTCCAATTGCACTCAGTGCCGGATCCGCTTTGGAGCCGGATCATGGACCTGCTGGCTCCACGCTGCGTCTGGTCCGCATCTGTGATTAGAACCTTACCTCTGCAGCGGGTCCACTCAGAACCCTGAAATCCGCTGGGGAACCAACAAACTGACTGGTCAAACTGATAAATCCAGGTGTGTCCGAGTAGCTACAATGGTCAGACACACCTGGATTAATCAGTTTGTTCAATAATAATAGGTATTGATGCTCACAAAATGAATGTAGAGTAGCATAGCCAACATAGGCTACTGAACTAAAACAGAATAGCCTTTAACTACTTGGTTTGTTTTTTGGTTTTTGCACTTCCTGCTAGAGCGCCCCCTGAGGGCTGAAGAAAAATTCATAGAAAAGCCGCATCTCTGTATAAGCCTCATGGTTTAAAGCGTGGGACAAAGTAGCGGCTTATAGTCCTGAAAATACGGTAAATAGAAAAAAAGAAGTGTTTTACTTTCGTCTCCACATGCACACAGCTGGTGACCTTCACGTATACATGCATGCACTTCTACAGACAGATATGCGACTTTTTTTTTTGTGCACGTATGAGTGGCTGCAGAGAAGCGGCAGACATAGATGCACGATCTCAGGGAACTGACTGCAGACGCTCCCTGTTGGGCGCAGTGTCCCACCCCAGGTAGATGAAATAGAATGCATTATTCTGCCTACGAGGGCCCGTCTTTGAAGTGAGTGTTTGCATAATGAAAGCGGAGAGAATCGGGATTGTTATGCCGTTTAAGTCCCTCACGCTCTTTCTCCTTCCATGTCTATTCCTCTCTTGTTCTCTCCTGTTTTCTCTTCTGTCACTCTTTCTGTCTTGGCCCCAGCCTATTCTCCTCTGCTTTTTCCCTTCTTTTTGTCTTTTTTGGTTGTTGTTTTTTATTTTCCACCTCCTCCCTCCCTTTGACACACAAGCAAACACCTCGCCGTCTGGTTCTGTCGGTTTGCTACGTCCGTGTTTCCATTTGTCAGGCGTCGTGATTGGCTGAAACCAGAGCTGTTAAAAGGCCGTGCACGCACCCGCCAATACCGGAGTCTCGCGACTCATCCGCCACGGTTCGATGGGCCACTACCAGAATTAGCATCTCCTTGGTGAGGTTCAGCGCTAGGATTTCCTGTTAATGAGACCCTGCGCGGCGGAGAGGGATAAAGTCACAGGGGATTCTGGGTAAAAAAATAAAAAATAAAAATGAGGGGGAGGAGGGGGGGATTAAAATAGACTGTCTTCTCAACTACAGCACAAAGAGATGCAGGAATACACACTCTTTGCTCATCTGCCTTTTCTTCTCCGTTTCAGTGTTTGTAACAGATGACTCAGGAATCTGGCGTTTTACTCTGCAGTTATAACGCAGACATCAACACAGTTATATTTGCACTTTTAAAACTGTTTTATTCCCAGGTTTGATATAGCTTCTTATTCTTCAATCATATCGCTCTCTTCCTCCTCCTAAACATCCCTCCTCAGGTGAATAAAGTTGGCCCCGCTGCCACTGATTTCCTCCTTCACGTCGGAAACGCTTCATATTTAATCGAACCGCAAAAACGTTTTCTACGAGCCAACGTTTGACTCGACGTCCCAGAAGAGCGCGAGTCCCGGCACTCTGCGCGTTTCTTGGACTTGCTTGTTTAATTTTACGCCAGAAGTGAACTTCCAGAGAGGGTCATGTTGAGCAGACAGCTGGAGAAGTGCAGCTGATTACCAGCACAATGGAGTATTTGATTTTCACTTTGTTTTTTTTATTCGAAGAGCTGCCGCCCAAAGACGTATTGAGTTTGTCAGGTGGAGTGAAATGTTACTTAATTCAGTTTGACCTCACTATTGGATTCTTCTAAACTCTTGCCACTGGTGTCAAGGCTGATGCAACACACATTTGAGCTTAAATTAAGTTTAAATTGGACCTTTGCATTTTTAACCCCTTGATGCAGGATCAGTAGCTGAAGCTACGGCTGTCGCGTTTCCGAGGTCAGGACCCAGACGCGATATGATAGCAGAGGTGGTAAAATTCCACAGACCACTTTACCCAGGGAGACCAGAAATCCAAAGAAAAACTAAAAGGCAACTTCAGGTATAAAAAATTCCTCTGGTATAAAACACAGGGAGTCGAGCGGGCACAGAGGCAGGAGCAAAACTGGCGAACCAGCGAGGAGCGTATGAAGCAGATGACAAACACTCAGATAATGAGACGATTACAACAGGAGAGACAGGAAGTCACACAACAGGGGAGGCTCTTTCAAACTAAGACAAACACACAACCAGAGTCCTGACAACAAGGATGCACAAGTGAACTGATGCTGCATAAAGCAGGATAAAGACATACCGCCTCCAGCTGTGCATTCACAGCGATCCCCCTAGAGGTGCAGTGATCCACCAGCATGCGCTTCCACAACAAGTTATGGTCCGAAGCCGGTCTCTGTTCTTTCGTATCCTAACCCTAACACTCTACCGACAAGTCCCAGACGTCTCTGGTCACCGACTGATTCATTCACTGAACAAACAGGCCAGTAAAGATTAAAGACTCTATTTGGTTGTTCCTGCGGGACACACACACAGAGCGGAGCTGGTCTCAGTTTCTGCTGGGTTAGGGTTAGGGTTAGGGTTAGGGTCACCACAGCGTCACCACAGCTGGAGGAGGGAGCTTCAGCAGCAAACTCCGGCCTCTCTTCTGCTGCTGGAGGCTCCTCCAGGTTGATGAAGCTCAGGAGCAGTGCACTCTGACAGCGGACCTGAACTGCGCCATCACCAGGTCTCGCCTTCCCTTCAGAGTTTCATGGCCACCCTTGCTCCACAGCTGCGCCTCGCTCGTTTCATCCACGTTGCATCTCTTTTGCTACCTCCCAACGCGAAAACCAGAGCCATTACAGCAGTGGAGAAAAATGCTCCAGTCTTCTTTCTTTTTTTTCTACGCTTTGTTGCGATTCACAAGGCAAAACGGGGTGTAATTAAGCTGCTGCAGAGGTGGGACGAACAGGCAGCGTGAATGGCACTTATGTGTATCTGTCCGGTGCTTAAACTGAGCTGTTTCAAGCGTTGCGTTATCTCTCAGACGATCCACCGCGTTGCACTATGTTGTCGTCTCCAGAGAAATACAGGTCATCCTAAAAAGCCCAATGTGAAAGCAACAGGAAGTGCCTTAAAGACCTTCCACCTCATCTCTCACCATATTCAGGAAAAGTCCTGTCAGTTTCTGGCAGATTCAATAAATCCTGTGTGTAAAAAGCACTGATAGTAATTCTGCTTTCCTTTTACCTTGACGTGTTGACCTTCCTTTTACGTGTTGCAGGTTGGAACCGTGAATGATGTCTTGCTCAAATAATAAAAACCTTAATGCTTGCAAACACTGGGCCGCCCGGTGGCGCGGTGGTCAGGGCAGGGGCTCCATGTACGGAAGCTGCAGTCCTCGTCGTAGCCGTCGCAGGTCCCGGCCCATATGACTCTTCGCTGCATGTCTTCCCCGTTTTCTGCCCCCTCTCCATCTATCTCTATCTCTCTCTACAAATAAAGGCCACTAGTGCCTAAAAAATACATTTACAAATAAATAGTTAGACTAATACAAAAAGTGGTGTTTCAATCTCATTCAAATTGCCCACTGATGTAAAGTGAACAGTGCTATGTGTATGTCTGGCTTAAAGCAGTGGTCCACAAACCCCGGGCCCCTGGTCTAGTACCACTCTGTGGGCCATTTAGTACCGGGCCACAGAGAATAAATAAATAACTTCCATTATTACCATTTGATTTATTATCCGAGTCTAAGTGATGTTTTATTTTGAAAAATGACCAGATTCTCTCCATTACATCCGTCTATGACTCCTGACCCATGACAAGACTTGAAGACCCGTGTCTGGGTCACGTGATACGTTTAAACCCCCAAGCTGGCAAAATGAGTTAAAAAAAAAAAGATGCACGTGAACACACAGCAGATTTACGTTTATTATTATTATATATTAAAGAAAAACAGTTTTCATGCCGGTCGTCTCGTTTTATTTTGTTGTATTTATCTGCGACACATCTTACAGAGCAGCCCGTGAAAATGTTGCCTGATATTAAACCGGTCCGTGGTGCAAAAAAGGTTGGGGGCTGCTGGCCTAAAGGGAATAAAATAAGATGGTATTTACTCCGTTGACGGAAGCAGCAACCGCGTCGGATCGTCGAGTCGGCGTACGTGAGCTTTCTCTGACCTTTGAGTCGAAACTCAGAAATGAAATTCAGTCTAAAACGGAGCCCATCTTATTCTACCGTTTAGCGCCTGGTTTTGTGAGCTTCACGCACAAACGGATCCGTGTCCTGCTGGATCTCCGCTTCGCTCCAACACCTACAGAGATGGATTTTACAGAGACACTGATGTACCACGGGTGTCTCCATTGACACCCGTTGTTGCCATTTCTTACAACATCAAGGTTACCAGAGTGGACTATTTTTCTTCTTTTTGTCTGGACTGCGCTGTGCACGCTGAGCTAAACCAGAAACTTTCCCACACAGACCGATATCTGGTTTTTGACTCAAACCACCCACAGAATCACAAACCGTCAGTCATCAGAGCTCCACGCCACCGCTTTGAGGCCGTCCCCGCTGGGATCCACAGAAAAGAAAAGGAACACACACGTCAAACCTGCGGATATCCAAACTGGGCATTCGTCAAGTTAGTGACGGAAAAAAAAAAAAATACTCCAGCCCCAAGTGAAAGAAGAAAAGACGAACAGGTACAAAAATATTATGATTCCATATGTTGGCAGGAGAGCCTGAGAAACCGAGCTGGATCTTTGCCAAACACAACATCCGGTGGGTTTGAAACCAAAGAACAACCTCAGAGCAGAACTGGTTCACCTGGAGGACAGGACACCCACACAGACGCTGTGAGATGGTTTACAGCCAGCTAAACAACCCCACGACAAAGCAGAACCGGCCCCTGAGGTGAAGACTCAGTGGCCCGCCGGCTTCTGAAGGAGAAGGTGACACTCTTGAGGACGACAATGACCACGTTCTCATCAGGGAGGACAGTAAAAGAAGCCGTCCGTGTCAAACAGAAACAAGGACGGCCCAGATTTTACCCACCGATCCCCCTCCCAGGTGATTTTTACAACCATTCGCACCTTGATCGACGTGACTGAAACATCTCACAGGCTGAGACTTCTAACTGCCCCGCCGGAGGGACGGGAGAGGTCAGTGATTTACAAATCACTGCTTATAAGCCTGAAACTCAACCGCCAGTTTGAACCCTGGAAGCCTTTTGGATGAAAACTGAAGCATCTCCAAGGAACAAGAAAAGAAGGGCGGTTGCCTTGAGTTGGAGCTTTTTAGGTTCCTTGTGATGTGGATGACTCAGAGTTTTGTTGGAGACGAATTGCTCTCAGCTTTGATTGATTACTTCATTCATTCATTACTTATAGTTTTTATTACACGTGAGGGGAGCTCTAATCGTCATACTGGTCGTCTTTTCTGGCTCGTGCAGAAAGGATGGATTTTTTTTTTTTCAGTTACATATGAAGTCCTCTGTTGTCCTGCTTGAATTCTTCATGGTGTTATTTCAGCAAGGTGCCGGAGATTTCTAGGTAGAACTTTTATGATGCAAATCTCCCGTTCCAGCACCTCACAAAGATCCTGTAATGGACTGAGATCTGGAGGCCATTCAAACCCCCACTCAGGCTTACGAAATCACTCTGAAACGACGGTAATCTCCGTGAGACGCCACAGCATCCTGCTGGACGTTATTTAAACACTCTTATGTGTTTTGTCAGCAGCGGCGTCCGAGCGGGCTTTGGGGTTTGAATGACGCTTCGCTCGGTTCTGAGGGGTCCAAAGCGCTCCACGCATGGATTGTGATCTAGAGCAGGATGTATTTATGCTTTCTTAAAATCTAACCTTAACATCTGAATGTCAGAGCAGAAATCAAGACTCATCAGACCAGGCAACATTTGCCCAGTCTTCCATTGAATGAGCCCACGTCCCCTGCAGCTCCCAGTTTCCTGTTTGTCGCTGACAGGACCGGCTCCCGGTGTATAAGGCTTTAAGAGATGCTCTTATATGGACTTCGGTCACATTGAATAGTTACCAGTGTTAACTAATAAAAATGTCCATTCTGATTGATTGCATGTTGAACAGGAAGTTACCAGTGGACCCAACTCTGTTCCTTCTGGGTGAATATCCAGCTGTGCCACACTTACAACAAAGAGAAATGTGCATATTAATAGCTAATCGAGTCATTTACCTTAATTGGAAAAATGTTGATGGACCAAGAATTGGAAGGTGGAAAGAAATGGCATCAAACACAACAATGGAAAAAATAATATGCATTATTAAAAGAAAGCAACATGTTTTTGGAGACATCTGGAGGCCATTTATGTGTTTCTGAATAAATGATGTTAATGTTGGTAACGAGGCTCAGAGGGAGGAAAGTTTCTTTATGATGTTATAAAGTGTCCTCAGAAACACCCTTGACATACGTCAATTGCAACTGTTATCAGTATCCTTTTTTTTGTTATATTTATGTTATCCTCTCTAATTTAGCTCATTTGTCTATAGACCTTAACCTTATTCTTTAGACTTATTGTTTGTAATTTAGAAAAACCTTATACAAAGGCCCCAAAATGCAGTTTTAATATTACATTGGTATTAATTTTTTTTAGATATTATTTTTACCTCCACCAAGGAGGTTATGTTTTTGCAAAAAATTTGCACAAAAAAAAAAAAAGGTCCATTCTTCTTATACTAACTAAAGCAAAGAACCACAGTTCAGTAGTTTTTAATAAAAATCTTTTACACCGTTCTGTACCAGAGATGGCTGCACGTGAAAATCCCATCTAGCGCCTGTATCCATGTTATGCTCGAAGTTACTGAAATCAAAAGCCCTCTACACTTTTAATGTTTGCCTTTAACTTCGGCAGATCCTCTTGACCTTTACTACAAAGTGGTTTGTAAGAGCGGAGCACGTGCTGGGAATATTTATCACCTGTAAGATACATTGTTATTACGTTTTCTGCTTAGCGTCTGAGTGATGCTGTGAGAGCTCACAAAAATAGAGACTGATTTGAAGACTTTAGTTAAATTTGCAGACCGGGAGGCAACACGGACGCACATTGATGACAGTGAACGACAGTGAGGTGACAGGACAGGATGTGCCGCTGACCTCGTTGTCACTGGACTCAGCTGTTTAAAGCTTGGATGAAATAAAACTGCGGCTGCCTACATGCACAGGAGGAGAGCCATTATGTCTGCAGCAACCTGCAGCAAATGTTATTTCCAGCAGGGATTTTCAGCCTGGCTTCGCTCGTGCGTGCGCGTGACCGCCGAGCACAGATGTCTGCGTGGCATGTGTGTGCACGCTGGTGTAATGGGGACGGTGATGTTTTCCGACACAAAGCTGAAATGCTAGTATGGATACGGATCAGGTTTGTTTTGAAATGGCTTTTTCTTTTATTTTCTTTTTTTTTTTTTTTTTTGGGGTTGGAGTGTGGGAGGGGTTGGGGTGGGGGGGCACATAGCTCACTTGGTTGAGCAGGCACCCATGTATGGAGGCTACAGTCCGTGTGCAGCCAGCCCAGGTTCAGGTCCTGGCCCCTGGCCCTTTTCGCTGCTTGTCTTCCCTCTCTCTCTCTCTCTCTCTCTCTCTCTCTCTCTCTCTCTCTCTCTCTCTCTCTCTCTCTCTCTCTCTCTCCGTCTGCACCCATCCTAACCACAGTCAATAAAGGCCTCCAGAGCCACGATTTTTTTTTTAAATTTTTTTCTCAGTTTTCACAAACGTGCATGTGACCCACTTAGAAGCAGAGAGAAACCGGAGGAGAGGTGACTGGTTTTGACGTCTCATTCCCGAAATCAAGAACAGAAAATAAGATGCTCGATGGAAAAAGTACGCTCTCTCAATTCAGAGTAAAGGATCCATGCAGAGTAAAAGAAAAAAAAAAAATATATATATATATATATATTATGAACGCGGGGTCCCCTGGCAGACGGCATCGGCCCTACAGAAGAAGGACTGAGAAACGCTGCTGTTTGTGCAGCTAACGAGCACTTCCTGTACGGTGGCTCATCTTTGTGTGGAGATCAGTAGTAGGGCTGCCGACTGAAGCTATGTTGAAGCTTAAAGGACCACATGATCCTCTTGTCATCTGGTGGCAGTAAGTCAGCAATATTCAACTCTTTGTATGAACAAAGTCGGCCAACACCACCTGAGCAGACACCTGTGACCATGACCAGTCTGTTATTTTTTTTTTTTTCTTGCCGCTTGATCCCACCAGGATCAAAAATGTGACTTTTTGTATTTGATCTTTCCAGAGGACCAGCTGCCCCCGGGGTTTCCCACCATTGACATGGGCCCCCAGCTGAAAGTGGTGGAGCGTTCTCGGACCGCCACGATGCTCTGCGCCGCCAGCGGCAACCCTGACCCAGAAATCACCTGGTTCAAGGATTTCCTGCCGGTCAACACGTCCAATAATAATGGACGAATCAAGCAGCTCCGCTCAGGTAACCAGCTCTTTCATCCTTTTATTCTCCACCTTCCCCTCAGTCCCGGTAACATTATTTTTCTTTTCCCCCATACTATGCTTTTATCCCCTTTTATCCTCACTCTGTCTTTTACTCTGAACCCACCTTTTATTTCTACTCCCACAAAGTATCTTTTTTGTTCTTGCCCTTGTTCACCCCCGTGTCTTATTGCTCTTCCACCCTCCTCCCGCTGTGGTCGCTGGCTGTGTTTTTCAGCTGCCTTCCTCCGCTGCTGCCGTATTATGAGTTGGCTGCGTATGATCGCCAACCCCTCTGAACTCTTCCAGACCTTTCAAAGTGAACGCCTAACTTTTTCTCCTGACTGTGATGACCTCCGGTGCAAATCACCATCACGACCAGCTTGAGTTTTCACTAACCAACAATATGAAATGTTAACATAAAGTATATTTTTTCAGTAAAGTTTTAAGTAAATTTCTCTCCTGTGAATGTGTAAAAACAAAGCCAGGTGATGGTGGCATGCACCTCTTTTCTCTTTAATGTAGCTCACTGCTGTGACTGGCCACTCAGTTAACCTTTTATTGTTCCTAATTTCTTGGAAAACTGTCTTTCTCAAATTGCATTCCTGTTATTTGGGGAAATACAACCTCTAATCAGAAAGAGTCAGGGCATAATTAAAATGGGAATGGGGAAGAAAGAAAAACAGTGATTGTTTGCAAACAGTACGAACACATGATGTTTCTTTTTTTTTTGTCTCGACAACTTAATTTTCGTTTGGCAAGGCAGGTTTGTTTGTAGAGCGCATTTCAGCTACTCAAAGTGCTTTTCAGAGGGATTGACATAAAAAGAACTGAACAAATAAATGAATAAAAACAGCAGAAGAGTGTGAATAAAATCCATAATAGCGCCACAAGAAATTGATTTAGATGGAAAAGGAATAAAGCCAAGATAAGTAAAAACGTTGTAGCAGGTGCAGCGTAAAATTGAATTAAACAAACCCTTTTTCTGTATTTGAGACCGTTTATTAGGCTGAATAAAGTCGCTACCAGCTAAAAAGATTAATACAACACAACCCTCTGCACTTGTTTCGGGTGGCCGCCGACTGAAAATGTCTCATTCAGTAAGTTTACTTGGATCTTCAGGATACTGTGACATCACAGACCAAGACCAGACCAGAACTTTCCATTATGTTGCATTTACCGGACTTTGAAAGTGGATGTCACTAAGGCCCCGATCGTACTCCTCCTGCTAGCCGGTACCCACTAGCCGCTACCCGTAAATTGCGGGTTTAGGAGTCTCCTCTAACCGCTAATGCAATCTTCCACTCCTTAAAGCCGCTACCCATTATGCCAACTCCCTTACTCACATTGTAGGTGTGGCAATGGGCGTGTCTTTTGCGCTTTCCTCAAACTCGGTATCTTGCGATCGCGGGTAGCGGGTGGTCTGACCACCCGCTACCCGCTCTACCTCTCTCTACGGCTCTACCTCTCGAATTAACTCTTGTATAAAAAGTGGTTTGCAGGTAGTGGCTTGTGGGTAGCACAACCTGCTCTTAAAGTCAATGGCTACTGACGCACTGATTGGTTTAACAGGTGGAACGTCCTAACCACTCCTATGCATAATGTAGCAGGTAGCACAGGTGGGATAGCGGGTTTAGTGAGATGGAAGATTGCAGTCTTTGCGGGGAATGCTCCTCCTGCTACCCGCTATCCCTTAATAGCGGCTTTAGGAGATCTGGCAGAAGATCGGGCCCTAAGTCTTAAAGGAACATTTTGGAGTGAAAACAAACCAAGTTCAATTATTAGATGGTAAGATGGTATTTTTCTTAATTACTTGCTGGAACTCTCACTACCGCTTGTCTTAACCTCATGTGTTGGGAAGCGACGCTCAAGCACGGGTGGTTGGGTGCAATTTCCCAGCATGCTCTGAGCTCTAAGCCAGGCCTGTCGAACTCCATTTTATCCTGGGCCACATCAGCATCATGGTTCCAGCTTTCGTCAGATCTCCTGCTAGTTCCTGGACTCGATCTGAGATGGTGTTTCTTGAACAAGCTGCAGTCCAGAACCTGCGTCTGGTCTGGATCAAACCGTTCATATATGCTCAGCATATACTGATTTAGTATCTTCCGTTAAGACACTTGGAGCCTTGTGAGTTTTTCAGACACAATAATGCCACTTTCGCTGCGGGATCACTTTTGAAAACACATCTGCTGTGAATCAAGGCTGCTTCTTAATTCCTGGGCCTTTTCCCGCTTTTCTTGGTGACAGATGACGTACGTGTTCACTCAACCACAAGACTGTTGAAGTAAATGGCTTAATTTGAGATGCTCACCTCAGGTGGGTAGATGCCAACATTGGACAGGGAACACAACCGTGTTGTATTGTGGGACATGCAGTTGTTGTTGCACTTACACCTCTAAAACTATTAGTATATGAAGTATATGTACGTGGTTCTCTTTGCATGCTCTTGTGGCCCAGATAAAATAAAGTGGCCAACCAGATTTGGCCTTGAGTTTGACACATGATCTAGACCAGGGGTGTTCAAGTCCAGTCCTCAAGGGCTGAGAAACCCTGCAAGTCTGCAAGTCGTAGACGTTTCCCTGCTTCACCACATCCTGATTCAAATGAATGGGTTGTTGACGGACTTGTTCAGATCTTGATGAAAAGCTGATGGTGATTTATTCATTTGAATCAGGTGTAGGGAAACATCTAAGACGTGCAGGGATTGACCACCACTGATCGAGATTTAGGAAGTTTTTCGTGATCTGTAATCTCTTCTTGTTTGTGTTGTTTTTATTACCCACGAAAAACACATTTTTTCTGCACCAGTGTCGGTGTATGTGGAAGATTCCTTTGCGCCACGAGTGAAAGTGCATGTACGGTTAGTGATATCCCTTGGAGGCATAATGATATGTTGCTTCAAAAGTAAATACAGACGCTGTCTCCGTGTTGGTGCCTTCTATCGGATTGCAGGGCCTGCGGATCCACCAGAGAGTGTTTAAATGTAGTCATTAAAGACATCAGGAGATATTGCAATAAACGGCCACATGCCAAAGCCCCATAGTCAGAAATTGCAGGGTTTGCAAATACACCAGAGTGTCTTTCAGTGTAGTAATTGAAGACACTGTCAGATATCACAATAAACATCTACATCCAAAAGCTCAGCTGAATTGGGATCCAGTCAGACCAGGTTTCAGCTACCATACAGAGGTACTTTAGTATGATTTGGTAGAAATTAATAAAGTGGTAATGTTAGTAGATCTATTTTCTTGTTAAAATTACAGAAGTAACTGCTCTTTTCTCTGACCGGAACTACGTTCCATCAAAGGATCTTTTATCGAAAAATAATTCAAGGTCATTCCAGCCTACTTTTACTCCAGGTTTCAAACAGGTGACGTCAGCCGGTGGCCGTGATCCTGATTTCATAGGAAAACAGAATTGACAAAAGACTAAGGGCTCGATCTTCTGCCAGATCCCCGAAAGCCTCTATTTAGGGATGGCGGGTAGCGGGAGGGGCGTTCCCCTGCAAAGACCGCAATCTTCCATCCTTGCTAAACCCGCTATCCCACCTCCGCTACCCGCTATATTATGCATAGGAGTGGTTAGGGCGTTCCACCTGTTAAACCAATCAGTGCGTCAGCAGCCATTGCCTTTAAGAGCAGGTTGCGCTACCTGGAAACCGCTATGGAGCGTCTTTTCATCCAGATCGGAGCAGCTCTCATGCGCAGCTCGTCTGGGACTCTGTTGTAGAGCTTCCTCCTCTTCTTTCCTCCTCCTCTACACTGATACAGTGATCCCTTAGTTTTCGCGGTTAATGGGGACCGGTCCCCCCGTGAAAATCAAAATCTGCGAAAGGGAGCCGGAGCCCCCCCGGGCCTAAATAATGTGTTTAGAATATGTTTAACAACCACAAAAAAGTAGCGAGGCACTGCAGCGAAACAAGACAAAGGCTCAACTGTGGTCTTTCTGTTACCTTCACAGCCTCTGGTCTCTGAAACCGTAGTAAAGAAACTGCTGGTATTGTGCTATTTTTGGCTCATAATTAGCGGGTAACACGCTAACAACAACAAAAGAAAAAGTCCGGTTTTCTCTGCATGGAACAGGCACTTCCCATAAGGCCACCTTCTTAAAGGGGCCAGGCTGGCTCACAACATTTCTTTGCTGTGAGAGAACGCGCACAACATCTTGTGATGTTTCCGCATTTTTTTCTTGATTTTCCATCCATCCATTTTCTACACCCGTTTCATCCTTGAAGGGTCACGGGGATCTGCTGGAGCCTATCCCAGCCGTCTATGGGCGAAAGGCAGGGGTACACCCTGGACAGGTCGCCAGTCCATCGCAGGGCCACACATACAGACAGACAGACAACCATTCACACCTACGGGCAATTTAGAATCATCAATTAACCTAACATGCATGTCTTTGGACTGTGGGAGGAAGCCGGAGTACCCGGAGGAAACCCACGCAAGCACGGGGAGAACATGCAAACTCCACACAGAAAGGCCCTGAGGTTCAATCCAGGACCCCCTCCCCCGCCGAGGTTCGAACCAGGAACCTTCTAGCTGTGAGGCAACAGTGCTAACCACTAAGCCACCGTGCTGCCACTTTTCTTGATTTTTTTTTTTTATTAGATTATATATTTCTGAAAAATCCGCGATAACTAAAACCAGGGAACTTAAAGCGCAAATTGGCTATCTGAAAGTCCCGTCTATGGTTTAACTGGTGAGCAAGCCGTTTAAGACGATCTCTGCCATTTTCTCAGAGGTTCAACTGAGGCCAAATCACACTTTTTATACAAGAGTTAATTCAAGAGGTAGAGCTGTTTGTGCACGTCCACATGTGACCAGGTGGATGCACATTGATGCCATTTGGACGTGCTCTTGTACGCGCTGACATGCGGGTTGCGGATAGCGGGTGGTCAGACCACCCGCTACCCGAAAACTCGGATTGCAAGATACCAAGTTTGAGAAAATAGGCAAAAGACACGCCCATTGCCACACCTACAAAGTGAGTAAGGGAGTTGGCATAATGGGTAGTGGCTTTACTGAGCGGCAGATTGCATTAGTTGTTAGCAGAGGTTCCTAAACCCGCAATTTGTGGGTAGTGGGTAGTGGCTAGCGGGAAGTGTACTATCGGGGCCTAAAGCTCTAGTCCCACAGGACCTAGAATGGAAGTGGAACCGAAGCACCACGCCAGCCACTTTGAATCGCTGCCATTCAAGTCAGTGAGAGTGGTCACACCAAAAACGCCCTGCAGCAACCCAGGAGCCCCGTCTGAAGTTTCTCTGCCAGAGATACGCATCAAATCTGTTTTTGGTGCTTGGCTGCTGGTAGACGGCATCAATTTACACGGAGCACATCAAATTGGCAGGAAGTCGGAGAATGGCAGAGAATCTAGCAAGATTTCAAAATCGAGCACCACCATCAGGCTCCGACTTGTACAACGACTTTATGGTAACCCACGGAGACCGTGTGCAACAATTCAGAGGGTTTAGAAGACATTTGAACCACGTATGAGGAAAGGGGTCAGTCTATAAGTTTAAAAATATGTTTTATTTGACAGCACTCAGTCTTTTTAAACATATAATTCTAGAAAGAACAAGACGTTGTGAGAAATAAGCCTCTAAACGAGCAGACTCCTGCACAATGGTCACATGATCTCAAAGCCTTTGAGTGAGTTTATCTCCTGCAAATCCAGCCGATGGGGCGGCGCTTGCCAGTGCTCCACTCAAATCACTCCGCCTCAAAACCGGAGTTTTTAACCGCTTTCCACGTGCTGCATTTAAAAAAATGTAGTAAATAGCTGTAAAAAAATAAAAAATAAAAATGTACTGTGTGAAGGAAGAAGCTTTATGTTTCGCGGTGATATTTACGTCTGAGCGCCGAGGCTTCTGGGAAAGTGTCTTCCCACAGTGCAACTGTGGCTTGTCATTGATTGTCTTCAGTTCTTTTGGGGGGAAATGCAAGACTGGATGTACAGAATGATACAGAATAATGTAAATAAGTTGATGAGACAAAGAAATATCATGTGTTCAACCTATCATGAACCAAAGTTTTTTTCTTCCTTTTGGATTTGTAATACTGTCACAGCTTTTTTCTGAAGGGGTTGTATGGTGAGAATGTGTGAAATTCACCAACAGATTACCTGTAAAATGAGCCTGACAATCAGCTGTGTTCTGGTCAAGTCACCCAGCCCGGTTAAGTTCGCTCTGATAGCCACAGTAGTGTGTAAAATCCCCTCCCTCCGCTTCCAGGGACCGACTCCAGACCCAAACCTCTTTTCTTGTGGATGGACTCCCAACTCTCTGGCTTCGTTATCAATAATAACCTCTTTGTTTTTGTCCCCTATTATTTTTATTATTATCATCTGGCTAGTCCCTCAGCTACTAAAAACCCTCCTTTTTGTTTTTATTGTGCAAAAATATATTCAGAAAATGTTAAATATTGGACATGTTTAGCCAAGTTATTAATTTTAGTTTTGTGTAGTGGATTTCTGTGGAGTTCCGTTACTTTTTTTTTTATTATTTTAAAGGTGTTTCTACTAAATCATCACATCTATGTAACCAGTGGTCTGATTATAATGCCGTGTCTGTGCTGTTCTTTTCTCTTTGTATCTTTTTAACCACAGAGTCCTTTGGTAAGTGCTTCTGTTTCGAGGCCCACACCCTCACTGTCCACTTCTCTACTTACTGCTCACTAATGTTGCTACACTTGCTGCTTCTGCTCACTTTTACAACAATTACAGTGTTGTTAAAATGTCCGGCATGCATTTTACTAACAGACACACACAGTGGTAACATGATGCCCAGATGCACACTTTGCCTCTGCATTGTTCTGGTTAAAGTTAAGGTGCTACAAACACGACTTGCTCACATAAAGACAGTCATCCACACACACATGCACACATCTGTGTCACCCTAGAGGTAGCTGGCCTCACCCCCACCTGTGCACCTGCAGCTTTTCCAAACCTGAAGAACTGTAACTTTCTCCTCACACTCACCGATTTGCTTTTCCACTCATTCACTTATTCAATTATCCTCTCTCTCACTCACTCTGTCATTCACTCACCCACTTAATCTCTCCGCTCTGTCATATAGAGTTACCGGTCAATAAGCCGTCAGCCATCGGCTCTAGAAAGCAGTTAGGTACGGCTCTGGCGGAGCCACAGTGGAAATCAATGAATGGCGGCCAGTTTGCAGACTGCCAGGCGTTAACCGTACGGTGCACTGTGCGCACACGCAGCTAAACCTGGCTGTCATGCAGTGCGCCGGAAAGACTTTCTAGTTTCGTTAGTATGATGAAGCTGAGTAGTTAATGGATGTAGTGTATTTTAATTTTGAAGCAAAGTGCTATAATTTCCACTTTAGAAGGATATATTGAATGAATATGTCTGTTGCATAAGGTTTTACAGGAATGCGATCACGTTAGCTTAAATAGCTAAATTGATGTAGGTCTAGTAACATTTTAGTTACTGAGTTAATTCATCCGTAAGTGGATTGAGACAATTTTTGGCTTCATCTTATTTGGCGGATTTCCTGTTTCTGTTTTCTTGAACCACCAGATTGGAGCCACAGTTGAGAAGATAATTTGCAATCTAGTTTAATGAACCACTACAAGCTCTTACGTTCATTAAATATACATGAATGAAAAATAGCAAGCACGCTTGTCTTTAGCTTGGATGGTGTAAAAAGGATCCATGAGGGAGGTTTAAAAAAAACCCCACAGCACTGGAAGGTGGATTTTTCTTCCTTTAAAAGTAGATACATTTATGATAACAAATTTGAACATAATGGAACCAGCGGGACTAGACTGGCTTTTTAATCCATGTGGAGTACAAAGTCAGTTCAAGGCAGTTTAGACCTGGTATTAGCATCCATCCTGATCAGTGGAGGGCTCTAAGTGGGTCTGCTCATACCTGGCATTATCATGCGTCCCTACCATAGACTGTATAAAGCAAACTCGACTGTTTGAATCTTTTTTTTTTCTTTTTGGCATCCATGGTGGTGCCAGGTAGACAGGATATAAAACCGCCCGACCTCGGTTGAACCAAAAAGGGGCAGATGGGCAGATCTAGTGAGCCTTGAGGCCACTCAGAACACGCCCACCTTAGCTCAGTCACCACAAGTGAGCTATTTTAGCCTGGCTTGCCTCATGCTTACCTGTAATGATAAATAACATTACTTTACACCAGGGGTGTCAGACTCATTTTCACTGAGGGCCACATCAGCATCATGGTTGCCCTCGAAGGGCCAGACTGACAGCATGAATGTAACAAAATGCAATGTAAATCCAAATAAATTAAACTACGCCTTTTTTATAAATGTTAAATAATGGTTTCTGTATTCATTATGTATTCAAGTTTCAAATATTCAAGTCATTATTATATTAAACTCAGGGTTTGTGGTTGTAAGAGTATCCATTACCTTGGTTTTAGAAGCAGAAGCGGTTCTGTGTTTTTCTTGTAGGCTAAATTTAGCATACTTAGCTCCGTGTTTGCTGTCAAAATGTCGACATAGATTAAACTATTTTATGACTGACACACATCACACAAAAGTTACACTTTTGTGCATCATTTATTCTTTTCTTGGACATGTTGGGGTTAGTTAGTAAAAGGTTTTTTTTAAGTCCATCAGTTCTGAAAAATCGTCTTGCTCATAGCTACTGTTATCGTTGTGCGTGACGACGAAATGCATGATGGGAGATGTAGTTTATTGTCAATATGCGCTTTAAAGTGGTGTAAGCTTATTTTAAGTTTTTAAATATTGGAAATTTAAGCCAATAATGCCCAAGCTCTCGAGGGCCACGTAAAATGACGTGACGGGCCACATTTGGCCCGCGGGCCTTGTGTTTGACACATGTGCCTTACACTGATTCTGATCAAATCTGTCCAGTCCAATGCTAATACCAGGCCTAAACACAGCCTAGGAGTCAGGGCGCGTATTTTACCAGTCAGCCTCCTAGAGACCTCTAACGACTCCCAGAATCACATTTGCTGCAGTTCAGCGATGTCAACCCAGTAATGCATTTCCTTATAGATCTCACTGTCTGTCTCTCTAAGTTCTATTTTTCACTTCTCAAGCCTATTCTGTCTTTATTTATTCTTTTTTACTCCTTTATGCCTCCTCTTCTTCTCACTCTCTAAGGATCTATATTTTGAGTCTTTCTCTCTAGTTTGATTCTTCTCCTCAACAAGTTACCTCCCCCCTGCCCCAGTACCCTCCCCGCCTTATCCCCTTCTCCTTCTGTGGTACTAACATTTTCTTCTTCTTCTCCTTCTCTAATCTCGTGCATTCATTGCCCACTCAGGTGGCACGCCCATACGAGGTAAGACTGCTGGGAGGACCGACATGACACAGTGGCCCGATTCCTTTTCAACCCCTGGTTCCTACTTGTCTCGCAGATCTGAAACACAGTGCCTGGTGGGTTCATCAATATGGAGTTTCAGACTCTGCCATATTGGTCACACTCATCCAACTGCTTCAGATCTGCAGTAGGCACAAGAGGAGGAACTGGAGTTGAGCAAGAAATTCATTATACTATGACTATCACCTCCCCTCTTCTCATCTCTCATCCTTTCTTCATCCTTATATTTTTCCATCTCAGCCTCAGCGTTCACTCTGTAACACAGAAGTCCATCGCTTCCTCCCTCACCATATTGTGATCTCTCTCTGTATCCATTAGTTTAAAAATCATTTAACCTTTTTACAACCCCAATTCTGAAACAGTTGGGATGCTTTATATAATGTAAATAAAAACAGAGTGCAGTGGTTTTCAAATGTCATAAACCCATATTTTAGTCACAATAGAGCACAAAGAACATGTCACATGTTGAAATTGGGATTTTACCGTTTCGCGAAAGATATTAGCTCATTTTGAATTTGATGCGTACATCTCACTCACACCTGGAGGAACATCTTTATTCATTAGACTCCTTGGTGTGAGGTCCGTGACGTGATTGGGCATTAAAAGTTTGTCTTAGAGAGGCCGAGTCTCTGTGAAGTATGGATCAGCAATCTGTGAAAAACTGGATCTAAATCATTATCTACGGTACATTTTATCATCAAAAGATTCTAAAAAATCTGGAGAAAAACAGGCATGATTCTGTCATAGCAATCATTGCATGGGTCAAACCTCCATGCATTTACAGTTAAATTCCTCTTTGAAACCATGGATGCTGTGTCCTCTAAAGAGGAGAGGGACAACCTGGCTTGTTATGGGGGTGCATCAATGCCTTTGGACTAGCTTGCACATTCGGGAAAGAAACAATGGCAAAAGGTATACTCTCATTTGTTTTTTTTCTCTTTAAACATTATTAGCGTCATGAAAACGGCACCGATTTCATCCAGGTTGGTATCATTTTGTAGATATAAGTATGCCAGACATTTCAGAGGTGTCAGCAACCCTCCAAACTCAGTGAGTGTGGCACAAACTCCCAGGAACAGCGCTGAATGTCCTTCTGAGTACCTCGCTGCTGCCGTGGAGTTTAGGGACCGTCAGCAAATTACTGCGGTCAAGCAGCAGCCCCAACAATATATACAAAGAAGCTGATGAATTAAGACCCCAAAAAGGACAGCAGCATTGGTGGACTTCCGGTTTTCAAACTAAAGGCCTAAAAACAAATAAAGCTGATCCCCGTGACCCTGGATAGGACATAATGGGTATAGATGATGGATGGATGGATAAACAGAACATTAATGCGATTAATGCGATTAATGTGCGATTAATCACAATTAAAATATTTGATCGACTCTCAGTTCTAAGATTGGGACAACGTCCCGCTACCAAAACTCCAACAGCTGGACGTATATCGACGGTGAACATCACCTTGTCATCAATTCCAAAACTAGTTTTTTTCCTCACTTTCAGTCAGTTCCTCATTTTCAACATTTGGGGGGAGGGGGTTGGAACTAAAATGTAGGTTTATGAGATTTTAAAATCATTGTATTCTGTTAAATTCACATTTTACAACGCATCCCAATGTCATTGGATTTGAGGTTGGACTTTTATTTGTGTCTGGACTAAAGCATAGTGTGCTTACAACTTGGGTTTTTCCTCTTTGTTGCTTAGTTTGAGGTGATAAAACATTCCCTCCTCTACCTTCGTTTGTCGCTTCTTTTTTTTTTTCTTTTTTTAATTTTCTATGCCGTGACCAGATTTTCTTTTCCTTTTTTAATCCTATTATTTTGTTTTTGCGGGTCTTGACCCGAGCTCGACCCGGCCTCTCCCTCTACCTTGTCTATATTTGCCCGATCAAACGTCCCAGTTTTGTTTTCCCTCCCAGCTGTTATTCGCTGTGCCTGAATAGTCCAGATGGCGAAGACTCAGACACGCAGCATTAGATTAGTGCCCTCGTGCTCACACATGAGTACACAAACCTGCGCGCACACACACACAAACACACACTCACATTTCTTCATGGTTTTTTGCCATCACTTTCTCTTTTCTCCTCCATTGCCAACAAAAAGCCCCAAACAACCACTTTTTTGATAAAGTTTTTCTGGGCGCTTTTTTTTGCCTCTCCACACCATTTGTAAAGAACCTCTGGTTGACTTTTTTTGACAGTTTTTCTACTTTCAGGGAGCGAGAAAGCGTCGGTCCCTTCCCAAGGCTTTGCGTATGTCGTTCTTTTTGTTTATTTTTCTTTTTTTTTTTATTTTTTAAATCTGTTGGCCCTTGATGGAGCTCGACTGATGTCCTTACCTCCTAAATGAGTGTCTTTTAAACTGACATCACACTCCTGATCCCGTTGGTGGATCTGCAAGGGTTGGGGGAAATCTCATTGCAATGGCAGTATCTTTTCCTTGAAAACTGCTCCTTAATGTAACTACATCTCAATTTGCAGCAAAGATTTTTTTTTTTTCTTCACAATATTCTGTTTGTAACTGGCCTGCTTGGTTTATGTGTTTCTGCCTTGCATGTAGAGGACGATCTCTGTTTTTTCTTTATTTTTTTAAGGCTTTGTATTTTTGTCTTTTTGTTTTCCTCTCATTTCTAAATCAGGAAGCTGTCCCTTGTTTTGGGCAGATTCTTGCTGGCAGTGGTAGAAATATGTTAATGACAGACTTGACTCCCTTTTGTAGCTCTGTGCCTCTCACTTAAACCTCCCTTAGACTCATTTGTTTCTCTGAAGTTTTTACCATTTGTGTGTTCATGCACTTACGTATTGCTTTACACAGTTACCTGAGATCCTTCTCTTCTGTGTGATTGCTCTTTTTGTCCCCCCCCATCTGTCTTTCTGTCTCTGTGACTCTTCCTCGTCTTTCTGTCTTCTCCTCTGTCTCTCCACGGCTCCACCCCACCATCCAGGTGCCCTTCAGATAGAGATGAGCGAGGAGTCAGACCAGGGGAAGTATGAGTGTGTCGCCACCAACAGCGATGGGACACGCTATTCCACCCCAGCGAACCTCTACGTCCGAGGTAAGAAACCAGAAATGTTGATGTATTCATGCGAGACACTGGCTTAATTTGTCGCCCTTGACGTCTATAAGGACTATTTACTAGGGCTGGGCAACCATTAAAATTTTTTAATCACGATTAATTGCATTATTTCCCTGATAAATCACGATTGTATACGCAAAATCAAATAATGAATTCAAAAGTAGTGTAAAATGCACTTTTATTGAAATGTTCTGCTGCCATATGAACTAAAGTGCCATAACATTTGTTGTTCAAACACTTTTAACATCAGCACTTATTTAGTGTAAATCTCATCTTAAAAAATGTAAAATAAAATAAAGCTTATTGCCACTGCCAGGGCATTAAAGGTGGGGTAGGTGTTCTTTTTTTGCAGCACTTTTTACAATGTTGCCTGAAAACCTTTTCACATTCCCATTGCACCCACTGAAAAAAATGTTTGCAAAAAAATGAAACGTTTTGGTCCGGTCTAGAGGGTATAATCAGAGAAAAACTCTGACCAATCAAAACAGTGATCATCATTACTTCCATTGGCTGCCTAATACGTCCATCAAATATCAATGCACTCCCACCCACCCCTCCCTCCCTCACTGCGGTTCATGTAGTCGTGAATCATGTGAAGGCGTGGTTTCAAGGGGTGAGCTGAAGAGAAGGAGGCGGAGCCTTTGGGAGGAGGGAGGGAGTGTATATTTTCAAAATCTCACTTGAGTTGGATTGCTGGAACCATTTTTTTAAAGAACACCTACCCCACCTTAATTGTAATCCTGTTTTTATTTAAAAAAAAAAAAAAAGTCTACAAACAAAATCAGCAACAATATGATTGGCTCAGCACAATCAGAACATTAAAACAGGTCATTTCTGAGGTAACAGCAGAAACTTTTAACGGGGAGTTCAACTTGTCAGTTGTTACAAATAAACTTTTTTTCTGTCAAATCCTCCATCTGGGTGAACTTTAAAATGAAAATGTCCATATTAAAGTTCAGTAACTTTATCAATCCGTGTATCATTTATTCTTTCCATTTTCAATTGTCAATCAAAAATTAAAAAAAAAAAAAAAAAAAGTGACATTTTAGTACGTTTTTCGATTTTTAATCTAACACAAAAAAATGCCTGTTTTTTTATATTTTAATTTTAGACTTGGATCAACAATACGATATTAAAAAACGGGCCACAGAATTGAATTTGTTTTATAATGGAGGACTGGACTTTCTGTTGTCATTACACATCTGTGCCACTAGATGGAGCCGCACTGAAGTAACCAGCTAGAGAACAGCAGGACAGTGAACACATGGAGCAGATCTGATGGAACATGGACGAATGACACGGAAGTTTTTTTGCAGTCCATAATTTTTTTATCCAGACAGAATTGTTAATATTGCTACCTGAGTTGCTACCCAAACTGTAAAGTTCATGGATTTTTACTGTTCTCCATGTCTGTTTTAGCTTTTTCTTATGTTTACTTTTTTTCCGGTTCCGCAGCAGTCAGTAACAGACTTTTCAAAACAAAAGCATCAGAGCAACATGCGTTAACGAGCTATAAAATAATTGCCGTTGTTAATAAATAAATGCGTTAACACGATAATAACGCGTTAACTTGCCCAGCCCTACTATTTACATTATACTAATGTGATATGATGTGATATGCCATTAAGCCTGCAGTGTTTTATGTTCTTTTAGCTTGAAAATCATAAACTACTTTGAAAGTGCCAACTTGGCTCATTCTTCTCTCAGGCGATTAATCTCTCTGCCCTGCCTTCTTAGCCTTTAGACCTTGCAGAAAAAATAAAATAAAAAAAACGTTGTTGTCTGGATGAGATTTGGGTTCACTCCCCAAATCTGACAGACATCTCACCTCCTCAGGCGCTGTCTCCCTCCGTGCTCCTTCGACGCACTCACACATCCAAGCACCAAATGTTTGAGTCTTAAAGACATTTTTTTTATTCTGTTTTAAATCCCGGGGCTTTTTGCTCTCTTCTCTGCCCTTGTTCCAGTTGTGCACATGCCTCCGTGTCACACCGTGCATGTATACGTTACAGAAAACAGGCGATGTGAGTCTAACGGCGCTAGCATGGCCAGTGAGTGTTTCGCAGGCAGACTGTGGAGACAGCTGGCAGTGGAGGCTGACTTAAACAAGAAGGCTCCTTCAGCCATCTATTGTTTGATCTCTGTTTATGTTCTCTCTTTTATCTCCTCCTTTTTTTGGTCTCTTTCCTCTTTTTTCTCTTTGACTCTCGCTGTGTCTCTCGCCACCTTGCCACCCTCCTTTGTCTAACTTGTTTTTTCTCTCTGCCTCTCTGATATTTCTCATTTTCCTTCCGTTTCTCCGCTCCTCTTCCTCCTCCTGCTGTGCTTTGTCCTGCCCTCCACTGCAGAGCTGCGAGAAGGTTAGTACAGTAAATACTGCGTGGATCTTTTGAGACAAGTCTTTTCTATCATTAAACTTTCATCTGCGTTTGTGTGTCTTGGCTGTTCTACGTCAGATACTCCTTTGAAATAAACTGTACGTATTTTTATCCCTGTGTGTGTCTTTGCTGTGACTTTTTTTTTGTTTTGGATCTTTTATGTTTCAGCTCATAAAATATTTAATGGTGCTTCAACTGGCATAAATTAAAAAAACGTATGACATGCACCTGATTGGTGGATGTAACAGACTGTTTGCATGCTTGCAGTGTAATCTAAAAACCTTAAAGCAATACTGCAGCAGAATTAAACTTTTATTTGCCCTCAGGGGCCACCTACAGTTTCAGTCTGGTCCACTACTGTCACAAGTACAAGTCGCAAGTTGACTCACACAACAGTGATACATGCGGAGCCCAATATAACCAGCAAAGAAAGTGAAATTACAGGAGAAGAAGTGTCTTAGTTTACAACAGCGACAGTTGGTGTAGAGCTGTAGTTAGCTGTGATGCAACCGATGAGCCTTCTATCTACAAATGAACGTGCACGCTCTGAACACGACTCATAGTAGCATCCTGAAACAACAAAGCTGAGTAAAGAATAGTCAAATGCCGAGCTAACACGTGTAAGTACACAGATGCTTTAGCTTCCAGCTCTCAGCCGGAAGCCGTGATGCTAATAAGCAAAGAACGGCTAGTTCTCAAAATTTAATTTACAAATCTTAAAGCCACACAGCACAAAGTGAAACTTAACTGGCTTGCTGTGCCATTAGCTGTGATGCTAACAGACATGGAGCAGCACAACTGCTCAGCCTAAACTTGGGTTACAAAACTTTGAAACATACAACACAAAGTGAAACATGCTAGGCACGCTTATAGCTGCAGTGAAAATATGCTGAAGCGCTGCACGCAACTCATTACCAGATCCTAAACAACCACAAACTGAGCAAAAGACAAGTACCCACCCAAGTATACATACTTCAGCTTCTGACTCCATAGTTTCCATTAGACGCTAGCTGTGATGCTAATAGGCAAAGAACAGCTTGTTCCCCCATATATTTATTTTACAAAACTTAAAACCACAAAACACAAAGGAAAACTTGGCTCGCTGTAACCCACCCAGAGAAAACGCTAGTTTCAGAATAACACATTGCACTCTTATATCAGTCATTAGCCAGTGTGCAGTGTAGCATGTCTGCAAGACGGCAACAACTTTATTGGCTTGTCATAACAAGAAACCGAAGCAAGCCAGCCGGATAATAAGACATTACTTAAAAATTCAGCAAGAAAATGAAAATTTCAGCATCAGTTTCGCATCCCATTTCCACAATGAGTGACAGGCAGTCCGTGATTTACTCTCTCTGGTTTCCTCAGCATCTCTGTCATCACGAAAGTACCAAGTGGCTTGGCAGAGGTGTGTTGTCTAACACGATACATACTCTGGCAAGAGTGATCAGAGCTGGACCACAAAATTACTTAATGCAATTCCAGGTCGATTGCGTGCACTCTGTCAGTGGGGTTAATTCACCCTAATGCAAGTCAACGAAGCCTCGGAAGGATTTGAAACCCCATCACTTTTAAGGTGAAAATGTTGTGCAGTATTGTTTTAAAGTAGACTTTTTTTTTTTTTTTTAAATGGCCTTCTTTGGTGCACAAGCGTATTTTGGGGTTTCGACGTAACAACCAAATCAAGAGCCCAACTCTGTCACTTTCTTTGGAGCAGCCTACTTATCCTTTGGTCCCACCGGGCGCAGAAGCCCAGCGCCAGCCACCGTGAACTGTGGCCATTGTTGTCAATTAAAGTGGTCCCAGCAGAGGTGCAGAAGCAGCTGTCGGCTTTTTCTTTTGTGATATCCAAACCTTTGGGTAATCGTGTAATCTCAGGAGTCCAGTCGAACAGGCCACAATCGGAAGTGCTCCATTTCTGAAACTCTCCGGGTGGGAACTGAGGATGGAGCAAAAACACAGTGAAGCTTGGGCGTTGGGCTTCAGCTCCCGGTGGGACCCAGGCCTGAAAGTTCATCACTTTTAGAGCCATTCAGATTTGCAGGGTACTGTGACATCACAGACCCAGATCAGAGAAATATTATCAAGTTGTATGACATATGTTAGAAGACATACTTCATTTCCTAAAGGAAACCAGCTGCTGTAAGCAGAGCTTTAAAGACATAGGTGAAGAGAGAGCTTTTGTACTCTATCACTGTGGTAGTTTAACCAAAGCATGTCACAGATCTCAGAGCAATGTCTCAACTTGTTAAAGAAAATAGAGCTAAAACTTTATCTCACTGCACATACTACAAAATATTGACCCTGATTATTCACCAAACATATAGGAATTACTGAGTATAGTTAATGAATGCATAAATATTCACCAACTTCCTCCACAATCATCACTTTCTCACCAAGCCTCCTTTTTCGTCCTCCTGCCCTCGTTGTGGTTTGTTCCAGTGCGTCGCGTCCCCCCTCGCTTCTCCATTCCCCCGGCAGACAGCGAAATAATGCCAGGGGGGAACGTCAACATCACCTGCGTGGCAGTAGGCTCGCCCATGCCATACGTGAAGTGGATGCTGGGAGCGGAAGACCTGACGCCCGAGGACGACATGCCCATCGGTCGCAACGTCCTGGAACTCACCGACGTGCGCCAGTCCAACAATTACACCTGCGTCGCCATGTCAACGCTTGGTGTGATCGAGGCTGTGGCGCAGATCATAGTGAAAGGTGGGTTCTCTGGAAGCCCATGTCTTCCTACAGAGGTCATGGGCCTGTTTGGGCCTGTGTGTGTAGATGTGTTTGGGGGATGCCGGTTCGCATGCTGACCGGTGATCTAGTCCTCTGACCATCTCACCTCACTGCTGCTACCTGCATCTGTTTATGTAGTCATTTCATTCAGTCATTTGTGTCTCTCCTCTCTCTGTCCTACATCATCTCTCTGTCCAGTCTTCCCTCTCTTTTTCTTTCTTTACCCGGCTGGTCTTCAGCAGGAAGGTTCCCCCATATGATCCAGGTCCTCCTCAAGGTTTCTTCCTCTTAAAGTGGAGTTTTTCCTTTCCACTGTTTGGCTTAAAGGTTTTTTTCTCCCTCTGTGGGAGTTTTTTTTACTTAGCCATTTTTCTTGATTTGGATTTAATATTATTATTTTAGTTAATGACATTTGCTCGGGGGTCATGCTCTGGGTCTCTGTAAAGCGCCTAGAGACAATTGGCATTGTAACATGCGCTATCCAAATAAGATTGAATTGAACTGAATTGAATTGAATAGAAGAGTTGTGTATTTTTCTGTGAATGTGCAATGGATGCGTGGTGGATCAAAATGATAGTGTGCATCACAAAAGAAATGAAAGTAGAAAACAAGTAAGTGATGCCTGTGTTGAATTTGTAACGTGGTATGTAATATTACAAATTATTACAGAGTCAAACATTTCTTTTTTAGCTTAATATCCTGGATGACAGGTATTGCTGTTCACACATTCTACAAGATAACAGGCACCAGAATAATTTTTCTCCCACTAGCATTTCAATATATCAAAAAATATATATCTAATGCTCTTCAGTTTGTCAGGATTTTAAGTTTTTAATTTGTATTCAAATGTGGAAAGTTAAAAAATGTTTTTGAAGCAAGAGATAACACGTTTCCGAACCGACTGGATTTGTTTTTTCCCGCATGCAAACTAACTTTGCCCATAATTGTTTTCCAGTCCTTTTAATTGTGTAGACGTTGCTATCAGTCTGAGTCTGAGATGCTGTCACCACTTGATTGTTTTCAACTTTTTCATTCAGTCCAATTTTAAACTTTCCTAATCATTTTTTTTCCTCTCTATTTATAAATGGATAATGGATGAGGTTTCGTCCTCTTTTTCTCCCCTTCAGCTCTGCCGAAGGCTCCCGGCATCCCTGTGGTGACAGAAAGAACTGCAACGAGCATTACTCTCACCTGGGACTCCGGGAACCCTGAACCCGTCTCCTATTACATCATACAGGTGCGCAACAGCAATGCACAAGTTCTGCACTCACACACCTCCTGCCTCGCTGGCGCGCAACACGTTTCTGAGACACGGAGCTCGAGGTGCCTGAAGCTCTGGATTTTTATATCAACATAAACTGCCATTAACAGACTGACTGTAGTCATTAAGTAGGGTTGTAAAATAAAAGAGCCTCTTGTCTCTCCTCATGGTAATAAAGTTTCCTAGTTCTGCTCTTTGTGCAGAAGGAGCTGTGTCCTAAAATGTAGCGGTAAAGACTAATCCTCCTACACCTACACATGTGGTACTAATAGGAGTATGGTCTTAATGTATTCACGTGTACAGGGAAAGCTTTATTTCTAAATGCACTTCCTCTCCTTTCCCTCCTCATCTCTTTCCTCCTCCAGCACCGTGCCAAAGGCTCAGAGGACCCCTACAAAGAGATTGATGGCATTGCGACGACGCGCTACAGCGTGGGTGGCCTCAGCCCTTACTCCCACTACGACTTCCGGGTGGCAGCCGTCAACACCATCGGCCAGGGCCCCTCCAGCGAGGCTGTGGAGGCTCGCACGGCCGAGCAGGCCCCGTCCTCGCCTCCTCGGCAGGTCAGGATGGCACCTCAGTTTGGTAAAGCTGATTATAGGTTTTAGCAGTGGTGCAAATCTGGTTTCCAGGTATTCTGACTGTCCTGAGAAGTTGGACATTAATCAGAATCAGAGAATTACTTTATTGATCCCTGGGGGGGAAATTGCTTTTCGTTGCAGTTGCTGGTACACAGATGCTTAAGGAAATAAGCCCCATGATTACTAATTAAGTATGATTAAAGGTGGGGTGGGTGTTGTTTTTTTGCAACACTTTTTACAATATTGCCTGAAAACCTTTTCACATTTCCATTGCACCCACTGAAATAAAATGTTTGCAAAAAAAACTAAACATTTTGGTCCAGTCTAGAAGGTATAATCAGAGAAAAACTCTGACCAATCAAAAAAGTGATCATCACTATTTTGATTGGCTGCCTAATATGTCCATCAAATATCACCCCTCCCTCCCTCCCTCCCTATGGTTCATGCAGTCGTGAATCATGTGAAGGCGTGGTTTCGAGGGGTGAGCTGAAGAGGAGGAGGCGGAGCCTTTGGGAGGAGGGAGGGAGTGTATATTTTCAAAATCTCACTTGAGTTGGATTGCTGGAACCGTTTTTCAAACAACACCTACTCCACCTTTAAGTACAACAAATTAACACAGAATGGAATGTAAAAACTCAAAGTAGAATAAATACAGCATTTTTATACTTATACAGACACATTTCTTTTAATATAGATATTCTATATAGTTTACATATTATTTATCATATATATATGTATGTGTTAAAATTAGGGCTGGGCAAGTAAATGCGTTATTATCGCGTTAACTCATCAATTTATTAAAGCCGACATTTATTTTATCGCGCGTTAACCCATGTTGCTCACATGCTTTTGTTTTGAAAAGTCTGTTACTGGCTGCTTCGGAACCGAAAGACTATCAGGTAAACTTAAGGAAAAGCTAAAACAGACATGGAGAACGGTAAAAATCCGTGAACTTTACAGTTTGGGTAGCAACTCAGGTAGCAATATTAACAATTCTGTCTGAAAAAAAATTATGGACTGCAACAAAACTTTGGTGTCATTCCTCCATGTTCCATCAGATCTGCTCCATGTGTTCACTGTCCTGCTGTTCTCTAGCTGGTTACTGCAGTGCGGCTCCATCTAGTGGCACAGATGTGTAATGACAACAGAAAGTCCAGTCCTCGATTATAAAACAAATTCAGTTCTGTGGCCCGTTTTTTAATTTTGTATTTTTGATCCAAGTCTAAAATTGAAATATTAAAAAAAAAAACAGCATTTTTTTTTCGTTTTTTTTTTTTTAGTTAGATTAAAAAACTTTTTAACTTTTTAATTTTTTTATTTTTAAATGACAATTAAAAATGGAAAGAATGAATGATACACGGATTGGTAAAGTTACTGAACTTTAACATGGACATTTTCATTTTAAAGTTCTCCCAGATGGAGGATTCAACAGAAACAAGGTTATTTGTAACAACTGACAAGTTGAACTCCCCGTTAAAAGTTTCTGCTGTTACCTCAGAAATTGCCTGTTTTAATGTTCTGATTGTGCTGAGACACAATCATTTTGTTGGATTTTGTTTGTAGACTTTTTTTTATTTTTTATAAAAACAGGTTGACATTAATGCCCTGGCAGTGGCAATAAGCTTTATTTTATTTAGACATTTTCTAAGATGAGATTTACACTGAATATGTGTTACTGACAAGTGCTGATGTTAAAAGTGTTTGAACAACAAATGTTATGACACTTTAGTTCATATGGCAGCAGAACATTTAAATAAAAGAGCATTTTACACTACTTTTGAACTCATTATTTGATTTCGCGTGTACAATGCGATTAATCGTGATTAATCAGGGATATAATGCGATTAATCGTGATTAGAAATTTTAATCGTTGCCCAGCCTTAGTTAAAATAAAAAGTATGGGAATGTTGAAATATTGATTATTGCACAAAAAGATATTGCACAACAGGGTCAGTTTACTGACTCAGCATTGCGAAGTTGTGCAGCTTGATGGCTGCAAGCAGGAATAACTTCCTGAGGTGCATCGTGGTATCATCAGTCTAGTCCTGAATGTACGCCTGTATCTGACCAGTACGTCGTGAAGTGGATGGTCCACCTTGTCCAGGATGACCTGAAGCTTGGACAGCATCCTCCTCTACAACATCACCATCAGAGAGTCCAAGCTTCATCCCCGCAGCATCACTGGCTTTGCGGATCAGTCTGTTTAATCGGTTGGCATCCGAAGCCTCTAGCCCGCTGCCCCAGAACACCACAGCAGAGAGACTAGTCCTGCACATGTTGAAGGACCTTCCAATAGAAAGGTTCTTCCCCCGATCCAGTTTGTTGTGAGTGTCGACGCCCAGGTATTTGTAGTCCTCAACAATTTTCACATCAACCTCCTGGATGTAAACAGGGGTAACCGACTCCTTGGTCCGCCTCAGATCCACCACCAGTTCCTTGGTCTTTGTCACATTGAGCTGTAGATCGTTTCTGCTCACTCCAAGTGACAAAGTTATCCAGCACAGCCCTGGACTCTGTCCCATCACCTTTGCTGATACATCCAACCACTGCAGAGTCATCAGAAAGCTTCTGGAGATCGCTGGTCTCTGAGTCGTAGCTGAATTCCGCAGTATAGACCATGAAGAGAAAAGGAGAAAGGACAGCCCTTCAGATAGTTCACAATCCAGGACACATGAGGGGAATCCACCTACACCACTACCAGCTTCTCACCCAGTAGAGTCAGACGGATGGGTGAGAAGTCAAAAAACGTGACTCTCACAGTGATCTCCATCTTGTCCAGGTGGGTGTAGACAATGTTGAGCAGGTGAACGATAGCATCCTCAACACCAATTTGGGGCTGATAGGCGAATTGAAGTGGGTCCAAGTGGGGTTTGACCATGGACCGACGCTGCTCCTAGACGAGACTCTCCAGGGTCTTCATACTGTGGGAAGTTTGAGGCATGGGTCTGTAGACCTTAGAGCCACTGGGACATGGCGTCTTTGGAACAGGAACTAGGCAGGATCTCACACATACTGTGTAAAGAAGGTAATGATTTGAGCATGGTGACATGATTGAAGTCACCCGAAATAGCAAAGAGTGCATTTTGGTCTTAAGTCTGTAACCAAGCTATGGCAGAGTGGATGAGGTCACACCCCGACACGGGTTTTGCTGAGAGATCGCAAAACCCATCTTCTTTGCTGAGAAGATGAAAACTCTCGTGGCCAAAAATATAGACCAAGACCAACAACAAACAGTTCAACATCCAAGCTACAGATACACTCTTTGGCCGTAATATGAAATTGTTGTTTACTAGAATGGCACCCACCTCCTTTCATGCTTACCGCTCACTGTTCTGTCTCTGTCGGCCCAATAAAACTAAAAACCCACAATGGAAATGCTGTCATCCAGAATGTCCAGCTGCAGCCATTACACATGAAACTGCACTCCCGGCACTCCTTTTGACTCCTGGCTAGCACCATTAGCTCATCCACCTTATTAGCTGGCGAACTCACGTTGCCCATGATGACGGAGGGGAGACATGGTTTAACTCTCCTCTTCTCCATAAACTTCCAATTGTCTCAACCTGGACCCTCTCCTCCACTGTTTTTTTCTTTCCCTATTAATGTTGTTTTCAGTCTGTTAAGTCGCTTGGGTTCATTCTTTTTTTTCCATAGGTCATAGGGCGTATGCTGAGTGCCACAACGGCAATGATACACTGGGATGAGCCTGAGGAACCTAACGGTCAGGTGGTTGGTTATAGAGTCTACTACACCTCTGATAACACACTGCCAGTCAACCAGGTGTGCATCTTAATGTGTATGGGTTCTACTTTTCATTTGTGAACGATAACAGTCGTTGAACATGAGTTGACACACTTGCAATGAGTTACATTCATGTGTCGTGTGACTGCATTTTGCAGTGGGACAAGCAGATGGTTCGCGGAACCAACTTCATCACCATTCAGGATTTGACCCCCAACAAGACCTACTACATCAGAGTGCTGGCGTTCACCTCTGTAGGAGACGGACCCTTGTCCCAGGACCTGCAGATTATAGCCAAGACTGGAGGTAAGATAATAGAAACAATGTACAGAGGTTTTTGCATGTCGCAAACATTTTCTTAAAATCTCAGGAAACTTTGTCAACCTTTGAAAAAAAATGGCACGTCTCTCCAAAGTTATCCTGTTTTTCCTCCTCTCTCTAGTTCCATCCCAACCTTCAGAGTTTAAGGGTGAAGCCAAGTCCGAGACCAGTATCCTATTGACCTGGATGGCACCCTCAACCCAAGGTGGCCCAGACAGCCAGATTGCAGGGTATGAACTGGTTTACCGAAGGGTGAACGACACAGAGGAGGTAAGGAAGGAAGGGTAGATGGATTTAAACTGTCCTGTTGGACGAATACTTTAATGGTCAGTTGGACAGATGATAATAACTTAAAGGTGGTGTGTGAATGGATTAAAGGGCGGCAAGGTGACCTGATCTAAACATTAACAGTTACCGGATGCTGTCTTTGCAGAGGAAAGTCAGCTTTGAGCCAACCACCTCCTACCTTCTGAAGAACCTGAAGCCCTTCTCCACTTACATCTTCCA
The DNA here is from genome assembly GCA_018398805.1 of Hirundichthys speculiger. Taxonomy (NCBI): domain Eukaryota; kingdom Metazoa; phylum Chordata; class Actinopteri; order Beloniformes; family Exocoetidae; genus Hirundichthys; species Hirundichthys speculiger. The sequence goes on from JAGFBZ010000300.1 coordinate 162,558, forward strand.
ACTGGCTGCCAAAAGCAAAAACGGAATCGGGGCGTATACCAATGAAGTGTCCATTGACACTCCGCAGACACGTAGGTCACTCTTCAGAGTGTGAAAATGTGTGTGTGTGTGGGTATGTGTGTGTGTGCATGTTTCAACTTTGACAATGCAACTAGTGAAATCCAAATAGATACTGGACCTGGGGAAGACATACGTCAAAATCTTAACTCCATTGTTAAATCACAGATTTTTTTGAAAAGGCATTTTGTTGCATTGTCAAAAAGGGCCGTCAGGAATCCAGACCTTAGCTGACCTCAGGATTGATATTTCAACAAATATATGTTTCAATTTTTAACTATATCCATGCTTAAACCTTAACTTGCTTAACCAGCCACAACATTAAAAGGGACGTATTATCAAAAATGACTTATTCTGTGCTTGAGAACATATATTTGTATGTTCAGAGAGGCTTTCAAATCAAAAACTCTCAAGAAACTCAAACCTGACACTTAGCTCGTCCCTCTGAAACCGTCTTATATCCATGTGCTATGCTGACCAAAACGCACCATGGACGTTTCATTGAGATGGCAGGAAATTGTGTCAGACTCTGTACTGGGGCTGTTCTCGTGAAAAGAGAGTCACCAAAGGCAATGCTTTTTGTGTAGCGGGTGATCTACATTCCTACCCTCGCCTATGGACACCAACTATGGGTAGTGATGACGGATACAAGCTGCTGAAAAGAGTTTCCCCCATAGGGTGGTTGGTCTCTCCGTTAGAGGCACGGTATAAAGTTCCACCATTCGAGAGGGGTAGAGTAGAGTCACTGCTCCTCTGCGTGAAGAGGAGCCAGTTGAGGTGGTTTGGGCAGCTGGTGAGGATGCCTCCTGAATAGGAGTGAGTATTGGCAAGGACCTCGCAATACAATATGTATCATGTTATCACGATACGACATTATCACGATATCACAATATATTGTGATATTCTACCCAAAGTGAGTCAAAGCTATTTGCTTCAAAACAACCTATTTATTGTTTATTATTAGTGTTTTTGCACATTTAAATATTCACAATGCGTCTAATACATGAATACATGAATTTACCTAAAAAATCGATATTAGGAGCTGAAAAATCGATATTATATTGGGTGGCCGAAAATTGCGATACATTGCCAAATTTATTTTTTTCACACCCCTACTCCTGAACAACCCCGCTAGGGAGGTATTTTTGACACGTCCAACCAGGACACACTAGAGGGAGTGTGTCTCTCAGCTGGTTTGGGACTGCCATCATATTACCCCGAAAAGCTAGAGGAGGTGGCTCTTTCCATAAACTGCTGCCTCCCCAACTTGAACTCAGACCAGCAGAAATTAATGAATGTATCGATGGATATTTTTCTTTAAAACCTTATTCAGTTTTCACTTTAGGTTCAATTCAGTCTGTTTTTCATAACACCAATTCACGTGAGAGGTCGTGTCAAGGCACCTGAAAAAGAAAGCAAACAAAGTTCAGCTGAAGTCCATTACATACAAGCTAATTCAGTCCAGTTCAGTTCAATCTAATTTGATATAAATGTATTTTATACAATGACAGTGTGTATTCCAATTAGTGACAAACAGCCTAATTAAGGAAACTAATGGGTCGCATCAAAACTTTAATTCGATTTCGCCTGTGCTGAGCGTGAACTGGTGGTGGCGAGGGAGTGGGGGAGGGGTGAGAGGGTAGGCCCGTGTCAAAGGGAGTAGCTTCTCCGCAGAAGGTTGCCCTGCAGTAATGTAACCAGTGATCTGCAGTTTTAATGTTGCGGCTGGATGGTGCTGAGTATTCCATCGCTGACTGACAGCAGCGTTTTACATGTTGGCTACCAACCTGAGGTCTGTAAGAGATTCAGTCAAAACAAGGTAAGAAAACGGAGGTTTGCAGATAGACATGACAGCTCCAACAAGGATGACAGCAGCTTCAGTAGGCTGCGGGGACAAGTAAGTTATGGGCAGGTATTTTTGTGTGTATAAGCCGTAGTCAGTGTTTCTGTGTCGCATTTTCTTTTGACTCATTCACTCGTTTTCATTGGTCAAACATTTATATCAAACAGTTAAGACACCCATCACTCGGTATCTTTGTTTGGCCGTCTTACATTCTAGCCACAGGCTCATTTTTTTTTTTTTCGTAAGAGCTTCTGTTCTCCAGTGTTTTGTTTTCATTTTATGTTTCTTTGTCTTTTGTCCTCTTGTTTCTCATCTGCTCAATTTTATCCCCCATTCCTTCATGGCACACCTCATTTTCCTCACCTATCCACACGCCGATAACAAACTTCACACACAACCAAATGACATTTACCCCAACAACCCCCTACTGTGCTTCCTCAAAAAAAAAAACGGCCGATCAGTTCCTTCGGCGCCTCCCCAGGACATCACGTGCACCGGCGCCAGCTCCACCAGCATCCTGGTAAGTTGGGCTCCGCCTCCCCCGGAGTTTCAGAACGGCGTCATAACCGGATACACCATCCAGTACTCCAGAACAGAGGGCAACAAAACGTCTAAAAGGATTGACGGGATTGCTCCGGGAAGCTCTCCGTTCCTACTGGAAAACCTTGAGAAATGGACTGAGTATGGGATAACGGTGCGGGCGCGCACCGAGGCTGGGGACGGACCAGAAAGTTTACAGCTGCTAATCCGCACCGAGGAAGATGGTATGTTCCACAAAAAAATGCAAAACAAAAAAAAAAAAGGTTCATTCATCAATTAAGATGGTCCGGCCCACTAACAGCTGCAGCTGTCAATCACTAACAGAGCATTAATGAGCTGAAAGCACGCTAACCAACCAGCTTGTTCCACTGGCCAGTAAAGGCATTTTGTCTTCCCTTGAGCTGAAGTTTTAAATGGATGATGCATTTAAAGAACGGCTTGTCAGAGCCTCCAGTTTCAGAAACCCCTCCTTTTTTTTTTTCCTTCATAATCACCAGAATCCTTCAACCTCCGGAGCTCTCCTCCTGTTTGTCCCTCACCACTGCTTTCTGCTGTCAGCGCAGCCCTTTTTTCTGAAGATTTCATATTCAGACTTTTTTTTTTTCCAGTCACGACTCTTTCCCTTCCTCTTAAAATCTCCTCATTTTTGGAAGATGAATGTCTTTAAATTTCTTGCATAGTGACAACGGTTTTCCTCACTAACTCCTACCTCAAGTCTCCCTTCACCTGAACTTTCCTCACTGACCATCAGTTCTTCCAAATCTCCAAATCCTTTGCGCATATTTTGACATTTATGGGCTATCTTTATTTGGTGTATTTGATTCTTCACAGAGCAATTTTCTTATATTATTTGTCATATTTTTTATACTCATGCACCTTTTTTTGCCAGTGAATTCATTAAGAGATTTTTAAGTGCTGGAGGTTTAGTCCCTTTTTTTACATTGGCTATATTCTATTTTTTTTTTTCTTTTTTTGGAGAATAATACTCCTTGGCAACACAAGAAAGGTCCTTTTTTTGATAACAGCATTTTCTCTTTGACTGCCTGCCACTGTTTATCTCCCCCAGGCAACAAACACTTTGCTATCTGCCATTCTTATCTTTCTCTACATTTGCCTCCAATACTTCACTGCTTTTTTCCTCCATGTTTTTCCTCAAGCACTCTCATTGTGAGCTGTTTAAACTCCCCCTCTAGACATCAAAACAGTTAAATACTTTTTGAGGATTATATATTTTTACACTTTTTTTTTTAGCTTCTGGGTACATTTTTTTTGTCTGCCCGCTTGTTTTTCTTAAACAGAGAAACGTTCATTAAAGTGAAAGCCATTGCTTGAGAGAGTTTTTTGAGTCACCCTTGACCTCTATCCCAAAATGCATTTTTTAGTTCCAAGTGGCCCTCCGCGCGGGGTTGAGGCCGAGACTGTGAACGCCTCGGCCATTAGGGTGAAGTGGCGAGCACCGGCTCCCGAGCGACAGCACGGTCAGGTCCGAGGATACCAAGTCCACTATGTGAGGATGAACTATGGAGAACCTCAGGGTCAACCGTTCATCAAGGACATCCTCATCGACGACTCGCAGGTAACGCTGACGTGTTAACTTGAACTTTTCTGTGATAACCAAATCAGAACCACACAACTTTTTTTTCCATTAGCATGATCTTTTTTTAAATTTATTTGTTTCCAATTGCTGCTATGTCTATTTTGAAGGCTGTCGAGAACTGAGTTTCACCCACACGGAGGCTCGCCTGAATACTAGACTGTATTTCAGCATTACTGTTGCTCATGGTTTCATGCACATAAACTATTTTATATGCAGTTCATTAGACTGTCAAAATGTTATATGTAAAGTCTTTCATGAAACTGATTTAGGAATATTTTTTAGGGCTGTCAAAGTTAACGTGTTAATAACACGTCAATAACACGTCAATAACACATTAAAGCAATTCTGCTTAACGCCACTATTTTTTTTACGCAAGATTAACGCACACACGTTTCTGTAAATATGACCCTCGGCCAATAAGTGTATTTACAGTCAAAGTGTGGGACAGACATGGCGACAGAAAAAGGTCTTATTAACGGCAAGTTTAGCTTTAAGGTGCTGCCAGATGGGTCTGTTGACAAGAAAATGGTTATTTGTATTTACTGCTGCTGTGAATTGAGTTACCACCGCAGGGCACGGTAAAGTTAGTTTCACATCTGACATTTGCTTGTTTTTTTTCTCTTTAAACTTTAATATCGTCATGAAAACGGCACCGATTTCATCCAGGTTGGTATCATTTTGTAGATATAAGTATGCCAGACATTTCACAAGTGTCATCAACCCTCCAAGCTCAGTGAGTGCTAAAACTCTAAGGAGCAGCGACATTCAGCGTTGAATGTCCTTCTGAGTACCTCGCTGCTGCCGTGGAGTTTAGGGACCGTCAGCAAATTACTGCAGTCAAGCATCAGCTCCGACAAAATACACTAAGAAGCTGATGAATTAAACCCCCAAAAAGTACGGCAGCATTGGTGGACTTCTGTTTTTCAAACTAAAGGCTTGAAAAAAAAAATGAAGCAGATCCCCGTGACCGTGTATAGGACAAAACGGGTATAGATGATGGATAGATGGATAAACAATACATTAAAAAATGCGATTAGTGTGCGATTAACTATGAAAATCTTTAGATTAATCTCAATTAAAAAATTTAATCGACTGACAGCCCTAATATTTGTACATTTGGTGAGATATAAGCATAGAGCTCTCTCTCATATATAAATGTTAAATATTTCTCGGGCAGGACAGTTCAACTGAATTCGGATATCCATTTATTTTTCTTTATTTTATTTTGTATATTTTTTTTATTGCGTACATATCCAGGTTTTGCCAGATTTTCTCACGAGCCATTAATATACAGTCATGGAAAAAATTATTAGACCTCCATTTTTTCTTGTTTCTTGTTCATTTTAATACCTGGTACCACTAAACGTCATCATGTGACTAAAACAGACAGAAAAGAAAACACTGAATGCATAAAAGCAGTGTTTTTGGCAGTACAACGCCATAGCTATTGATGTAAAAACTTAAGTGATTTAGGTTATAATCAAGAAAACCATAGAAAATTGTAAGATATCAGCTCTTAAATAAAACTCTTATGAGCAATCTTTGTGGTTATCGTTATGTTTGTCCAAACAAATGTATTTTTTGTACCAGGCATTAAAATGAACAAGAAACTGAAGAAAACAAGGGTGGTCTAATAATTTTTTCCATGACTGTATATGCAGAGAGTTGTCTTATAAAAAAAAAATATTATTTTTTGGTTTGTTTGTTTTGTTTTCCTGCTTTTGCAACCATCCAACGGTAAATCCGTGTGCGCCTTCACTCACTGCTATAAACGCTAAGGCTCCTTTAGCGTCCTGCAGACCCGACTGATGGCATGATGGCAAATGAACTCCTCCCCTATCACATTTATTTCTAGAAAAGAAGATTTCTTCCACTGGGATACAAGTTATTCTCCATCCAGTGCACTTCTCTCGCACGCCCCTCAATCTCGCTTATGTGCAGTTCACTTCAACGATGCCGCGCGTGTGCGCGCGACCCGGTTCACGTGATCCCTGGCGGTCGTCCAGCGCGTCAAAGCAATGCCCCTCACTTAGACTATATGTTGTGATCTTCTGCCAAATGTTCTGAGCCCATAAGATGGTGTTCAGGCCAGACCGTAAACATTTCCAAATTATTAATACTTAAGAACAGCGATGCTAATGTTTCACGTGCTGTGTGGAGGTTGACTCAGAAGTTTCTATAAAAACCCAGAAACAGCTGTAAATGTTTTCATTTTCTTGGTACATTTCAGTCTGGTAGCCTGTCAGTGTCTTTGGCTGTGTACAATTGCAACCAGACTTTGAAATATAGATTGTAAAAAATATATATATCGACTGTTTTTTTCTGTCTGACAGCAAGGTTGAGGAGACTTTTCCTGTTTTCCATAAGTTAGGATTCAGTTTCCTTTTTTTTTTTTTTTACTTGTAAAATGCCAGAATAATGAGAGGGATCTTTTATGACTTTCATACATTTGTTTTTTTGTTTTGTTTTGTTTTGTGTGCAGAACTGCCTTTAAACTATTTAACTCTCACAGCTGGAATTTCTCGTCCATTTCTGCTGACAGAACTGGCGGAGCTGATTCAAGTTTGTGGTCCTTCTTGTTTGCACATGTGCAGTTCTGCATGCAGATTTTCTATAAGACTGAGGTCAGGGCTTTGTTATCCTTAAGCCTCTTTGCAACTAATTGGGATGTATGCTCCGGGTCATTGTTACGTGAAGACCCATCCACTCCCAAGAATAAATTTTTTTGGCATATGCCTTGAGACATTGCTTCAATATATATACACAAAATCTTCTTTGCTCTCTGTTGTCTGAGGTGCACCAGTTCCTCGTGCAAGAAAGCAGCCACACAGCATGATACAGCCACCCCCGTGTTCTACAGCTGGGATGGGGATATGACGCTTCCAAACACAACTTGGGTTATTATGACCAGACAGTACACAGTACACTTAATTTAATTCAGTTCGGTTCAGTTCAAAAATACTTTAATGCCCAAAGGGAAATTAATTTCAAAGTAGTCATTATAACTTAAGTCTCTTCAATGATTCATCATAGATGGCTGCTGCTGTGTTCAGGAAGGATCTCTGGTCGCAGATCTGAAGAAGCCTCTGACTGAACTCTCCACAACAGACTAGACTTACAGACTTATTGCAAACACTGAAGGACCTAAACTTCCTCCAGAAGTAAAGTCTGCTCTGTCCGTTTTTATAAGCAGCATCAGTGTTGTATCTCCAGTCCAGTCTGTTGTCCAGGTGAACACTGAGGTATTTATACTCCTCCACCACCTCCACTTCTTCTCCCATGATGGAATACTGTTTGACATAGTCCTGGTCCTCCTAAAATCCACAATCATCCCCTCTGTCTTGACATTTAAGATGATTGTTCCCACACCCCACCACAAAGTGATCCACCAGTTCTCTGTACTCAGTCTCTGGTCCGCCACTGATTCACCCACAACTGCAGAGTCATCTGAGTATTTCTGCAGATGACAGGACTCTGACTGCTGCTGGAAGTCTGAGGTGTCCAGAGTGAAGAGGAGTGGTGAGAGTACAGTTCCCTGTGGTGCTCCTGAGCTGCTGACCACCTGCTCAGACACTCAACCATTCATTATAACAAACTGTGGTCTGTTAGTCAGGTTGTCAGGGATCCAGGTGATTGTGAAGAGACCCACCTGTGTCCTCTGGAGTTTCTAATGTAGTAAAACCAGCTGTATGGCGTTAAATGCACTGGAGAAATCAAAGAACATGATCCTCACAGTGCTGCCTGCTTTGTCCAGATGACTGTGACTTTCCTTAACTAGGTGTACGATGGCGTCTTCAACTTCAACCTCACAACAATAAGCAAACTGGAAGGTGTTTGTTTGCTTATTCAGGTAGACCAATAAAAGTCTCTCCAGGACTTTCATGATGCAGGGTGTTGGGGCTATGGGTCTGTAGTCACTGAGAGAAGATAGATGAGATCTCTACATGTCAAAAATGAAGATCTTTGTACCCTGGTTCTGGTGCAAACTGTAATCTGGTTTTTTATGGTGATTTTGGAGCAGCCTCTCCTTCCTCCATGGCCTTGCAACTCATGTCGGTACAAAACGCAGTTGACTGTGGATGGTGATACATGACATCTTTACCAGGTCTTTTGTTGTCGCTATGGACTTCATTTGCACATTTTGTACCGAAGCACGTTCATCTCTGGAACGCAGAAGCCATATCCTTCCTGGCCGTCTGCTTGATTTTTCCCATGACGCCATCCGGTGGCATCATGCGTTTGTGTTTGCCGTACCTTAAAACACATCCACTGGTGCGCCTCGACTCAGATGTTGTCAGTTAGCCAATCAGAAGCTTTCAATTCCCAGACCTCATTATGTGGAATCGTCCAAGCTCCAAAAAATATCTCTCTAATTTATTTTTTTATATTTTACAACTTTAAAAAATGATAATAAAATTGTGAATCCTAACTGACCTAAAAAAGGACGTTTGCTCAACATTACTGTCAGACCCACAGAAAAAAAAAGGTTTGTGTATTAATGTTTGTATTTAATGACAAATACAGATGAAGGTCTCTTTGTTTCTTCTTATTATAAAGCCTGTTATTAAATACATCATTCTTATTCCATCTGATTCTTCTGTGGCAGTAAAAATTGTGGATGTTACTTGATGCCAAAAACGAAGACTATTCAGGTTTATGTCTTTTCTCTCCTTTCTTTCCCCCATCATCTGTACCACTTCATCTTTCAGTGGGAATATGGTGACTCAGTGGAATATGTGAGTAAATCTTTTTTTGAACCATTTATTCAGTAATAATAATATCAAAACACGAAAAAAACATATGAATCATTCTCATGAGAATGTAGCTTTAAAATGATAGAAATGAGAGATTCCCACTCAGAATAAGGTTTAATTTCCTTATTTTATGTTTCTGTTTCTGTTATCTTAAAAAAAAAACATTCAGATAATAAAGAAAATTAGTCATCTGTGAATTTTTGCAGTTTATGTGATTTATCTGAAGGCCATAAAATGAGGATAATATTGAGTTTCGTGTGGTTTTTCTTTTCACTGTGGTTAGATAATATTTTCTGTTGAAAACGGTGATTAAGTTGTCGAGAACTTGGGGTTTTATTAAGACACTGACGTCTCATATTCCAAGTACAAATCCCCAAAATGCAGCAGCTATATGAGAAAAGAAAGATGCAAAGAGAAGCTCGCGATGTGGATCATTTAATTTCCTGGAAAAGTAATATACCCGTAGAAATTAGCTGGATGGCAATCACAGAAAAGATTGCGTCCTCGCTCACTGGATTCAAGAACATAATCAGCTCTTATTGGACGCAGAGTTGGCAGACTTGTGCAGCTGACGGCGCCTTTTGTTGTGCTGCAGGAGGTCTTGCTCGGAGCCCTGAGGGCGGACACCGCCTACTCCGTGTCAGTGGGCGCCTACACGGCAAAGGGTGACGGCGCTCGCAGCAAACCCGTGACTGTGTGCACCGCCCTTCCCCGTACGTATGCACACAAGTCGACGCAAGTTACAGAGGCACACTCAGCGCAGCTGATATAATTCATAATGACGTTTAGCATCAGTCACGATCATTAGAGGCCATAAATCAATGAATAGGTCGTAAGTCACTCTGTCACACCTTGCAGTGGCAGTAAGACGCCAGATTAATGATGATGCATTAGTCATATTGTGATTAGAGCTGGGCAACAATTAAAATTTTTAATCGCGATTAATCGCATTATTTTCCGTGATTAATCACGATTAATCGCATTATATACGCGAAATCAAATAATGAATTCAAAAGTAGTGTAAAATGCACTTTTATTGAAATGTTCTGCTGCCATATGAACTAAAGTGCCATAACATTTGTTGTTCAAACACTTTTAACATCAGCACTTGTCAGTAACACATATTTAGTGTAAATCTCATGTGAAATAAAATAAAGTTTATTGCCACTGCCAGGGCATTAATGTCATCCTGTTTTTATAAAAAAATTTAAAAAAAAAAAGTCTACAAACAAAATCCAACAAAATGATTGTGGCTCAGCACAATCAGAACATTAAAACAGGTCATTTCTGAGGTAACAGCAGAAACTTTTAACAGGGAGTTCAACTTGTCAGTTGTTACAAATAACCTTGTTTCTGTTGAATCCTCCGTCTGGAAGAACTTTAAAATGAAAATGTCCATGTTAAAGTTCAATAACTTTACCAATCCGTGTATCATTCATTCTTTCCATTTTCAATTGTCATTCAAAAATTTTATAAAAATACAATTAAATGTAACATTTTGTTACGTTACGTTGTTTTTTAATCTAACACAAAAAATAAAATAAAGAAATGCCTGTTTTTTTTATATTTCAATTTTGGATCTTGGATCTTGGATCAAAAATACAAAATTAAAAAACGGGCCACAGGACTAAATTTGTTTTATAATGGAGGACTGGACTTTCTGTTGTCATTACACATCTGTGCCACTAGATGGAGTAACCAGTGCAGTAACCAGCTAGAGAACAGCAGGACAGTGAACACATGGAGCAGATCTGATGTAACATGGAAAAATGACCCGAAAGTTTTGTTGCAGTCCAGAATTTTTTTTCAGACAGAATTGTTAATATTGCTACCTGAGTTGCTACCCGAACTGTAAAGTTCACTGATTTTTACCGTTCTCCATGTCTGTTTTAGCTTTTCCTTATGTTTCCTTTTTTCCGGTTCCGTAGCAGCCAGTAACAGACTTTCCAAAACAAAAGCATGTGAGCAACATGCGTTAACGCGCGATAAAATAAATGTCGGCGTTAATAAATTAATGCGTTAATGCAATAATAATGCGTTAACTTGCCCAGCCCTAATTGTGATTTAATTTTTCTTCTGCTTATAAGTCGTGTGCTTTTTGATTACTCTCTGATAATCCTTTTATCATTCTCCCCCTCCTGCTCTTGTCGTTTCCTGCCTTCCAGTACCCGAAAAACCCAAACTGATGGTCAGTGTCACCGACTCGGGCACTGCTCTGCTCCAGTGGTACCCCCCTTCAAATCAGCCTACCCCAATCCTGGGGTACCGCCTCACCTTTGGCCGCATTGACGTCGTTCCTTTTACGATCGTGGAGTTTTCCGCCAAGGAAACCCGCTACACAGCCCCGGACATCCACAAGGGAGCCAACTACGCGTTCAGACTCTGCGCCCAAAACAAAATGGGCTACGGAGAAGAGGTGGTGAAGGAAGTGGCGACGCCGGAGGATGCCCCAAGTGGATACCCAGAGAATATTATCTCCGAGGGGGCTTCTGCCGCCTCGCTCCAGCTGGCGTGGAAGTCGGTCCCACTCATTGAGCAAAATGGGAAAATTGTGAAGTACTCGGTGCTGTACAAGGATATAAACAGTCGAGGAAACGCGTCGGAGGTGGCGGTGCCCGCCCCGGAGTCGAGCGTTTTTTTGGAGGGCCTGAGTGCCGATACCGTTTATGATGTCAGGGTGCGCGCGTTCACAGCTGTCGGCCCGGGCCCATACAGCCCCAGTGTCCAGTTTAGGACGCAGCGGTTGGACCAAGGTAGGACCCCAATCACATTTTAACTACCCATCTTCATTGCTCTGGATGAAAGACACTCTTCCTAACAGTACACATGAGTATATATATATATATCGTTCAAACAAAGTCTGACACAGGCACAGCCACGGGCACACAACATCTGGTGACTGCATCCTAAGTGTCCTTTTTCATTGTCTTGTCACTGTAGCCTTAGACCCAACATCCTTTCCTAAAATCAAGGTAAGAGTCTAGGCTCTTGGGCAGGTATTCTTGTCCAGTCAGAACAAGTAGGTAGCTTGAGACGGGTACTAGAGAATTAAACGCAGGTAAGGCTTTTATGCTTTTCTTCAGCAAAGAAAAATAACTGAGCCGGTGGGAAAAGCCTTCTTTTTATTCTGTGTTTGATCTGGTTTTTTGTTTTTTTGTTTGTTTGTTTTTGTGTTTTATTCTTTCTGCTTCAGTTTTCGCCACCAACTTCAGAGTCAAAGCGGCCATGAAGAACTCTGTCCTGCTTTCCTGGGAGGTCCGGGACAAGAACCCCGCCCAGCCTTTCACTGTAAGTAGATTTCTCTTATGCTCGGTTAGTCGCTGCAGAAACGTTGTGAAATCGAAACAAGATGAGCATGAAATGATGCAGTTTTGAGTGAGAACCGAACATGCATTTGCAGCAAAATGGCAATTAATAATGGCACTTGGGGCAAAACGAATAGCTGTTTAAGGCATTTTGCATCTATTGACCTTAATTTGCGCGAGATTTGTTGTAGAATGTTGCAATTACCGAATGTGGCAGCGACTAAAAGATCTGTCGACACAAACAGTCCTCTGTATACTCCTGTACACTGAAGGGAACCTCGGCTGTAGCGTCTGTAGGACAATCAAGAGCTCTCTTGAGTGGAATGACATTTCTGAGTCTTGTCAGAGGCTTAAAATAATCAATTTTTGACTTGGGTTGATGGTCCCCCGTGAAACGTTAATTACCATTTTTGCTGCAAATTCTTTATTCCGTTGTCACGCAAAACTGCTTTGATTCATATTGTTTTGTTCCCCAACAAATGTTGACACTCCTTAACATCTAATAAAAGACCCGGGGCTGTTTCAGCTGTTGTTGCTTTAAAGTGGGACAAAACAAGAGGACCTACATGAAGACCTGGAATAGGCATGAAGCAAAAGAAGTGACAGACACAGTCTCAAGTTTAAAATGTGTACAACATAAAATAGATTTACGCTGTATAGATAAAATTATCAGTTGGCTACGTAGTTTAAGGTAGTGGTCCCCAACCTCTTTGTAACTGCGGACAATTATACCGCGGCCGGGTGGGGGGTTACATTACACCAATAACATAACATGAGTATAACATCAAAGTCTCTGGTGACATTCTCTGTACACATCAAATAGATAAATAACACACACACACAAAAAAAAAACTTAGGCAGAGTGGGCTTGGTACGTGGGAATCACCTGTCGTGATAAATCCATATTTCAGTAGAACTCATGGTATTGTGTGTTAAAAGCTTTCTTTTTCTAAGTCATAGGCTGTTCTTCTTTCTCTTCACTGTGTATTTTCCCCTTCATAAAGAAACTTTCCAAAGACGTCTGTTTATTACTCATTTTGCTAGCTGGGTTAAAATTTGCCGCTCAAATGACCGATATGTAACTGAGAGAATCGGGTCATTTTTCAAAATAAAAGCTTGTTCAGACTCATAATAAATAAAACTTAAATAGCTATTTTTTTTCTTGCGCGACCTGGTACCAATTGATCCACGGCCCGGTACCGGTCCGCAGCCCGGGGGTTGGGGACCACTGGTTTAAGGTGTATTGCAGGGTCAGGAATCTAAACAGCAACCTGAATCCTAAAAAAGACCCAAATTCTTCAAATATGATGTGAGCTGAGGCATGAATGCGACTCCTGGATGAAAGTCCGGAGACTCACCTCCACAATAAAGAGCTGCAATCTTCAACATCCGTCCTTTGGCTCTGAATGGGTCGACGTCGAGCGCCACCCAACTGGATTACGGGTCCGCCGCACGGCTCTGGAAGTGCTGCTTAAATAAAACACCCGCGTGTGGGTGTTTCTGTAAAGCAGCACTCACACTGAGGTGGAGTTTTTATGGGCTTTGTGATCCGTAACGAGCGATTACCTCAACAGTCTCTTAGCTTAAATGCACAACTGTTGAAGAAAACATTTACGTTGCATTTTTGACCAATGTAGCTTTTACAGATTTTATGTATCAGAGTGGATTTGTATCACATGTTCATGTACATTTCTCAGTCTTGAAGCTCCAACAGAATTACAGCAAACACTGAGACTGATCTACTGTAAAAGATGCATTTCATGGATGTCATTATGTCTGCTGTCGAGTGCATGTTAAATATATCGAATATGTTAAAATAAATAACTCCTGACAGCTGTTTATACACCTATGGGTGCACAGAAAACTGGAGCTGAGTCGGCATCCTTATAATAACGTAACCCACTGAGTTTGCCAGCATATTCAAACCCCAGATGCATCTGTGTTGTGTTCGTGTCGTGCTCTCAGATCCTGTACGGAAAGGGCCAGTCTGTGGAAGTGGACGGCCGGCAGACTCAGAAGCTCATCACCGGCTTGGCTCCGGACACCCAGTACTCCTTCCTCCTCACCAACCGGGCCAACAGCGCCGGCGGCCTGCAGCACCGCGTCACCGCCACGACCGCTCCGGACATCCTGAAAACCAAGCCCGCCGTTGTCGGAAAGACCAACGCGGACGGCATGGTGACCGTGCAGCTGCCCATCGCTCAGACCACAGCGAAAGTCAGGTAGTTACGACGTGACGATAGCCGGAGCGAAGGATGTGAATTTAAAGTCTGTGCGAGTTGGCTTGTTGGCAGAGGTTGCTTTACCAGCTCCTCCAACTGCTCTTGTCACTTTTTCACTTTATGCTCTCCTGGAGGGAATTTTCTGCGACGGCAGCAAAGCAACTGTGAGAACTCCCAGAGCAGGCCAAAGGAAAACACGAAGCAGAACCTTCCATCTGCTTTTTATCAGGAACAAATAGAAACACCAAACAGGAGCAGGCGTACGCGTTCAAAGCACAGCTGCTCCTTCCTTTTTCCTTTTTTTCTTTCCCTACATAGAAAGTTCAGGATTTACAGACACCTTGCTCCATGTCAGACACCTTGATCCAAAAACGTTGACGCCTTTCAACATTTTCTTTCTTTTAACGGCCGACAGCAGGTTTTATTCACTTTTCATCCATTTGTAATTCATTGTCTGTCATTTCCAAAACGTTCGTTCTGTAATGGGACGGACACCAGATCATTTCACAAGAGGCAATTTTCCTGAAATAAGAGGTTATGGCTGGCAGGGCCAGTAAACCATTAGCTTAGTTTAGCACACTGACCACCCTGAATGAAAGTTGGGTTCTTTTCTGCCTTTCTGATCAAAGGTCTTTGCAGCTCATTTACTTGGTTTGGCTGGATAAACGTCTTTAAGGGGACCCCTAATGATCTTGGTCTTTTTCCATATCGCAGTGATGAAGCCCTTGATCTGTCTCCAAAAACCGCCCGGAGGAGTTCGTCTGACTTCATTATATTTTAGTCTTAATATTTGGTTTGGATTTGAGGCTTAATATTACGATATAAGATTGACTGAACCGTATCGGCAGTTAAGTCAGCTACACGTTCGGCAAACAGAGAAAACGAAATGCATGAGCCAAAGTAAAGAGTTTGAACAAGTGAACAACAAGATACCCTCTTTCAGTTTGTTTTACAGCAATCAGATCAAACTGAAACTGAAATACAGCGCGCAGAGCTGTTTGAGTGTGCGTCAAAGCTTTCCTTGCGTATATCACGTTTGTCCATCGGGCTGATCCCAGTTCACGCTGTGTTTCAGGGGTTACTATGTGGTGGTGGTGCCGCTGAAGAGGCAGAGAGGAGGGAAGTTCCTGAACCCCTGGGAGGATCCAGATCAGATGAACTTGGATGAGGTAAGACCAGAGGCTCCGCACATGCATCGCTAGATAATGATCGCAGCGAAGAGCGTGGATGTTGAAGATAATGGAGATGTTGGCTGGGGTGACTGTGGTGGAAACCTTTAAGATTTAAAAAAAAAGGTTGTCCACAAATAAATGGGAACATTTTAAAGCTGTATAAATAATGTCTTCGAACAGGGTTCTTCAACTCCAGTCCTCCAGAGCTGTAACCCTGCATGTCTTAGATGCTCCACTGCTTCAGCGCACATTCACATGAACGGGTCGTTAACAGACCTGGATGACAAGCTGATGATGATCCATTCATTTGAATCAGGTGCGCCAGAAGCAGGGAAACATCTAAGACAGTGACTCCCAAAGTGTGGGCCGCGGCCCCCTGGTGGGCCATCGTGGTACTGCAAGTGGGCCGTGAGAGGTCATTAAAATTAAACAAATACGTTTTAAATTTTCAATTCTTTTTTAGATATGTTTTTAATTACTGTAAAATATTCATGACATGATTTTAAAAAACATTAATATGTAATAAAATAAACCAGTTAAGTGTTTTTTTTTTACTGAAATCTTAACTTAATAGTAGAAAAGCACTCGGAGAGCGCAGACCTCCACCAAGCGCAACAGTTTTCCCATATAGCGATTTAAATATTGCAATAAAATCCGCCTTCTGGATCAGATCCGGATCAGCCTTTGAAATTTGATAGAGGTTCCCATTGTCAATCCTCGAGTCAAATTTCATGAGTTTTGGGCAATAATTAACGGAGATATTAAGAAACAAAATTTTTGGCCCCATTGACCGCAATGTTATCGAAAATTTGAAAGTGATCCAGAATTCAGGATTTCTTCCGGATCACACCCAAAATGAAATCAGTTCCTCCTTTTCACATTTCTGACAACTCCTGAAAATTTCATTAAAATCCATCTATAACTTTTTGAGTTATCTTGAACACAGATAAACAGATTAACGCCGGCAAAAAACATTACCTCCTTGGCGGAGGTAATAACAAGTGTCACCTTATTTGTTGACCACTCACATTAATATCAGAACATCGCTTAAAGTCCTGTATGTTGATCACAGTTGTGATTAAAGCTTTGGGTGGGCCGTGGAGATTTTTCACATTTCAAATTGGGCCTTGGTGTTCTGAAGTTTGGGAACGGCTGACCTAAGACATGCAGGGTCGCGGATCTCGAGGACCAGAGTTAAAGACCCCTGTCTTCGAGGCTTCTCTCATTGAGACGCGTCTGTGATGCGGGACCATCTGACCGTCCTCTGCTCGTCTCCCTTTTAGCTCCTCAAAGAGATCAACAGGACCAGCATCAGCCGTGCCCTTCGCATCCGCAGGCAGGCCGGCCAATCAGATCCCAGAGCCTACGTCACGGCCCACTTCAAGACCCTCCCTCTGGAGTTCACGTTGGGCGACGGCCAAAACTACGGGGACTTCCGCAACCGTCCTCTGCAGAACGGACAGGAGTACGTCTTCTTTGTGCTCGCGCTGCTGGACCTCTCTGAAAATGTAAGTATGGCTGCGCATCTTTCACACCAGCTTAGTCGTGTTGTGTGACATATGCACGAAAAATGCATAACTGCATGATTTCTTGCAGACAATGTATGCAACCAGCCCGTACTCCGAGCCAGTGACCTCATCGGATGTGGACCCTCAGCC
Source organism: Hirundichthys speculiger (assembly GCA_018398805.1). Taxonomy (NCBI): domain Eukaryota; kingdom Metazoa; phylum Chordata; class Actinopteri; order Beloniformes; family Exocoetidae; genus Hirundichthys; species Hirundichthys speculiger. The sequence goes on from JAGFBZ010000300.1 coordinate 179,706, forward strand.
GATTGTTGACGAGGAGGAGGGTCTGTTGTGGGTGGTGGGGCCCGTTCTGGCCGTGATCTTCATCGTCTGCATCGTCATCGCTATCCTTCTCTTCAAGAGGTAAGGCGAGCTTGATGGAGGTGAAGTGGGAACTGTTCAAGGCGTCATTCGGTTGATGAGGCCGAGAGGAGAGGCATGACGCATAAAAAAACAAGAGTGGAAAGTGAGTTTCAGTGAATAAGAGAAAAAAAGAATTAGAAATGCACCGAAATGGCTTATTTTCTTACCTGTTCACAGTATGTCGGACGTTCCACATTATTTTAGTACATTTCTTTCTTTTTCTTTTAAAAGCACAAGGTTCTTGGAAACAATTAACAATTATGAAAAAAGTAAATTTGTCTGCGGTTAAGAGATATGTACAAGAAAAAGTATATGAACTCTTTGGAATTAATTGGTTCTCTACGTTCATTTGTTGTAAAATGTGATCTGATCATTATCTGCTCTTGTGTTATAACATACAAACAATTGTAATTAAACATTGTAAGAGTAGAGTTCAGTTATTGAAATGAATTTGGAGGTGACTACAACCTACTTTGATAAAAGGCAGAACTTTGCCACTCATGAGAAGGATCTGCTGATGTGTGCCGATGTCTCATAATAAGCAAACCTCTGAAGATCTCAGTGTTGATGCGTCCATCAGACACAACTGTCTAGAAATAAAGACAGCTGAGTGCTATAGAGACTCAATGCAGACGCCCAACCACGATGACTCCAAAAGTTTAACACAGAAAACTCAGTGAGGTAGAGAAGAGCCCAGAAATAACAGCTGAAGGCTTGAAGACATCAGTGGAGCTGACGAGCGTTGCTTTTAATGAGTCTGACAGACGTTAGAAGATAAACATGCAGGATCTCCATGGTATAACAGCGCAGAAGAACCCGCTGCTCTCCTAAAAGAAGGAACGCTTCAGCAACCTACAGTACTACTGGGAAAAAAAAAAGTTTTGTCTACTTATGTGATGAAAGTTGAATTGTTCTAGAAAAACACTCGCCACTATGTGCAAAACAGAAAGGGAACAACTTACCACCATCAAAACATCATCCCAGTGGTGGAGTATGGTGGAGGTAGCATTATGATGTGGGCCTATTCGCTGACTCAGGGCCTGGACAACTTTGAGGGAGCATTGAGCAAGAAAGAAGTCCAAGGTTTTCCAAAACACCCAACGAGACAGTCAGAGTGGCTGTCAGCTGAAGCTTCGTATAGAGGTCTTCGGAACAACCTGAAAACTTGAGGTTCTGACCCAACCCGAATCGGGTCTCAGGTCGATTCACAAGAAAAGATTCCGGGTTCGGTTCGGAGTCAGTACATTTAGTCTCGGGTCCGGTCAGTGCTCTCTGACAGGATGGATCCGCGTTTACCCGAGAGAGGTAAAGATATTGACAGTGGCAGCTGTCACTCAGCCCCCCTGTCCCCGCCCCCTTCCATCCAATACTCGCAACAATTGAATCATAGGCAACTGGACTTAGATTTGTCTAGAAGACGTTTCGCCTCGTCTGACCAGTCCGCACTAGTCAGACAAACAGTGGAGTATGACTCTGGTTTTTAACCTCTGTGGAGGTGTGCACCCACCACTTTCCAAAGACAATACTTGGTTAGTGGAGTTTCGCTGGACCCTTTGTTTGGGTCAGGAGAGCCACACCAGTGAAAGGACAGTCGTTAGGAGTGACTCAAGTTGCTCAAAGAAACATTACGACATAACTGTCCTTATGTTTCTTTGAAAGTTGAAAGAAAGAAACATAACGACAGTCGTTCACTGGTAACCACACCTCATGCCTAACGACTGTTGTCCACCAGTGGCCCCACTCACTCCTAACGACTGTCCTTTCACTGTCCTTTCACTGGGTTGTGAGAATGGAATTGACCTGGATAAATGAGAATATCCACAGACGTTCCATCTAATAGGCTGGGAAATGTCAGGTGACAGGTCTAGCAAAAGTAAACAAACTAACAGTAGTTTGGTTTAGCCTATGTCAGGACTCGGGGCAGTTAATTAATTATTAATTAACGTGGCATGTCTGTAATAAAACCATTGTGTTGCCGTAGCGTGTTATTACCGGTCTGCCCGGCAGCTGTAAAACACAACGCATCGCCAACATGACAACGTTGGATGAGAGAATATTTTCATGACACGTCCTGACCGGTGTAGGCTATTAGCGTTAGCAGTTGCTACAAATAGCATAAGTATCCACAAAGAAAATAACGATGTGGATTTATTGTTGTTTACGTCACGTAGCCTATGTAGCTACTGAACCGGTAGAAGAAGACAACTTTAGGTAAGAAAATCAAGTTTTATTCAACACTAGACAACTTTTAAAGGAGCAAAAAGCGAAATCATTTCACCGCTAGGTTTGCTGTTGAGCACTGCCTGTAGACCAAAACAAAGTGTGCCATTAGCCACACCTCCCTCTGCCTCTGCTCACCACCAACCCCCCCCCCCCCCCCTCCCCTCCACACACTCCCCCACTACACCCCCCCCCCCCGCTCGCTTCGAAGATCTACCTACACCGAGCAAAAACTCACCATGGCGAGTAACAAAGTAAGTCATTTATAACATTATAATGTTTATACTGGTTTGTCCGTAAATTAATCTTTATGTCACTAATTTAGTGAGTCACCATTAGCATCAAACGTTATCTATTCGCCGCTAATTGCGTTAGCAGACAGTTCAACGTTAGTAACAATATGACGGCAGTGAATAGCTTTCCTGCAAATACAATCTACCGGTAAATTAGCCGCTAATAGCTGAAAAGTAATTTTGTGGATATCGTAATAGTTGCTAAAACTGTCTAAATAAAATAAAAAAGGCAACGGTTGTAGTAGTTTTGTCCGTTTCTATTTATTTATGCCTATAACTTATTTATTTACCTTCCAACATTTGCTAAAACTAGCGTTACATTGAAAATATGACCAGACTAAGACGTAGGCTACGTGTGTTCTGCTAATATATACTGCTACATACTCATGTAATATAGCGGCAAGTGTGTAAAGTTACTGTAACACAGACAATAAAACAGACATTTGACTTTATGGCGTTACTTGCCTGTCAAGGAGAAGAAGAGCCAGCTCCGAGTCTGACTGTAGCCCCTTTAGCTCTCGTAGCTCCCTCCACCTCGGAAACGCCAGGCCAATGTTAATTCTGGTTTTATCTCTTTCTTTATCGGACAATTTCTTTGCCAATGACCGTTTTTTTTTTTGTCTGCTCCTGCTCGTCTTCATTGGAAGGTTTTGTTCCGCTGTCTGCCATTTCAGTTCTAAAATGCTGCCGCCGTCACTACTCACTGGCTGTCGCGTTTTATAGAGAGGGAGGGGGGAGGAGGGAGGAGGCGGAGTTTCACATGAACGCACATGAACGCGCGGCCGGACCGGCTTGTAAACATAAGGCTGGAGATAAACACAGAGAGCGGGTGTGTGATGTCATCCTATACTCCAGATGAAATTACACCTCTCGTTCTCCATGTAGCGATTTTTTAATTCCTTCAGTCTTAAATAATGGATTTCCACTTATTGCTCCTTTAACATGAGCAACTATGGGCTGTATTGTCTCGGTTCTATTCGGGTATCTTGGTTCGGTTCGTGGTCGAAAACTAAAGACTCGGGTCGGTTCCGGGTCCAAATATTGCGGCTCCATTGGGGTTCGAACCCAGACTTATGATAATAGCTCGGGTCGGGTCGGTTTCGGGGGAAATTTTCATGGGTCTATTCAGGTTCGGGTCTATGAAAGTGGCCCCATGAAGACCTCTAGCTTCCTTGAATCCGGGTGATGCAGCAGAACAATGACCCCTAAAAATGGAAGTAAATCCACAACCCCTGCTGAGACACCAGACGTCCTACAAACACGTCTGAACTGATGCAGTTCTGTCAAGACGGGTCATCCAGGATCCCTCCTGAACATCGTGCAGGTCTGACCCAGATAAGGTTCAGCCAAGAGTGTCTTCAATAAAGGCGCGAGAAATCATGACTGTTCATATATTTGTCAGCTGAAGCACATTGTGTGTTATTGTGAGTAGATAAAGAATCACATTTTACTCCAAATTAATGCAAAAAAAAAACTTTTTCCTGCCACACAAACTCAAAAAAGCCCACATCATGATACTCCCTCCACCGTACTTCACCACCGTGATGATGAAGTCATCACACTAGCATTATATTTGTGGCTCTTTGCTTCATGCCTGATGATTATCGTGTCTAAATGCTCATTTGCAATGCAAATCAAAGCTTTGTTTCGCTCGTAGCTTCTTACATTTGTGCTGTTGTTTGTATGTTTTCCTGTAATCTGTATTGTAGCTTACATAAGCGGAGCAGCCTTAACTTACGTAAGAGATAAAGATAACATTATCAGCCATTAGCATCATTCACGGTAATCAGCTGCTCCTCTGGCTACAAGTTTGCTAATGCACATAAATAATTGCTGTGACAGATGTGGCATGGCAATATTATTACCCTTGATGCTTATAATCTGATGTTAATTAGCCCTGGAGTGCTGCTCACGGTCATCTTCAGCTATTAAAGTCTCACTGGTCACCAAGTTGCACGTTGAGTCAAGTTTCCAGGACGTTATTGTGTGTCAGGCTGCTGTTCATATCTGTGTCCACAGGAGCTTCTGTTTCTCACGTGTGCAGCGTTTGTACGCTGAAACCTGAGAAGCTTTAAAGTCGAAGGAGAAAATGATGAGTTCAGCAATGCTTTTTGTCCCTGATGATGTTTGATCGGACACTAATGTTATTCACCCTTGTCTGTCCTTTTATCTGCTCGCCTCCCTGCTCGGATCCAGCAAACCTGACAGGTAAACACGCACTACCTATTACCATTTCATCTGGCCCACGGGGACATTTCCCTTCAAAAGCTTCAGCGTGGATTGCTTTGAGATGATGGACTGGAGAGGAGTCAGGATTATGCGAGTGCTACTTTGATAACCGTGCCTAAACATTAAGAGCGCCGGACGAATGGTACAAATCAGCAAGTTGAAGTTATTCATTGCAGTCGGTGTCATTATTTCGCGTCAGGACCTTGGACAGCGGCAGTGGATGGGCGCATCCACTTTAACCAAAAGAAAAATGCAAGGAAAGGTTTTACTTTCAACTTCTGGCAGTCGCAAAAGTATAAACTCACCAGTTTTTCAAAGTAGTGGGCTGTTATATTACATGTAAAAAAAAACTAGCAGGCAATCAAACTTCAGGGGAAATTTTGAAAGGAAGATTTCATCAGTTTTTCACTTTTGATTAGCTGCATTTATTTTAGCACAAGCCTCGCAAATGTGGAGGCATTATTCACTCTGGGCGCCCACTGGCAATGTTCTGATAGATGTGCCTTTCGGGGCAACGGGCGATGATTCTGGGCATTTGCCCATTATTGTTTATAATGCTCATTTTAAGCCATAGGTCATTTTAATCCATGATAGCTTTGCAGCTGGCATGAGGCTGAAATTCCACCAGATTTCATGAAGAATCTGAACCGTTTGTCTCTAAGCCCGCCGATTGCACGCCTGCTGAAAGGGGCGCATAGCAAATCAGCGACAAGACATTAGATTTATTTTGACGTGCGCTGATGCAGTGACTCTAAAGAAGCTGTAGCTGTATTTGTTCGGTCTGGAATCGATCCCCAGCGTTGGTATCAATAAAATCCCAGTTTCACATCATAATATGTTGTCAAGACTTTCCTGTAAATTACCGCAAATTCATCTGTGCATCTTCCAACAAGAATCAGATTCTGAATGTACACTGGCCAGAAAAAAAGCCGCCACCTGGATTTAGCTTAGCAAATAGGTACGAGCCCCCTATTGGATAATTACTGCATGGGTGATTATCTTTCAGCTGGCAACAAGTTATTTAACCCCAACAGTTGCTTCTCATTTCCTAAACAACCATGTCAAAGACACATCCCGTGGTTGTGGAAAAGATGTTAGTCTGTTTGAGAAGTGTCAGATCATTAGGCATGTATCAAGCAGAGAAAACATCTTAGGAGATTGCAGAAACTACCAAAATTGCGTTAAGAGCTGTCCAGCGCATTATTAAAAACTGGAAGGATAGTATACCACACAAGAAAATTCCACCCTCAGTGATGTCACAGAGAGCTGATTTTAGAAAAAACTCTCTAAAAGGAAGTGCTCTTTGCACCCTGAAAACCATATATTTTGTGCATAATCGTAATTTTTTTTAAAATTTGAGCCCCAGGTCAGGTCTAATATTCATCATGGCCACTCTCAGTGAAGACAGTGAAAAGTAAAAGTGATTGTCAGACAGGATCGGATGGCTTGGTTCCATTCGCAACACTTACGTTGGACGCCACCAAACACAAACCCAAAAAACAAAAACCCTAATCCTCCCCCTTTTGATTTGATATAATCACACGCAGATAAATATTTGCAGAAGCTTGCCATTAGCGCCCAAGCCCCAGCTTTTACCAGACTAATGTGGACGTGCCAGTGTGTTTTTAAGCACATCATGTTGAGGTAAACTGTGCCGTTCCAGGAAAAGAGCCGAAGCTGAGGGAAGGAAGGGCAGTTTTCCCTGCAGCAAAGCCATGTCCTCCCACCATCCGACCGATCCCGTGGAGCTGCGCAGGATCAACTTCCAGACTCCAGGTCGGTTGGACACAGAAAGACACACAGGCGAAGCGCTGTATGTTCAGTTTCAGTCCTGCCAATGAGGTTAACATTAATGTCGTCTTCCTTTTTTCAGCCTACCGCGTGTCAGTGTATCGCGGTTATCGCCGTTTGTCAAGTTAGTTGGCCTCTCCACTGTCTTTCTGTCTTTCTTTCCTTCCTTCTTTCTTTCATCTTCATCCTAACTGACCCTTCATTCCAAACAGGATGAGGCTGCTCAAATTGACAACATTTAACACTGAATCTTTAACTGCCTCTGCCATCGGCTTTTTTTTTAATATTAACCGGGAATGTTCATGTACTCTGAGGATGTGTTTTTGTGCCTCAGTAACTTTCTGAACACGATCACCGTTCTCTCACTCCGTCTGGGGAGAAAATAGTCACCTAACAAAAAAAAAGAAAAGGGGAAAAAATAACTTCCATTTGCTTCCTGCTCTGACCATGGACAAAACACTAAACAACGCATCCATAGAGAATCCCGGCTCCTAACATATTCCTCCAGAAGAGTCCAATGCCGGTCTCAGAAAGACCCTCTTTTTCTATCTCTCTCCTCGACAGGCATGGCGAGTCACCCGCCCGTCTCCATCTCTGAGCTGGCAGATCACATCGAGCGCCTCAAGGCAAACGACAATCTCAAGTTCTCTCAAGAGTACGAGGTAGGAATGACGATTATCTCCTCCTGGAAATCTCTGCAGCGGCTCCCCGGTCGGTCGCTCGTACTTGTCGCTGACTCGTCATCCCCCGCCGCTTTCTAGCGGCTTTACCACGAGCTTTGATTCGTAACACCCCCCCCCCGGAACGATACAAGATTTCTCCTTCCGCCGTCATGTTGTCAGTCCGCGAAAACGTGAGGGGGAACGTTTGAATTGGAAACTGAAAGAGAGTTCGCTCAAAGCCAGATGGTTGTCAGGCTCTCATTTCCACGTTTCTGATGGAGAAAGAGAGTAAAGATGGAAATAAAGCATCAGCCAGAGAGATCAGATATGTACGGGGGGGGGGGGCGAACGTTCTCTGCGGGGAAAGAAAACTTGTAAATGAGTTTCCTTTAACTCGCAGCAGAGCTAATGTGAATCAGCAATGGTTTCACCCTGAATATCTCCGAGTCTTCCCCTCGAACCAGATCAGCAGAAATATTTCCTATTTCGTTTTTTGTTTTTTTTTCTTTTAAGTAACCAGAGCTAGCAGTCCAATGAGCTCCATGGAGAGCTGTTAAAGGAGAAAAAAAATGTTTTCTTTTGTTTGAAAAATGAAAAAAAAAAAAGGCGGGGGGTGGGCTCTGGGTGAAGAAGGAGACATAAGGCTCTAATTGGTCACCGCAAGAGAGAGGCAGATTGAATGTGACAGATGTACAGAGGAAGACGAGGACATTTTAAGCAAAAGAGTAGAATAACAGAGAGAGAGGGTGTTTCACGGGACAAAAGTGTTGGGTTAGAGGACGAGACGGCGAGGGAGAAGCTCTGTGTGATTGTGGTGAGAGTTGGACCCGCTCCGTTGAGCCTCGCATTCTCTCTGCATGACTGTGTGCTTTGTTTGGTCCCGAACCCTCAATGAAGGAGCGAGAGAGAGAGAGGGAGAGATGGATGGATGGAGGGACCGAGGGAGAGAGAGAGGGAGGCCAGAAACGATTGCGGTGCGATAATCAGACGCACATGATGCTGGTAGTGTAGACAGAGCCGTCTTAAACTCACACATACATTCACTTATCCGGTTCCACTCATGCCCCCCCCCCACCAACCAAACCATAATTATGTGTCGTAAAATATTGCTAAATTGCTAAATCGCTCTGGCTCTCCTCTCTTTGTCCTTTCTCCGCTGACATCCCCGTAATGACCTCATGTCTGCCTCTCCCAGCTCACAGCAACGGTTACACTGTAATTACCCTCCAGGATCTTAATGATCTGACACAACCGTCTTCTCTCAAACCAGTGGAATTTATTGTGCTTTTACTTTCTCTGGTAGCTGCTCCCCCCCCCCCCAAAAAAAAAAGTGGAAAGTCTTTCCTTGAAAAGGGATAAGTGCCAGTGTTTCTGCCTGGTGTTAGTCGCTCTGCGCTTATCTTGAATTTTTATTTCCCGTAATGCCATAGCAATGTCGGACCAGGCTTGCAAGTTTAGATTCTTGGAAATACTGAAATCTTCTTTTTCTGCATGGCTTAACGGTTGCCAATCGTCATACCAGCAACCTTTTCGCAAAGGTGATTTGTCTCTATAAAATTTAAGAGATGCTGCACGCTATGAGTGTGAGATGAGTCCGTCACTATCTGGTCTCTGACTAGGAGTGTAGCGATACACTAATCTCGCGATACGATACGATACACGATATTCGGCTCACGTTACGATATATATCGATATTCATCTTACAATACATTTACATCATTTTCCGAAAGATTTTAAAGGGACAAAATGATTTTGGTGACATCTTGTAAATGTTCCAATGACTTTGTTTGAATTAATTGAACTGAAAGCATCAATAACACATTATATGGCTGACAGGCAGCTTGTAAATGCTGGACAAAATGAATAAAAGATTTGTTGAGAAAAATAGTTTCATTTATTTAAACAGTGCAAATCGTTGCTTGCAAGCTTTTAAAAATGGGACACGGGGGTTTTGAAAGAAGCTTAGAATATCGATACCCGCTGCTGAATAATCGATACTCAATAAAATATCGATATATATTGCAGAATCGATAAAATCGCTCAGCTCTATTTCTGATGCAGTTTTCTTTTTCTTTTCCAAAGGCATTTCTGTGAAAAGATCCTCGAACACTGTTAGGCAGAAGGCAGGGGCTTTTGACGGTAGTTTTCAAGGCTGCGAAATGAGTGATTGTTGAGTTATAGTCGACTAGGGGTGTGAAAAAAAATGATGGGCGATACATCGCGATATTTGGCAGCCCGGTATAATATCGATTTTTCAGCTTCTAATATCGATTTTTTAGGAAAATTCATTCGTTCACTTAATTGTGCAAAAACACTAATAATAAACAATAAATAGGTTGTTTTGAAGCAAATAGTTTTGACTCAATATGTCCTCTGAATGATCAATATGATCTGATGAACATGTACAGCAACTTGATTTGTCATCTCTGCTTTTAATTTTGATATTAACTGGGTAGAATATCGCAATATATCGTGATATCGTGATAATATCGTATCATGACCCAAGTATCACAATACATATCGTATTGTTAGGTCCTTGCCAAAACTCACCCCTACAGTCGACTGTATCTCAAGCAAATTTAAACTGGTCAAACGTTCCTAACAGGAAGTCTTGTTGCATCCAGTCTGGGGACAGAAAGACAAAAACGTCTCTTTCTCCAAGATAAACCATAAACGTCTATCTCTACCTGTCTGTGCTCTGATGATGCCACAGCGGTGCCTGTCTGAGTTTCTCCAGCTGCTCTCAGTCGTCACATCACGACCAGCAGCTGTCACTGAAGGACGCTGTTGATGTCTGAACAAATGTACCTTAGCCGCTGTCAGCAGCCTCACCGAGGCCTTCCTGCCATCTTGCTAAAACACAGCAGGCACAGAAAGTAATCCCCGTGCACCGCCGTAATGGCTTTGGAATGAGGCAATCAAGGTGTAACTGGACTTTCAGCTTTATTTCAAGGATTTTCTTTTTTTTTTTTTTACTACAGCAACAGGGTTTCAGGAGCCGCAGCCATTTTTCACAGACAAAACTGGAAAAACTGTATTAACAACCAAAAGCTTATTGACCTGACTGCCAAAAAATAATACAATAAAATAACCTTAATTTGTTTTTAACGTTTCACCCATAAAGTGTAAGTTGTGCTTTTCCTCGCCAGCTTTGGATTCGCCGTCTCTGTGAACCCATTTCCCTTAATGGCATCAAAGCATTTCAAACTATAAGCGCTTGTTATTTGCTCTGTTTTGTGTTTTCTAGTCCATTGACCCGGGACAACAGTTCACGTGGGAGAACTCCAACTTGGAGGTCAACAAACCAAAGAACCGCTATGCTAACGTCATTGCCTACGATCACTCCAGGGTCATACTCTCCAGCATCGAGGGTAAGGCGCTCTTCCGCTCCATCTCCATCTCTTTAAAGAAGCCTAACTGTTGCTGTATGACTCTTGGTTGTGTGAGATGTCTTTGTGTTTATGACTCAGAGATAATTCTGTCACTTGTAGCTGAGGTTGACATCATTATCAGCAGTGACAGGACGGCCACGAACGGATCCGAGTTTTTCCGCTGTGCCTTAGTTTGGTTCTGAGCACGTTGTAAGCCTTGAAGAAAACTCTGAAGACGTAGCTGGAAACGCACAGCAAGACGACGAAGATCAGAGATGTTTCGGGGGGGGGGGGAGGCAGAGTCTCTGGAGTCAGTGGAACAGCAAATACTCACGGGACCACGTTGACTTCAAGTCCTAATTGCTCATTTTGAATGCAGTTCCAGGGGAGTTTTGTCTTGTTTGAGCTTTTCCAGGTTTTAAATGGCTGGTAACAGTTTAGGTTCAGGTCTAATTGCAAGAGGATCAAATGTATAAGGGGAGACGCGCTGTGAAAGCTACAGATCTTTGGGAAGCTGCCTTTGCTCCTTTTGTTTTCTAGGAAAAGGTGAGAAGACTTGCATTAGTTCTTTTGTTGCTTTTTGACTAGAAACTACAACAGAAAGCAGCAGATCAACATCTTTACCTCCAAAGCTTTAATATTCTTTGAAATGGTCATTTTATAATACCATCATCTACCCAGAATGCATTGTGCATGTGAAGTAATAACGGACTCTAGGTCCTACCGGTATAGCAGACAGATTTCGGCTTAATCCGGGCTACTTTTGGATTTTATGGCTCGGTTGCGTCACTGGAAAGTTCTGTGTGGGCCGCAGTTGCCTCAAACCTCATCAAGTTGACCAAACGTGGGTTTTGGCAGGAGCTGCGTGAGCCACATGTGGCCCCGGATTTCACGAGCGAGTTTTGACATGGGGATTCGGCGAGGGCCACGAGGGGCCAGGCGTGGCCCGGAGAAAATGCAGATTTGGCTCATATCTGGTGGACAAGCGGCCAAGCTCAGGCAGCCAAACTCGCTTTGAGTCAATGCCACCAGTCAAAGCCAAACGTGGACCAGAAAACTGCCGCTACGGGCCAAATCTGGCCCGGACATTATGTATCTGGGTAGGGTTGTCAAATAATGAAAATATTTAGCATGTTGTCAACAAAATGCTTTACTAGGAAACAGTTGTTACTGTAAAATACGCCAAGGCCTGTTATAACAAAACTTGAGGTTTCAGGATGCAACTGGAGTAACGATTCTCACCCAAAACAGGTCCAAATACCCGGATACTGGCTAGTAGGCTAAAAATCTGCACATTTTCAAACACAAAGCAATGCTACCGAATGTTTTCTACTGAGACAGACCAAGAGATGGAGAGTAAATCAAGACAAAAATGAAAGAACTATTAATTTAGCCTATTAGCTCACAGTTCCTACTTAAGTGCAACCGGAGCTCACATCTTCCTGTCAGTAAAACATCTGGCCCAGTATGAGGGGTTCCTCATTGCAGGACTCTTGTTTCTTGAGTTTTGCCTTCAGCTTGATGTGAGTCTTGTTCAATAAAACGGATCTCATTCTCATATTATTTTTTTTGGTCCTGTTTTTTCCGTCGTATGGCGAAACAAGTCTGAAATTTGTTGACTGAAAAGACACATTTAAAGACAGAAAAGCCAGCCCTTTGAGATGACATGTCAAACCACGGCCACTATCAAAACATTCCTGAAGCGTTGCACTTGGTTTTGTAACCGCAGCGTCATCTGACACTAAATCACCATCCAAATAAGTTAAAGACGTCTGAGCGATGATTTTGGCTTGGAAGCGACAGATGTCCATATCATTTTCTCTCACAATTCACAGCCTCCCGAACCCACCACAGGGACAACACTGTGCACGTCCAAGCAACTCGGTCAGTTCTTTATTTTTTTTTTTCAATAAAACTTTGGCCTCCGTGTCTTAAAAAATTTGGGCTTGTGCAACCTGCACAAACATAATGATTCAGCATGATGAAAACAACAAAAAAAAGAAAAAAAACCCACATCTGCTACGATTTTGCACTGCAGAGAAGTTTCCATGCGCGATTTAATGTAATGCATTACTGCACTGCTTGCATTGTCTTGCTGAATTTCTGCATTTCATCATACAAAATATATTAAGTTGGGAACTAATGTAATTACCACCAGTGGTCGTCAACATTTTTGAGGACCACTGGTGGTAATAAATGAAAAAAAAACTAATGCAGAGTGGGCTTGGTACGTGGGAATCACCTGTCGTGATAAATCCATATTTCAAAGTTAAAATCTTTTTTTCTTTCTTTCTTTCTTTCTTTCTTTCTTTTCTCCTGCATTTTCCCCTTCACAAGGAAACATTCCAAAGACGTCTGTTTCTTACTCATTTTGCTAGCTGGGTTACATTTTGGCGCTCAAGTGACCGAGATGTAACCAAGAGAATCCGGTGATTTTTCAAAATAAAAGCTCGTTCAGACTCATATAATAAATAAAACTTAAATAGCTATTTTTTTCTTGCGCGGCCCGGTACCAATTGATTGACGGCCCGGTAACCTGGAGGTGCCGCTCCTGGAGCTGCTGCTCCAGGTTACCGGGCCGGGAAACAAAACACTAAACAACGCATCTCCAAGGATGCGTTGTTTAGTGTTTTGTCCATGGTCAGAGCAGGAAGCAAATGGTAACCGTCCGCGGCTTCCTTCCTGCCATATGAGGCTTCCTTCCTGCCGTCCATGGCTTCCTTCCCGCCGTCCTCAGCTTTGTTCCTGCCATATGAGGCTTCCTTCCTGCCGTCCATGGCTTCGTTCCCGCCGTCCTCAGCTTTGTTCCTGCCATGTGAGGCTTCGTTCCTGCTGTCCACGACTACGTACCTGCCGTCAGCGGCTTCGTTCCTGCCGTCAGCGGCTTCGTTCCTGCCGTCAGCGGCTTCGTTCCTGCCGTATGAGGCTTCGTTCCTGCCGTATAAAGGCTTCGTTCCTGCCGTATGAGGCTTCGTTCCTGCCGTCCATGGCTTCGTTCCCGCCGTCCGCAGCTTTGTTCCTGCCATGTGAGGCTCCGTTCCTGCCGTCCGCGACTTCGTTCCTGCCGTATGAGGCTTCGTTCCTGCCATCAGCTGCTTCGTTCCTGCCGTATGAGGCTTCGTTCCTGCCTGTATGAGGCTTCGTTCCTGCTGTATGAGGCTTCGTTCCTGCCGTCAGCGGCTTTGTTCCTGCCATCAGCTGCTTCGTTCCTGCTGTATGAGGCTTCGTTCCTGCCGTATAAAGGCTTCGTTCCTGCCGTATGAGGCTTCGTTCCTGCCGTATAAAGGCTTCGTTCCTGCCGTATGAGGCTTCGTTCCTGCCGTCCATGGCTTCGTTCCCGCCGTCCGCAGCTTTGTTCCTGCCATGTGAGGCTCCGTTCCTGCCGTCCGCGACTTCGTTCCTGCCGTATGAGGCTTCGTTCCTGCCATCAGCTGCTTCGTTCCTGCCGTATGAGGCTTCGTTCCTGCTGTATGAGGCTTCGTTCCTGCCGTCAGCGGCTTCATTCCTGCCATCAGCTGCTTCGTTCCTGCCGTGTGAGGCTTCGTTCCTGCTGTATGAGGCTTCGTTCCTGCCTGTATGAGGCTTCGTTCCTGCCGTATGAGGCTTCGTTCCTGCTGTATGAGGCTTCGTTCCTGCCGTATGAGGCTTCGTTCCTGCTGTATGAGGCTTCGTTCCTGCCGTATGAGGCTTCGTTCCTGCCGTCAGCGGCTTCGTTCCTGCCGTATGAGGCTTCGTTCCTGCTGTATGAGGCTTTGTTCCTGCCGTATGAGGCTTCGTTCCTGCCATCAGCTGCTTCGTTCCTGCTGTATGAGGCTTCGTTCCTGCTGTATGAGGCTTCGTTCCTGCCATCAGCTGCTTCGTTCCTGCCGTATGAGGCTTCGTTCCTGCTGTATGAGGCTTCGTTCCTGCTGTATGAGGCTTCGTTCCTGCCGTCAGCGGCTTCGTTCCTGCCATCAGCTGCTTCGTTCCTGCTGTATGAGGCTTCGTTCCTGCCGTATAAAGGCTTCGTTCCTGCCGTATGAGGCTTCGTTCCTGCCGTATAAAGGCTTCGTTCCTGCCGTATGAGGCTTCGTTCCTGCCGTCCATGGCTTCGTTCCCGCCGTCCGCAGCTTTGTTCCTGCCATGTGAGGCTCCGTTCCTGCCGTCCGCGACTTCGTTCCTGCCGTATGAGGCTTCATTCCTGCCATCAGCTGCTTCGTTCCTGCCGTATGAGGCTTCGTTCCTGCTGTATGAGGCTTCGTTCCTGCCGTCAGCGGCTTCATTCCTGCCATCAGCTGCTTCGTTCCTGCCGTGTGAGGCTTCGTTCCTGCTGTATGAGGCTTCGTTCCTGCCGTATGAGGCTTCGTTCCTGCCGTATGAGGCTTCGTTCCTGCTGTATGAG
Organism: Hirundichthys speculiger; assembly: GCA_018398805.1. NCBI lineage: Eukaryota > Metazoa > Chordata > Actinopteri > Beloniformes > Exocoetidae > Hirundichthys > Hirundichthys speculiger. Next base: position 194,752 of record JAGFBZ010000300.1, read on the forward strand.
GCTTCGTTCCTGCCGTATGAGGCTTCGTTCCTGCTGTATGAGGCTTCGTTCCTGCCGTATGAGGCTTCGTTCCTGCCGTCAGCGGCTTCGTTCCTGCCGTATGAGGCTTCGTTCCTGCTGTATGAGGCTTTGTTCCTGCCGTATGAGGCTTCGTTCCTGCTGTATGAGGCTTCGTTCCTGCCGTCAGCGGCTTCGCTCCTGCCGTCAGCAGCTTCGTTCCTGCCGTATGAGGCTTCGTTCCTGCTGTCCGCAGCTTCGTTCCCGCTGTCCACAGCTTGGTTTCCTTCATCAGTAGCTTCGTTCCTGCCGTCGACGACTTCGTTCCCGCCATCAGCAGCTTCGTTCCCACCGTCCGCGGCTTCGTTCCTGTGGTATGAGGCTTCGTTCCTGCCGTCCGCTGCTTCGTTCCCGCTGTCCACAGCTTTGTTTCTGCCATCAGCGGCTTCGTTCCTGCCGTCAGCGGCTTCATTCCTGCCGTCGGCGACTTCGTTCCTGCCGTCTGCGGCTCCGTTCCTGCCATATATGGCTTCGTTACACAATGCTATTCTTCAATATTCGAATGATATGTTAACATTGGCAGTTCCCATGCAACAGATAAAAAGCGGTCTCCACTCATCAATGTACACTACTGAAAGCAACAAGTCTAGGACGCTGACAAACTTTTAACCTTCCGTGACCTCATGTCACAGCTGACTCGGTCCTTCTGTTGAACATTTTAGTCTGCGAGGAGATAAACTACGGTCACGCTCTGTTCACGCTATTCTCTGATACAGTCCTGCCGCTGTTTCATGGGATTTGATCCTTTTCTACGGTCTTAAAGGACGGGGGGAAAGAAATAGTCTCAGTTCTGTTCTTGTGTGGATTTTGAAGCACACCCCCCCCCCCCTCCTCCACCTCTGCCGGGAAAAGACCTGAGGCAAAGAAACTGGCAGCTCCAATGTACGGAGAGCGATTCAGTGGGAGGCCAAGCCCAGAGAGTGGAGCCTTATCTGGGCAGAGCATGTGTGAGCGGCCCTTCCGCCCCCGCCTGTCCTGGAGCCCTGGCTGTCTGTCTTTCTTTTCAGCTTAGAAAACATATACTCTTGAGCGCATATGCTTTGCTGCAAACTTAAAGGAACATGCCCAGCATCGTGGCCTGTGCAGAGGTGAAGATACGGGCTCTTCGCTCCCAGTTTCCTCCGCGCGTTCACGAACACGCTCTCCTCCGAGCCAACGCAGGCCACCAAGTAGCTCCAAATGCATTTGCCTTATCTGCGCAGTGCCTCTGTTGCAGTCCCTTGCAATAAAGTTGAAGCACATCAAAGCGCTTAAGCAAGCTGTCTCTTAAAGACTGAGCTTGATAAACATATGTTAGAAGCTCGCCTTACCGTCTGTCCCCGTGCCATTTGAAACCAAGTTGAATGAAAACGCTTTATTCCCCGTTCGTTTGGGTTTATGTGCGCGTCTGCGGTGACTGCGTTGGATCGGGCTTTCACGGGACTGAAGCATGGCAGCAAAGTAAGCTGCGAGAGTTGCTTTTCTTGTGGGATCCTGCCGTTCGCTCAGCGACTTCTATCTTTTTAAATGTAAACCGTTATCAGGAGACTCAAAGGGAGGGTTTTATTTTTTTTTTTTTTCTCCCACCTTGGCAGATTCCACAGCCGAACGTTCTCCTTCACATCCACGCGGGTGTACAGCCGTGTGTTTACTTTCATATTTTGGTGTATGTGCACATGTTTGAGCTGTGACTCAGTGATTTTTGGGATTATGGTATTAGGCCTTAGATGAGCAGGCCTGATCCCAAATCAAACTCACACAGAGAGACTCTCACATCACACACACACACACAATCCCTTCCAGGACGAGCGGCGTCAGCCGAGTCTTACGCAGAGACAGCCTTACAGTCATGTTGCCATTCAAAGCGACACATTGAGAGTATACCGAGATTAGGCCCATGATCGTCTTAACATGCATTATGAAACAAGATGACCGAACAATCCGACGTCACCACACCATGAAAACGTTAATCTTCCCGCCCATTACCTCGGCAGACCCTCGCCCTTTATTACTTGGACGTAAACCTTCTGTCGTAGCAGCAGACTTTAAATAATCCATTCCAATTTTTTATTTTTTTTTTCCACCGTAAAACGTAATAAAAGAGTCATTTATCGGCAAAGAAAAATCACATGGACACAGATTGTTTCTCTGCGATCATAATTCAAGGACTGTGCTTTTTTTTTTTTTTTTTTTTTTTTCAAGTGAACTGTATCCTGGAGGGGGAGTTTATATATTTTATGTATTTGGGGGTCTTGTTTACGAGTGAGGAGATTTACAGGTGGATCGATGCAGCGTCTGCAGGAGTCCGTGGTGGTGGAGAGAGAGTTGGGCCACACGGCCAGAGTCTGTGTTTACCTGTTGATCTATGTGTTCCTACCTTTACCTGTGGTCTTAGACTCTAGACGGTGACAGAAAGAACTAAATAGTTAATACAAGCAGCTAAAATGAGATTTCTCTGCAGGATGGATGGACTCTCCCTTGGAGAGCATTTTAAGGCATTGAAAAGACTGACGTCTTGCCACCCTACCCATGCCAGAAATGATGATGTTTTCTTATCCAGACCACAATCCTACTAATTTCAGGATAATTTTGTGAAATTAATTATGCATGTTGCACACAAAATGTTGCACACAACTTGTGTGCAACATGGGCCGGGCAGTTAGCTTTTAGTATGCCATCGTTTACGCTGGTGAGCAATTTGTAGACAGAATGGTGCTTTCTGAAGTTAACATTTGCATTGTCGGCGGCATATGCGGTGATGTTTTCAACATTAAGACCATATGTGTCAAGACAGGAAAGGAGAGCCTTATGTATGCCATTCGCAAATTCGTTTTCGTAGAAATCCAACAACTTGGACATTATGCCATCCGACGCGGAAAAGTACCTCACACACACTGGAAACATTTTTCTGTTTCCCTTGTTAGAGGCATCGCTAGCGAGTGAAAAATAAAGGGGCTCACCATCACCTGAAGAAAGACTGGAGACTATTTTCCCCACAGTGCTTGGACCCAACACATTCATGGTGATCATCTCCGCTTTGGTTCTTCCCAACTGCATCTTCTTAGCGACACTCGAGTCTTGAAATAAAGCCCCGTTTAATTTCACGGTGCAGTCAGCGCTGTTATAGCTGTGGCCGTGTTTCATGGTGTGGTATATTTAGGACACTTCGCTTGCTAAAATTTTGTCAATTTCAGCAGAAGGTGTGGAGCATAGTAGCCTATCAAAAATCCCTGTTTAGAATGTGTCACCAATCAGCAGTCTATCACTGGACGAAATGCTTCATAAACATTCCATTAAAAAATGCTGTCAAGACTATGATTGAAATGAGGGACAAGAGCAGTTCTTCACGGGGCAAATAAAATTCACCTAAAAAACGGGATGTCCCGGGCAAATCGGGACGGTTGGTAACCCTAATCTATATGTACCCCTGCCTTTCGCCCGAAATGAGCTAGGATGGGCTCCAGCAGATCCCCGTGACCCTGCAGAGGATTAAGTGGGTAAAGATAATAGATGGATGGAGTATATTTGCAGCAAAAGCCTTGGGGGTAAAGAAAATAAAACTAAATTAAAATGATCGCTCATTAACTGTAAGCGAGGTAAAATGATTTGAGGTCGCATCGCCCAGCCCTACTCCTGGACTCCTTCCTGGTGAAGCGTTTTGGGCATGTCCAACCGGGAGAAGGCCCAGAGGTTGACCAAGGACACTATGGAGAGGTCATATTTCTCCTCCACGAAGAGTTGGAGGAGGTAGCTGGAAAGAGGGAGGTGTGGGTCTGCAACCCAAACCCAGATGAGTGGAGGTTAATGGATGGATGGAACTGCATTCTCACGACTCCCTGTTTTCCTCGTCATGCAGGTGTCCCTGGCAGTGACTACATTAACGCAAACTACATTGACGGCTACCGTCGTCAGAACGCCTACATAGCGACCCAGGGCTCCCTCCCCGAAACCTTTGGGGACTTCTGGAGGATGGTCTGGGAGCAGCACACGGCCAACATCGTCATGATGACCAAGCTAGAAGAGAAGTCACGGGTAAGACAACGTGATGGAATGACGCGGGAGGATGAAAAAAGTTAAAAACAAAACAAAAAAAAACAGCAAAAATAACACCAGTCTGATGTAAATGTGATAGAAAACTGAAGGACGAGTTGAGGAGAATAGTAAGAGACAGTTAAAAAAAAAGAAAAGAAGAATAGCAGTAAGAGTGAGACTTAAATAAGTAAAAGGTACCATTAAGAATCGGATGATTTAAGCTGCAGTACAGCAGCGATGGGCCAACGACAGAAGAAGTAAACTAAAGCATTTTAAAAACATTGTTGAGAATTTCAGATGTTTGAAGAAAACCCTATTTGAGAAAATACCCCTAGTGTTTTAGGTTTTTTAATTATGGAACATACTCATTCATGAGCTGCATAACCATAGATTTCTTTTTTTCTTTTTTGATAACCAGCAATTAACATTTCATCATCCACCCAAAATACTACAAAGATTTAGAAACAGCGTTTTTTTTGTCTGTTTGGTTTTTTCAGTATTCTGCAGTACATCAATGTGAAACTTACTTTCATAGCCTTAACAGCCTGTCATTGCTAATTTTCCTTGGTTAGCCTGCAGAAAAGTGGAAACATTTAGAGCAGTGGCATGGTGTGGGATGTTCAAAGGGATGTTCCTCTGAGGCTCACCAGATCAGAGAGGATACTAGTAGACGTGGACTAGTTAGGCGGTCGTCTAGAAGTGGACGTTTCATGGTGAACACAACGGGTTTTTTTAAGATGATAAATGGGGTAAAGGTTTTATCCAAAATTACTAACTATTGCTAATCGCTAAATCCCAATAATATATACCGTATTTTCTGGACTATAAGCCGCACCTGAATATAAGCCGCAACCATTAAAATATAAACGAAATATATATTTTATAAACCGCCAGTATCCAGGCTGAGAAATAAGATATTTACATCAAAAGATTTTGTACCATAAGTGTTTATTCATAAAGCTGAACTGATTTTTCCTCCTCCTGTGTACTGAAACTGAAACCCCCCCCCACACAGCAAAGACATCTGGAACGGACCCGCGAAATGGACCCGTATCGGGGTCCACTTGCACTCAGAGCTGGATCCACTTTGGAGCCGGATCGCAGACCTGCTGGCTCCACGCTGTGTATGGTCCACATCTGCGATTAAAACCTTACCTCTGCAGCGGGTCCACTCAGAACCCTGAAATTCACTGGGGAACCAACAAACTGACTGGACAAACTGATTAATCCAGGTGTGTCTGAGTAGCTACAATGGTCAGACACACCTGAATTAATCAGTTTGTCCATTAATAATAGGTATTTATGCTCACAAAATGAATGTAGAGTAGCATAGCCAACATAGGCTACTGAACAAAAACAGAATAGCCTTTAACTACTTGGTTTGTTTTTTGGTTTTTGCACTTCCTGCGTGGGACAAAAGTAGTGGCTTATAGTCTGGAAATTACGGTACTTGAGCTGGTAACACGGCTAATTCTAATTTCTTGTCTTTAGTCTTGACACCTATTAGACGCTCAAAGTGCTGGTGGTAAAAGTAAGTGAACCCTTGGAGTTCTTGGGTTTTTGACCTTTTCTCTTCCCACAACCGCTTCGGTTCAGACACGGTGGCAGGTTGTCTGGTGTGAACAGATCTCCGCATCGCTACGGGTTTAAAGTCTGGGCTCTGACTGGGATTTTCTTTTTCTGAAGCCATTGCTTCAGTGCTTGGAGTTGTTTCCTGCTGAGTCGCCCCACTTCTACCGAGCTGGGGGGGACAACCACCGAGACATTTTCCTGTAGGACGTCTTAGTGACCGATGGAACTGAGTTTGGCTTCCATGAGGAGACAGACAAGCAAGCCGCTGAAATCAGGAGGCTCCATCCAGCACATTTCACATTTGGGACGATGTTGTGATTTTGTGCCATAGAAAGTACTGAATATTCTTTCCGAACAAACAAATCTTTGTTTCATCAGTCCACAAAGTGCTCCTTTGGAAAAGTTCAGACTCACGGCAGTGTTTTTTTTATTAGAGAGCAGCAGTTCCTCGGTGGTGCTGCGTTATTGGAAACCCTACCTGTCCAGCGACTTTTCTGTGGTAGACTCATGAACAGAGACGGTTGCCAGTTCTGGTGATGTCTTCAAGCAGTCACTCATGGGCTCTTCTATGAGAGTCCTGCATCATCCCCGTGGAGTCTTCCACTCCCATGAAGAGAAGTCGCGGTACCCATCTGTCCGCATTTATAGACGACGAGTCCCTAAATGTACTGATGGATCGCTTCCCAGCCTTGTACTGTTGATTGCACGTTTTCAGAGATGCTTGAGCGTCCCTTTATCTTTCAGAGCAGCTCTAAACCGTTCCTTCAAACTAATTTGATGAGCTGAACTTGCAGGCATGCGAACTCAGAAGTCCAATAAACTTTCATTCAAGCAATTAGTCTCTGGGTTCGTTTTAATTTCCCCCAGCACTGTGAATGTTTAATTGTCGTGCTCCGTAAAGATATCAACTTAAGCGTGTGGTGTTTGACTGTTATTGTGACTTAGATGAAGATCACATCACATTTTATGGGCAACTGATGAGGAAAAATGGTCCTCGGATATATTAATTTTATTTTATTTTTTTTAAATTCCCCTGAGACTGTTGGCAGCTCCTGCGGGTAAAGAACAAAAATATAGATTTCATGGCTCTTAAAACAATGAACAAAATTCAGATCTGTGGGATATATTAGGAGCAGGACATGAGCATTATTCCTAACCACGGTGAAGCAAAACAAGACAAACAGCACAGACGGGGAAATGCATTCATTATGAAAAGCTAAAACTATCTACAGGGCAGTGAACTAAAAAGCAGCGAGCGGCTTTAATAGTTGCCAAGCGGCGCGTTGAAGTCAGAGTAGTCACGCAAAGCAGCACAATGCAGCACGTAGATGATCAGAATAGACCAGAGCGAAACAGAAAGGAATATATTGGTGAGCGGGGCCTGAGAGGATTACAGGCGCAGCTAAACCGGGGCTGGTAATGAATCAGAAAGTCATTTGGTTTCAAGGCATTTTGCTGCTGTTAACAGAATGTGCGCTTGAGTAAAAATCCAGTGTAATGAGAGTGTCGCGTTGGAATAAAATGAACAAAAATGGCTGGAGGTATGAATCATGATTAAGTGCTAACCAATTATGTTCAGAGTCCTTTTCAGGAAATGATCCTTTCTTTCCATCTATGCTTCTTCTCCTACTAACCTGTGCCTTTTTGTTAAAACTCTTGTTTCCTTTTAAACCTTCTCCAACTGTCTGTTGTGTCTCTCTGACCCTCAGATGCCCTCTTATTTCTTCTCTAAGGCAAGACCTCTCTTTCACTCCTTTGCTAATCCCTTTATAAATGCAACCTTACCTCACAGACTTTCCCTTTTACTGCTTTTTCCTCCTCTATTCAGTGTCTTTTATTTCTACTGTTTCCTCTCATTTTATAAGCAACAGCCAGTCACTTGAATGAAAATGCAGATTATTTTTTTTTCCCAGCTGAACACAAAGCATTCATCGTTAACCTGGTGTGAAATGTTGTTTTTTTTATTTTTATTTTTTGTAACCACTGCAGTTCAGAGACAGTCCACATCAGTGTCCACAGTTTGCATGATCACACCACAGTTGTTTTTCTCTCTTCCAGCCTTATGATTAAATAGTACCAACAGGTAGTCATTAAAGATTGGGTTTTTTTTTTTAACCCCTTGGCTAAATTATTATGAGCATTTATATGTCGTTGTTGTTTTATTAAGTTAGCTGCTACTTAAGATTCCGTTACCTTTTTACGACGGAGTATTAGGGCCACAGTGAGAAAAAAATTGTGAACAATGATTTTTTTTTCCATTCCTCACTTAGAGAACAAAGTCAAAATGTCGAGAATAAAGTTGAAACGTCGAGAATAAAATTGAAATGCAGTTTCCAGAAAATAAAGTCGAAATGGTGAAAAGAATAAATCGAAAAAGTTTTTGTCAAACCATAAAAGTACTCTACCAACATATGTCAGTTTCTTATTCTCTTTGAATTTATTCTCTTCGTCTTTAAATTTCGACTTTATTCTCGAATTTCATTTCGTCGACTTTCGACATTCCGGCATCTTGACTTTATTCTCGACATTTCGACAATTTCGACATTTCGACATTATTGCATTTCGTCTTTATTCTCGACACATTTCGACTTTTTATTTCGACATTTCGACTTTCTCATTTCGACTTTATTCTCGACTTTATTCTCGACACTTTATTTCGACATTTCGACTTTGTCACATTCTTTCGGACGTTTTCTCAACATTTCGACTTCATTTCCGACATTTCGACTTATTCTCGACATTTGACTTTATTCTCGACAATTTTCGACATTTGAATTTTTATTTATTTCGTCTTATTGACTTAGTATTCTCGACATTTCGACTCATTCGACTTATTCGATTTCTGACTTCTCGACATTTCGTCTTTATTCTCGACATTTTTTCATTCTCGCTTATTTTTCTGACTATTCTCGACATTCTCGACTTTATTCTCGACATTTCGTCTTTATTTCGACATTTATTTATTCTCGACACATTCTCGACATTTCTTCGACTTCTCGACATTTTCGACATTTCGACTCGACTTATTTTCGACATCGAATCGACATCTTGGATTTATTTCTCGATTTCATTTTATTCTCGACATTTCTTTCTTTTCTCGACATTTCGTCTTTATCGCATTTCGACATTTCGACTTATTTCTCGACATTTCGACTTTTATTCTCTGACATTTCGACTTTTTTTTTTCTCGACATTTCGACTTTATTCTCGACATTCTCGACATTTCGATTCTATTTCATTTCGAATTTATTTCGACATTTCGACTTTATTCTCGACATTTTTTCTTTAATCGACATTTTAAATTCGTCTTTATTTCGAAACTTTATTCTCGACATTTCATTTTATTTCGACATTTTTTTTTATTCTCGACATTTCGATTTCGACATTCGACTTTTTTTATTTCGATTTTTTTTCGATTTCGTTTTTTTTCGACATTTCGATTTTTTCGATTATTTCACGACTTTTCATGATATTCCTTTTTCTGTTTGACATTATTCTTATTCTCGCATTTCGGACTTTATTTCATTTCGACATTATTTTATTTCGACTTTATTCTCGACATTTCGACTTTATTCTCGACATTCGTCGTTATTCTTTACATTTTCGACTTTATTTCTCTTTCGTTTTCGACTTTATTCTCGACTTTCGTCTTATCGACATTTCGACTATTCTCGACATTTTCGTCGACATTTGACTTTATTTCGACATTTCGATTTATTCTCGACATTTCGACTTTTTTCTCGACTTTTTCGTTCTCGACATTCAACTTTATTCTCGACATTCGACTTTATTCTCGACATTTCACTTTTTTCCGACATTTCGACTTTATTCTCGACATTTCGTTTCTCGACATTTCGTCTTATTCTCGAACATTTTGAATTTATTCTCGACATTTCGTCTTTTCTTCTCGACTTTTTTCGACATTTCTCGACATTCGACGTTATTCTCAACATTTCGACTTCATTCCGAAACTGCATCGACTTTATTCCGACATTTGACTCTCGATACGACTTTATTCTCGAATTTCGACTTATTCTCGACATTTCGACTTTATTCTCGACATTTGAATTATTCTCGACATTTCGTCTTTATTCTTGACATTTCGACTTATTCTCGACATTTTCTTTTTCGACATTCGACTTAACATTTCGACTTCATTCGAAACATTTTCTCATTTGACTTTATTCTCGATATTCGACGATTCGACGTTATTCTCAACATTTCGACTTCATTCCGGAAACTGCATCTTGACTTTATTCTCGACATTTTGACTTTATTCTTTAAGTGAGGAATGAAAAAAAACTCATTGTCCACATTTATTTTTCTCACTGTGGCCCTAATACTCCGTCGTACCTTTTGCACTTTCATCATAAAGTCTGTTTTTTTAAAGTCCCTAAATTTCACAACCTATCTGCAACATTATGCTATAAAAACATTTTTTTTGTTGTTTTTTTTTTCACCTGCCCACTGCTGTAATTCCCCGCTCGAAGGATCTATGGGCTGTTACATTGGAGAAGTAATGTGATCTCATTTAACGCCTCTCAACATTATGCCATTGTGTGTTTACCCATTAACAGCGCGGATGATCACAGATGGTCCCACGGCGGGAACCTCGCCAGCACCCTTCCTTTTAGCGCAAATCAAACCGCGGTCATGCTGTTAGCCCATAAATCAACGGATAATACAGTCTTCACACCAGGCACTTTCGGAAATCCTCTGTAGTTGCCGGCGCTACACGGCCCCCCTACGTGGACAGCCGTTTCTTTTTCCCCACAGTGTCTCAAGGTCTGGTGGGAAAACAACAGCTGGAAAGCTGTAATTACAGGCTGAACATCCCGGGCCAAAAAGCCTAATCCCCCAGTCTGGAGCAGTGGAATGCAGAGCGAGCTGAGCTGAGCTCCCTGCTGTCTTTGATGTGAGGACTGGAGGGATCAGCACATGACGTTTGGTTTGCCCTGATTCTGCCAAGCCCCCACCCTTCTTTCATCTCCTCTGGGATTTTTATTTATTTTTTTCCTTCCCCCTTCTGTGGTCCGTAAGGCTGAGCTGGCGAACCACGAATGTGGCCGGCAGGTACCGGGGAATCCTAGGTGTTTAGGCAGTCGGGGGATGCGAGGATTTGCTGCGCTCTGAGTGTTTGTACAGCTGGAAAAGTGGGTGCTGTACGTGGAGGATGATCTGAAAAGCTTTTCTGATGCGCAGAGGCGGATCCTTGTGAGGGTCCATCAGCATGTGGCAATAAATAAGCCGGAGCGTTTAAAGCTCTCATTTCTGTTTGTGTCACTCTCCAGAAAAAAAAAAAACCTTCACACCAAACTGTCTCTCTTTGCACACTTGTTCTCCAGACATCACTGTCTGAATTTTTACAAAATCTGACCACTGATCTGTTTCGTCACCCCCCCCCCCCCTTTTTTTTTATTTTTTTGCTTCTTCTACATGCACTTTCACCACCCGTCCTGAGCTCTTTTTTTGTTTGTTTTCTCTGCTGTCACAGAAATGTAGACAAACATGCAGGAACTACTCTGCATCTGTCACAGCGTCTGCTCTATTCCCTTGCAGGTGAAGTGTGATCAGTACTGGCCGACACGAGGCACAGAAACCTACGGCCTCATCCAGGTCACTCTGCTGGACACGGTGGAGCTGGCTACCTACTCCGTCAGGACCTTCGCTCTTTACAAGGTGAAATCAGTGGCGTCGAATGCATTTTTGATAGATTATATTGCCTAAAGTGTGCTTTTTCGGGTTTTTTTGGGCATGTGTTCCGCAAAGCAAAGGTTGTTATTCTGTCCATATGGGTATGTGCTCCACCCTTTTCTTACAGAATCACTGTAAGAAAAGCACGGCTCTCTGTTTGTGTTGATTACTGCCACAAATTGAACTAGAAAAGCACTTGGAGAGCGCAGACCTCCGCCAAGCGCAACAATTCCCCCATATAGCGATTTACAGATTGCGATAAAATCTGCGTTCCGGATCAGATCCGGATCAGATCTGGATCAGCCTTTGAAATTTGATAGAGGTTCCCATTGTCAATCCCTGAGTCAAATTTCATGAGTTTTGGGCAATAATTAACGGAGATATTTAGGAAACAAATTTTCGGCCCCATTGACCGCAATGTTATCAAAAATTTGAAAGTGATCCAGAATCCAGAATTTCTTCCAGATCACAGCCAAAATGAAACCAGTTCTTCCTTTTCGCATTGCTGACAACTCCTGAAAATTTCATCCAAATCCATCCATAACTTTTTGAGTTATCTTGTACACAGACAGACCGATAAATGCCGGCGAAAACATAACCTCCTTGGCGGAGGTAATAAAGCGCTTACGCACGTAGCAAGCGCCAAAGCTCAGACCTTCGGGGGCCATGGAGCGCCATCTGCATCCCGCTCTTTTCTAAACATGATGTATTTTCCCAACACGTCATGTACATACAAGGAAAAACACATTTACATGCGCTCAGAAAGATTATTTTTGCCCTTGGCCTCTCTCTCTCTCTCGCTCTCACATCACATCTGCGGCATAACAAAGTTTGTCGAAAGATACTTCCCAGAAAGATTAGCGCTAACGCGCCACTTGGAGCCGGGCTGGTAGGAAGGTCTCCGTGGATCTGGCCTCCGTCCAGGTGTTGAAGTGTCCTTGGAAACTCACCAGTGTGCGATTTTAGTGACAGAGGAGCTGCGTTTATTTGGTGTAAATATATAATGAGAAGCTCTGTGTGCATTTTTCTGTTAATAGCTGGATGAGGAGCATGTAGCTATCTGCTTGTTAAAAGGCGCTACATAAATTTGACACTGTAACATGTGCTATGTGGCTTTCCAGAATACCTTTCTATTAGGGGTGCACGATAATTATCGGGCTGATAACAGGAAATTATGACATCATTCCAATAAGACCGATATCATGACGAATAGCCCCGATAACATATATATTTTTGTCAACACGGAAGTGCCTCGCTCCCCTTGAGCCTTGAATGACCGGTCAGTGAATGTGATGTTCAAGTTACGTCGGCATAATCGAAAAAACGATGACTCAATAAGGAAAATCAAGAATACCCCCTCGTGCCAGAAAACAACTTGTTAACTCGGTCATAATTTTGGTAGTTGCTGACTTCAATTGATATTCGCAGTATTTTCCCACATGTTACACATAAAAAAAGAAAAAAATAGAAAAGGCTGAAAGAATGACTAGCAAACGAGGGAACGGAGGAATTTACGTTACATTTTGAATGCAGCAAGTGTGCTGATCACAAAAAAAACATGGCAGCGGTTGTATGGAACTTCGTTAAAGTTTCAGAAGAAGATAGTTCGCTGGTTATTTGTGACAAATGCTCCAAGTGAATTCCACGAGGAGGGAAGCACAAGCTTTAATACGTCAAACCTGATCAGCCACCTAAGACATAACCATGGAGTTTTGAAATCGCGCTAACGTGAGCTAACGCTAACGTAAGCAAGCCAGCAGCAAATCTGCTGATAAAATAAATATCTGTTCATTTAAAGAGTCAAAACTATTTTTGATTTTGTTCATAGTATTGATGTAATGATCTTAGGTATATATATGTGTGTGTGTTATCTGTATCAGTATCGGCCTGTAGGAGCTGAAAGTTATCGATTATCGCCATCAGTTTTAAAAAACAGCTATCGTGCATCCCTACTTTCTATGGTCTTTAGAGTTTAAGTAGTAGATTACAGCAAATGTTCAAAGCTTCGTTGTCTGCTCGGCTGGGGAGGGCAGCTGTTAGCATGACTTGTAAGACTCGGCGAAAGAGCGGTCCGCATCAAACCTGCACGTGCGTTCCCGAACGAGTGCTGTTCACATGCGTAACACTGAGCGAGGGAGGTAGAAACGCGAGGATCGGTCGTGCGCTCTCAGCCTCGAGAGGAGCGTGACAGCTAACAAGGTTTGTTAGTGTGCAAAACTAACAGAACTAACAGAAGGGGGGAAAAAACGTGAACACGTAGTTGGTATCACACACAAATAAAACCATAATTCATCAGAGCGCTCACTTAGGAACACGACTAACTGAGAAAAAGATCGCAGGACTCAGGAAAAAGGTAATAAGCTGCGCTGCATCAGAGCTAATTAATAGGGGGGAAAAATAATGTATTCTGGACGCGACATCATTTAACCCTATTCTAGTAAAGTCCCAAAATAAAATAATGAATCAGTGAATGAGCATAAAAAAAGCCTCATTAAATATTGATGAAAACTAAATAGTTCTCATTAAGGGATTATAGTGATTTATGATATTAAGGTGGCTTAAATCTACAAATCTAAATCTAAAATGCATATTTTGACTTATTATTGTCCCAACTGCCTGGTTCAATAAACCGACAGTATTTCCCCAAAACACGCAGGCACTTTTATGCCTTGAATAGGACATTTTATTATCTATTTATAAAATAATAATCATAATTTCTGGCACTGCTGAACAGGGCATCCTGAGAAGTAGGTAGAAGAGACGACGGCCTTGCAGATATCATATTCCATCCTGCCATCAATACTCAGTAGAGCAATGAAAGTATATCATAAACCACCTCCAGACTCCCAATCACTTGGCACTTTTATCTCATTTTAGTCACCTTTTTTTTCCAAGCTACAGTAGAAAAAAAAGGCTCTTTTTGGGAAATGATGTTTTCATTTTAAAGGAAGCCACTTTCTACTTTACTTTACGTCTCCAGTGATATTTTATGTATATTCTGTTTAAGGTTTTTCGTGTCTGCTCGTCAACCTCCGTTTCTCATACTCGCTTTCTTTCTGCTCATCCAGAGCGGCTCTAATGAGAAACGCGAGGTTCGTCACTTCCAGTTCACAGCCTGGCCGGACCACGGGGTGCCCGAACACCCCACCCCATTCCTGGCCTTCCTCCGCCGGATCAAAGCCTGCAACCCGCCAGATGCAGGACCCATGATTGTCCACTGCAGGTACGTCTGTATTTGTATATTTTTTTTTGGTCCAATCTTCACTGGGCAGAAAAAAAAAAGTTCCTAATATCAAATCCAGCGGGCCCAAAAGGAAACAAATTTGATCCTCGAAACACTTATGTATAATTTGGGGTTTTACATGGCAGCATCATGTCAGAAAGTCTGGGAGTCTGTTAAATTTAACACAAGTCCAAGGGCACTTGTTTCAAATCATTCAGAGGCCCTGAACAAAAACAGGACTGACCTGCCATTATACGAAACCCCAAACCACCCTCAGCGCCTCAGACATCTGCGTTCCTTTCTTAACAACATCCATCATCTTTAAGATTTCCCATGATAAGCCTTCATAGTTGAGACTTTCACCGTCTAAGCTGCTGCCACTAGATCTGGGTTCCTCTGTTTCTCTTTAAATGAATGTGCCGTCTAAGCAGCAAGAGCCTCGTGTGTTGGACGGAGGAAGACTCTGGAGACTTGTCATTACTGTCTTGGCATGGCGCGGCGTTCCTCTTCCCAGCGAATCGAGGGGAAAAGAAGATTGAGCAATATGGAGTAGACGTTCTCACGAGGAAGAATTAGGGAGGCATAAATGAGGAGGAAAAGAGGCCGGGGAAGATGAGGGGGATTGAGACAGTGATTGAGAGTTAGAGGAGGAGGTTTGTGCAGAATGAGAGAGAAGGTGAGGTCAAATCCAGGGCACGATGAATAAAAATGATGAATTAAAGAGAGAGAAAGGTGGAGAGAAAATGGGATTTGAAAAATGTACAAATGTGAGAGTGAAAAAGTGATGAGCTGGGTGTGGGACTGTCGGAGGGGTACTTAGAGAGATAAAGAGGAAAGGAGATGAGGGCAGGAGGTTGGCAGGAGAGGAGCTCTTCCTAATCTCCCGTCACAGTCGGATGGAGTTTCTAACAGGATTATCGGTCAAATTTAATTATCCCGGCAAGATTCCATCATAATGTGCCTTAACGCATCAACCAGCCTGTGCATCAAACAATGGGCCGAATCTCCTCCCACCTGAACCACACGCATGTATAAAGTGATATTAATTGAAGCACTCGCACAAACTTGCTTGGTCAGGTCGCCCCGCCATTTAGCCACCTGCAAAGCAAAAAAGGTGAAGTGTTTGGGTGGGCAGTATTATATTTCTGGATTATATGTCGATAGGGATGATATCTTCCTAATGCCAGTGAGACAGTGATGCTGACTCATCGCTGGTGTCACTTTTTGTTGGAAATATTGCTGGCTGGCATCTTTGGCACTCTTAGTTGATTAGGGCTCTGCAAGTACGAGCTCTGCAGACCAAGTTTGCACCAGGAACAAAGACAAAGCAGAAAAATGAGTCGTCAGCTTCCAAGTTATGCGGGAAGATCATATCACTTTTCTATCTCCTTGCTTCCGTCCAGTGCTGGAGTCGGCCGCACCGGCTGCTTCATCGTGATCGACGCCATGACGGAACGCATCAAGCATGAAAAGACCATGGACATCTACGGCCACGTGACGCTGATGCGCTCCCAGAGGAACTACATGGTCCAGACGGAGGACCAGTACATCTTCATTCATGACGCGGTGCTGGAGGCTGTCACCTGTGGCAACACTGAGGTCCCCGCGAGGAACCTGTACTCTTACATCCAGAGGCTGACGCAGATTGAGCCGGGAGAAAACGTCACCGGCATGGAGCTGGAGTTCAAGGTGAGAAATAACTGATTTACGATCATTCATAAAGCCAATTCACGAGTATGAGGTCATGCTTGACTGGCCTATCTACAGGGGAGAGGTACCTTTTTCTTGCTTCCTACTACTTAGAAGATGAGCCGTCTGAGTTGGATGTAAAAAATAATTTCTAATACTACTATAGGTAATATAACTATAGGTCAGTAATAGGTCACTGACCTATTACTGACCTATATATTAAATACCTATATTAATATAGACCTATAGTAATAGGTCACTGAGCTATTACTGACCTTTATATTAAATACCTATATTAATATAGACCTATAGTAATAGGTCACTGACCTATTACTGACCTATATATTAAATACCTATATTAATATAGACCTATAGTAATAGGTCACTGAGCTATTACTGACCTTTATATTAAATACCTATAGTAATATAGACCTATAGTAATAGGTCACTGACCTATTAGTGACCTATATATTAAATACCTATAGTAATATAGACCTATAGTAAAAGGTAACTGACCTATTACTATGGGTCAGTGACATTCAGCAGGAGAAATCAGTCTCTAAAGATGGTCTTCCTTCCGACTTCACCTTCTTCTTCCCATGTGGAGAAATGGGGAACTGGAAAAGCTCAAACTTTCCAAGATCCTGTACAACAGGGATTCCCTAAAGTGTGGGCCGCGGCCGCCTGGTGGGCCGTCGTGGTACTGCAGGTGGGCCGTGAGAGGTCATTAAAATTAAACAAATATGTTTTAAATCCTCGATCTTTTTTAAATGTGTTTTTAATTACTGTAAAATATTCATGAAATGATTAAAAAAAAACATTAAGAAGTAATAAAACAAACCATTTAAGAGTAATTCTACTGTGATCTTAACTCAGTATAACAAGTGTCACCTTATTTGTCAACATACAAGACTAGAAGCTACGTTCTGAGTTTAATGTAAGGGGTCAACAAATAAAGTGACAAGTGTCACCTTATTTGTTGACCCCTTACATTAAACTCAGAACGTAGCTTCTAGTCTTGTATGTTAACCACAGTTGTGATTAAAGGTTTGGGTGGGCCGCGGAGATTTT
The DNA here is from genome assembly GCA_018398805.1 of Hirundichthys speculiger. NCBI lineage: Eukaryota > Metazoa > Chordata > Actinopteri > Beloniformes > Exocoetidae > Hirundichthys > Hirundichthys speculiger. The sequence goes on from JAGFBZ010000300.1 coordinate 212,069, forward strand.
TCACATTTCAAATTGGGCCTTGGTGTTCTGAAGTTTGGGAATGGCTGCTGTACAAATTTAACCACTCTCCATCATAAAAGCCTTCAAGCGACACAAAGGAACTTCTGCAAATTTTACCTCAGAAAGTCCCCCTGTAAATGTGAAGATTGAGTCACCTCAATGAAAGTCACCTTGCTCTCATTTTCTTCCGTCACTTCTTCCGTCACGACTTTCCTGGGTCTCACCTTTTTCGTGATTGCCACTGTAGCTCTGTAAGCTAGCTTCACCTTATGTCCGCTGCAGTGAAAAACACAGACAAACAACACGTGGCAGACTAGTAACAGTGATACAGAGTTTTACACTTGGTGAAGACCAAGCAAATTAACACAGTATGGGCCTGATTTACTAAGATCCTAAATAAAGAGTACTAAATTGCGTGTGCACTGAAAAAGTTTGCGCGTGCTGTTGTTGTGTGTTTTGCGGGTGATCAACTAAGAATGCTCGCGCAAATGATAACAGGTGCAAACCGCAGTATTTAAATGAGGTGTTGCGTGTCTTACGGTTTGCGCCATGGAGAGTCTGGAAATGAAATTTGACGAGTTGGAGTTAGAGATATTAGTGGAAGAGGCAAATAAACACATTCATGAACTACAGCAAAGACATTTAAACATCACCAAAAGAAACGCAATATGGGAGAAAATCTGCGATAGAATAAATGCAGTTGGTAAGACAAAAAGAACGGCAGATGAGGTTAAAAGAAGGTGGCAAGATATAAGGCAAAGAACTAAAGAAAAAGTGGCCTTTAATAAAACTTCGGCAAACAAGACAGGTGGTTAAGTGGCCGTTGAGAAGTTCAAGCCTCCATAACCGCAGAGCGCTGTCATTACGGAGATGCGTCTCTGCGCGCACCTGTGGCATCAATGAGTGGAGCTGTGGCTGGAGCCGACTCGTCCTCACACACTACTCATTCGTAAAAAAAGTATATGTTTTTTCATAAAATCCATCCATCCATCCATCCATCCATCCATTAGCTTCCGCTTATCCGAAGTCGGGTCGCGGGGCCAGTAGCTTCAGCAGAGACGTCCAGATCCCCCGGCCGCTTCCACCAGCTCCTCTGGGAGAATCCCGAGGCGTTTTTCATAAAATGATGTGGAAATAACCCATTTTATTACAACTGAAATTGTACTTGGGAGGAGTATTTTCACCGGACATTTTGACCGGAGAGATTATAAAATCCCGGACTTCCGCATATTTTACCAGACAAAGTCCGGCAATTACCAGACAACGGAAACCCTGGTGCCTCCTGTGGCAACCTTTTGCTGAATAATACTCGATTTAACATTCAAATAAAATATTTCTCCTTTTGCATGTGCAAACAAATTTACACGAGTCCGAAAGACTCTCTCTCTGCGTATTCTTTGATTTTGGCGATGTTGCCTCCTTGCCACAATAACAGCAGCCATCGGTGCGTAATGCTGGGCAGATTAGCACCTTCCTTTCGAACGTACTAAATACAGACGCAATCACAATCCCCGCAATTCCTTTCAGGGTTGGTAAATCTCATTGCGCGTGGTAAATGGACCTATTTGCATTTTCCCCTCCCAGTATTTTGCGCTTTCTGGCGGGTACGCCCCATATTGATTATTCATCAGGGCAAAAGTACTAAATGAACAGCGTGTGCTATTTTGCTCATTTGAGAGGCGCAGTTCTCTTTGCACGCTGTTAGTAGATCAGCTTGCGCATTGGTTTGCGGGTGGTGTCAAGTTTGCACACGTTTTTACGCACGCAAACCTTTAGTAAATCAGGCCCTATGTGTACATGGAGGAACAGAAAAGTCTGTTTCACAGCCAGGTTACTTGATGAAGCAAAGATTTAATCTAAGCTCAGAGTTACACTTCAGGAAACTGATATCCAAAACACGATGAACTCGATCTATCAAGTACAGCGACTCAATACAAAATAAAAACATTTAAAAACATTTAGCCTTTACATACTAAATGAAAATATTGCTCTTGATTGATAAAATCAAAGCAATTCTCACATTTTAGCAGAGTTTTAAGGCAACGTTCCATGTGGCAGAGAGATGTGATGGGGTTTCCCTCTCAAGTCTGCAGGGACTCAACTGCCACATGTGTGACCCAGCCCCATACAAAAACATTCATTATGGAAGATAATACAATAAAATTGCAGAGTAATAAGCAAAAAGTGGCATCACAATAACAATAATAATTATCAGACGACTACACATACATCGTTAAAGTGGCTAGAAGGTACTTTTGTATTTATCAGCTCAGAGGCTCCTCCTACAGACATGGAGGTCAAATTACACTTCCTCTTGTTGTGTTAGAACTGAAGGAGCTTTTTTAATGAGACGAGAAACGGCTTCAGTTACCAAGGAGAGGAGTCCAGTTGACTTTCTCTCAGGTTTTTTAGCATCACCACAGTAATGATGCCTGAGAATCTTCACCAGCACAGCTGCCATCCACGCTCAGCAAACAGTTTAGATTAAAATTTACCCCTTCACTTTAAAAATCAGCCACACAGTTTCTCATTTATCCCCAGATTAGGGCCTAATCTGGGCTACTGCCAGAGCATGCGGCTCATCTGCTGACAAATTCCACGTGGGCCAGCCATCTTCCAAAGTTCATGAACTGGGGCGTACTGGGGTTTTGGCGTGTGCTGTATGAGCCAGATGTTGCCCGGATTTTATAAGCTAGTTTTGACAGACTGCTGTGAGGGCTGGCGTGGCCTAAAGAAAACCATGTTTGATGAAGGTTTGGCCAAATTTAGGGAGCCACACTCACCTTGAGCCAATGTCATCGGTCAAAGCCAAATACGGGCCACAGAAAACAGCAGAATACGGGCCAAGTGTGGACCAGACATGCTTTGCTCTCTGGGTTTAGACCTAATCTGTAAGAGGACGGTTCTCACCATCAAAGCTAAAGGACTTCATCTGCCAAAACTCAATGGACGTATCAGTCAGAAATTTCCTATCCTCATAACCACTATATGACTTTCCCAGGGATATTAGTGGATATTATGGTCTGCCTTGACAGAGGGTTTCGTATACTCAAGATGGATTTGAAAGGGATCATGGGTTTAGCACCTTTTTAGCTTAAGATAGGAGTTCAGCTGAGGCTTTAGCAAACCATCACAGTTTTGAAGTTTGATCAGCATATGCAGAAAGACAGAATAAAGTAGACCGCAAAGATTTTTTTGGGGAAAAAGTCCTGTTTTCAAAGACTCGTGGTCAGAATTGACAGTCAGAAATACAGGCGCCAGCGCTCCAGCAACGAGAAGGACACCATCAGGGTTATTTTCACTTTATCCTGCTTCGTACATATTTTGTTTACCTCTTCCCAGATTCGATTTCTGCAGACATGTCTGTTCTGGTCGTGTGAGCTATATGGTTTAGATTTTTCCTGGAATGGTTCGTGTCTGCTCAGACGCTCAGAGGGCAAAGTCAACACAAATCGACTCCGCGCAGTCTCCTTCATCCGGACGCCCCAGAATTCCTCTCCTCGTACCCGCGTTCTGCTGCGAGCAACAACGAACCCAGCGTTGTGTTTTTCCAGCGCCGTGCTGATGTGAAACACATGCCAGGGATGTCCCGGTCACGGTATTTCATTTGACTCGATCGCTCGTGGAACACCGCGGGCCGCCGTCTGAGACGGCGCGTCCTCGCTCCATCTGCAAAGCTCCGAGAGCGTGTGAAATTTCTCACCCGCGTCTCCCATCGCATCCCGCAAATAAAATCACAAAGAGCAGAAGAATGCGCGTGAGAAAAGCACCAAACGGAGACTTTTTTTGGCAGCTTTTACTAAACCAGAGCCTCATTAACATGTCGTGTTTTTGTTTCGTTTTGGGGTTTTTTGTTTTTTTTTTTGTTCACCTCAAATAAGGTATTGGCAGATGTCAAATCAGTGAAACATTTTATGTTTGTTTATTGATAAATCCAAGCTGAAGTCGGTACTAATGGCGTTGCTGTTGTTGAGCTGGAGTTTACAGTACCCAGATGAACTGGGGAACTTGTGGTCGGGGGGGGATTTTCCAGCTTAGCTTGCCTGTAAGAAAACAAGGTACTGTTGTTTCTCCCACAGACGATGATGGCCGAGGCTCGGTTCATGAGACCCCATTGTTTCCCTTTCGTCTGCGGTCTCCCTTTGCTTTTTCTCTGTTGTTCTGTCTTTCATTTCAAGCCATGTCATCCAGTGGTCGAGTGAGCGGGGAGACTGTACAGTACGTGCTCACCTCCGCCTGTCTGCACATACATGAACATGTGCGTTTTTAGGGCTTCATTTTGGTAGGGGGTATTTTTTATTTTTTGTTTTTGCTTGGTTCAGGATCAAGTGTGGTTCGCATATGTGAGCTGAGACAGTGTGGGGCCTTGCGGTTTCCTGCGCCCCAACTCTTGATTTCTCCTCGTCTTATTCGACTTATTATATTCCCTCTTCCATTCCCTGCCACGGCCCTCATCTCTCCGAGCTGCCCCTGCTTTGTTTATTCAATCAGAGATGTCTGACTAAATATCCTGAGGCCTGCCGAGTTCAGCTGATCTTCTAATTTCACTTGTCCAGCCTTGCAGAGGAAGACCAGGCCTTCTGTTTTATACATTTCAATGAGGTCCTTGAGGTCTTTCCTTTAATCCATCTTTCCTTTGAGTCTGACATCACTTCACAGGCCCTTATCTACAAATGTAACACGTCAAAAGTGCTTAATATTACCAAAGAAATCTGTATTTATTCGTTTTCCAGCGTCTGGCCAGTGCCAAGGCTCACACGTCTCGGTTCGTGAGTGCCAATCTGCCGTGCAACAAGTTCAAGAATCGGCTGGTGAACATCATGCCCTACGAGAGCACACGCGTGTGTCTGCAGCCAATCAGAGGAGTGGAGGGATCTGACTATATCAACGCCAGCTTCATTGACGGATACAGGTGGGACAGAGCTTAACCGAACATCACTGGTTATCTACCACGGATACACAGGGAAGAAAATGGTTTTTGGATTGTTTTTTTTTTATACCATTACTCTGTATTTGTGTTTGTAGACAGCAGAGGGCCTACATAGCGACGCAGGGCCCACTGGCCGAGACCACAGAGGACTACTGGAGAATGCTGTGGGAACACAACTCCACCATAGTTGTCATGTTAACCAAGCTGAGAGAAATGGGACGGGTATGCTACACACCACACAAACACCACGCACACACTGTAGAAAGAAAAGAGTATGTGACAACTATAAAATCATCCTTGATGCGAACTGGTAGGAGATACAACAGGTATTTACGCTCGTTTGTCCCTCTCTCGATTGAGCTTCTCAACGGCGACTAGATGCACCTTCCGAAGGAAGTGAATGCACTAGGGTGTATATGTGATGTGTATTTGTAATCTTTTATGTGTTTGTGTCTCTCTGTCTGTGTGAACTCTAGGGCTGTAGCACTAATCTCGCGATAGGATACGATACACGATATTCGGCTCACGATACAATATATATCGATATTCATCTTACAATACATTTCCGAAAGATTTTAAAGGGACAAAGTGATTTTGGTGACATCTTGTGAGTGTTCCAATGACTTTGTTTGAATTTATTGAACTGAAAGCATCAATTACACATTATATGGCTGACACGCAGCTTGCAAATGCTGGACAAAATGAATAAAAGATTTGTTGAGAAAAATAGTTTCATTTATTTAAACAGTGCAAATTGTTGCTTGCAAGCTTTTAAAGGTGGGACAAGGAAGTTTTGAAGGAAGCTTAGAAAATTCGATACTTGATAAAACATGGATATATATTGCTGTATCGATAAAATCGCTCAGCTCTAGTGAACTCTGTGTGCAGCTCTGATCTGTGACTGCAAGACAAATTTCTCCCACGGGAGACTAATAAAGTTAACCTTGAACCTTGAATGCCTCCTTGGATGACCAGCTGATGCTGATCCATTCATTCGAATCAGGTGTGCTGAAGCAGGAAAATATCTAAGACATGCGGGGTTTGCGGCTCTCGAGGACTGGAGTTAGAGACCCTTCCGTAGAAGCTTTTCTCATTGAGACGTGTTTGTGATGTGGGACCATCTGACCGTCCTCTGCTCGTCTCCCTCTAGGACCCCTGCTGTAAATATATCTGAGTTGAGGTGGTTATATGAAGAGAAATGGTCAAAGATTCCTTCTGAACATTGTGCAGGTGTAATCCAGACCTTCTCTATGCATTTGCTTGAAGTCACTGCAGCCAAAGAGGGTTCGACCTCCTGTTAACTCCAAAGGCTCATTTACTCGTGTGTAATCAGCTTCAGCGTTGATGTAAGGAGTCACATGTTAGTAAGCAATGGCCTCGTAGGGAAGCAAAATACCAGTTCATCAGGTTTCAGGGCCATTAGTTCTGATGAACGCTCATTTACAGAGGCTCTGTGATGCTTTTACTGTCTTATTTCTGTCACACATTAGTTTCACAATTTTCCAGTGTTCATATAAAATGTGGCCATTTTCAAATAATTACATCGACAAATGTGTAAGTGATCCCTGCGATTCAGCATTTAGGTTTGTTTGTCCATACCATCAGATTTGGCCCACGGGAGCCTCTCTGAAATAATGTGATTCGTTAATCAAAAAGAGCGACAAAAGTAGATCTGAGCTGAATGTCAATGGTGGAACGTTTGATTTTTACCTTTGGGCCTCAGCCTTGTTCTCAAGGCTTTCCCTTGCTGCATTCTGAGGTTTTAGGAATCAAAACTGCCTGCTTAGAGTTTGGAAAATATCCAGTTTCACCTCACTGATGCCACGTTCAGACTGTCTTCAGACTGCCTGGTTTACATGCGTTCTGTATATTTCACATGTTATCATAATAAAGGACCTGAATGGCTCCTGCAGAGACTATGAGCTTAAAATGAACATAAAAGCTCTCTTTTAAGTTTCCAAAATGATATCTTCAAATTATCTTGACTGCATGCCAAAAGGTATAGAGAAAATATTTAATAAAGTGGGAATTATAACAAGTTTAATTAAAAAACAACAATATACTCTGAAGAAAATTTTAGCTGAAACCAATGCAAATTAAAAGGTTTTAGGTTCGCTCGTGCACATCATGATGAAAGCTCAGTATGTTATATCAGAAAAGTTCATTTTCAATTGACTGAATTACAGTGGAATGCAGCCATCATTACTCTTGACCTTTGCTCTCATGGTGGGGGGGGGGGACTTTTCAATTCAATTCAGTTTAATTCAATTCAATTCAATTTTATTTGTATAGCGTCTATTACAATGCAAACTGTCTCTAGGCGCTTTTCAGAGACCCAGAGCATGACCCTCGCATAACTATATAAACAGATGTAGGCAGCAACACTGAGGTGGTCAGCGGATTGGACTGCTGCTCAGCATGTTAGTTTATATCCCAAAGACAACTACACACAGGGCAGAGGTAAATGCTGGGATGGTCAGAGGATGGATTGTTCACCCACTAATAGGGAACGTGAGCTGAGATTAGACCGTCGTGAGACAGGTTAGTTTTACCCTACTGAGGATGCGTTGTTACCTCCGCCAAGGAGGTTACGTTTTTGCCGGCGTTTGTCTGTCTGTCTGTGTACAAGATGGTATAAAGGTTTTTTTTTCTCCCTACGTGGGAGTTTTTTACCTGCCATTATCATTGATTGGATTTAATGATATAATCTTAGTTGATGATATTTGCTCGGGGGTCATGCTCTGGGTCTCTGTAAAGCGCCTAGAGACAATTGTCATTGTAACAGACGCTAAATAAATAAAATTGAATTGAAATTGAATTGAAGATAACTCAAAAAGTTATGGATGGATTTTGATCAAATTTTCAGGACTTGTCACAAATGTGAAAAGGAAGAACTGATTTCATTTTGGCTGTGAACCGGAAGAAATCCTGGATTCTGGATCACTTTCAAATTTTCAATAACATTGCGGTCAATGGGGTCAAAAATTTTGTTTCTCAATATCTCCGTTAATTATCAGCCAAAACTCATGAAATTTGACTCAGGGATTGACAATGGGAATCTCTATCAAATTTCAAAGGCTGATCCACATCTGATCCAGATCTGATCCAGAAGGCAGATTTTATCGCAATCTGTAAATCGCTATATGGGGGAATCTGTTGCTCTTGGCAGAGGTCTGCGCTCTCCGAGTGCTTTTCTAGTTGTAATAGTAATCCTGCTCATCTCATCATGCTCACATCTTTTCTTTGGTGAAAGCAGCTTTTTCATGTGTGTAGCTACAAAACCTGGATTAAGTGTTTGTTTTATGGCTAATGATGAGTAGCGTTGAAGAGAAAATGTACCCAAACGTGAAAAGAAAATGATAAATGTTTGGTATTATTAGGCACTGATTATGTACACACTGTCGTGGCTGGGTTATTTTTCATTCAGGTCTTAGTTTATCCGCCGTAAGTTTGTCCCAAAATGAGGTTTGAATTTCTCCAGCCGTAGAAACATTTTCGTGATAACACACCTGCTTACACACTGAATCGTCCAAATGTGATGCAGAGCTCTGAAGAGAAGGCTTCTCTGCTATAATCTGCAGGAGAAATGTCACCAGTACTGGCCTGCAGAGCGCTCAGCCAGGTACCAGTACTTTGTGGTGGATCCCATGGCTGAGTATAACATGCCCCAGTACATCCTCCGAGAGTTCAAAGTGACCGACGCCAGGGTGAGTCATCGATTTGCCTACGTACTCATGTTTGTGAGAGGAGCACTTCTGGATTTAAAGGGACTGACGCCCATTCCTTCCTTCCAGGACGGCCAGTCACGGACAGTTCGTCAGTTCCAGTTCACCGACTGGCCAGAGCAAGGAGTGCCAAAGTCAGGGGAAGGATTTATCGATTTTATTGGCCAGGTGCACAAAACGAAAGAACAGTTTGGCCAGGATGGACCAATTACGGTGCACTGCAGGTAAGACGTAGCCTTCCTTTAAATACTTAAACATTTCATATATCATTTATGCTGGAAATGATGGTAGTGGAGCGGTGGTCAACCAAGATTAGCCAGTTAATCTAAGATGCACAGATGTGGACTCTTCTGAGAAATGTGGAGCACTCAAAAGGCATTTACTTTACTCAATAAAAGGGGGGGGGGGGGGGGGGGGGGGTGTGTGTGGGGGGGGGGGGGGGGGTACAGTTAAAACACTCCAAGGCAATCAGTCACTAAGAATGTCTGAATTCAAAAGAGCTTTTCAAACGGCTTGTAAGAAATAGCTTCAAGGTCAACTAGGGGTGAAGTATTGGTAAGGACCTCGCAATACGATATGTATAATGATACTGAGGTCACGATGCGATATTATCACGATATATTGCGATATTCTGGCCCAGTTAATATCAAAATTAAAAGTAGAGATGAAAAATCAAGTTGCTGTATATGTTCATCAGATGATATTGATCATTCAGAGGACAAATTGAGTCAAAACTATTTGCTTCAAAACAACCTATTTATTGTTTATTATTAGTGTTTTTTCACATTTAAGTAACATTACAACATACTGACAGCATTGTAACCACTGTAAGTGAGAACATGAAGGATAAAGTACCTGAGTTACTGACAATGCACAAAAATATAAAAAAAATAATTTCTCCTATTTTTCCTGAATTTCACAATGCGTCTAATACATGAATTTTCCTAAAGAATCGATATTAGCTGAAAAAAATCGATATTATATTGGGCAGCCGAAAATCGGGATATACAGTGATCTCTTATTTTTCGCGTTATTAATGTGGACCGGTGCCCCACCGCAAAAATCAAAAATCCGCGAACTGGAGCCGGAGCCACCCCGAGCCTAAATAATGTGTTTAAAATATGATTAAAAACCACAAAAAGAAGCGAGGCACTGCAGCGAAACAAGACAAAGGCTCAACTGTGGTCTTTCTGTTACCTTCATAGCCTCTGGTCTCTGAACCGTAGTAAAGAAACTGCTGGTATTGTGCTATTTTTGGCTCGTAATTAACAGCTAACATGCTAACAATAATGACACACACACTACATTACCCATAAGGCCACGTTCTTGAAGTGGCCAGGCTGGCTCACAACATTTCTTTGCTGTGAGAGAATGCGCAAACATCCTGTGATGTTTCTGCAATTCTTTTCTTGATTTTTATTATATTATATATTTCAGAAAAATCTGTGAATAACTAAAACCGTGGAACTTAAACCGCAAATTGGCAAGGGATAACTGTATTGCCAGATCGATTTTTTTTCACACCCCTAAAGTCAACATATCAAATGTTGAAACAGAGAAATTGTAGTGGTTTTGAAAAATATCAGCCCTCTTTGAATTTGGGAACAGCCATGGATCAGTGGATATAGTTGGCATGTTCCAACCATAAAGGTGATTTCCCAGCCCCTTCAGTCTCCTTATACACACACTGAGCCTCACATCCCTCTTGCTATGTTGAAAGACTTGAGAAAGGGACATTAGCACCCACCGCCGCCAAGCGTGGGTTCTTGTCTGCAGTGGTGGGTCAGTTTGCTCAACCCACCAGCCCCTGTGGCCGGTGTATAAAACAAATAGTCAAACAAATAGTAACCAAGCACTCCTTTCTCACATCCCACAGCTGAGGTTGTATCCAATGACCATCTATTTCTCCCTGACATTTTACAAGAGACACAGTGGGATACCACCAAAAAAAAAAAAAACCCATATAGAAACCTTCAGTCGTTGTCTACCTCTTTATATAAAATAACGTGGCATTACATAGAAGGAAGTGGAAAGATGTGCAGGGCTGGAAGGGAAGCGAATCCTGCAGCTGGTTGACTTTGTTCTGTTGGGCGTACCACCAGTTTGCTTCTGAATCGAGTCAAACGAATAGCTGGAAATGAGGAGTTATTGTTGGGACGAGGAAGCTCACGGTGGAGGCGATTAAAGAGAAAGTGCCGCGTTCAGGTAAAGAAAACCTCCCGGGCCAGGAAACAGCTGCCATGCGTTCCTCTGAAACTCTAATCCTGCAGTGTGCCTTCTGCGCGCAGGAGAGAGGATTTTCAGTCAAATGTTGAATATTTAAATGTTAAGTAACTGCCTTCAAGTAAGTTTCTTGAGCTCTTAGTTTATTGAAATAAAAGTGCTTTGATATGGTTACAAAAAAAAAGACATTGTGGTTGGTGCGTTTTCAAATGTAGCCGCTACTCTGGCAGGTGGACACAAAATGAATTTCCAACCCTTCGGTCTGGGGCTTGTCTGGCAAACTGCCTGCAGACCCAAAAGCATCAATCTTGCTTTCATCAGTCCACAAAATGTAGCTGCATTTCTTTATAGGCCCGCCAGCGTGCTCTTTGGCAAACTGTGACCTCCTTCAGCGCACGCGGGGGCTTCTGGGGGATTCTTGCTGATAGCTTGGGCTCACATTGACGTCTTGTAACTGTTACAGCACTCACAGGTAACTTTAGACCAGGGATGTCCAGGTCCCAGTCCCGTTTCCCTGCCACAACACATCTGATTCAAATAAACGCATCACCCTCAGCTTGTCATCCAGGTCGGCGCAAGTCTGTTAGCGACCCATAATTTGAATCAGGTGCGCTCAGACGCCAACCAGACTTTTCTGAACAGCTCAATAGTCCTTCAGTCTTCGCTTTCTGTAAAGCAGGGGTGTCAGACTCATTTTCACTGAGGGCCACATCAGCATCATGGTTGCCATCGAAGGGCCAGATTGACAGCATGGATATAACAAAATGCAATGGAAATCTAAATAAATTAAACTACAGCTCGTTAAATAACGGTTTCTGTATTTATTATGTATTCAAGTGTCAAATATTTAACTCATTGTTATATTAAACTCGGGGTTTGTGGTTGTAAACCTGCTCTCGCACAGGTGATGGTTAGAAGCAGAAGCGGTTCTTTGTTTTTCTTGCAGGCTAAATTTAGCATACTTAGCTCCGTGTTTGCTGTCAAAACGCCGACGTAGATTATGTTCTTTCACAACTGACACAGCCTCATTACACAAAAGACAGGTCTACTGTTTCTTCACCTTGAGATACAAACTTGTATTTGTTTTCCCATCGTGCATGGAGCTGCCTTCCTTGTGCATCAAATTTTATTTTCTTGGACATGTTGAGGTTAGTTTGTAGATGTTTTTCATAAGTTCATCAGTTCTGAAAATCGTCTTGATGTCTTGCTCATAGTTATATACTGTTATTGTTGTGGGTTACGAAAAAATGCATTATGGGAGATGCAGTTTATTGTCAATATGAGCTTTAGAGTGGCATAAGTTTATTTTAAGTCTTAAAATATTGATTTAAAATTTAAGCCAATAATGCACAAGCTCTCGAGGGCCACATACAATGATGTGGCGGGCCACACTTGGCCCGCAGGCCTTGTGTTTGACACATGTGCTGTAAAGTATTAAGCGTTCCCAATGTATATGCACACCAAGTCGGTGTTAAAACGGCTGTACGAGCACCGGCAACATGATTTAAGGACGCTGTGACAGGGGCATCAAGACTGGAAAACCTGTGTGATTCTTAGAAAGACATTGCTGGCAACTGCCTGGCACCATGATTTATAAAAGGAGCATCCCGGAGGGGCTGAGTATTTAGTCGGAGGTGGGAAATGTGTGGGCAGAAGGTTCAGCAGTTCTGAGATGCTGTTTCTCAGCGCAAAGTCGTGACAAATTTGACTTCGTCATTTCTAGTTAAGGATGTCATTAAAAGATTGATAATCTTGTAACGTACAAGGCCAAAAAAAAAAAAACTGTCCTGAATGAGCTGCATTCATTAAAGAAAAAAAAACGACAGGCTGAAGAGAGCACCGTTTAATGAATCAGCACAGATGGCGTGAGTAGCGTGCACTTCTGCGAGGACACCGTCGGTGCTCATCAATATATATAGGAGCTTTAGAGCAAGAACTGCTGCCATCCACAGTCTCCTCATACAGATCACCTCATGAAAGCTGACGAGGGGTGAAAGCAATCAGCTGACTGATTGGCGCTTCTTGACAGTGAATCACGAAAGGTGGCGGCTTCACCCGCGACTGATGAGTGGGCACCAAATAGAATCAGGTGTAAGACATTTTCTCCTATTCCCAAAAAAAAAAAGGATAAGCTGAAGTCCCTTGGGCATTTCTTCTGCATCTTACTCATTACGTGCGTTTACATGGGAAATTTAATTCCTCTTTAATTCAGAATTAAAATTAAATCTGATTTAAAATGATTAAAAATGACAATGTAAACACTTAATTCCGAATGAAAATGTCCATTCCGAATTAAACTTTATTCCGAAGTAAGTGGCTGGTTTATTCTGATTTTAAATCCAAATATTCCTGTATACACATACAGTCATGGAAAAAATTATTAGACCACCATTTTTTCTTCACTTTCTTGTTCATTTTAATACCTGGTACAACTAAATGTCATCATGTGACTAAAACAAACACTTGATGTGAAAACTTAAGTGATTTAGGTTATAATCAAGAAAACCATGGAAAATGGTAAGATATCAGCTCTTAAATAAAACTCTTATGAGCAATCTTTGTGGTTATCGTTATGTTTGTCCAAACAAATGTACCTTTAGTTGTACCAGGCATTAAAATGAACAAGAAACTGAAGAAAACAAGGGTGGTCTAATCATTTTTTCCATGACTGTATATAGATTCATGTATACACTCATTCCTGTTTAAATTAATTCCGGTCTTTCTCCGCATGCTCGTTCCCTTGCCCGTCTGTCGCGATGACGCTTATATTCCGCGCTGGGGTTGTTTTCATCGACAAAATCATCGACACGATGTTGTCGTGCTACTGCTTCAAAATAAAATCAAAACAAATCCAAAAAGGATGCTAATAATGTAGTCCTCCATGTTGTTGCTAATCGAGTAAGTTTGTTTTCTTTCAGTAGACGTAAATACGTAAAGACGTAAAGATGTCCGCCCCCCTATCCAATCAGAACCCTTCCCAACCCCCAGACCTTAAGCGGAATTGGATAAAGCCGATTAAACGTGTTTCCATGTAAACCTCAATTCGGAATTACTATTTCCATGTAAACTCGAAGGAAAATAGTTTCATTCTGAATTATTTCATTCGGAATAATTAATTCTGAATTAAAAAACATCATGTAACTGAGGCCATTGATCCACCCTGAAGTGACCTTAAACATCCGGACCACCGGCGCTATTCACGCTTGTGTCAGTAAGTCACAACGATTCCAGATGCTCCCATCGACTGCGAAAGAGCTAAAGTACTAAAAAAAAAAAAAAAAAAAAAAAGTACTTGGAATTTCGAGGGAATTTTAGACTTGGATCAAACATATAAAATTAAAAAACGGGCCACAGAACTGAATTTGTTTGATAATTGAGGACTGGACTTTCTGTTGTCATTACGCATCTGTGCCACTAGATGGAGCTGCACTGAAGTAACCAGTAGAGAACAGCAGGACCAGTGAACACATGGAGCAGATCTGATGGAACATGGAGGAATGACGTCGAAAGTTTTGTTGCGGTCCAGAATATTTTTTTTTTTAGACAGAATTGTTAATATTGCTACCCGAACTGTAAAGTACACTGATTTTTAATGTTCCTCGTGTCTGTTTTAGCCGGAAGCTACTGTCTTCCGGTTCCGCAGCAGCCAGTAACAGACTTTTCAAAACAAAAACGTGTGAGCAACATGCGTTAACGCGCGATACAATGAATGTCGGCGTTAATAAATTAATGAGTTAACGCGATAACGCGTTAACTTGCCCAGCCCTAATATATATATCATAGGGATGGTACTCTGTAAAATACGGTATGGTTCGGTACGACCTGCACGGGACACGGGGCAACACGGGCTTTTATGTCCCGCGGTTTTTATGTTCCAATCATTTTGCATTGGACTTGCACGTGAGCGTGCGTGCCTTTTATGCCATTTGGACTCGCATGTTGGCGCGTAAAAGAGCGCGCCGACATGCGAGTTGCGCTTTCCGCAAACTCGGTATCTTGCGATCGCGGGTTTAGGGTATCCGTATCGAAACCGTGACCCCAAAAACCGCGGTACGGACAGTACCGTAAGCCACCTGTACCGTTGCACCCCTAATATATCAGGCAACACTGGGGAAACGTGTACCTTTTGACAGCTCTCCTGAATGCTTGACAGTCACACATAACACCTTGTCTGGGCTCCACGAGCCTCTTTCCTCACACCCCTCCTTGTTTTATACATAAATGCACTCTACATCCACTTAGTGCTTTCATTTCTGCAGTCACACCATGATGGATGCACGTGGGAGCAGCGTCCAAGAAAGCGTGCCCAGTAGTAATTGTGGCGAAGCTTGGAGGTTACGCTACTGAGGCACCTCAGCTCCCAAACACAGTTAATAAATTACCCAAATTAGGTCACAGAGCAACTGCGAGGAACTTCTTTATTTGGTGGTGAAAACGAGACCGCAGGGCGTAGTAGTTCAGAGAATGCAGCTCTGAATGTTTCTCCGTCCCGACAGCGCCGGCGTGGGGAGGACCGGCGTGTTCATCACCCTCAGCATCGTGCTGGAGAGGATGAGGTACGAGGGAGTGGTGGACATCTTCCAGACAGTCAAGATGCTGCGCACTCAGAGACCCGCCACTGTTCAGACAGAGGTGAGCCTCCCTGCGGTTTTTCCAGCTAGCGTCGTCGTTTCCGTCTTTCCGATACTGACTCTGTGTTCTTTCCCTCCCCCCCCTCAGGACCAGTACCAGTTCTGCTACCGGGCCAGTCTGGAGTACCTGGGAAGCTTTGATCACTATGCAACATAAACCCAGTCGTCTGTCGTGCCACATTCAACCTAGTGCTCCTTTTTTGTAGTGTCACAGGCAACCTGAACGAAGCGCACTAGGCTGCGACGTGTGCACGAAGATTTTTGCCACCACATGCAGAGTTTAAAGGGGGACCATCGGCTTATCCCGTACCCAGAAGCAGCACCTCTAACTGAGCCATAGCAACCTGCTTGACGAGGGCGTTTCCTTCCGCCCTCGGCCCAAACAAACGCACCCGTGGGTCAGTCCGAAGAAGCAACTTCAACCACTGTTCCAATCAGAATACTTGATCAAGTATAGGTTTTTTTTGTTTTAATTTGTTTTCGTGCTCATTGTGAACACCCAGATTGCTTTTGCGTTGTTCGGGTGTGGAACTCTCACCTCGTCCATCACCAGTGTAGCATCACCAAAACTAAAGTACAGGACCAAGCTACGGCGTTTTTCTGTCACGGGAAATTCTGATTTTTCTTTTTTTTTTTCTATCATGGGAAGAAGCGCGGAGGAGGAAGTCTACGAGTCCATCTCACGGACGCCTCGTAGGCTGGGAACTCAGAGCTGAGACTTTTGAGCACCAGAGATTTGCCAACAGGAGACTAAAAACACAGAGCACGCAGTATTAAGACAACAATGAACACACGTTGGGGAAAAAAACACAGAAAAGTGTTTTTTTTTTGTTTTTTTGGCTGGTTTATTTTAGAAACAGACTTTCGTTTCTCACGAATAAAAAGGGGGGAGATTTCTACTACAGAGTAACACCACCAGTTCAACCTTACGCTTCACGGTTTAAATACAGGAAGTACAGGAGAGGTTCATGATGCATACCACAAAACATTATTTAGTTTTCTAGAAAGATTCATGACTATTTTGTTTTTACAAGTTTATGATTTTTTTTTTTTTTGTCCCCACTGACTATGAAAAAGCAAGGTTCTATTTCCTTTTTTTTTTCTTTTTCTGTGTAACCCAATGAACTGTAGCCATTTTTTTAAAGTGTACAATCAAATCTAGTGTGGAGAATTTTCACAACTCTACAAAAAAAAAAAAAAAAAAAAAAAAAAAACGCCACAGTTGAGTGTCAATTTCCTTGTGTCCTCCACCCACTCTCTTTCTAAACCACTCACACGTCTGGCATGCACACGGGCTCGTCCACCTCGACGCTTTCTTGCCCGCGGCGTCGGCGGCCTGAAGAGGACGACCACCGCGGTCCCGGTATTCACGCTGCTGCTGCTGCTGCTGCTAACAGGAAGTCCCGACAGCAACACAAACCCCGCCGAGTCGTTCTGGGCGTGTGCTGATGGGAACACAGGTGTGGAGAGTATTTATGTGATGTATGTGGGGGGGGGGGGGTTCTCAAGCAGGGAGTGAGAAAGGGATGTAGAGAAGGGAAGGGGTGTGGGACAGGGGTGTCGGGGCGGGAGGGACAAATTTCTCACTGGAATGCTCACCGTAGACTTTTTCTCTCTGTCTTATTCAGTGTGCAATAAATAGATGTATTATATATTTTTGTGTCAAGTCACTAACTGCAGTTATATGCCATGATGATGATGATGATGATGGTGATGGTGATGGTGCATCATTTTTCCAGACACGAGGATGTTACACTTGGTCACCGCCACCGTTTATTATGTCCAGACGGAGGATTAAAACCTCTGACCTCGTAGGATCTTTAATCATGTCACAGCTCCAGTAGATGATGTCATCCCTCTGTGTGTCACGGGCAAGCAACGAATGACCCAACTCATATTTCAAAACAGCATCTCTTAAGTATTTTGATTTTAGATTTCTAGTGCCTTATATTACACGCCTATTTTGATAAAGTTACTTTAAAGGCTTTTTGTGTATTTTATGTACGTATGCTTGTACATATGTGATCTGAATGTCTGTGTATATGATTTTTTTTGTTAGGTTACAGTGCGTGAAATTATTTTGTGCATTCTGTTTTCTGGCTGTGATATTGTAAATTGAAGGCTCCGTGCAGGCTGGATGGCTGTACTCGTTACTTTAAACCCGGCAACTGCATCCTCGTATCTCCAGCGGTTACGCGTAAAATTTCACGTGAGGCTAACTTGCGGGTAAATCTGCTGCAAAAGCATGAAAGCAGTGGGACAAAAGCCACTTTTGCACAGAGATTGCGGCATAAAGACGAACTGCAGGATCCCTACTTCATTCCGCCTCCGCACTCTAGCTGTGCAGTCACGGCGATGCCGTGAAGGCGCAATATTCCCTCCCCCAGTGTGCTTCTGCCTTCACAAAGCGTTGGTGTTCTGCAGTCCCTGCCCCCGAACCGGGTAACAGAGTTCGTAACACGGCCCGCCCGGCCGGCGTGCAGCTCTCCAAACCACTGTGGCTGAAAACCCGGCGGTTTTTAACGTTTGTTACGACAGTGGACGTGAACCTTACCGTCAGGCAGCTCTCCCTGCGACGGACTGATGTGAATCTGCGCAGAGTTCGCCGCCGTCCTCACGCCCCTGGTCGCACCTTTCCGCATTGCCGGTTTACGCGGCACTCATTTCAGCCGCCCTGATGGGTCTTGTGCCATTCACAGTGCACGTCAGGGGCAGAACAAACTAGGCGTACGAAAGGGGTTCAAGTTTGTGTTCGCCTCATGGAGACTTCGCTTTTCCCGCCATGAAACTTTGGCCCCACTTAGCAACTTTGACAACCCGGCTCAGAAAATTCCTGCTAGCTCAGCTGTGCAAAAATCTATATAAAGCAGAATGGACAGTAGAGCTCTTTGTTCAACTAAACAAAAATGACAAAAAAAAAAAAATCCCAACACACATTAGGAGTACGCTTATGTAACCCGCTGGAAGCCCTTCATCCTGACTCAGTCGGGCCGCTCATCTGTGTCGAGATTTGTGTTTGTTTTCCGATAACAACAAAGGCTAATGGAGATGTTTTGGTGCTAACAACACACAACGGACGTCATGTAAAAAATATAACTCCATTAACGCTTGACCACACAAAGGATGGTCGACAGTTTTCCACCGTTACGTTAACCCCGTCGTCGTTTTTGTATGCATGGTACCACTTTTGAGATGCCCCTTTGGTCGCACCGGTTATGGGAAGACTTGCACTTTTTCTCTTCGTACTATGCACTAATACTAGCATCTTATTATCTCTGATAGCCCCCCCACCCCTAAAAAAAAGGAGTCTTACTTGAACTCGTGAAGTTGGATCCCGTTGATGCTCACGTGGTTGTGTATATGTAAATAACACAGAACACAGAGAGTAATTGAAATGCTTAAATAAATGGATAAATAAATAAACTAAGTATAAAGGTAAGGACTGAAGAGAAATTTATTAGATATACAGAGTGATATAATAAAGGGATGCACCTGAAATCACAGTTTTACGGCACAGCAGTATGTGCAATACATCACATTGTGGATTTGTCGTACCACAAGCAAGAAGTTTCACGAAATCGTGTTCTGTTTTACCCCCAAATGTATCATGTAGATGGATAAAACTGGAGTTTATAAAATTGTATAAAAATGAAAATATAGTGTGTTACTTGGATCAGTTACCTCCAATTGGTCTGTATATGTAAACTTTCTTTAGTTTTTTTTTTTTTTTGTTCGTTTGATTTGTTTTTCAGCTCTGAGTCAACAAGTGCTTTTTATTTTCTTACATTGGTTCGATCGTGTGAAAACTGAAAAAAAAAAAAAAAAAAAAGGTCTGTATGGATTTCTGTTCTTTATCGACACAAGTTTCATTTGTTACAAATAAACTCAAGTGAAAAAAAGTGTTACTGTTGTCATTTCTGAACGATAATATGTTAAAGCAGAGCCAAATTAAAAAAAATTAATAACAAAACCAGAATATTATTTGAGGGTTTTAGGGATGGAAGACGTGTTTTACATGTTTTTGTCCAGGTACATCTGCAACCACAATTTCAAACGATCTGAGTCATTCAGTGTAAATAAATCAAAAGCAGAATACATTGATTTCTTTTTAACAATAGAACATAAAAAACATCACATATTGAAAGTGAAACATTTTACGACTTCTTAAAAAGTTTTAGGCCATTTTGAATTTGGTGGCAGTGACGTGTCTCAAACACGTGGTAACGTGGACGTGCAGACATGTGATTCCCTCCTACAGCGTCCTCCAGTAATCCCAGTACAACCAGACAGGATCACCACTGCTCTCGCAGTTATTGTTAATCTCTTCCTTACCGAATTTACAGGAACGTAGCCTGGAATTTCACGTGAGGTTCAGCACGTTGATATTCTTCCCGGTTTTGTCCTCAGTGTCCGCGCTAAATCGGCGTCTTCAAAGAGCCCCAAAAGCAGCGGAAACGACCGGTTTGGGCCGGTGCTGCCCCCCAGTGGAGACCAGCGGCTAACATGCCTGGATAAGACAAGGGTGTCAGACTCATTTTCACTGAGGCCCACATTAGCATCGTGGTTGCCCTCGACAGCATGAATGTAACAAAATGCAATGTAAATCAAAATAAATTAAACTGCACCTTATTATAATGTTGAATAACTGTTTCTGTATTCATTATGTATTAAAGTTTCAAATATTTAACCCATTTTTATATTAAACTGAGGTTTTGTGATTGTAAACCTGCTCTCGGACAGGTGATGTATACAGAGTCCGCTGCCATGGTAACGGACTCTGTAAACATCACTCAGAGTATCCATTACCTTGGCGATTCTTTGTTTTTCATGTAGGCTAAATTTAGCATACCTTAGCTCCGTGTTTGTTGTCAAAATGCCGACGTAGATTATACTCTTTCACGACTGACACCGCCTCACTAAAGACATACTGTTTTTTTCACCTTGAGGTACAAACTTGTATTCGTTTTCCTGTCGTTCATGAAACTGCCTTCCTTCCTTGTGCATCAATTTCTCTTTTCTTGGACAATGTTAAGGTTAGTTTGCAGAGGTTTTTCTTAAATCCATCAGTTCTGAACATCATCTTGATGTCTTGCTCATGGTGAGATACTCTTATGTTGTGTGTGACGAAATGCATTGTGGGAGATGTAGTTTATTGTCAATTTGCGCTTTAACGCGGTGTAAGCGTATTTTACGTCTTGAAATATTAGTTTAAAATTTAAGCCAATAGTGCACAAGCTCTTCGAGGGCCACATAAAATGACGTGGCGGGCCACATTTGGCCCACCGGCCTTGTGTTTGATACATGTGGAATAAGAGATGTCTTTCACATATAAAGAAAGAAAAACACTCCAGAATTTTAACATTTCATCGTCTTCAGAACATTATATTCTGAGAATCACTCGGGACAAGGCTGAAAGTCAGCACTGGATGTCTATGGTTTTTGGACCAACAGGGCTGACTTCATTAAAAATGGGCTCGATTCTGCAATGGAAATCACTGCATGCGTTCAGAAACGCTCCCGGGAAAATATTGCCCGGATCCCCAATCACAGAGACCAACTTTGTTCCAACCCCATGACATTTTTGTAACTTTTTATTCCAACAGTGTCACGGCTATGTTTCTCCTTGGAAGGTACTTCAGTAACAGAGCTGAAAGAAGCGCCTGTGTGAATTGGTGATTTATAAAGTTATAACGGGCCATGAGGATGGAGACAAACTCTTGCCCCTCGATGAAGTCGGCCAGCACGTCCTGGAGATGGTGATTACGAGCCGGTTGTCGGATCGCCGAGCCAAAAAACTTCAAGACTCTGGCTACAGATGGTGGCTTGGTGGTTAGCACTGTTGCCTCTCAGAAAGAAAGTTACGAGTTGAGATCCCAGCTGGGCTCTTTCTGTTTGGATGTTGCATGTTCTCGCTGTGTTCCTGTGAGTTTTCTCCAGCAGGTTCTGGCTTCCTCCCACAGCCCAAAACTCAACTATGGATGGGCTCCAGTAGATCAACATGACCCTGAATGGGATTAGGCAGATGTACATGTATTTTCCTTATTTTTCGCAGTTAACAGGGACTGGTGGCCCCCCCACGACGATCAAAATCCGCGAACGGGAGCTGGAGCCCCCCGAGCCTAAATAATGTGTTTAAAATATGTTTAAAAACCCCAAAAAAGTAGCGAGATACTGCAGCGAAACAAGACAAAGGCTCAACTGTGGTCTTTCTGTTACCTTCACAGCCTCTGGTCTCTGAACCGTAGTAAACAAACTGCTGGTATTCTGCTATTTTTGGCTTGTAATTAGCGGCTAACATGCTAACAACAACAAAAGAAATAGTCCGGTTTTCCCTGCATGGAACGGGTACTTTATTCTGGCACTGCAGGAACTTGTAACATCACACAGGTTGTATTGTTGGGCTCCTGTCGGTTAACAGAGAATGTAAATCTATACACGCTGGGCTGCTGTTGATGCTCACTACACTTTTCATCTAACCCCGTTTTCTTCTGCCGTCCCATGACACACACACTACATTACCCATAAGGCCACACCATTACCACACCATACCTTCTTAAAGGGGCGAGGCTGGCTCACAACATTTCTTTGCAGTGAGAGAACGCACACAACATCCTGTTATGTTTCCTGTGAGTTTTTTCTTGATTTTTTTTTTTATTATATTATATATTTCTCCCCTGCAGAAATTATATTATATATTTCTGCCCTGCACATCTTAGATGATTCCCTGGTTCAGCACACCTGATTCAAACGAATGGGTTATTAACAGAGCTGTACGGTAAACCATGTTGCCTTGCTTACCAACCTGGAGGACCTAACACCTCTTGCAGCAGCAGAAAAACCCCAAATTCCAGCGGCAATGGCCACTTCTGTGAAACAAACAGGTAGAAACTTTAATTTATGCAGCACTGCATTTTATTATGTCCTGCCTGAATAATGCTTGACAGGAACACTAGAAACGTATTGCTGGTCTTGGACCGCACCAGCACGTATTATTATGCTGTGATCTCTGTGTGAAAAAGCAGCTCGTCTCGCCATCCTACCGGGCAAAAAAGAGGCCGCATGTGAGCGCGATCCAAATACGCTGCCGTCTTTTCTTGACCAAAGTTCATTACAGATGGACTGAGGTAAAGCTGAAAACTGAACTGTAAGATGAATCGCAATTTAC
This sequence comes from Hirundichthys speculiger, assembly GCA_018398805.1. Taxonomy (NCBI): domain Eukaryota; kingdom Metazoa; phylum Chordata; class Actinopteri; order Beloniformes; family Exocoetidae; genus Hirundichthys; species Hirundichthys speculiger. The sequence goes on from JAGFBZ010000300.1 coordinate 234,743, forward strand.
TATAACTGCAATTTGAAATTCTCTTGCAAGCCATGGACACCACGTCCACCTGACTAAAAGAGGAAAGAGCTCATCCAGGTTGTTCATCATCAGTCAGGTTCAAATCCTGCTTCTCTGGTGGCGTGGATGGTGTGGCTGCGTTACTGTCTACTGGGGTGAGTATTGGCAAGGACCTCGCAATACAATATGTATCATGATACTTGGGTCACGATATGATATTATCACAATATCGTGATATCACGATATATTGTGATATTCTACCCAGTTAATATCAAAATTAAAAGTAGAGATGAAAAATCAAGTTGCTGTATATGTTCATCAGATGATATTGATCATTCAGAGGACAAATTGAGTCAAAACTCAAAACAACCTATTTATTGTTTATCATTAGTGTTTTTACACATTTAAATTTTAAACAATTTAAATGTGAAAATTAAACAATTTTCCTAAAAAATTGATATTAGGAACTGAAAAATCGACATTATATTGGGTGGCCGAAAATCACGATATATTTCCAAATCAATTTTCTTTTCACACCCCTACTATCTACCAACCCTGGTCCTTGAGAATCACAACCCTGCGTGTCTTAGATGTTTCCCTGCTTCAGCGCACCTGATTCAAATGAACGGATCACCATCAGCTTGTCATCCAGGTCTGTTAATGACCCATCCATGTGAATCAGGTGCGCTGAAGCAGGGAAACATCTAGGACATGCAGGTTTGTGGCTCTTGGGGACCGGGGTCAGCCTCCCCTGGTCTATAGAATGAGCTACTTGCGCATCTGGAAAGGAAACATCAGCGTTGAAAGGAATATATACAACTTTTCAACTGGGGAAATTGAGGAAACTTAAGATCCGGAGCCCTTGAGCAGCTCTCAAAAAAGGATGCAGGATTTGGTGTGTTTTAGCCTTCCTGTATAAATTAAGCCACCTCTTGTGTGTGTTAAATCATAGTTTTCCAGTGTCACTCATGCAGAAAGTCTCTGGACTGACTTCTAACCCTATTTTCCGCCCATTTAACTGAGCCACAAAGCAAGCAAAAACACTGATGTCATTAAAAATTAATGTGTGGTCTCGGATGTCGGTGTACATAATGTGCTGACAAGAAGGATTTCTCATCTTTCTCTCCCGACAGCAGCCCTGGCATGACCATCACAACTTCACAGAAGTAAGACTTTTTGCATGGTGGTAGAAATATATCCAGCTGGTATGGCAGCAAGAGTTGTTTATGTAAATGTTTAAATTTCGACATTGATGTAACGTTTGCCCAAGCACAGCCCTAACATGATCTTTTATAGTAGCATAAATGGGTACCTTACCCAAAATACTGTCTTCACATAACATGAGTCATGTAGGTGAAGGAGCCAAAAAGGGAAACAAAAGTCTTGATATGAGCTTCTCGTTCCAAACTTCGATCACAAACTACAATCATAACAACTGCAGATCATAGATGTTGATCTGCTGGAGAGGCTGAAGGAAAAGTCCAGCCTCACCAAAGATGGGAGCGTAAACACAGAGCCCCCTCCAGGCTACAAAGAGGGAGAAATGTTATTTCTTGACCACAACTTCTGTAATACGTGGCCTCGGGATCAGTAACTCACAAGTTAATAAGATGTGGCGATAACTGGTGGATTTTAATCATGCAGCGCCTCGAGCTCTATAGTCCTCCCGTTTTACAGACAACACACGAGCTCCATGTGAGCTATCATCAAACATCAAATATGGAGCCTGGTTTTCATTGCATTTCGTGCAGTTATAATCTTAAGATGGACTGCTTCAATATCCTGTAAACTCTTGTGGTTAAGCACAGCGTACTCAATGGTAAAAAAAACAAAAAAAACATTGTGGCTGAGAGGAAAGAAACATGGAGGTTACAGGTGGATGCAAAATAAATGTCTGCAGGATGGGATCAGTCTTGGGAGGAGGATTTATTTGAGCCAGTAGTAAGATTTCAAGATGTGCTGCTTGAAGAAATTCACACCATATTATTTTTATTTTAACATGCCCAGAAATATCTGTTCATAAACATGTCAGAGTACCACTACCTTTATTATTTAATGTAACAAACATTACTTCCTGTTATTTCCTCTTACATCAGCAATAATAAATATGTGACCATGGCAATCCATCCAATAATAGCTGATATCTTTCAGTATGTTACAAATGAGCTGCAGGGCTCTTTTCTTCTTAAAAAAAAAGAAAAAAAATGCACTTTTAGTATGAACAATATAATTAATAATAATGAACCGAAACATAAATTAAGAATAAGTAGAAAGTTGTTGCGCTTAGCACAGGATTGACCCCATAAAAGATGACCTTTGACCCTGTTAGGGTGATTGTAAATGTGCAGGATTATGAGAAAACTGCATTATAGCAACAAACATATCTTTTTGTTGATTTAAATTTATTAAGACCAATACTGAAGCTCTTCTGTTCAATAACTGTCAGCTTTCCCCCCCATTAATTCAATTCAATTTTATTTGTATAGCGTCTGTTACAATGTCAATTGTCTCTAGGCGCTTTACAAAGACGCAGAGCATGACCCCCCGAGCAAATATCATTAACTAAAAATGTAATTTTGAATCCTAAACAAGGATAATAGCAGGTAAAAAAAAAAAAAAAAAAACTCCCACAGTGGGAGAAAAAAATCTTTAAGCCAAACAGTGGCAAGGAAAAACTCCACTTTAAGAGGAAGAAACCTAGATCAGGACCTGGATCATATGGGGGGACCTTCCTGATGAAGACCAGCCGGGTAAAGAAAGAAAAAGAGGGAAGAGACAGGACAGAGAGATGAGAGACACAAATGACTGAATATAATTGACCACATAAACAGATGTAAGTAGCAGCACTGAGGTGAGATGGTCAGAGGACTAGATCATCACACCAGTCGGCACCCTGAACACACCTACACACACAGGTGGAGGTAAACGCTGGGATGGACAGAGGAGGGAACTGCATCGCATCATCATCATCAGCATCACAGAGTCATTATCCATCAGCCTTGTATGATCTGCCGTCACCATCAGTTTCCACAGATCAGGAAAAGGAGCACGAAAGCACCATTGAATTCTTACCTAATAGATATAAATAAAAACTGACTGTTTGTTTTGTTTTGGGTTTTTTTGTGAGAGAAACCTGCTTTGCATTGTAAAAGCGCCTGGAGTAGTTCCCGGACTAGAAAGGCGCTGTATAAATATGATGTTGTTGTTGATATGTACCAGATGTATAAGGCCACAAAAACTTCACATATAACATACTACTTAAAAACTACTAAAAAAAAAAAAAAAAAAAAAAAAAGCAACCCTGTACAGTCTCTATCCAAATAAACACAACAACAACATGCTTATATAGCGCCTTGCTAGTCCGGGAACCACTCAAGGTGCTAATGACTTCATAACAATACAACAAAATCCAATCATCTTTGTAATATGATAGTTTCCTGCTCGGAGATGATCGTAGTTAATAATAGTTTCCGGTACTTGCTTAACAGCTCAGATTATTAGCGCATCAGCACACGAGCCGGATGCTGGGAAACATGCCACAGTTATGGAAGATCTCCTGTGTGGTACCGGTGCCTAAGATCTCGCAGCCCAAAGACCTCAGCAGCTACGGGCCGGTGGCACTGACATCCCGCCTGATGAAGACCCTGGAGAAGAGGCTGGTCCTGGCTCATCTCCATCCTGTGGTGAATCCAGGTTTTTCCATGTTTTTCCTGGATGAATCCTGGAAATTTTTGATAACATTGCGGTCAATGGGGCCGAAGATTTTGTTTCTCAATATCTCCGTTAATTATTGCCCAAAACTCATGAAATTTGACTCAGGGATTGACAATGGGAACCTTGTTAGGTCAGAATTTTCTTAATTTTTCAGATCCAGAATTAGTGCAGCTAGTGGTTCTCATTTTTGTACAAGTTACACATTATTGTTATCAATAGCATTATTAATATTCTAGCATTGGAAACATAAATGACATTACCCCTTGGTTTATATTCATACTGTTTTATTGTTGCTCATTGTTTTTATTATACTGTTTTGTTTAATGAACCATATGTCCACATCACAGCGTCTTAGATCATTCTTAGTGTATGTTTTGTCTTTATTTTATATCAGAAATGTAGCAAACTAGCCCACCTGTAGCCGGTTAGAAACACCTGTTTGGAAACAAAGGCCTGGCCAAGTAGATAGAATAGCATTGTGGGATATGTAACCATTCTTCTTTTTAGGAAACGCCGGCAGTGGATTGGACCAGAAAAGGACCACCTGAAGACAACAGATTGGACGTACGAATGGAGGACCGGACCGACCAATGGGAGAGCCAAGTCTAAACCGTCTTTTGGATCAGATGGCCATCCAAAAAAAAAAAGAGCTTTCCATCTTCTAAACGTGCTTTTACTGAATTTAAAGTAGATTCCTACCCTTCATTTATGTTGTCTTTTATGGTGCAATTGTTGCTTTTGTGTCTCTAAGCTCTTTGTCACTGTCAAACTCGTGGGGTTTTTTTTTTGCCCTTTCGAATTTAATGTCATTTTTATGTTTTTAATGTTTCCCATGCTTATTGTTTGTTCAGTTTTTGTTAGTAATATATTCATAAATGTAAGTCTTTTTTAATTTTTTACAGAAAAGGACTTCACTAAATTTCTCCTCACAGAGATGCTATTGCTAACACCCATGCTAACACCGGTTGAGGAATATAATGAAGCCAAAGTGTTCGACAGCAGGTCCGAGTGAAGCTTTGGTAATTTCACAATGTAGAACCAGGAGTGAAATGTTTTCACGTGTCCACTGCACAGACTTCTGTGCTTTCCTCTGGCCATACTTTAAACATTTTCTCCACCGCTAATTACGAAATGCTAAGAAAAGCAGCATTATCTCTGTTTCTCTGCTCCCCCCTGCCTCCTTTTCTATATTGCAGCATTTTCTGCCCAGCTGTTTTTCCGCTGATTTAGTGTCGGGAAGTGTAATGAGCATTCCAGCCTCGCAGGGATTATTGCTGTGCTATTCTTTTGGTCTTGTTAAATCCATATTAGGAAACGGATTCAGGCAGCAAGTAGAGAAATGGAGCTGATGCTCAGTCGAGTCTGACTTCACTGGAAAGCCACAGCTAATGATCTTCCGGCGTCTCCGCCAGGCTGCAGGGAGACAGCCTTTCTCCTGGGCTTCACCAACAGCATTCAGCTGTCTTGTTCCCGCTGCAGCTCTGAAACTCAGTCGAACTGTGTCATCATTTTATTTATGAGCAATCAAACATTTCTGCAGCTGGTTTCTTCAAAGGTGCTTTACAGACTCGCAGTTAACTTTTGCAAGAAAAAAAAACTGTCACAATGGGAAGATTTATTAAAACATTCATGATGAAATTCACAAGTTATTTATGATTTTTTCCTTTGATAGAGATTATTGAACAATCTTCCCAGTCAGAGTGATGAATGCCTCCTAATTATTACTTCTGAAAGACTCAGCCAGTTCAATCATGTTACTGACGTGTTGTTGCCATTTAGGCTAATTAACTCTTTTGTTAAAGCAGGTTTTTTTTTTTAATTAATTATCGTACTTTTTCTTCTATTGTGCTATTGCTGTCATTGACATTGAACATGCTCAGTGGGGCTTGTAGGATCTGAGTTATAGCTCTCAGGGTTTTTATCAGACCATTTCTCTGAGCATTGCACGGTCTGACCTTGCTGGCGTAGATTAGCAGCTGTTCTAAATGCTTCCCACTTCTGAGTAATCTTCCTCACTGCTGAACGCTGAACTTCAAAGTGCCTGGAAACAGTTTTATCACCCTTTCCGGATTGATGTGCAGCAACAGTTGTCTTCTCTTGGACCATTGCTTATGTCTTCCCTTCTTGGCATTGTGTTAGCACAGACAAGCAAAATGCCAGAACAACAGATTTCTTTTTTTTATAGAGGCTATCAGATCTGCTGATGATCAATTCATTGAGGGTTGTTGACTGGCAGAACCTGACTTCAGCTTGCCCTCTTAAATCCTATGGAAACAGTATGGGGGGTACTTAGTATTACCCCCATTTGTTTTTTTTTTTTTTTTTTTTGCTTCATTTGAGTTAGTAAAGCCACAGTGGAAAAAACAATAATATCCTGTCACTTGTAAGGCCTGTGAATCTGTAATATTAATAACTAATAGGATCCTATTTTTTTTTTTATAGTTTTTACACATTTAAACAGGATCAAACCTTTGCATTACTGGATGTCACTTCCTGCCTGTGCTGCCAAGCTCCTGGTGATCTTATGGGAAGACTCAGCCCTTTCTCCAGCATGAGCCAGCCTCATGTACCTATAAGTCCACTGTTCACGAGTAACTCTATGAGTAATGACATTTCTTCCACACAGACTAGGGTCTGCTATGGCGTCCCACAGGGTTCAGTTCTGGGACCAATCCTTTTCACTTTATACATGCTTTTTTTTTCTCCCTCTGTGGGGTTTTTTTACTTGCCATTATCCTTGATTTGGATTTAATATTATAATTTTAGTTAATATTTGCTCGGGGGTCATGCTCTGGGTCTGTAAAGCAGCTAGAGACAATTGACATTGTAACAGATGCTATACAAATAAAATTGAATTGAATTGAAGTAAACTGATTAAACCTACAGTTAAGCTCTCATGCTCTTCTATTCAACCAGACATTTGTCTTTTTTTTAGGGATTTAATCAAACCTTTACACATCAGAAAGTTCAGTCTAAAATATTTAATCTATGAAAATCACATTGTCTAAGGGGAAAAAAAGGTCTTACATTAAAAAAATATATAAAAATGGAAATTAAGAGCAATGATATCTGGCATTTTGGTGTTTTATCATCAAAACCAGTCATCTATAAGGTCACACCATAAACAAGGAAGCATATTCACATCCCCACCGATGGGTAAGAATATTTTAATAAAATAATTTAAATATGGTATTCATTATCCAATTGTCTTTCCAATAATTTTGTTCAGTTTCTAAAGCATATATCCACAACTTGTGCCTAAAAAAACACTTTTTTTTTTTTTTTTTTTAAGAGGCCACAAACCTCTTCCACAACTCCTGGAATTACTAATTTCATTCTTACCGACTGAATTTGACTTGACTGTCAATTCAATTAAAAAAAACAAATGTGTAATTTTATTGTTTTCCTTACAGCAGTTAGCAATAGTTTTAACAAGAGCAAGCCAAAAAATAAATAAAAATTTAAATAATTCCAACAATTTCTTTCATTCAACAAGAGCAACAATAGCATTTTACGTTAACAGGACACAAAATCCAACACAGACGCATGGGTTCCCGTCTGAATGTCTTCCCAGAGGAAATCACCCACGTGCTCAGCTCAACTTCACCATCAAAACTGCTTAAGTCTTATAACTTTAGTTGTTATGATTTTCTTTTTTAAATGCAGAAAGGAAGCCATGAATGTGTGATTGGACACGGTCCAGCAGAAGCAGTTAGGATACAGTGTTGAACATGCGAGGAGATCATGTTGGGAAAATACTACAAGCAAAGTTCATGAACATTCAAAAACCAAAACTGGAAATTAAAAACACCCTCAAAACAATACCATAGGTGAACTACTTAGAAAAATCTCACGTTTGAATTTTTGATTTACAGAGAGGGAAAACAAACAAACAAACAAAAAAAAAAAACAGTTCATTTCAAAAACCCAAAAAAAAAAAGGTGCTGTGACAACTGTAAGTCACATTTATTTTCCCTGACGGATGTGAAATCTTTAGGCAACTGAGGCAGCAGCGCCTGCCATCGACCCACACTACACGAGTTCGATTCCGCCCGTTAGCCCGTCGCCGGAGTGAAATGAACGAGCAGCTCAACATCCGCCCGCCACGAGTCGTTGCTTCCTCCTGTCTTTGCGCGAGGAAGTGCTTGTGCGGGCTGTGCGGCCGTTGAGATGGAGGCAGATCCCGAATACTTACACAGGTATACACTTGCAACTTCCAAAAAAAAAAAAAAGAAAAAAAACTAAACCAAAGAAAAAAAAAACACACACAAAAAAAGAACTCTCCTCTACATCCACTGTTAATTCAGTGCATTCATTTGTCATTGATCCATCTCCATGACTTCATTTCCCTTTGTGGCTGCGCGGCTCCCATGTGCTTTTGGCAGTTGTACGGAGGCCTGGCAGGGCCACATAGTCATTCTGGAAGCGTGAATTTGGCGTCCTCTGTCGTTTCCTTTCTCCCTGCGTGGTGAAGAAGGCATCCTGAAAACGCATGCTCGAGGCTGTCGACTGGAAGAGAAAACACCGGTGAGTAACGAGACGACGGCCTGCATGCAGTCAGGTCCAGGAGAATTTAGACAATGAAGATTTGCTTTTGGTTTAAGATTCTGCATTTACACAGCAACAGAGTGGGGGGTGAAATAAACTAATCAAGGTGTGATGTTGATTGGCCAGGTGGAGTCCATCCCTCTTTACTTCAAGACAAATAAAGCAGATAAAAAGTCTGGATGTGATTTCAGGTGTCCAGTTGGCATCTGGCAGCTGTTTGGAGCCACCAAAGAAATCTCAAAGCAAGTGAAGTAGGCTATGACTAGACCGAAGGAAACAAGAGAAATCTATAAGAGGAACAGCAAAAACCTGAGGTGTGGCCAAATTAACAGTTTGGTTTATTTTAGGGATAATTATCAGGCCAAATTATGACGTCATTCCAATAAGTCTGATATCATGACGAACAGCCCCGATAACATATATATTTTTGTCAACAGCAGTGCCTCGCTCCCTCTGAGACCCGAATAACCGGCAGTGAATGTTATGTTCAAGTGAGACCGGCATAATCAGAAAAATTATTTCTCAATAAGGAAAAACCGAGAATATCACCTCATGCCAGAAAACAACTTGTTAACTCGGTCATAATGTTGGTAGTTGCTGACTTGAATTGATATTCGCAGTATTTTACCATGTTACACATAAAAAATAGAAAAAATAGAAAAGGCCAAAAGAACGACTAGCAAACGAGGGAACGGAGGAATTTACATAACACCTTGAACGCAGCCTGCAGCACAGCGTGCTGATGAAAACAAACATGGTGGCGCTTGTATGGAACTTCTTTAAAGTTTATGAAGAAGATCGTTCGCTGGTTATTTGTGACAAATGCTCCAAGTGAATTCCACGAGGAGGGAAAAATAGCACAAGCTTTAATACGTCAAACCTGATCAGCCATCTGAAACATAACCATCGCTTTTGAAAGTTTTGAAATCGCGCTAACGTGAGCTAATGCTAATGTGAGCAAGCCAGCAGCAGAAAATTCACCAGGACTTACACACATCGGTGATGCTTTTGAAAAATCCAAGAAATTTGCCAAAGATGACCCACGGGCAAAGGTGAAATTGGTAGAGGGTAGAAATGTTTGAATCTAACTGCATTAATTTTCTATGTATATTTACTTTTTTGTAAACTTCTGGAATGCACTTTTTCAGCTAGTAATTCTGATGCATGTATTTCCATCAGTTCAAGGAGACTTTATTTTTTTTTATATCAGTCAGTAATGAACCTTTTTTAAGTTGACGTGAGATATCAAATAGGCTTTGTTTGATAGCTTTACGAAAATGTTTGAGAGGCTTGCTAATAGTTTTTTATTGGAAAAAGTAAATATCTGTTCATTTAAAACTGTTTCCAAAACTGTTTTTGGTTTTGTTCATAGTATTGATGTAATGATCTTAGGTATATGTGTGTGTGTTATTGGTTATCAGTATCGGTCTTTAGGAGCTGAAAGTTATCAGTTATCTGTATTGGTTTTAAAAAAAAGTTATCGCACATCCCTAGTTTATTTTTAATAAAGAGGATCATGATGAGTTCAACAGGAAAAGGCCTGGAAGACCAAGGGAGACAGCTGAAGTGGGTGATCGCAGAATCCTGGAGAAGAAAAAGTACCTCTCAACATCTACAGATGTGAAGGATACTCTGGAGACGATAGATGAATCACTGTCAGACCTCCAATCATGAATGGTAACACAGAGGGTTAACAACAAGCTGCAAAACACTGGGAGCATTAAGACACATTCCACTTTGCTAGAAATAAAAGAAAATAACTCAGATCCTTTGGACAGATGAAACCAAGACAAACTTGTATCAGGCCGAAGCGAAGAGAAGGAGCAGCTAATGATCCAGAGCAGAACACATCATATGTTGATCGTGTAGCTGCACGTGGAACGTTTGCTGATGATGAGACTGCTGACAGATGCGGCCAGATGACCTCTGAGGTGAAAAGGGTTTTACTTTCTGCTCACATTCAGCCAAATGCTTCAAAACTGACAGGATGGCTCTTCACAGCGCAGACGGACAGTGACCGAAAACATGCTGCAAAAGTGACTCAGGACTCTTTAAAGGCAAAGAAAAGGACTGTTCTTCAATGGCCAAGTCAAAAGGTCCACGCTTTTCAGTTACTGAAGACACAACTGAAGGCAAAGAGGGTCACAAACGAGCAGCGACTGACGGCTGCTGCAGTGAAGACGGCAGAGCGTCCCCAGTGAGAAAACTGAGACTCCGTTAGTTTGTTCCAGGACTCGCGCACTCATTGACTGTAGAGGGTTTTCATCCGACTATTAAAAATGTATTATTATTGTTATTATTTATTAATTGAGCCCCTAAAAATGTAGATAGTTTGCTTGAAATAGCTGAAGTTCCTAAACAGGGATTGTAAAAGCTGTTAAATTGAGGCTGAAAGTCTGCACTTTGATCACACCTCGATTGATTCATTTCATATCCACCCTGATTGCGTATAAAAGGTAAAAAAAATCAGATAAAGTTAGGTCCAGTTCATGCGTGCTGCCCAGTACATCTGGTACTTACAAGTCTGCGCTTCACCTTTTTGGGCAGGTCTTCATCTAAAGTGTAGACATCTTCTCTTTTTGCCAGCACCTGAGATCCATCTTCAAACTCCACCTGAGATAATTGTGAAAATATACATATATATGTGCAGCTTTTAATACATCTGCTGAATTCTTCAAGTTCTACACTGCAAATTATACATGCACACTTGAGGGATAAACTCCTAACTGGGTCACTGTGTTCTCTCTCGAGTTTCAGGCTGATATTCTTATCAAAGCCCTTCTGTGGACCGTTAACTTTCCATTCAGCACAACTGAGATGACAAAAGATGTCCGCGTATAACGCTTCATAATCACGCTCAACAATTTCTTAAACAGCTTCCAAATTTGATCAGTGGCAGACGAGCATGAAGTAAGTCTCACTGACTCGACAAATCACAGGTTTGCATGACCTCCTTCATGTTTCCTTATCCGTGCTACCATTATTATGGGATGTGTATTATCCAGGGCTGGGCAAGTTAACGTGTTATTATCAAATTAACTCATTAATTTATTAACGCCGACATTTATTTTATCGCGCGTTAACGCATGTTGCTCACATGCTTTTGTTTTGAAAAGTCTGTTACTGGCTGCTGCGGAACTGGAAGACCATTGGCAGGTAAACATGCAGTAAAGCTAAAACAGACATGGATAACGGTAAAAATCATTGTACTTTACAGTTCGGGTAGAAATTCAGGTAGCAATATTAACAATTCTGTCTAAAAAAAAAAAAAAAATCCTGGACTGCAACAAAACTTTTGTGTCATTCCTCCATGTTCCATCAGATCTGCTTCATGTGTTCACTGTCCTGCTGTTCTCCAGCTGGTTACTGCAGTGCGGCTCCATCTAGTGGCACAGATGTGTAATGACAACAGAAAGTCCAGTCCTCGATTATAAAACAAATTCAGTCCTGTGGCCCGTTTTTTAATTTCATATTTTTGATCCAAGTCTAAAATTGAAATATAAAAAAACAGGCATTTTTTTTTTTTTTTTTTTTTTTTGGTGTTAGATTAAAAAACGAAAAACTTAATAAAATGTCATTTTTAATTTTTTTTTTAAATTTTTGATTGACAATTGAAAATGGAAAGAATGATTGATACACGAATTGATAAAGTTACTGAACTTTAACATGGACATTTTCATTTTAAAGTTCTCCCAGACGGAGGATTCGACAGAAACAAGGTTATTTGTAACAACTGACAAGTTGAACTCCCCGTTAAAAGTTTCTGCTGTTACCTCAGAAATTACCTGTTTTAATGTTCTGACTGTGCTGAGCCACAATCATTTTGTTGGATTTTGTTTGTAGACTTTTTTTTTTTTTTTTTATAAAAACAGGATGACATTAATGCCCTGGCAGTGGCAATAAGCTTTATTTTATTTTACATTTTTTAAGATGCGATTTACACTAAATATGTGTTACTGACAAGTGCTGATGTTAAAAGTGTTTGAACAACAAATGTTATGGCACTTTAGTTCATAATGGCAGCAGAACATTTAAATAAAAGTGCATTTTACACTACTTTTGAATTCATTATTTGATTTTGCTTATACAATGCGATTAATCGTTATTAATCAGGGAAATAATGCCGATTAATCGCGATTAAATATTTTAATCGTTGCCCAGCCCTAGTATTATCCCATTTTAGAATCCATCACCGAGCACCAACGTGTCTTTTCCCTGTATCGACATTTTAAATCAAAGTATTTCACAAACGTCAAGTCTTCTGCTCAGGAAATGTGCGTTTATGTAACAAGCACAGACTTCGACAATGGAAAATTTTTATTCGGCCTTTAAAAAAAAAAAAAAAAAAAGAATAATCTAACCCATGTCCAACTAAGTGTGTGCGTCACAGATGCGTTTATGCATAACTAATAGTTAACACCCAGCTAACTAAATAAAGCTTTAAGTGCAAGCCCCAAGACTCTCGGCTCGCTGAAAAATTCAGTGACTTTGAATAATGCAGATTGTCACCTCCTACTCATCCGCCTCCTCCTGCTCTCGCCCTCTCCATCGCTTCCTACAGCCTATTTTCTTTTCAGGTGTGTGTGTGTGTGTGGACGCCTTGTTCTTCCAACGTATCTGTCTGTTCGATCTCCTCTTTAGTCACCACCACTTCAATGCTTCCGTGAATCTCCATCCCTCGTGTCCCTCTTTTTTTTCCCTCTCCCTCTCTCTCCACCTCTCCAGACAGACGCAGACCGGAGGGACCCTGACGGCGGCGGATGAGTCACAACGACTCCGATGCTGAGGGAGTTCAACAAGTCTGCTTCTGAGCCACTTTTCCTGCAGTTTCCTCGGCATTCGCAGGAAAAAGCTGAAACCCGCCAAACCGGGTCACTTGTCCGACCTCGCGCCACGGAAAGACTGCGTGTTTGTCGTGTGTGTGTGTGTGTGTGCGTGTGTGCGTGTGTGTGTGTGTGTGTGTGTGTGTGTGTGTGTGTACCTGGTACATGTAGGAGACGCTGGATCCCAGGTATTTAGCACCATAGAACAACCCGTCGGGCCATTTCACTTGAACAGCTTCCCCAACTTCCGGAGGACCCTCATTCACACAATCTCTGCTCTGAAAATACAAAAGGACAACGTGTAAAATAAACACACAGAAGCATCTTAAGATTTTCAGAAGGGAGGAAATAAAAAAATAATGAGTGATTTGAAGTGAATCTAGAGCTAAAACGTGGATTTTTAGGTTTCACAAATGCTGTAGATGCTCTAGATATTATAATGTCAGGACTACAACTCAAACTTAAATTAGTTGCTAAATGACCTGAAAACGACTTTGATGTAACTAAATGTTACATCAAATCAGACATGAAAACTTTCATGTTTCATGTTCAGGTTTTCATCCGTCTGGACTGAAACACATTTCTTGACGTTGAATATTATGATATCAAAAGAAATTATAGATGTGTGCAAACAAAGCAGTACTGCATTTTTAACACAGTCTGCATGGTTTTAAATTAAAGGTCCCTTCTGATTTTAATTAAGCAGAAATGATTACAGGACTAAAATGTGTCTGTGCTTTATCCAGTACAAAAACTATGTAAAAAAAACAGCACAATTGTTTCATTAAAGCAAATTATTTTTGTGTCTGTGATTTTCTCTTCATATTATTTTCCTGTCCTTCTCCATTTAGTAAAATTTCCATACTTTATTTTAGAACTTTTTACAAATATTTTGTATACAACTAATATATATTACTGTAAATGTGGAAACATGCAGCCTCAACACCAGAAAAACAACACATTCATGCAATTTCTCTCTAATAAAAGAATTATAAAGTAATTTTAAAATGAGATACATTATATTGCCAAAAGTATTTGCTCAACCATCCAAATGATCAGAATCAGGTGTTTCAATCACTTCTGTTGCCACAGGTGTATAAAATCAAGCACCTAGACATGCAGACTATTTCTGGAAACATCTGTGAAAGAATGGGTCTCTCTCGGGAGCTCAGTGAATTCCAGCGTGGAACTGTGATAGGATGACACCTGTGAAACAAATCCAGTGGTAAAATTTCTTTGCTCCTAAATATAACGACAGCAACTCAGACATGAAGTGGTAGGACACGTAAACTGAGGGGGTGGGGCCAGAGGATGATGAAGAACATAGTGTGAAGAGGTCACCAACTTTCTGCAGAGTTGATCACTACAGACCTCCAAACTTCATGTGGCCTTCAGATCAGCTCAACAACAGAGCAGAGAGCTTCATGAATGGGTTTCCATGGTGGAGCAGCTGCATCCAAGCCAGACATCACCAAGAACAATGGAAAGAGTCAGATGCAGTGGAGTAAAGCAGCCACCACTGGACTCTAGAGCAGTGGAGGAACGTTCTCTGGAGGGAAGAATCACACTTCTCCATCTGGTGATCTGATGGAAGAGTCTGGGTTTGGTGGTTTCCAGTAAAACGGTACTGGTCTGACTGCATTGATCCAAGTGTAAAGTTTGGTGGAGGGGGGGGTTATGGTGTGGGGTTGTTTTTCAGGAGCTGGGCTTGGCCCCTTAGTTCCAGTGAAAGGAACTCTGAATGCTTCAGCAGACCAAGATATTTTGGACAATTCCATGATCCCAACTTTGTGGGACCAGTTTGGAGCTGGTTCCTTCCTCTTCCAACATGACTGTGCACCAGTGCACAAAGCAAGGTCCATAAAGACATGGATGGAAGAGTCTGGTGTGGATGAACTTTACTGGCCTGCACAGAGTCCTGACCTCAACCTGATAGAAGACCTTTGGGATGAATTAGAGCAGAGACTGAGAACCAGACCTTCTGGTCCAACATCAGTGTTTGACCTCACAAATGTTCTTCTGGAAGAATGGACAAAAATCCCCATAAACACACTCCTAAACCTTGTGGACAGCCTTCCCAGAAGAGTTGAAGCTGTTCTAGCTGCAAAGATGGAGCCACATCATATTGATTAGGAATGGGAGGAGCTAAAGCTCATATGTGAGTCAAGCAGGTGAGAGAATACTTTTGGCAGTATAGTCTATTTCCTCTGTAAAAATCAAATCTGGGAGTTTAAATATTTGATGCGACCTCATGCAACTGCGAGCTGACCTCTCAGGCGTGTGTTGAATTAAACAGAACCTCACCACAATATCCTCGGGGTAGGTGTCATTAGAGAAGGAGCCGTCGTCAAACATGACCTCGTAGAACGTCTGGGAGCTGATCTGGGTGACTTTGGAGCTGTAGTAGCGCAGGTTCTTGTGTTTGGAGATCACCGTCTGGCCCAGAGAGATGGGACCTTGGCACGCTCGCTGCTTCTGGCACAGAAGGGGAGCAGAGAGAAGCGATTACACCGATGCACAACAACGGGAATCGAAGCTTAGACAAGTTATCTCTGTGATACTACGTCGTTGAATGCAACGCATGCCGGTGTCGTGTCGTCGTGGCCGTTTCAGTTTCAACGTGGCGTAAATCTGAACTGCTGCAGTCACGCTTGGAGAACTCAGTTAGATAATGTTATTAAACAGATAAATAATGGCACTGTCCAAACTTCCTTCTTTACCTAGAATGATTAGCTGCAGCGCTGCAACATCTTTTACAAAGTCTGGCCAAATGATAGTAGTAGAAGTATAAGTATGTTGCCTGTCGCTGCTGAATAATCACGATGCATCATTTTGTAAACTTGATGGGGGGGGGTCATGGCAAAACAACATATTATG
This sequence comes from Hirundichthys speculiger, assembly GCA_018398805.1. Classification (NCBI taxonomy): domain Eukaryota; kingdom Metazoa; phylum Chordata; class Actinopteri; order Beloniformes; family Exocoetidae; genus Hirundichthys; species Hirundichthys speculiger. Next base: position 250,705 of record JAGFBZ010000300.1, read on the forward strand.
AGAAATTGCAACAGAAATTCTGTTGCGGTTGCGCAATTCAAACTAACAAGTTTAACACCGGCTGTTCAATGAGTTTCAACATGTAAAAAAAGTCGCATTTTAGCTACGAAAACTAAGACAAAATGCAAAAGCAGCGTGTGAGAGACTAAGTGCACCCCATGATTCAGTACTAGAACCACTTTCACTGTGGAGGAATTCTGGCCCACTTTTATTCACCATCTTGTTAAGTTGACGGAGGTTTGTGGGTATATGTTGCACGGCTCTCTTAAAGTCTCACCGCAGCATTTCAACAAGGTTGAGGTCCAGACATTAAACCGGGTCACTGCAACGCATCGATTTTCTCCTTCAGTGATTCTGCAGCAGATCTGCAGGTGGAGCTCGGGATCATTGCGTGACCCAGTTTCAGCGAATGACCTCTTGCTTGACTCTAGAAAAGTCTGGAACACAGGCGATGTCAGGACTGAATCAGTGATGACAACACGCCAAAAAAAAAAAAAAAAAAAATCCTAAATGGCCTCCACCTCCTCCTCTGTGGCTGACATGCTTGTGCTGACAATCCACCTTAGTCTCACTACTTTAAGACACATTTCTCTGGACCTTTCATGGTTTCCTCAGATCCAAACCAAAGCTGTGCTGCCATGTTCTTTTTAAAGAGAATAGACTTTCTACAAGGCAGCCATTCCAAGGAAAACCACAGTTGTTCAGTCTTTTTCTGACTGCCCTGTCATAAACTACAACTTTTAAAATGCTAACTGAGGCCTGAAGAGTCTCACAAGTAACTTGTTTTTTTTTTTTTCTGTTTGTTTTTCTTTGATCTTTGGGTGAACTTGCAAGGATGTCCACTCCTGTGAAGACTGGCAGCTGTCCTGAATGTTCTCCCTCTGTGAACAGTCTTTCTCACTGATGGACTCGAAATCATTTTGAAATGGCCTTATAATGGTAGAAGGCTATGAGGCCATTATAAAGCCTTCTAACCCTTCCATAATCAACATGCAGCTTCTCTAAGTTCACTCCCTGTCTTTCCTCCTTGGCATTGCGTTAACACAAACCCCGAATGCTTGAAAACATCTTCGTAAAGTTAGTCGCAACTTCTGTTGATCGATAAATGAAATGCATGTGATGAACTTCAGTAGAAGCTGTTAAGGTGAACTTAGTGCATCTCACACGTCTCTTGCATCTTGATATATGATGTGTAAAATATCTTGGTTTTTTATTTTTTGCAAATCTAAGGTTGCATTTAGCCCATTTTAAAAACTCATAAGGGACCACATGACTTTTTTTAATGCTGATGTTTGATGGGTTTTTTTTTATGTTTTGACAGGCTACAGTTGGTTATGTAAGATTCAGTAGATATGGGAAGCACAAAAAAAATGTAGTTACACAACCTAGTCACAATAGCTACACCTAGAAACTGATACTGTAAGTGGCTCATTTATATTAGTTTAACAGCGACGTCAGTTTTAAAGTCACTCTAGGTAGCAATACCACATCTGACCACATGAGGGCATAAAGATCTGCTGTGTTGATAAAACAGTCACCGACATCACACATATGAGTACTCTGACCCAACGTTGCCACTTTGTGCGCCGAGCTTCACAACACAGCGTCCGACTTGGTTGGACAAATGCAGTCGGGTGTTCACAAAGTTACCAACATTAGTTGTCAGAATTGGACGAAAATCAGAGGTAAACACCCAAACCACATCATGAGGCAAAAGGAAAAAAAAAAAGCTAATAATGTCCAATCTATATCTTCTAAAGTGGAGGAAATAGCAGCATTTGGTGGAATCTACGACCCACACAAGTGGATAAAAAAAGGACTGGACACGAGACCTGAAGGACTTACATGATGCGGTGTATCCGGAGATCTACAATTATATTTCTCATGATAAGAGTGCCTTAACTGTAGAGGAACCTACAGTAAGTTTGTGTGGCTGGGTGAAGAATGGAGGCTACATTTGATCAACAGGCCATGTTGTTTGTTGAAATTCATTTCACAATTCGAGCTTGCAGAGTGTTTCTAAATGTCCCCAAAATTGTTTCAAGGCATCAGCCTGGGTCGACATATTTCATTGAGTCTAGTATCTCCATCATCCATAGTAGCAGAAGAAATTAGTGATGTCCGTATACGGTCGTCTGACCAATCTCTACCTTCAGCTTTTCAAATATTCTTTTAAATGTTGGTCAGAAATTATTAGTTCTACCTTCGACAAAATGGTCAGAACACACTTTGGGATAATCTGTGGGAACAAAGTCTTTAAGGTTAACTCACAAGATCCAGTTTCCTCACTGCCACATTCCTCGGTCTCTGATCGTTCGTGTACCCCAATTCTAGTGAAACTGGAAACATCGTTTCACTGGTAGATCTGATCTGTTCTTGCAGCCATGAGCAACACAAGTATGTGGCATATTAGCCCCCTTAATGGTGATTTTAGTCACAAAAATCTCGGTTTAGTGCAGAATGTAAGTATCGCTTTCACTCCGTGTGTACAGTGCTTATGAATGAATTGCTTGATGCACAAAAGGACAGAGGGCTTGTTGTGACGTCACGTTAAAAACCATCTGTGCTAATGAGTATAGATGCTATAAGCGTAATCAGTGGGGACAATCCATCTTGTGACACCACGTTGGACCAAGACAGGTGGACTTTGTTGTATCTTACTCCGAGGACCGACGCTTAAACTTTCTAATGATTTTCTGCCCTCATGTGGTCAGAAGTGGTATTGATACATAGAGTGGCTTTAACAGGTGCCAGAGGAGGCCTTTGTTTTACTTCCTCCGACCAAGAACTCTGAAGTCGTATCTGTGATGTTAACAACAACAACGTGCTACTGAAACTTGCTTTCACTCACAGGAGATTTTCGACATCAAAAAGAAGTCTTTTTGTTTAATCTTTTCAGCCTTTGATGTTAAATCTGCTGCACAAGAAGTAACTGACACATCCTTTTAAATTGTTAATGGGGAGGAATGTTGTACAAATTGATTGCATCATACATTCAACCAGTTCAAAGGTGATGTATTCTGACTTTCCCTCTACAAACTTGATTTTCTATTTGTTTTGTTAGGCAGCATTTTCTTTCTCCTCCACCTCAACTATGCTCTGGACAACATTATACCCAGGAGTCTTTGTTTTACTTGCCCAACCTGGTTACATTTGAGCCTGATGCACGTTAACAGAGTAGTACATTTACTTTCAATCCAGCAGAAGATGCCAATTTTAATCTTGAACTTCTTCTTTTAAATGTAGAATCTTTAAAAGATTACGGCGTCACAGTCAGTGATAGAACTTTTACTGCACTTGATAACGATACAGATGAGTGTTTACATTCTAGTCAGTTATTCACATCTACTTTTATATGACAATAATCAACTGCCAACACACTAACCTGTCAGTTCATACTCAGCACAACTTGGTTCATATCGGCTGTTGTACACCCTGTTCTATAACTTACAGCTGCCGAACTCCGTGACTGGTGTCTATGGCAGGTGACTGACACGACATACGGCCAATCATCCGGCTCCATGATTACACCGGCAGCATGGGCACAGGTCACATGAAAGGAGGTGGGACACCGGCCACATGAGCACTGGATACAAGCCCCTGCCTGCCGCTTCCCCGCACAGCGGTTACGACAATAGATGCACTTCTGTGAACACATACAGACGAGACCAAGCCGTCAGTAGCCAGATCTGACTGCCGAGGGTCTGAGTTCACTGAGGCTGCAGCGAATGCATCATGACATTTAAATTTAGAAAACAAAAGTCACCAAAATTAAAAGAAAGCATATGTTTTCAATATGCAGAAACATTGCAAATGCTAAAAGCTGGTAATATTCTAATAAAACGGTTAAACCAACAGCATGTATGAATGACTTCATGTGTTCCTGGTCTGTATGTATCACCCACTCCCTGCTGGGAAAGTAGGCAGTCTTTATGGCTTCAATTTTCAATATTTTTTTAAAAGTATTTAACCTTGTTTTTAAACAGCTCAAAAGCTTAAAATTTCCCTCTGGTCGTTCAGGAACGACAAAGCCTTCTGCGTCAGGAACCGAGAAAATAAACCCAGCTGCCTTGATTCCAGCCTCCGAGCGTTGCCGTGACCTGGATGGCTGAGAATCCACACCAGCGTGCACGGAGACTGTTTTCACGTCGGCGGCAGCGATAACACTCATCCGTGCTTTGATCATTGAGGAGATGCAGCGTTTACACGAAACAAAAGAACAAACCTTGTCAGACGTGTTCTTGTGTTCATATCAAATATTCGTTTAAGACGGTAGCTGCTGTAAAAACCCAACTGGGCTGACACGGATCACATCCCTCACAGTTCAGATCACACCACGGTTATTAAGTCACAGATTGGATCTTTTTTTTTTTTTGATTGGTACAATCAAAAGAAATCAAAAGAAAAGAAGAAATGGGAAAATATTTTGATTTCCATTTTCTGTTCATGAGTAAAGACAATTTAAAAGGAGCAACAATCAATGGATCAAACGTCTGGATAACCTTTTAATGTTAGTCAGGAATAACACCTGCTTCAATCTGGACACAAAGAATTAGCATTTTCCTAAATTGAAACATTAATTCAAGAAAATAAGAACAGAAATGCTCCAAGTGCAATAAAGACACGATAATTGCTTTGCTTACCATGATGTATACTAAATAAAGCATAAGCTTTTCTTAAATAACCCATAAAGATCCTCATAGGTGACAGATTCATGCTTCCTCGTTGAACTAACAACTCATGTCCGCTGCAGCTGGGGAGCCCACGTCCTAACCTCCAGAACGGCCTGACGTGCGCCTCTCCAGAAATATAACTCGGCGGCGGTTCACCGCGGCCCGTCGTCAACGGGGAAGTGCTCCGAGAAAGGCGACCAACAAGATGCCAGAGGCTTTTTTCAAGTTCCTCCTGCTCCACATGGCTGCTAGCCATCAAAGCACTCCAGAACTCTTGATCCACACCGATGCACCCAAGTGTTCCCTCTTCTTTTTAAAACTACAAATAAATGGATCGCCCGTGGTCCGTTAGAACCCTGATGCCTGTAATCTGTACGAGACAATAACATTTTTTGTTTGCCCATGTAGCAACATTGTTTTAAAGTTACACGCCCGGCAACCACCATGCAGCATCCTGCAGCCTTTCACCTACATTCTTGAAGGTCACACTGATGCTTTTGTCCCCATCTAGACATCCTCGTTAGGGTGCACGATAACTATCGGGCCGATAACAGGAAATTATGACGTCATTCCGATATGTCCGATATCATGACGAATAGCCCTGATAACATATATATTTTTGTCAACATGGCAGTGCCTCGCTCCTTCTGAGCCTTGAATGACTGGCAGTGAATGTTATGTTCAAGTGACATTGGCATAATCAGAAAAACGATTTCTCAATAAGGAAAATCAAGAATACCCCCTCATGCCAGAAAACAACTTGTTAACTCGGTCATAATTTTGAATTTTGAATTGATATTCGCAGTATTTTCCCACATGTTACACATAAAAAAAGAAAAGGCCAAAAGAATGACTAGCAAACGAGAGAACGTGGAAATTTACGTTACACCTTGAATGCAGCACAGCGTGCTGATCACAACAAACATGGCGGCGATGGTTATGGAACTTCGTTAAAGTTTCAGAAGAAGATAGTTTGCTGGTTATTTGTGACGAATGCTCCAAGCGAATTCCACGAGGAGGGAAGCACAAGCACAAGCTTCAAATCAAATCAAATCAAATCAAATCAAACTTTATTTATAGAGCACTTTTCATGCCCTCAGGCAACACATAGTGCTTTACATAAAAAAAAAAAATATGATAATAATAATAATAATAAAAACAATGCACATTAGAACAAAAAAAAAGGGCCATCACACACCCCAAATTTAAAAAGTCAAAACTATTTTTGATTTTGTTTATAGTATTGATGTAATGATCTTAGGTATATGTGTGTGTTATCAGTATCGGTCTATAGGAGCTGAAAGTTATCAGTTATCGGTTTTAAAAAACAGTTATCGTGCATCCCTAATTCTCGTACATCTAATTTAATATTCTCAAAGCTTGAAGCTTGGCGTCTTCAGTGCTTCAGTTGGGGCTCTTGGTCCCACCATCATCTGTGTTTCTGTTTGTCAGGGCCGGCATGAGACGAAAAAACGTGCAAACAGCATTTAATTTCTTTTTCGGAAAACTTCATAGCTTGGGAGGTTTGTAAAGAAAAACACTTATAACCACATATTTATAATCAAACACCAAACACTCGGGTCCATGTAAATGCTGGCACATTTGTGAAGCATTGCAGCACTGAAACCACTGATGAATAATTAATTATTCAGAGACTGAACAGCATCAGGTACGTATGAAAGAAGAGATGACAGCGGGATATTCAGAATATGTCGACACTGCAAACAGCTGTAGTGTTTGTGTTCCTCTTTACACGCGTTAAAAACAGAGAGAGGGCAGAAAATGTCTGACAAGGAGGAAAAAATGTCAAGATCGACAGGGCAACTCGGACCTCCTGTCACGTAAACTCCGTCAGATAAAGCAGGAATTGTTCACTGAAACGAGGGCGGAGTCTTCCAGCTGCCCCGCCCCCTTTCGTAAAAGGAGTCAGAGGAAGTTGAAACTGATATTTTAACATGAACAAAAGTCCTTTGTGCTGCTTTAAGACTTCAAGAAGGGGGAAAAAAAAGTCAATTTAATGACCATCAAGACCACTAAGTGAATAACTGCTCATCTTTGTCATGATCCTCTGACATAATTTCAAACCATTACATCCCCGAAGCAATTAAATCCGTGAAATCTTCTGCGTGAGCACAAGCGTATACCAAATTAGAACAGCCAGACACAACCCCAGCTGTAAAAGACAAAAATTATTGCACCAGTTCAACACAGGGCAGCACAGTTAAAGAAAACGACACAATTTGAGGTTTGCACAACGAGCCAATGTCTGCTGTGGATTTTTAAATTTTTTTTTTACCTCCTGAGGTTTGTGTGTTTCGGTGCACGGCTGCACTATACGGGCCTTGGCGAGTGCGCAAAAGCACCGCCATACATCTGTGCACGAACACACACCTACACTTTTAAGGCCAGCCCTCAGCTGTCTGCACCAAACAGCCCATCAAGTCAATTTCCTCGACTGTGGCATGTCCCCCCTCCCCCCTACTTCCCACAGATCTCCTGCTTCTCTACTTAAGGGGGGAAAAAAAAAATGATGACATCCTCCCGCTACATGTTTCCCATCCCCTTTTTCACCACTTCAACAAGCCTCCCATCTCACTCCATTTCCTTAAAAACACCCATTTTCGTTTCCCTGCCTTGTCCGCTCCCCTGTGGGTGTGGTTTTTTACATTTATGGCTTTACGTGTCAGGATGTAGAAATAAAATCCTGTCTGCACTGGTTCTTAAAATTAGGTAAGTATCAAAGTGCTTAAGCGGCGTATGAACAGGAAAGTAGACTTTATGATTCAACAACTTCCATAACTACCTTTAGCAGTAACAGCTGGAAGTAAATCAGTTTCTGCATTTGGAGAACTTTAATAGTCTAATATGTGTTTTGGTTCAACTAAGGTTGTGTTTACTTCCTTTGAAGATCTGGCAAGGACCAGGTTATTCTTTTTTTCTAAATTATCATTACATCCTGGAGTAAAAAACCTTAGAAGTGAAATAGGCTGTGAAGTAAATACTAAAAAGCACATTACAGTTGCTCTGAAAATGGGCGTCCCACTGGGAAGCAAATAGAAAACTTTTTTCTAAACGCTTTGTTCTTATCATCTCAGCCACTGAAATAAAAGTCTTCCATTAATATCTCTGAAGCGGCGATATCTGATGTATGTAATTAGTTAACCCAGACGGCATTAATCAAATTAAACATCTACGGCAGCGCCGGCGTCGTCTTCTCAATTATCAGCCGGGCTCGCTTAATTCAGACCGGCTGGAGACGAGGAGGTGAGACGCTCTTCTTTTCAAAGACGAACCAAAACGCAATGGAAAAATGCTTAATTTAAAAAACGGCTGATGAAAGTCTCGGCTTCGTCCTTCTCTTTGGGAAGTCTCCGTTGGCTGTCCCGTTTCCAGCTTCAACTCGTGTTGATGACTAACCTGGCCTACATTTCACAAAGCCTTTTCCCACATCTCCTCCATTATGGACAGCAATGTGCTGACAAACTGACCCGAGCGTCTCGTCCACACCCATCCAGGTCAGCCTGACGAGATTCTGACTGGCACGGACGACGCGCCATCAGTCTGCAGGACCTGCACGTTCGTCCTCAAATTAGCACTTATGCACATGTGCTAGTTAAAAAAAACAAAAAAACAAACAAAAAAAATGGCACAAAATGCGTCACTGTCATTTTATGTTTTTAAAGTGTATAAACACCCCCCCCCCCCCCCCGTGGTTGTGCCTTCTGCTGAGTGTATCTGGGTCCCTGTGTTGAGTCATGCGTTAAGAACATTCCCACAGTAAATTATAAATGCGGGTGTGTACGCGCCGGTGTGCCTTTGCGTGATAATGAATTATAAATGCGCTGGGCGGCTCCGGAGGGCAACGGGTCCACGGCAAAAACTTCCCAACACGCGGCTCGGGACGTCAGCGCGGAAACGACGGAATGGGTGAAACGTAAAAACGTAAAAACGTAAGCGATCTAACGGAGAGTGACGGCGAACAAGGCAATTAAGAGAAAGACGTGTGACAAACTAATGCTTCTCTGCCAAACTGGAATTAGAAATGAGAGACTTTTTGTAAAAGAAGACCGATTCAAGTGTTTTTGCGTGCTTTAGAGTAGACTAACTGCTGAAGCATGGGAGCAACGTCCGCTCAAAAAGGAATTCAGGTCGTCCGATTTTGGCCGCCACGTTGGAGTCTTTTATGAGCATCCTGCCTTTTCCAGTCATTCCATTCACATTTTGGCCCAGAGATATATATAAAAAAAAAAACACACAAGAACAACCCCACTTTGTGGTCTGTGCTTTTCAAATCCCAATGAGCCTAATTTCAGTGTGGCCTGTGAAGATTTCGACCATGTCCCTGTAAATACCCTGGACGCACTCTCACTGCGTCCACGAGCTCAGCGGACACGGCGTCAGCGCAGGAACATATCTCTCTAAACTGTGGAGTGAGAACTGATGTGGTAGACGTCTGCGTTTTTTGTCAAATTACACTTTTCCAACCACCGAATAAAGTTCATAACTTTATGGCGTTTTAGGGAGACCCGATGTGTGATCCATCATCCTCTAAAAAGGCTCCAGTTTCCCCCTTTTTCCCCTTTTTTTTTTTTTCCTTCATTCAACAGTAGGTCTTGAAACAATAGAACAATGAATGAGATTCGACAAGCAGCATCAGCGCTCTGTTATCCATCTTAGGTTGGAAAGTACGTCTACACTAGGGCTGTAGCGATACACTAATCTCGCGATACGATACGATACGATACACGATATTCGGCTCATGAAACGATATATATCGATATTCATCTTGCAATACATTTACATCATTTTCCGAAAGATTTTAAAGGGACAAAGTGATTTTGGTGACATCTTGTGAGTGTTCCAATGACTTTGTTTGAATTAATTGAACTGAAAGCATCAGTTACACATTATATGGCTGACAGGCAGCTTGCAAATGCTGAACAAAATGAATAAAAGATTTGTTGAGAAAAAAAAGTTTCATTTATTTAAACAGTGCAAATTGTTGCTTGCAAGCTTTTAAAGGTGGGACACGGGGGTTTTGAAAGAAGCTCAGAATATCGATACCCGCGGCTGAAGAATCGATACTCGATAAAATATCGATGTATATCGCAGAATCGATAAAATCGCTCAGCTCTAGTCTGGAAGACTCTGCTTTCTGCTGAGCAGAGAGCTCCAACCATCATGGCAGCGCGTCAGGTCCGCTGGGACGCGCTGCGCTCTGCTCTTTCATGAGGCAAACACAAATACACATGCTTGCGCATACGTATACCTACATATGTACAAAAAAAACTACAGACCCCCCCCTCCCCCGACTCCCACCAACTAGCGGTTAATTATCCAGCTTTCATTGTTGGTATGCTCGTCTCACACTGGTAATTAGGACTGCGAACACTTCATTAATTAGATCGGGGCATTCCTCAAGGGCTGTCTGTCTGTGTGTGTGTGTGTGTGTGTGTGTCTTCTCACCAGTTTATATCGCTGCATGGGAATCCTGCTGGTGTCAATGGGACTCCTCCTGGCTTCGTCCCTGAACCTCGCCTCCGGCAGTGCAACGGCACACATCACGTGGGCCCATCTACACGGGCGCAAGAACAAGAGAAAGCCGAGTACGTTACGATAAATTACATGCGCGGACGATTCGTTCGGCGCAGCTCTGGAGATTAGAGATGAATGTGCTGAAATAATCTGTGAACAAAGCCACGTCTCACTTGTTGTTCTGGGTTTTCTTCAGGGCTCCACCTCGGAGGTTGCAGAGACAGCATTCCTGAGAAAACAGAGACGGATGAGTGAGTGGGTGACGGAAGTGAAGGTGTGTGGGCACGCACAGCCGCGCAAGAGTTAGCATCCCATCTTTTAATCCTCTTTTTTTTCAATTTTTTGTTAGAATGTAATAAAAATATATTGGATGGCAGTGGATCTTAATACCAGGCAAATCCAGCTTGAGGTGAGCAACAACACACAGCTTTTTCTTCTCCACTGTGACATTTATTCAACAAAAATGAAGCAATTTAACAAAAACAAAACAAAAAAAAAAGAAATCATGTGGCTGTTTGCTGGTGTACAATATTCAAGTGCGTGTTAACTCAATGCCAAGGGAGAAAGACATCAGCAGCAGTCTTAAAGAAGCAACTGTTGCCACACATCAATCTGGGGAAGGTTATAAAACCATTTCCAAATAATCTGAGGTTCAACGTTCCACAGTGAGAAAGCAGAGAGCAATGAAGACAGTTGCAAATCTCATCAGGAGTGGATGTCCCAGCAAATCTGCCAAGAGGGATTGAGCAAGTGTTTCTTTGGAAACGTTCTTCTGAGTTAAAAGAACATGGCAGCATGACTCAGGTCATAACTGCATCTTCTACAAACCACAAGACGTCTGGAAAAAAAATGTTCAAACCCAGGACTGTCTGACCTTAATGTCCAGGACCATGTCAGGTGAAAACTAAACGCACCATGTCAGCAGAAGCTCCTCATCCCCACTGTTAAGCATGGTGGAGGGAGGGTCATGATCTGGGAATCTCACAACAACTGAATCAACCACAGACTCCTCCTGTTCTGGAGGCAGTCTGACAGCTAAAGCCCTGTCGGAGCACAACAGTGCATCTACATCAGAGCGGCTGGAAAAATAAAATTAAAAAATGAAAAAGACAAGGTTTTGTAATGATCTTGTCCACGTGCAGAGCTCAACCTACTTCAAATACTGTGATGGGACCTTAAGAAAGCTGCATAAACATGTGACAGAAAAAATCTCAGTGAGCTGAAACACAAAGATCCAACAGATTGATAAAATGATGCAGGAAATTTCTTCATGTTATTGCTGCTGAATGGTGGATCAACAATTATTTTAAAACAAATGAGAGCATGCTTTTGTTTGCCTGAGGCCGTTTTTCCCTGACAAATGATTTTCATTATGTTTTTACAAACTAAACAGCACCATAGGATTAAAAGAAAGGATTGTAAAATTTGCACGTGGCTGTAAACACTGTTGAAAGTCTGCAACTTTAACTCATAAATGTTCAAGCGGCTGAATTAAACCAGAGGTGAGCCATCTTACTGCCGTGAAGCTTCCTTCCGCACAGCGATCGCACAACCACTGCTCGCCGACGTCGTCCGCAGCTGCACCGTAGCAACCTGAAAGACAGGAGGGGACGGCTGAAAAAAAAATCAGCTGCACAAACTCAGCTTAGGGGGTGAAACTCGAAGCGAGCTGCACGGCGTTAAACAACCAGCCGGCTCCTCAGCAAACAGGAAAGTCTGTTACAGGTCACGACAGGACCGCCGAAGCGTCGCGTCAACATTGTTACCACGGACTCTCAACTGCTATTGAAGCGGCGTTGTTCCACGTAGACATGCAGACTAAGTGGAAATCAAGACCCTGGTGGTCTGCGTGACTGTGTGTGGGAATGTTTGAGACGGTAAAGACGGAAAGAGGCAAACAAAGCAGTAGAAAGAGTTAGGGGTACAAGATAACTATCGGGAAATTATTACATCATCCCGATAACTCCGATATCGCGACGAATAGCCCCGATAACATTATTTTTTTTTCAACATAGCAGTGCCTCGCTCTCTCTGAGCCTTGAATGATCGGCAGTAAATGTTATGTTCAAGTGACGTTGGCATAATCAGAAAAACGATTACTCAGTAAGGAAAATCAAGAATACCCCCTCATGCCAGAAAAAACTCGGTAACTCGGTCATAATTTTGGTAGTTGCTGACTTGAATTAATATTCGCAGTACTTTCCCACATGTTACACATAAAAAAGAAAAAAAATAGAAAAGGCTGAAAGAACGACTAGCAAACGAGGGAACGTGGGAATTTACGTTACACCTTGAATGCAGCATGCAGTACAGCGTACTGATCACAATAAACATGGCGGCGTGGAACTTTGTTAAAGTTTCAGAAGAGAGTTTGGTGGTTATTTGTGAAGAATACGCCGACTGAATTCTACGAGGAGGGAAGCACAAGCTTTAATACGTAAAACCCAATCAGCCACCTACAACATAACAATCGCTTCCATGGAGTTTTGAAATCGCGCTAACCTAAGCTAATGCTAACGTGCGCAAGCCAGCAGCAGTCTCCCCTCCCCTCTCCTCTCCTCTCCCTCGTTCCTCTCATCTAAAGCTTCCATGAGATTAAAAAATAAAAAATAAAAACTACTGAACCTCATTTACTTTAATTAAAGGTATTAATTTAAATGGAACCACAAGCCAAAATCCTTTAAATGTTAATCTTTTTTCAGTTTGTAATTTTGATGCATGTATTTCCATCAGTTCAAGGAGCCTTATTTTTTTATATCAGTCAGTAATGAACCTTATTTAAGTTAATGTGAGATATCAAATAGGATTTGTTTGATAGCTTTATGAAAATGTTTGAGGCTTGCCAATAGTTTTTCTTTGGAAAAAAAAAAATCTGTTCATTTAAAAAGTCAAAACTATTTTTGATTTTGTTCATAGTATTGATGTAATGATCTTAGGTATATGTGTGTGTTATCGGTATCGGCCTTTAGGAGCTGAAAGTTATCGGTTATCGGTTTTAAAAAACAGTTATCGTGCATCCCTAGAAAGAGTTGACGTGCAGGTGCACATGTAATATTTAGACTCCAGGCCCCTACGAGATCGCGCTAATTGTGACGCTCATTTTTGGTCTGTTTTCCTGGTGTGGCAGAGCAGCGTAAACGTCTTAGAAAAACGTTCCTGCTGGTAGCCAGAAACAGAAAAACACTCAGAATTTGATTTAGAGAAACAAATGGGATTCTTTTTAAAACTGGCAGCTTGTTACGATCCATGCGGCGGAGGCTTGAGACGTGCACGCAAGGGGCCACTTTTTTCCCCTCGTTTTGTTTAAAACGATTTAAGTCCGTGTATGAGTGCGCGTCTCTGCTCCTTTCCTCGACTATCCATCACGAAACCAAAAATAAAATCTGAGCCCACCTCCGTTTCCTTTCCAAAATTCAAATAACAGAGAGAGAGAGCTGCATCAACTTCTACTTATTCCTGCATCTCAAAACCAAACTTGTGGCTTTTTCATCAGTGTCGAATGACACACACTTCATCTCCTGCTCCCGCACGCTCACACGAAACCGAGTAAATACAAATGCAGTGCAGATGCTGCGCACGCACCGCACACGTTACATCCTAAACCACGTAGGGCGAAATGTGCGGCGGGATCAGCGCAAGTATGAATGATTGATGCAGACGTATGGAGAAGCTGTGCCGTTTCAAAGCTGTGGCAGTGTGACTAAGACTTTCAAAAGTTGGTGTGGATGACTGGGGAAAAAAAGAAAGAGAGGGGGCTGTTTATGTGAATGTGTCGCTGAGGGAGTGCGATAATGTATAATGTATACAGTGCATGTTGTTGAAGGAAAAAAAAAATGCGTGCGTATGTGGAGCTCGTCTCTGTTCTGGCTTAGGGGGGGTTTCTAACAGGAACCGTGTACGGTGACGGCAGGATTCATCCCCATTTGAACGACCAGGTTCATAAAATAGAGCGGGAGAGGGGTTGTAAACCCGCTGACCCTCCAACGGGTCGAGAGCTCAACATGTGGAAACAAACGACGACGTCGGCCGGTAAATAAAGCCCACGATGTCCTTGGGTAAAATGTTGGTGCTACATACTTGCGTGGACCTGCAGGCAGCAGCTGTGGCAGTAGAGGAGGGGCGAGGTGCCGTCGTCCTGCAGCAGGGGATTGGTAGGAGTCGGGGGGTAGCTCTGCTCTCGGAAAGAGAAGCAGATCTCTGGGACCAGGGGCTTGGTCCGCCTCAGTCCTCTGCAGTGAGGTTCAGGCCCCTCCATCGGGGAAGAAGACATGGAGGCATCTCTAGCCGTTAATGATTTACTGTCCTCGGCTTTGTCTTCAGCCTGCATGAGAAAAGAGACTGGGTAATTTCTAGCTTCCTCCCGGGAGCTAAACAGATTGGATTACCGAAAGGGGAAGGTGGAGTGCGTAACGTCTGCCCTAATCCTTGGTAATGAAAGTTGTCGGCCTGGATGACTTTTTAACCAGATGGAAAATTACAAGAGCCTGGTAGAGCGTCATGACTGTGGGAAAGCTAACTTCTCTGTTATCACGAAATGTTGTGAGGTACTTGCAGGAAATGTGTACGGTCAGCTGTGTAACACACAAACAGGCCTCTGCGGATGACATCAGTTCAAGGAGAAAATCGAGACGCGTTAATCCTTTATATAACACAGCTTGTAGGGTCTTTGTTTTTTTTGAGAATCTGCACATTGTTGTTCAAAACTGGCAAGTAACACTGAGAATGTCAATGTGCCCGGTTGATTAAACTCAGCAGTTAAATTCGCTACACAAACTATGAACTGACGCGTGCTGAATGCTGAAGAACTGTGAGCTGTGAAGATATCCAGGGTGATGGGTGAAGGAGTCACTGACATGTGATCCAGACTGGATTAGAATAATTGATCAGGTGAGAGTTTTATTGACGTCGCTCTAACTTTCCTGGAGGAAAGCTTAAGATCACATGTGAACTATATTTCTCTCCCTCCCCAAATGAGATTAACACCATCCTTTCATCCTATTTTTCTGTTCTTCCGGGCTTCTTCCTGTTGCTTTCATGTTAACTCCCAGAGCAGGAACTGTCAGGCCTGGACGGAGCACCTGGGCCAGTTTGGGTCTGTTTACATTATATATACATTAGAGCCGATTTTTCAGCCGCGGGTATCGATATTCTAAGCTTCTTTCAAAACCCCCGTGTCCCACCTTTAAAAGCTTGCAAGCAACAATTTGCACTGTTTACATAAAATAACCCTAACCCTAACCAAAACATATGCTTGTCTACAAAATAAAAACCCCAAAACCAAACACACTCCCTCCATGGACATGAATTCCTGCTGCCACTGCTTTGCACCTCGTCTTTTTCCACAAGTATTTCAGTTCTGCTGATCAATACGTAATGCAGCGGAAATCTTCCTCACTATGAAAACAAGAACTGAGTAGAGCTGAGCGATTTTGATCTATTCTGCGATATATATATCGATATTTTATCGAGTATCGATTTTTCAGCTGCGGGTATCGATATTCTAAGCTTCCTTCAAAACCCCCGTGTCCCACCTTTAAAAGCTTGCAAGCAACAATTTTTTTTTTTTATCTCAGATATCTTTATTGGGTTTTAGTTTTTTTTTCACATATAACAACACATGTACATATATTCTTGTAGTGTACATTTTCAGAGTAGTCCAAAGTCGACATGAACATAAACACCCCCCCACCCTCCCACCCCACACCTACAAACCATGATTCCTGAGTATTATTATTCCTGGAGTATTGTAGTGAACTGCTGGAAGTCAAGTATAGGGTTGCAAAATAAATAATAAGTATAAAATAAATTAAATAAATAAAATAAAATAAATAAAGGAAAACTAAGTAAGTAAAAGTACATAAGTAAAGGAGGCAGATTTAGACATTGACTGTCTCACACCCTGTAACTGACAAGAACATACCGACAGGCAAAACATAGAAAAGAGGGGCAGACCCTTCACCCTGACTTTAAATTCTCAAAGTATTTAAGGAAAGGCTCCCATACCCTCTGAAACTTCCTGCTTGAGTCGCAAACTGAGTAGCGGATCTTTTCGAGGTCCAAACAGGACATGATGTCTCTTAACCACTGAGTGTGTGTGGGCGGGGCAGCATCCCTCCACCTTAATAGTACCGCACGCCTGGCCAAGAGCGAGGCAAAGGACAGAGCGCGGCTCTTGTTTGGAGTGAGGCGCGCGTCATCTTCCCCCGTGGTGGCGAACAGGGCAAACAGTGGGTTGGGCTCTAGCTCAAGATCAAGAATAAGGGACAAGGTTTGGAAAACATCTCTCCAGTATAATTCCAGGCTTGGACAAGTCCAAAACATGTGGATAAGTGAGGCCTCGCCTCTCTTACATTTGTCACATAGAGGGTCAACGTCAGAATACATGTGAGATAATCTGACTTTAGAAATATGAGCCCTATGTACAACCTTAAATTGTAACAGGCAATGACGCGCACAGAGAGATGTTGAATTTACCAGCCTGAGAATGGAGTCCCATACATCATTTGATAAATGGATGTTTAGATCCTGCTCCCAAGCAGTCCTAATTTTATCCAGAGGAGCCTGTTTTATGCCCATCAGTTTGTTATAAATGATCGATATTAAACCCTTGCACGATGGGCGCAGATCAAGTAACATATCGGCGGTGGTGGCCCTGGTTGCCTCGGGGAAACTAGCCATCTGAGAGCGGAGAAAGTGTCTTGCCTGCCGGTATCTGAAAAAATTAGTGTTTGATAAACCAAACTTTTCCGACAGTTGTGTGAATGAAGCAAAGCTGTTATTAACGAAAAGATCTTTAAAATTCATTATGCCCCTCACGTGCCACTCCTGGAATGCAGAATCAGATAATGCAGGTAGAAAGAGAGGATTAGACAGAATAGGACCAGAGAGAGAAATCATGAAAACCAAAATGCTTCCTGAACTGAGCCCACACCCTAATAGTATGCCAAACCGTTGGACTATCAGTCCATTTACCCGGGGGGAGAGGTAGTGAGGACCCAAGTAGAGCCAAAATGGAAACATTTCGGACAGAACTTAACTCCATCTTTACCCATGTTGGACAGTCAGCACAATCGAAGAAGTGCGACCAGAAAGTAACACAACGTATATTAGCAGCCCAATAATAGAAACGGAAATTAGGCAGTGCCATACCTCCATCTTTTTTGGATTTTTGAAGGTGAACTTTATTTAGTCTAGGGCGCTTGCCCCTCCATATATAGGCTGATATAATTGAGTCCAATGAGTTAAAGAAAGACTTGGGAATGAAGATTGGTATAGATTGAAAAAGATATAGAAACTTAGGGAGGATGTTCATTTTAACAGAGTTAATCCGGCCCACCAGGGACGTAGATAGAGGAGACCAGTGCATCAAGCTCTCTTTCACATGGTTCAATAGAGTGTAAAAGTTTTCTTTGAAGAGACACTTATGTTTCCTTGTGACCGTAACGCCAGGGTAAACAAATTTGCAAGCAACAATTTGCACTGTTTAAATAAATGGAACTATTTTTCTCAACACAATCTTTTATTCATTTTGTCCAGCATTTGCAAGCTGCCTGTCAGCCATATAATGTGTAATTGATGCTTTCAATTCAATAAATTCAAATAAAGTCATTGGAACACTCACAAGATGTCACCAAAATCACTTTATCCCTTTAAAATCTTTCAGAAAATGACGTAAATGCATTGTAAGATGAATATCGATATATATCGTATCATGAGCCGAATATCGTGTATCACATCGTATCGTATCGGGAGATTAGTGTATCGCTACAGCCCTAATATACATATAAAGCAAGTGATCAGATCTGATGATGCTCCCTAATCCACATGGTTGACACGGTGAGCTACACGCACAGATAAGACATAAAGGAAACCAAAACCAAGGGTGGTGAACTGATTTTACTCTTGTTGCAAATGGCAACCATAGGATTAAAAGACCAGTGAAAAGAAATACACAAAGACCAACTACGTGTGATCATTTACTGACTATTTCAAAGAACACAAATAACTGAAGCACGGGAAAGATTACGCTTCGTACAGTTTATAGTTATAGTTTCTGAATGTCAGTTTCCATTAGTTTACTACCGACTAGGGACGGAAGGGCTACCAGTATTACAGTAAAGTGCGGTGAAATTTTAATAACGATTACCGTTTATGTTTGACCTAATCTCGTTATCACGGCCAACTATCGAGATATGTAATATCAGCCTCATTAAAGTCTCGTGAGCGACTCGCGACTGTCTCGCGTGAATATGTGGCTTGTAACGTCGGCATTTTAACATAAGCGTGGCGGAAACTGGTGATAGCATGCAGGACGTTTACCAACCCACTAAAAGGACGAAATCTGAGGTCTGGGCATATTTAGGTCTTTTAAGAATGCAGAAAGACAACTGGTGGAGGAAAATTATCCTGTCTGCAAAGCACTTGTTTACATTTTAATGTAATTTGTACAAATAACTGTTTCTTTATTTGCACATGTATACGTATTTAAGGTTCAGCTTTAAGTCAAAAGTTTATTTCATTTGAACTTGCGCTATAATTTTTGTTCCTGATAAATGTTTGACTATTTTTGACCTACTATGGTTGTTAAAGTGTTCATTTAAATTTGCACCAGACAAATAAGCTTTGTTCCTGTTATTTATTTTGTTCATTTAAATTAAAATATCTTTCTGTGCCAGTTGTTTGCCCTTTTAAGGTGAAAGTTTCATTTGGATAAGATTTTGGCTTCTGATGTTTTAGCATGACAAGGAAATCACAAGAGCTTGTGAAATTATTTTAATGTGTGTTTTTGGGACATTTGTCCAACAATTAAGAATATCACGATAAAAAAGAATATCGCGATAATATCGTAAACCGTGATAATTTGGTCACTATGATCGAGATATCAAATTCTACATATCGTTACATCCCTACAACCGACTAGCAGCTAATTAAGACTTCCATCACTCTGGCAGACAGTCGTTTGTGTCACGCTGATGACAGGAGACTATCTGAAACCCTCGATGAGCAGCTGGATTGTGCAACCAGCTACACTGGCTGTTTGAAGAAACCTGAATAAAGAAAGTTACTGAAACATGGAAACAGTCATGTTGAACCCCCACTCACCTGATAATAGGGCATGAAGAGCGTGCACACAGCGCAGTATGGCTGCATGGTGGCGGCGTGAGCGTTGTGCTCCCTCTCCGCTGTGAAGCAGTTCTTTCTGTTTTGCCAAAGGTGAATGAGGGGCTTCGCCCACGCTTCCATTTCCTGCTCCTCCTCCTCTGCCAAGCTCGCCTCGGGGGGCTCTGAATAGAGACACGATTCATTCAAGATTAAAACTTATTTCATCAAACCCAAAGCGATACAGTGGACATATGAGACGTGGCTCCTCGGCCACCAAACGTCCCCGGCGCACATCCAGAAACTGTGGGCATGTGAGGGATTTGCAGTTGCCGGGAATGTCTGGGGTATTTCATCGTTACGCTGCTAGAAATCGCATGGAAGTGGGGCCTGTTTGTTCAAAAACACTCGCTCTGACAAGGTAATTGCCTCGCAGTTACATTGGTGGGTTCTCTAAATTTTTAAATTTGTATCTTGAGTAATCCAGAGCACAGCGGCAAGCAAACCGGAAAATAACGGGGATTGTCAAAATGCTGACACCCCAAGGGGAGAGAAAGGAGGAAAAACCTCGAAAGGTGTCGCCACCAATGGATCATCGTGTTCTGCACAAGTTTTTGCATCCGGTGCTCTTACCGACACATCCCTATCAATTCATCCCAGCGTTGCCAGGTGGGAAATGTAGGATTATCGTACCAGAGACTCAAAATTATCGTATTTTGAGGGAAATTATTGTACATCTGTCATAACCAAAATAACAAGCCCAATGATGCGCTGTAGTCAAATATAATCACTCTGGTGTTAAATAGCATCCCACAGGCACTCACAGCTTTGAGGCGTAAGTACAGAATGGGTTAACGGCACCACATCAGCCCCAACTTAAAATTGCGGTAGACTAATGTGTCCCCCAAAAACAAATGAGAGGTGGGAACTAAGAGCCAAATTATGAGGCCTGGAGGCAATTTTGGAGACTAATTTTTTTCCCTTAATTTTTCTCTTTTGCTTAAAGTCTGTTTGAATCTCGCTCGCTCGACTTCCTGATATGTTCCAGACTGTGAACGTCTCGTGGGCGCGCGCAGCTGATCATTCAGCCTATCATGCTAGTTGTTCTGAGACAAAAACTCGTATCTCACGCTCAGCAAAGCAAGATTGGCTGAAAACATGTCACATGGGAACAGATGCCTTCAGGGTTCACAAAAAAACACTCTCTCTGGCAGACAGTTGCGGCAGGCAATAATTTGAAATGGTCAAATTATCGTACATTTGGCCTTTTTTTGGATTATTAATCGTACATCGCAGAGAGGGCCAAATTATCATACAAATACGATAATTATCGCCTGGCAATGCTGATTCATCCAGACCTCCACCCCCACCAACTCCATGCTCACACCAGCATTACGGCCACAGCCGTTAGAGCTGTAACGATACATTAATCTCGCAATACGATACGATACACGATATTCAGCTCACGATGCGATATTCATCTTACAATACATTTACATCATTTTCTGAAAGATTTTAAAGGGACAAAGTGATTTTGGTGACATCTTGTGAGTGTTCCAATGACTTTGTTTGAATTTATTGAACTGAAGGCATCAATTACACATTATATGGCTGACAGGCAGCTTGCAAATGCTGGACAAAATGAATAAAAGATTTGTTGAGAAAAATAGTTTCATTTATTTAAACAGTGCAAATTGTTGCTTGCAAGCTTTCAAAGGTGAGACACGGGGGTTTTGAAAGAAGCTTAGAATATCGATAGCCGCGGCTGAAAAATCGATTCTTTCTGGGGAAAAAAATATCGATATATATAGCAGAATCAATAAAATCGCTCAGCTCTAACAGCCGTGTACAGGAGCCTAGCATCACTACCGTAACCGACTCCTCCACCGTTCAACACACTCTCAGACTTGCCACCAACTCAGCCGTAATCCCTCCACATCTAGGGCGTTTACCTCCAGAGTCTTGGGCAGAATTTTCACAGAACAGGCGCATCTTTGCTTTTCAAAATTCACCAACAAGTAATTAAGCTCCGTCACCAGGATGAAGCAGGCGCCGCATAGCTTCGGCTGTTTCATTGTCATTTCTCGCACGGGGATGAACGCCGGTGGCCAAATTAGTCATCCCTCTTCACAACGACGGAGACGATAAACGTGACCATGTGCGTACATGTGATTTTCTAAGTGGTAAGCGGGACCTCTCCCTGCCGCATTATTAAAACCATGAAAACAAGCAGATTATCCATCGCAAGGTCATTGCACTGCGGTAAGCCTGGCAATTAAGTCTGTTTGGTTTGTGTGCGCATTGCTGTCGGAAACATCATTTAAGGGCGAGCGTGTAATTTGAAAAATGTGGAGGGAAAGCGGTGACCACAGAGCAGAATGATTCACTGAGAGAGAGCGTATACTTAACAATCAACCTAAACTATAGCAAACAGTATTAAGGCAAAAAACTAAGACAGTTCTGTTATTTCTTAGCATAACCTTCGTTGGCTAGATATACTACCTTTAACAAAGAAAATATGTTTTTTTTTTTGCCCTGTGGACTCAGTTATCCTAAAAGAACTTCGTGGCAGCTGTTTTCTGGTTCACTGCAGTTCAACCATCGGAAGTCAAAGGATTATGGTTCCTGGCCAGGTGCCACTCACTATCCAGCACCAACCGCAACAGGAAATGTCCCTGGGTTTTTATTGAAGTGAGCATGAATAAGCATGGCTCATGATGTGCGCACGCATCGCTGTCTGGATATCTTTTTAAAGCGAGAACTTTCAATGAACCGTGTGAGTGCGTGGGTGGGTGTGTTTGTGCGAGAATGAGCGCACCCTCGTCACTGGCGGCCTGTTGTTTGACAGCAGTGGGCACGGCTCTTGTAGTGGGTTTCCTGAGTGGGTGACGCCAGCTCTTAGTGGTCCTCTTTTCCGAGAGCGTCGGGTACTGGCAGAGACAGACAAGACATTACTGGATGGTTTTAACGGCGCTAATATTCTGTATTTGTTTGGCAGCAGAGGTTAAAGCCACCGTCATTATGTGTAAGTAACACTCACAGCACAAACCTCCCCAGGTTCCAGGCCTGATTCATCACACTCATAATTACTTGTATCATTTTCCTCTTCTTCCTCAGATGAGTCACTGCTGCTCTCTTCCTTTGCACTACTTTGCCTCTCTCCATCGTCACCGTCAGATCCCTCTTCTTCCATGTCAGAGATCCCATCCTGTTCCTCCCCTCCGACCCCGATAGGCGACGGCGCCGTCTCCGAGCGTGAAGTCTCCTGCGCCTGCCGCTGCTTCTGCGGCTCGTAATCTCCGCAGAGGCCCAGGGGCTCAACGGCGCCGTCCGAAAGCAGGGACGTGGGTTCGAGTTGAGCCCAGGTCAGCGGTCCGCCTTCCTCATCCTGATTCTCCGTTTGATGGAGGTCTTGCGCCGGGTCTTCCAGGTCCGTAACCTCTTTGCACTGAGGTTCGGTCCACATGGTGTACGGTAGGGGGTCGTGGGAGAAGTCGGAGGGGAGCTCCGGGGGCAGACTTTGGGTGAGAACCGCGGGACCCTGGGAGCTGAAGTTTTTCCAGATGCTGCCGGAAAAGGTTTTAGAGTCCACGTATGCATTCTGGGGGGGACAGTGGGAAGAGGGGTACGTAGTGTCACGGTCCAGCTGCAATGCTGAGTGGTTGTCGTTCTGCGTGTGTAAAAAAGGGGCGGGGGGCGGAAGGCTAGCGTTGGAGTTTCCGGATAACAGCGAGCCAGCACTGTTCAGACTGATTGTCCCGTCCATCTGACATTGGTCTTTGGAGTTACTCATATCTAGTAAACTGGGCTGTGGCTCTTTTTGACTTGCAGTCCTGTGAACTAGCTGGCTCGGGGTTATGTCACTCACTTGGGCAGCACATTTTTCCAGCGCCGAGTGGTCCTTTTCTGGAGCGGCTGCAGATATCAGCATTTCACGGTCGCCGCCAGATGTTATTTTGTGCAAACCACTGGCAGTTAAATGAGCTGTGTTTTCTTCTAAACCAGACGCTGCTGCCTCTCCACAATCATTCGTGGAATTCAAATGCCAGTCGCTGGCATCCTTTGCCCCGCATCGTTCTGTTGGCAGCTTTAAACCCGAGCCTCTCTTTTCCTCTCTGGCTTCGTAGGAGAACGGGGAGCCAGTTGGCGTTTCCCTGTGAAGCACAGGTGCAATCTGGTGGCTGTATGATGCGGACTTTGGAAAATCGGTGAGCCTGTCATCAGCGGGTGTGAGGGAGGGCATCTCCTGGGTCAGCACTGGCGGCAAAGGGCAAACCTCGACCTTATCGGCTGGCTCCGGAGTGAGCTGCGGCATATCCCCTGCATCCTGGTGTAGGAGAGGAGGGAAAAGGCTTTTCTCAACGCTGCCTTTCCCTGCAGTGAAACCCTTTTGTGAGGAAAAGAAAGAGCCACCTGACGTGCAACTACTCCCCTCTGCTGGCTCACTCTTGAGATCGTAAAGTGCTTCTGTAGTGGAGTGTGGGCTAACGCATTCGGGATCAACCGCTGTGTCCATTTTCTCCGTTTCATCAGTGTTGTTAGTGTAATGCTCCGTACCTATATCCAGGCTGCTGTCAGTGTAAGACCTTAAAGATGAAGAACTAGATATCTGAGCCCTCGAGTCAAAGGGACACGAGTTTTTGACAGTGTCAGATGAAGTGTTCGTGTGGGAAGATGAGCTGAGGTCGCTGGCGTCCAAGGGAGGAATCCTGTTAGAGTTTTCACAGCACGAGAGATCTTGTGGTACGGAGGAGCTCAGCTCATTAGCTCCCGAGTGAGGAGCCTCGTGAGAAGCCTCGTGAGGTGGTCTGAGTCTTTCAGGAGTCCTGCTTCCAACTCCTGACCCAGACAGGTCCTGAGGGTCAACGGGAGTTTCTGCCTTTGACTCAGTCTTCCCTAGCGAATCAGGGGAGTTGGAGTAAGAGTCGTCCTTTTTAGAAAACCCCAGACTTTTGCTCTCGACACGATTTACTTTGACAACACAGACCTGTCTGCAAGGACCTGTCGAGGACAGAGGGACAATTGTGTCATTAAGAAAACAGCTCAATTTGAAAAAAAACAAATAATAAAATCTGTGCTAATCCAAATACAACCTCATTCCCAAAGTTTCTTTGGCTCATCAGTGCCTCTTACCAGAAAGCTGAAGAGAGATTTGATTCAGGTTGTGCTTGGACTCTGCTTCCTTTTTCTTCTCGCCCTCTTCTTCCTTGCAGGCCGTCCCGGCGGCAGACCTCCGCACCTTGGGACCAGACGGACCGCCGAGCCCTTTCTTTTTGTTGCCGTTCAGCGCCGAGCTGCCATCCAGATCGATCGGCTCCTCTGTGGTCCTGAGACGTTTGGAGCGCATGCGAGGGTGGTTACTGCTGCAAGAGATGATACAAGATTTAGATTAAGAACTCGAAATTTACAGTGAAAAGCAGGGATGCCACGATTCACTCAACTCACGATACAATTCGAATCATCACGATTCGAATCATGTATAACACAAAATTAATTTACACGGAAATTACAGATTTTTTTATCTTTATTATTGCTTTTCCAGCATTTTCCTTTTTAACAACACTGTAGTATTTCTCTTACGCTCTTTCCAATACAGTAGATTAGAAAAGAAATTGTATCAGTTCTCCTCTTCTTTTTTTTTTTCAATATTGTTTTTTCTTATCCTCTTTATACCTGCATAGCAAATAACTGGAAAGTGGAAACTGTTTTATCAACTCTCAAATCTGTCAAATCCTGTTTTTGTTTCTTTTTTTTACAATGGGCATACTGCCCTCTTTTCAATAAATCAGTACAGTATCAAGATTTTTTTCCTTTGTACATAACAAGTCTGCTCTTTTGAATCTTGTCCGCCCGGCTACCTTCAATCGTTTCTCTGTTCTTCTTTGCTGAGAACAGCCTAAAAGTTTAACTCAAGAGTCATCCTCTGTGTTTATGTTGGAAATCGACATGTTGTATATCATTAGTAATGTTAAAATATACCATTTTCTCAGGTCCGGAAAACCGCTAGTGTTAGCATGCTAGCCCGTCAGCATTAGTACGTTAGCATGCTAGCTACTTTTTTTGTGAAAAAAAAATAGCATGCTAGCTACATCTATTTTTTGATTGCATTTTAATTTATGTGACTTATTTGTGTTTATTTCAGTTTTACAAAATCTATCTGGCTGATGAAAGACTTGCCAATAAAGCTCTTGGAAGAGGATACAAATAGATTCTTCATTAGTAGACATGTTAGCTATCTGCCTGGCTGCACTGGAGAAGCAGCAGCGTTGCCAGGTGGGAAATGTAGGATTATCGTACCAGAGACTGAAAATTATCGTATTTTGAGGGAAATTATCATACATCTGTCATAACCATAATAACAAGCCTAATGATGCGTTATCGTCAAATTTAATCACTCTAGTGTTAAATAGCAGGCGAAGCTGGCCATTCAGCCCATTCAGCCTATCATGCTCGTTGTTCTGCGACAAACATTCGTAGCTCACGCTCAGCAAAGCACGACTGGCTGGAAACACGTCACATGGGAACAGACGCCTTCGGGATTCATAAAAAAAAAGTCTCCGGCAGACAGTTGCGGCAGGCAATAATTTGAAATAGTCAAATAATCGTACATTTGGCCTTTTTTGGATTATTGATCGTATATCGTACAGAGGGCCAAATTATCTCACAAATACGATAATTATCGTACACCTGGCAACGCTGGGAAGCAGTGAGGGGAGAATAGATGTTGAACAAGAACGTGGTTTAACTCGAGTACGCCCTCTGCTGGCCTGGAGGCCGCATCGCGATTTATGGCTTAATTAAATCGATTCGTATTAAAAGAAATGGATTTAAATAGATTTTTTTCAAAAATTGCGGCATCCCTAGTGAAAAGCGATAAAAGAAATGCAGAATTTTGCATTTCTACTCTCCGTTTGTCACCGCTGTTCGACCAAATTAAAACACCTGCAGCTCATCGCTGTCCATCAATTAAAGATGGAGCTTTCAATCAAAAGAACCGCTGCCTGAGAGTTAACTTGGTACCCTTTATTTGGAGAGTTGGTCTTGTGGCGCCTGTGCAGCCAGCTCTGCAGCTCCGGCGTTGAGCCCGGAGTGGCGAGAGTGTGGTCGATCGGCGTCGAATCCTTGCCCAGCATCCACGCAGCATACCGGTCCGGCTGAAAACGCTTCACGAAGGGCTCCATGGATATCTTCACCATGTCCTTGCTGCACGTGCACTAGAGGGAGGGAAGGAGAAAAGAGGTCAAACACTCTCTCTTTTCAAAGAAAACAAATAAATCTTGTGTTCAGGATGTTGTCAGTCTTTTCAAAGACACTGGTACGCTCACTCACTCACAGTTTTCAGACAAGATGCTCTTAAAAAGACCGAAGCGTAGCGTTTACCTGCGTTGCCACCTTGCCATAGTCGATCCAACGCACGGTGGCAAAGTTGGTGGACTCTGCACAGTTGAACCCATGATTGAACCCAGCGTGGTAACCATAGGGAAAGGTGATCATGAACTCCCCAGCTTCTTGAGTAATCTGAAAGTTCACCAATTTGTGGTCAAAAAATGAGGCAATAACAGAAACGAGGGCAGGTGACAACCATAAGCCACTGGAGATTCCTGCGGTCAACCAAGTCATTGCTTACTTCAGCTCCAGATATAAAAGGTCCTGTATACAAATTCAAGACAAGGAGAGGTGAATATTTTTTCAAAAGAAATCTACCTTATCAAAGGGAATCCCGTACTTCTTCAGTACTGAAGGGGAGATTAGAGTCATCTTGTGGCGAAGAAAAGCTTCGCACCCTTTGAAGCTGTTTGGGAAAAAGCCTGACGGTGAGAAACACACAGACGTCGTTAGAGAAACTTAACCAGTCAGAAGAGAAAAAAAATGCATAATTTAACATGCCCCCCCCACCACCACCACCACACATCTGAGTAACAGAAGATTCTCTTAATTATTAACCCACCTCCTCAAAAAAAAGACAAAAATGTTGATTAGTCATGCAATATTTAAAAAATAAAAAATACAATGACTGAAAAAAATGCTTAGCACACAAAACAGAAATATGAATATGAATAAGTGTTCATAAAAAAGTGTTCCTGCTTTGTTTGTATATTAGTTTGAAGCATTTTATTTCTTTTAATTGATGTGCGCATGAATATAACTGGAAAAGTAAAACTTAAAAAGCTGCTCATCATTTCCGTTTTGCACAATTACCTCATGGAGAAGATAATAATGAAAATATAATATAAATATTTTTCTCCTTCAGTTAAGCATCTACGTTACACATGTATGCCCAGTGACTTCATTTATCTTTTATCTTACACTGACGTGCCCGTGCACAGATTTGTCAGCACATTGCACAGAGTTTGCACACTCGCTTACCACAAGTGACAGTTGACTAATTATTAAGCCCCGCTCCATTTAAAAACAACAATGCAAATAAATAAATAATTTTACCTGTAGCCAAACGCTCCAGTCTCTTTCCATGCTCGGGGGGGATTGCATACCTGTTCAAGGCAGAGACATGGAGCACACAGTTACAAAACCTTCAGTTTAAGCATAAAAGCATTTCAAGACTGCCATCAAGTGGTGGATAAATGGATGCAGCGAGGCTGATCAAGTCTTTCCAAAACTGCAACTCAATGCAACCCAGAGGGACGTTGTTGGTAAAATCATTGTATTTAATACTGTAACCAGTCAAGTGTTCTCTAACTCTGTTTATTACACAATCAAGGAGATGCTGGCCATTTACAAAGTAGACTTTCTAATGTTTTCAGCACTTCGAATTGCCAGTTAATCACATCTGGATAAGGATTAAATATCCATCACTGATGGCTGCCAAGTTCATGAAATATTAGTCTGACATTATTCACATTTTTTTTTTGCCATGCTGCTGATGCAAGCCACATTTAAAACCTTCCTCAGGTTCTCAGCAAGAAACCTGACAGAAAATCCGTCCCAGGTTTGAGCAGCCACATCATCCTTCAGCTTAACACGGCAGCGTGAGACGCAGCGAGGGGGGGAAACGCAAACCTCAGGCCGTGGTCATGGCAGGAGTCTGGGGGGGCTTTTGGAACGAGAGGAGCTGCGTCTTTAAGCTGCTCCCGTGATGGGATGAGTTGTCAAACAAAGGCAACAGCATGAAACAGAAAAAAACCCCCAGCACATGCCGGTGTGTGCAGTGGATGATAAGAGTATGCATGTGTGTGGGTACTTTCTTTGTCAGCGTGCGTGCCGCTGATCCCTGTGGGGGCTGCAGGGTTCGCTGCTCTAATGAGCAGAACTACCTCCACGGCAGGAGGAGGAAATGGAGCGAGCTGCGCCGACAGAGAAATAAATAACAAAGTTCCTGTTTGATTGATCTATTTTTCCCCCTCTTTTTTTTTACTTCGATTCTTGCCTCCTAGTAAGTGAGCTTTTATGAGCTGTATAAATATCTGTTACGCCTGTCCGGGTCACATTAGGAGCTGATTGCAATGCCTGCCCTGTGGTCAAAGGATTTTCTATGATAGGATCCACTAGAGAAAAAAAAATAGAAAATGCAGCATCTAGACTGTTGAAACCCCAGAAATAATGTCCCACACACACACGAAAAAAGAAACTCTGAACATAATGTGGGTTTAAAGATAAAACTATGGTCAAATCAGCTACAAACCAGCGTTACAGTATTGGTTGACGTGTTAAAACCTGCTTTTGTTCCTTGCTTTCGTTCTGGAGACCAGAAGGACTGCTTCAGGTAAATCAAAACATATGCTTGTCTACAAAATTAAAAACCCCAAAACCTAACACACTCCCTCCATGGACACGAATTCCTGCTGCCGCTGCTTTGTACCTGGTCTTTTTCCAGAAGTATTTCAGTTCTGCTGATCAATACTTAATGCAGCGGAAATCCTCCTCACTGTGAAAACAAGAACTCAGGCAAGGAAACCCTCGCGCCGTATGAAACGGAGTTGGCACGAAAATCAAATAATCATTCGCAAATTAAAGTTATCTGAAAGTAAAGGATAGATTTCACAACACTGATACAAACATGTTGGGAATATGAAGAGCATGTGTGTCTCCAGCTGTGTCCCCACTCTCCATATTTTTTTTATTTTTTTTTTTAAATATAATACTGATTTAGAAGATCTGAAGTCAAACCTTACAATTGCAGCTTTTCTGCAAACATTTCAGATCTTTGATTGAGCTTCTCTGGGTGCAATGGATAGTAGAGAAAAGGTTGTCATAATGTGCCAATTATCTAGATAGTGAGCGGTTATAACACTTACACTGAACAAATATATCAACACTTTTGTTTTTGCTCTCATTTTTTATGAGCTGAACTCAAAGATCTGAGACTTTTTCTATGTACACAAAAGACCTATTTCTCTCAGGTAGTGATTCCCAAAGTGTGGGCTGTGGCTCCCTGGTGGGCCGTAGTGGTACTGCAGGTGGGCCATAAGAGGTCATTAAAATTAAACAAATATGTTTCAAATCCTCAATCTTTTTTATATGTGTTTTTAATTACTGTAAAATATTCATGACATGATTTAAAAAAGCATTAAGAAGTGATAACAAAAGTGTGACAGAAGTGATATGTTACGTGGTATTCTACTGTAATCTTAATTTATTATGACAAGTGTCACCTGATGTGTTGGCCCCTTACATTAATATCAGAACATAGCTTCTAGTCCTGTATGCTGATCACGGTTGTGATGAAAGGTTTGGGTGGGCCACAGAGATTTTACACATTTTAAAGTGGGCCGTGGTGTTCTGAAGTTTGGGAATGGCTGCTCTCAGATATTGTTCACTAATCTGTATAAATCTGTGTTGGTGAGAACTTCTCCTTTGCTGAGATCATCCATCCACCTCACAGCTGTGGCATTAAGATGCATGAATACTGCACAGGTGTGCCTGAGGCTGGCCACAATAAAAAGACACTCTAAAATGTGCAGTTTTATCACACAGCACACAGCCACAGATGTTGCAAGTTTTGAGGGACCCTGCAATTGGCATGTTGACTGCAGGAATACAAAAGAGCTGTTGCTCAGTGATCTGAATGTTCATTTTTCTACCATAAGCAAGGCATACAAAGGCATGTCAGAGAATCTGGCAGTAACATCCAACCGGGCTCACAGCCGCAGACCATGTGTGACCACACCAGCCCACATCCAGCATCTTCACCTCCAAGATGGTCTGAGACCAGCCACCTGGACAGCTGCTCCAACAATCAGTTTGCATAACCAAAGAGTTTCTGCATAAACTGTCAGAAATGCTCTCAGGGAAGCTCATCTGCATGCTTGTCTTCCTCATCAGGGTCTCAATCTGACTGCAGTTCATCATCGTAACTGACTTGAGTGGGCAAATGCTCACATTTGATGGCATCTGGGACTTTAGAGAGGTGTTCTCTTCACGGATGGATCCTGGTTTTCATTGTACAGGGCAGATGGCCGACAGCATGTATGGGGTTGTGTGGGTAAGCGGTTCGCTGATGTCAACATTGTTAAGCTAGTGGCCCATGGTGGCGGTGGGGTTATGGTATGAACAACGATCACAGGTGCATTTTCCTGAAGGCATTTTGAATGCACAGAGATACTGTGATGCTGCTGTGCTGTTCATCCACGGCCATCACCTCATGTGACAGCATGATAATGCACGACTCCATGTTGCAAAGATCTGCACACAATTCCTGGAAGCTGAACACATCCCAGTCCTTGCATGGCCAGCATCCTCACCGGACATGTCACCCACTGAGCATGTTTGGGATGCTCTGGATCGGTGATGGCGTGTTCCAGTTCCTGCCGATATCCAGCAACTTCCCACAGCCATTGAAGAGCAGCGGACCAACGCTCCACAGCCCACAACCAACACCCTGATCAACTCTATGAAGGAGAAGTGGTGCTCTGCATGAGGCAAGTGGTGGTCACACCAGCTACTGACTGGTTTTCAGATTTTAGCGTGAGCTTTTATTGTGGCCAGACATATTCATGCTGTCTCATCAGCATCTTGATGCCACAGCTGTGAAGTGGATGGATGATCTCAGCAAAGGAGAAGTTCTCACCTGCACAGATTAGTCAATATCTGAGAGAAATAGGCCTTTTGTGTACATAGAAAAAGTCTCAGATCTTTGATTTCATCTTTTCAAAAGTAAATGCCTATAAAAGGATGGTTCTGAAATTATCACACTTTTTTTGCATGAAAATCTGTAATAGCGTGTTTTAAACAGTCAGAGAGCTTAAAAGAAAAAAAAATCTCATGGCTCAAAGCAACGCCGTTGCTGCAAAGGCAAGAGATGAATGCAAGCAGAAAATTATTAATCCTGCAATCTTACGCATTAATATATTTATTTTTCCACTTAATGCCTGTAATTTATTTCTTACACAACAGCTGCACAAAAGAGCCGTCTCTTTATAAACTTGACTCATTTACATGTCAGGAGTTTACTAAGGTCTGACACCGTCCCACGATGCTGGACGCTACGCCTTTAGCTTTGGTCAATTTAACTAATTCAATAACGTCCATGACAGACACATCAAAACAATAATTATCTTTCCTGATTTCTGTTCCAATGGCTGCAGTACCACAAGTGTCAAACTGACCGGGCAGCACATGACAATTATAACAACATGTATTTGCATTTTCAGGACAACAATCTGAAAGGATGTTGTTTTTCTTTTTTCTAGCTGATTTAATCAAAAAAAATGTGTCAGTAAACATTCAAGACTGACTGAAGCAGGAGATGAATATTACTAGCATTCAGTCAGAAAAGGGTGAAACGCCCTTTCTGGGTTTGGAGACGAGGAGCTGCCTCAAGTGGAGGAGTTTAAGTTTCTTGGGCCCTTATTCACGATTCTGACAGGCGGATCAGTGCAGCATCTGGAGTAATACGGACTCTGTACCATCCCGTTGTGGTGAAGAAGCAGCAGAGCCATTAGCCACAGCTCTCTGTTCACCAGCTCATCCATGTTCCTACCCTCACCTACGCTCCCGAACTGCCTCTCCCTTAGAGACGGGTGCAACTCAGAGCAGAGTTGCTGCTCCTCCGCACCGAGAGGAGCCAGCCGAGGTGGTCCAGGCGTCTGGTGAGGATACAGCCTGGACAGCATGTGCGACTGGGAGAACGCCTCAGGGCAGACCGAGGACACAACGGAGAGACAATATCCCTCAGCTAGCCTGGGAACACCTCGGTCAGTGTCTTTCACTTCTGTTTGAAAGTAATTTAACAATAAAATTAGGGCTGGGCAAGTTAACGCGATAATAACGCGTTAACTCAATTTATTAACACCGACATTTATTTTATCGCGCGTTAACGCGTGTTGCTCACATGCTTTAGTTTTGAAAAGTCTGTTCCTGACTGCTGCGGAACCGGAAGACAATTGGCAGGTAAATATGCGAAAGAGCTAATACAGACATAGAGAATGGTAAAAATCTGTGTATGTTACAGTTTGGGTAGCAACTCAGGTAGCAATATTAACAATTCTGTCTGAAAAAAAATATTCTGGACTGCAGCAAAACTTTTGCGTCATTCCTCCATGTTCCATCAGATCTGCTCCATGTGTTCACTGTCCTGCTGTTCTCCAGCTGGTTACTGCAGTGCGGCTCTATCTAGTGGCACAGATGTGTAATGACAACAGAAAGTCCAGTCCTCGATTATAAAACAAATTCAGTCCTGTGGCCCGTTTTTTAATTTCGTATTTTTGATCCAAGTCTAAAATTGAAATATTAAAAAAACAGGCATTTTTTGTTTTTTTGTGTTAGATTAAAAAACAAAAAAACCTAATAAAATGTCACTTTTTAATTGTTTTTTACTTTTGATTGATACACAGATTGGTAAAGTTACTGAACTTTAACATGGACATTTTCATTTTAAAGTTCTCCCAGACGGAGGATTCAACAGAAACAAGGTTATTTGTAACAACTGACAAGTTGAACTCCCCGTTAAAAGTTTCTGTTGTTACCTCAGAAATTTCCTGTTTTAATGTTCTGATTGTGCTGAGACACAATCATTTTGTTGGATTTTGTTTTTAGACTTTTTTTTTATTTTAAAAACAGGTTGACATTAATGCCCTGGCAATAAGCTTTATTTTATTTTACATTTTTTTAAGATGAGATTTACACTAAATATGTGTTACTGACAAGTGCTGATGTTAAAAGTGTTTGAACAACAAATGTTATGACACTTTAGTTCATATGGCAGCAGAACATTTAAATAAAAGTGCATTTTACACTACTTTTGAATTCATTATTTGATTTTGCGTATACAATGCGATTAATCGTGATTAATCAGGGAAATAATGCGATTAATCGCGATTAAAATTTTTAATCGTTGCCCAGTCCTAGTTAAAATTCAACATTTCTGACTTTCTTAAGTGATTGAATGACTACCAGATCTAAACTGGAAACAACATTTCTTGTCAAGTAAAAAATATCTGGCTGCATGGACTGACGATTTCAGTAGCACTGAGTCATTTTCACTTTTAATCTACTTATTCCATTTTAACTAGTGGTGTTTATTTTTATTATTTTTTTTGCAGTGTGTCAGTTATGGAAAATACTCTGCAGTATCACTCAACTAACCTGTATGCCAACTTTAATGCAGAACCTGTCACTTTTATTTAAACAAATTGAAATTTTGTTTAAAAATCGCATCTGCGTTGTGAGAAATTAAACCTCAGAGCTTACGTATACAATAGGGTTGTTAAAAAAAAAATTGATTTGGCAATATATCGCGATTTTCAGCCGCCCAATATAATATTGACTTTTCAGCTCCTAATATCGATTTTTTAGGAAAATTGTTTAATTTTCACATTTAAATTGTTTAAAATTCAAATGTGCAAAAACACTAATAATAAATAATAAATAGGTTGTTTTGAAGCAAATAGTTTTGACTCAATTTGTCCTCTGAATGATCAATATCATCTGATGAACATATACAGCAACTTGATTTTTCATCTCTACTTTTAATTTTGATATTAACTGGGTAGAATATCACAATATATCATGATAATATGGTATCGTGACCCAAGTATCATGATGCATATCTTATTGCGAGGTCCTTGCCAATATTCACCCCTAGTATACAAAGACAATTATGACACAGAGACATGACTTCCAGTAAGTCTACTGTTGGGAATCCTGGTATAGAAAGCAGCACTGCCCAAACATAATTGTTGTTACACAAACTTACATAAGAAGCAACACAAAGCCTTCGTGTCTCCTGTCCCACTGAAGGCCTTTTCACTCAGCGGTTACATCATGACGGCATCTTCGTTTAATGACAGTGCGCTCCACCGTGCCATCTGGCCCGTACACTCACTCCCCCTAATTCGGCTCCGTGACTGCCTCCATTACTGGCTCAGCGGCATCTCGCCCACACGTTTACTTCGATCCCACATTCCCCGGCTCCGCAGTTGCACGCAGGACATGGAGGCGCCTGCGTGTGAAAAAGGGGCTCCCTGTTCGCATCCTCGTCGAGCCGCCCGCGCTGCTCTTTCTTCCGTCTGCCGCTCGCTGACGAGAACGTGGTCATCTGCTCGGTCGAACTGGCCGCCCCAGCATCCGCGTGTCCACGTTCTCATCGTTGGAATAAAGCATCAGCGTGAGCTCTTCTTTCTTTGTGCCTGTGTGTTTTTTTTTCCCTCCCCGAGGTGCTAAAAGGTTGTGACAAAACCAATGAGGTGGCAAAGTGTAACCCAAGAGGCATTTCCTCACCCACAAGATCGTGACCTGATTCTGAGTGGACATATGTTAAAGGGGGAAGGGGCTGATGTCACATGACTGAGGCCGTGTAATAGAGAAGTGGTTGAACAGATGAGCCGAGCAGCTTCATGGACAGATATAAACAAACAGATGGATGAATATATATGATGTGTTCAGGGTGCCGGCTGGTGTGGTGACCAGTGATCTAGTCCTCTGACCATCTCACCTCATCTACCTGCATCTGTTTATAAACTCATTTCATTCAGTCATTTGCGTATTCTCCTCTCTCTGTCCTCCGTCCTCTCTCTGTCCTGTCTCTCCCCTCTTTTTCTTCTTTCTTTACCCAGCTGGTCTTCATCAGGAAGGTTCCCCCATATGATCCAGGTCCTGCTCAAGGTTTCTTCCTCTTAAAGTGGAGTTTTTCCTTGCCACTGTTTGGCTTAAAGGTTTTTTTTTCTCCCACTGTGGGAGTTTTTTACCTGCCATTATCCTTGTTTAGGATTTAATATTATAATTTTAGTTAATGATATCTGCTCGGGGGTCATGCTCTGGGTCTTTGTTCTGGGTAAAGTGCCTGGAGACAATTGACATTGTATCAGATGCTATACAAATAAAACTGAATTGAATTGAATACATGGGCAGACAGTCATATAGTCATATATTTGGGCAACCCACCCAACTTGGAGAGAAAGACCCCTAAGTGAATGAATGCATACCAGAAGTGAGGCGTTAAGAGTGAAAGCGTTAAACTTTAAAAAAAAAAAAAATACTTTGTAGTTGTGTTGTTTCAATAATAAAAGCAGTTTGTCTGGTTGCCATTAGCCCCGCCCCCTTAAGCTATAAGGTCAGTGTCAACATACAGTATTTAGGGACAAATAAAACATCCTCTCTTAAGCCTGATTTATACTCAGAAATCAGGTCGTCTGCATATGTGACGCAGTCACACTCCAGTGCGCCTCCCCAAAATTGTAGGTGACTGCAGACAGTGTCGCAGAGAGGACAGAAAGGAGGCCTCTGATTGGTCAATTCTACATCCGCGTAGTAAAGAGCACGTCATCGAAGAAGTGAGGAA
Source organism: Hirundichthys speculiger (assembly GCA_018398805.1). NCBI lineage: Eukaryota > Metazoa > Chordata > Actinopteri > Beloniformes > Exocoetidae > Hirundichthys > Hirundichthys speculiger. The sequence goes on from JAGFBZ010000300.1 coordinate 286,747, forward strand.
TTGTACAATTCTCGTTCTCCACACTACAAAGACAGCACATATTCTAGTAATTCATGGAGGGAGATTGTGATGAATGTGGGTCTAGATACGGCCGAGACGGTGAGGAGGTGGAAAAACGCAAGAGATAAATTTAGTAAGTTTAGCTAGTTCATGATTGTCCCTCTTGCGTTGTGGCGTGAAATAACATAGCGGAGACCGTGCTTCAAAATTGAGCATAAATCAAAAATAACTGCGGCATACCTGCGATAAGCTGACGGCGACACATTGCCGCAAGAATATACACAGCCCTTAACATTTCTAACCACATTTAAGTTCTTTACTGTGAAGCACTTGAATTATGCCGCACATACGTGTCGCCAATCCCCACTTGCAAGATAGCAAGTCTATGTAGGCAAAATCTGAGCTTTTCTTTTTTAATTATTAATTTTCCATGGAATTAAGATGCATCATCTTAAAGGGTTTGGGCTCCCCCACTGCACTGTAGTTTTACAAAAACGGGCCCATAAAAAAAAGCTAGAAATGGCCTTATTGCATACAGCTGCAATGATTACTCAACGTATTCAACGTATAATTCTATTGATTATAGAATTCTAGCAGCGACACGTCATATGAAACCACATAGATATCACAGATCATCTGAGCTTTTTCCATCACAGCGGTAAATATTCATTTGGAACTGTGATGCAAAAAAGCATCTGCTGTGATAACTGCCAGGAAGTCCACCGCAGAAGGACAACACACAGAAACGGGGATAAAAACTGATCATCAGGATGATCAAAGGTTGTCGAGCTTATTTTAAATACGTGGGCATATTTCAGACTCTGATACAGAACCGTCATGTTACAGGAGAACTACAGCAAATTGACTAAATAAAAAAATATTCATTAGCCGCAGGCCTCGTATTGTTTCCTTTACGCAGTCATCCCCCGCGCTGAAAAACACCGCCCCACACTCACCAGGACTTGGGCTCTCCAAAGTGAAGGTCTGTACAGGTCCATGTCCTCGGTGTGCCACGAAAAAGTGGTCTTCCACATGCCGAAGTAGAGATACGGCGTGTTGACCCCCTGAATGGAAACGCCACAGTCCTCCTCGATGACGTCCAGGATGGAGTTCAGGTGGCCAATGTTCCACTCCTCCACATCCTGGGAATCAGAGACAGGGGGTGTTAACCGTTTTCATTTAAACCTCAAACCTCCAGCAGCAGCGAGTGCTCCGCCAAACTTTACACTTGGATCAATGATGCGAAAATGAGAACCAAAATCATGACAGTGATGAGCAAAGTAAGCACAGTGAGGATGGAGGAAGCGTGGTCACTGTACCTCATCATAGAGACTGCCGCTGACATCAGCACCGTATATAGGTGAGACGAACGTGAGGTTCTTCCAGTATTTCCTCTCAAGATCCTCATAATTCAGATAACGAGGTGTGCAGTACCTGTGAGAAGAAGGAAAAAAGAAAAACACACACATTTGGTCCTGGAAACCGTACAACGAAACTTTATAAAGCACATACATGTTATGCCAAAAGAACATTAACTAATCTTGATTCACTTAGTCTTGATTAATAGCTGACTGTTCAGCAAATTACAAGTTCTTCAAAAAAGGTTATTATGAATTGTAAAAACAGATTTACTTATGATGGTTATACGGAGCATAACTGTGAGGCTGGAAGCACATTGACCCTTTCAACATCAGAGCCCCCAGTAAAGGTGCAAGATGTTGTTGAGCAGGAATCTGAGGACGGGCAGGAGCTGAAGGGGCTAAAAAATCTTTGATGAAGACTTTCAATTTACAGAATTTAAGGAAAGTCAAGGAAACTGTCTGGGCAGCCCTCCGTTCTCTGAAATGTTTCTATTATATGTGTGTGTAGATGTGTTTGGGGTGCCGGCTGGCGTGGTGACCGGCGACCTAGTCCTCTGATGACAAATAAAATTGAATTGAATTGAATTATATGCTATTAATATAAAAGTAATAGCAAAAAAAAAAAAATTCTTACTGAGGCAGGACCAGAAATAATGTTTCCGACACTGAATAAACCATCTCTCCAGACCTTTAAAGTAAGAAAAAAAAAACAAGACTAAAACATCTCCGTGATGCTCACATGTCGCTGTTGGCCAATCGTCTGAACTCCTGCACAGTGAGCGGCTTCTTCTGGATGTTGTACTGAGTGAAGAGGCCCGACTGGCCAGCTACCATCTGCTGAATTGGGGCGTCGATTATCAAATCGTCGATATCGTCGTACGTGCGCCGGGGCTTCCAGCCTTTAGGAGGAATGACCTGAATGGAAAACACAGGAGCAGAGATTTTTTTTTTTTTTTTTTTTGGTTGAAATTAATGTCTGGACCGAAAACTTGAATCTGACGAACGTTCTACACCAAAGTCTAAAAAAGGAGCTGAAGTCAGCTCATCGTGTTTTTGATTTGAGAAGAGTCTCACACACACCAGCATAGAAGAAACAATGTTTGTAGGTTTGATTCATCACGCCGAAACCTCGACTGGCCAACGAGCTGAGACTGAAGTCACTACGTACCTTAGCCAAGCCAGCGCGGTGTGCACCCTGGGACTCCATGTACACAAGGTACTGGTTGAAGTTTTTGAACTCTTCCATGGTGGGCCTGAAGGTCATAATCTTGCAGGTGGGGTTTGCAGGGGTGAACACCTCTGCTCCCGCCATCCTGCCACCTCACCAGCTGTAACCTGAGAAAGAAAAAAAACAAAACAAAAAAAACAAACATGAATATGTGCTCCAAAATCAACGTGTTTTCTTTATTTTACATTTTTGCTTTCAGATGACTTTTAAGGTTGATTATTTTCACATCTTTTAGCGCCTCCGCCATGAGGTCCACTGTGCTTCTGTGAGGTACACGATACTGCCAAAAGTATTCTCTCACATCTGAGCTTTAGCTCCTCCCATTCCTAATCAATATGACGTGGCTCCATCTTTGCAGCTAGAACAGCGTCAACTCTTCTGGGAAGGCTGTCCACAAGGTTTAGGAGTGTGTTTATGGGGATTTTTGTCCATTCTTCCAGAAGAACATTAGTGAGGTCAAACACTGATGTTGGACCAGAAGGTCTGGTTCTCAGTCTTTGCTCTAATTCATCCCAAAGGTCTTCTATCAGGTTGAGGTCAGGACTCTGTGCAGGCCAGTCAAGTTCATCCACACCAGACTCTTCCATCCATGTCTTTATGGACCTTGCTTTGTGCACTGGTGCACAGTCATGTTGGAAGAGGAAGGAACCAGCTCCAAACTGGTCCCACAAAGTTGGTAGCATGGAATTGTCCAAAATGTCTTGGTCTGCTGAAGCATTCAGAGTTCCTTTCACTGGAACTAAGGGGCCAAGCCCAGCTCCTGAAAAACAACCCCACACCATAACCCCCCCTCCACCAAACTTTACACTTGAATCAGTGCAGTCAGACCAGTACCGTTCTCCTGGAAACCACCAAACCCAGACTCTTCCATCAGATCACCAGATGGAGAAATGTGATTCTTCACTCCAGAGAACGTTCCTCCACTGCTCTAGAGTCCAGTGGTGGCTGCTTTACACCACTGCATCTCACTCTTTCCATTGTTCTTGGTGATGTCTGGCTTGGATGCAGCTGCTCCACCATGGAAACCCATTCATGAAGCTCTCTGCTCTGTTGTTGAGCTAATCTGAAGGCCACATGAAGTTTGGAGGTCTGTAGTGATTGACTGCTGCAGAAAGTTGGCGATCTCTTCTCACTATGTTCTTCATCATCCTCTGACTCCGCCCCCTCAGTTTACGTGTCCTACCACTTCATGGCTGAGTTGCCGTCGTTCCCAAACACTTCCATTTCCTTATAATACAGCTGACAGTTGACTGTGGAATATTTAGGAGCGAGGAGGAAATTTCACGACTGGATTTGTTGCTCAGGTAGCATCCCATCACAGTTCCACGCTGGAATTCACTGAGCTCCTGAGAGAGACCCATTCTTTCACTAATGTTTGTAGAAACAGTCTGCATGTCTAGGTGCTTGATTTTATAGTCCTGTGGCCATGGAAGTGATCAGAACACCTGATTCTGATCATTTGGATGGGTGAGCAAACACTTATGGCAATATAGTGTAGGTTGGCATCACGGCGAAAAGACGTATGCAGTTGTTACAAGAGACGACCAGGAGAGGAGCCCAACGTTGCTTTGGGCGGTTTTTGCCGAGAGCAGGACGGGAGCACGCGCTAGAGTGAGGTAACACTTCCTAAAAACAATCAAATATCCCATCAATTAACACTGAAAATGATGTCCTGGTGGTCCTGATGTAGCGGGAACAGGTGACCCGTTTCCAATAGGAAGGTCGTCAGGTCAATCCTCAGGATGGTGACATCCCGGAGAGTTTCTGGGTAGGACACTGAACCACGTACTGCCACAGTAAGCTCAGTGCTGATCCCAAACCCAGATAAATGGGGAGGGTTGTATCAAGAAGGGCATATCGGGTGTTGATAAATAATAATAATACGAATACAACAGAAACTATGCCAAATCAATATGCGGAACATAATGATCCTCATTAGCAACCACTACAAACACCCCCCCCAAAAATACACGCAACATAAAAATAGTCCATGGCATTACATTCGCCTTTTTTTTTCTTTTGACATTGCTGCAATTGGTTTGGTTTAGTTTGCTTGTTTGTTTTTAAGTACTGACCAATTTGCATCTTATTATTTTTCTGATTTGCGTTCCAAGTTAAATCAAATAATTTGCAAAAATACATACAAAACGGATGCACGTCTCAGACATTTAAATGTTTACCGACTACATCTGTCCACTTTAATTTCTTTCCCCCACCCCACCTGCTACTGAGATACACCCAATCAATAGTGCAATCAAAATCAAATATTTACTCAAGAGTTTCTGATTTTGAAAAAAACAATACGCTCGGTTTTAAGCAGATTTAAAACCGTGGAGCTGCTGGTTCATACGTTCACCACTAGATGGAGGTCGAGATTCAATAAATGTTTTGATTCTTTGAACCCTGCTGTCAGGTTTTTGTCCCATCCCATCCAACCGTCCCACTCCCAACTCTGACTTTTACACACAAAGGATCACGTTGCCCCGTGCCAAACTACATTTTACATATTAAAAAAAATAAATAAAATCAATGTCACACTGTCACTTCACTGCAATCCACAATGCATGACAATGATAGCAAATTATTTAACCAACAGCAGAAGCGAAACAATTGTTTTTTAATTAAAAAACAAAAAGATAATAAGAGGAAGACGCAAATAAATAAAAGGCAGCTACACTTCACCGTCTTATTCTTTGTCTGGACATTACAGCAATTGTATAATATGTGGAAAACTTCAGCTATCATGTTCGGCCTTTAAATGCTTTTAACTTGGTCGTTAACCGTGGGAATTAAATCTCGGCCTAGTTGCACTTTCGGCGTTAATACTCCACCGGAGTGCATCTGTTTACCTTTGTTGTTCCCAGCGCTGCTAGCCAACTAGCCTACGTTCTGTTATGATGCCGAGCAATGGCTGAACAAGTAGCACAGCCCGCTAGTTCAGCTGACCAGAGCACTCAAATCTACACGGTGGGCTCACCAAGCAGTCCTTCACTTCGCCCGGATAAGAGCCCTTCCACGCTGTCGGGGCAGTAATCGACGACTGCAGTCGCCGAGAGAGACTTAAAGTGGCCTGGCTACAACATTAGCTGACTTGTTACTGTACGACTCAACGGGGGTTTAAATGCCCCTCGCAAGGTGGCTGCACGCAGGCCCGTGGCTACTTTTTTTTTCTTTTTTTTTTTTTTTTTAGCTAGATTTAGTGTAGTCAAAATTATTTAACACTGAATGTCTGTGCTGTTACTAGCTGCAAATATTTTTTCAGTGTTTGCAACAATTAAACAAAAAATGTAAAGACACCCAACGCGAGTTTTTTTTTTTTTTTAAGTCAACGCTAGCTGTTAGCTGTTGATAGCTTCGCATAATTCTGCACACTTGTTACGAAATGCACACCGCTTCCTGAAAGACTGGTACAAATGTGCACGCACTATCCTGTCCACCTCCGGAAAAAGCCGTCCCCCACATAAGTACACATTATTTTATTTTAGTTACCCTGATTTAGAGAGACAGAGTCGTGTTGTTGTTTATCTCCTTCCTCGTTCGTCCAGCTGATTCACATGACAGCTGCCGCTGCTGCTTCATGCCTCGGAGAGCGGCTGCATTCCGCTCCGCTGTGCGCCAGCAGCGGTCATGGCCGTCCACCCATCCATGCGCTGCGAGATCCGCGGACCAGCGGGCGAGTCCAAGAACTGGAACGCGGCCACGGACGTCGGTGGAACGTGCACCTGTGCGTGCAGTACGACACTTGAATCAAACGCGCCGACACAAAAGGATTTTGTCAGTTTATTTTATTTATTTTTATCACATTTTATTCAAAAAACACTTAAAAAAAAAAAAAGAAAAAGAAAAAAATATACAAAAAGTAAAATTAAATGTTTAACACAATTGAGCTGCACTGACTGACAATCAGAATCAGAAATACTTTATTGATCCCCGAGGAGAAATTGTTTTCGTTGCAGGTGCTCCTTACACGAATAGTGAATAAGAAACAGAAGAAATTTAACATGTAGTGCAATAAGAAGAGAACATAAAATTAAAATAAAATAAAATATGAATATAAACAAAAATATATACTAAAATATGAATATAAAACAAAAATATACACTGAAAAAAATAGGTAAAAGAGTATACAGTAAAAGTGCATTATACAGTAAAGGTGCTTTGAACAGTCGTATTCTAAGATTGTACAGTCTTGTTATATACTGAATTAGAGTGTACAGAATGTGCATTGTGATTCAAAAATAAGTTATGTGACAAATAAATAGATATTAAGTTGAATTATTGCACCAAACAGTGGATATTAAGTTGAATTATTGCACAAGTAATTACACTGTTGCTTCTTGCACTTGATTATTGTATTAAGTCAGTCGACAGGGAGTGAAAAAGTCCACGGGCCATTCAGAGGGAGGAGTTGTACAGTTTGATGGCCACAGGCAGGAATGATTTCCTGTTTTGCTCAGTTGTGCATTTTGGTGGGATGAGTCTCTCACTGAAAGTACTCTTTCAGTGTACTGCAACTGCAATTCCCAAACTAGAAAAGCACTCAGAGAGCGCAGACCTTTTGTGATGCACACAAAAATAAATAATAATGCTATAAAGATTTCATGCAATATTTGTTTCCAAAGTCAATACAGTGATCCCTTGCCAATTTGCAGTTTAAGTTCTGCAGTTTTAGTTATTTGCAGATTTTTTAGAAATATATAATATAATTTAAGAAAAAACATTTTTTAAATTGCGGAAACATCACAGGATGTTGTATGCGTTCTCTCGCAGTGAAGAAATGCTGTGAGCCAGCCTGGCCCCTTTAAGAAAGGCGCCTTATGTGTAATGGTGTGGCCTTATGGGTAATGGTGTGTGTGTGTCATGGGACAGCAGAAGAAAATGGGGTTAGATGAAAATTGGAGTGAACATAACAGCAGCCCAGCGTGTATAGATTTGCATTCTCTGTTAAGCCTGATTTATACTTGAATCTCAGGTCGTCTGCGTCACCTACGTAGACGATGCAGAGATGCCCTGCCACCCAACGCCGACACTACGCAGACACTCTAGTGCGCCTCCCCAAAATTGTAGGTCGACGCAGACAGTGTCGCAGAGAGGAAAGAAAGGAGGCCTCTGATTGGTCAATTCTACATCCGCATAGAAAAGAGCGCATTGAAGAAATGAGGAATCGTACCCACATCTGTACGATTCTAGTAATTCATGGAGGGAGATTGCGATGAATGTGGGTCTGGATACGGCCGAGACGGTGAGAAAGTGGAAAAACACAAGAGATAAGTTTAGTAAGTTTAGCTAGTTCGTGATTGTCCATCTTGCGTTGTGGCGTAACATAGCGGAGACCGTGCAAGTATAAATCAAAAGTGACAAGCTGACGGCGACACGCTATTGTTGCATGTTGAAAATTTACCAAACTTTTCTAATATTATTGATACAAAATTAAAATATCGATCAGACATCAATACCTGTAATCATCAATATATGTCTGTGTAGTCTGTTCCTTATCAAAGTTTTTCATGTACCTGTCATTTTTTGTTATATATATAAATATAAATGTGGAATGATACACTATATCACCAAAAGTATCTGCTCACCAGCCTTGACTCACATGTGAGCTTTAGCTCCTCCCATTCCTAATCAATATGACATGGCTCCACCCTTTGCAGCTAGAACAGCTGCAACTCTTCTGGGAAGGCTGTCCACAAGGTTTAGGAGTGTGTTTATGGGGATTTTTGACCATTGTTCCAGAAGAACATTTGTGAGGTCAAACACTGATGCTCACGCCACAGGCACTAATGCAACCCCATACCATCAGAGATGCAGGGTTTTGAATTGTCCACTAACAACAAGCTGGACAGTTTCTCTCCTCTTTAGTCCACAGGACACGCCGTCCACGGTTTCCAAAAAGAATATCAAATTTTGATTAATCTGACCTCAGAACAGTTTTCCATTCTGCCATTTAGGCCTTTACGCATGAGGGCCTAAAGTTTACCCCCACCCAGTTTTAACCTCCAGCCTTGTCCCATGTGCCAGATACTCGTCCTGATTCTTTGAATCTTTTTATGAGATTCTTTCCTGTAAATGGTGGGATCCTCAAAGTCTTTGCAATTTTACATTCAGGAACATTTTTCTAAAATTGTTCTACAATTTGTAGGCGCAGTTTGTCACAGATTGGTGAACCTCTATCTTTACATGGGAAATGTTCCTTTTATACCCAGTCATGTTACTGAACTGCTGCCACTTGACCTATTTAGCCGTCAAATGCTCCTGCACTAGTTTTTAATTTGCACCAATTGTCTTTCAAGCCTTTCGCTGTCCCTGTTCCAACTGTTTTGAGATGTGCTGTCAAAATGAGATAATAGTTTTCACTGGATCCCATCTTTGCAGTACTCTGGTGTCCCCTATTACAAAGGCCGATAAGTTGCAATTAGAAAAAAGTTGTGATGCTGTGTTATATGGTTTAAATAACATGAATATGAACCTGAATGATCCACATCAGAGAGAGAGGACTTCAGAGGATGAATTCAGTGATTGAGATTTCTTTTGTCCTTTAGTCTTTTATTTTACCTCATCTTATCTTTCATAACGGCGTCCTGCAACAGCTCATCTTTTAACTGGCTTCAATGAACTCGGATGAGCAGAGATCATTGAAGGCACACCAGTGGGTATATTTTAAGGTGCACCTTCAAAGACAAAGGCCTCGTGTCCATGATGCATGTTGTCCTGGGAGAAGCAAAATAAATCAACCAAGACATTAGGAAAAGAATCATTGAACATCATAAGTCGATTCATACGATTCAAGAGAAAAAACAACCATGGGAGCCCACACACGTCATCATCACTCAAGTAAGTGATAGCTTCTGCGTCTCCAGAGAAGAATGTGCTTTTTTTTTTGTGAAACGGGCAAATGGACACCAGAACAACAATGAAAGAGCTCACAAAGATGCGGGCTGAAGCCGGGATGAGGGTATCATTATCCACAGCAAAACACCTCCCATACCAACACGAGCCAAAAGGTCACGCAGTAGGAGAAAGCCAGTGCTCCCAAATCACCATCGGAAAAAAAAAGGATTACAGTTTCCAGCTGCACATGAGGACCTGTGAAGATTCAAATCTGACTGTTAGTCATCATGATCAACGTTATGTTTAGCGAAAAGAAAGGGAAGATTGCAGGCCTCATCCCACCAGGGGAGTAAACATTGCTGGGTGGTTGCATCAATGTCATGGGGCTGTTTCGCTGGTGCACTTCACCAAACAGACGGACTCACAAGGAAAGAGGATTATGTGGACGAACTGTAGCAGCATGTTAAGACATCAGCCAACAAGTTAAAGCCTGGGTGTGGATGGGTCTCAGGGACAATGATCCCAAACATGCTTTCAAATTAGCTGCAAAGCGGTTTAAGGAAAACCAAGTGAACGTATTGGAGGGGGCAGCACAGACCCTGGCCTCAATCCTATAAGCAACATGCACGCAGGACTGAAAATACCTGTGTAAGCAAGAAGAGCTGTAAACTTGACTCAGTTCCACTGAAATAGTAAATGATTGCAGGATAATGCAGATATGTTTGGGGGCACGTGCTCCAGCCAAGGGAAAAGGGCACATTTACAATTATGTGCAGTACTACTTGCTTTAATTACACAGTCATTTATTTCTAAAACCGTACAATAACAGAGATACCCATCAGGTTTTGGTTTTTGAAAAAAAAAAAAGAACATTTTGCTATAAAATCACAACTTTAGCCAAATCATGTTGAACACATTTTTGTCATAAAATCTCAAATTTTAAGGGCTGTGTATACTACTCTCGGAGCAATGTGTTCCAGTTAGCTTGTCACAGGTATGCCGCAGTTATTTTGTATTAATCTTATTAAAAATTTGAAGTGCGGTCTGCGCTATGCTATTCCATGCCACAACGCAAGAGGGACAATCACGAACTAGCTAAATTTACTAAACTTATCTCTTGCATTTTTCCACTTCCTTTTAACTTCCTCTCGGCTGTATCTAGATCTAGATTCATCGCTATCTCCCTCCATGAATTACAAGAATATGTGCTGTCTTTGTAGTGTGGAGCACAAGAATCATACAGATGTGGGTACTTCCTCACTTCTTCTACGCGGATGTAGAATTGACCAATCAGAGGCCTCCTTTCTCTCATCTCTGCGACACTCTCTGCGGCACTGTCTGCGGTCACCTACAATTTTGAGGAGGTGCACCGGAGTGTCTGCGTAGGGTGGGGGGGCATATCTGCGTTATCTGCGTCACACACGCAGACGACCTGATTTCTGAGCATAAACCAGGCTTTACTTTATACAGAGCGACTCCCCTTCCCTTACCAGGGAAGTCTGAGCACAACCTGGTTCACCTACAGCCACTGTACAACCCCCTGGTCCAAAGGCAACCGGTGACAACTCGGTCCATCAGGAGGTGGTCCCCTGAGATGGAAAGCAGCTTGAGAGACTGCAACAACATGACAGTCTGGGATATGCTTATGGACTTCTGCTCAGACGTGGTCTCCCCCAGTCAAGACTGTTCGCTGTTACCCTAATAACAAGGCTTGAGTAACGTGGGAAGTAAAGACTGTCCTCAACAAGAAGAATGCTGCCTTCAGGAGCAGAGACAGGGAGGCCATGAAGGCAGCACAGCAGGAGGTGAAGCACTGTGTGAGGGAAGCTAAGGACAGCTATAGGAGGAAGGTGGAGCAGAAGCTGAGGGAAAACAACATGAAGGAGATCTGGGAAGGTGTTAAGACCATCACAGGTCACAACTCAAAGACCAGATCCACGGGGGGACAATGAAGAGGGAGCGAATGAGCTGAATAACTTCTTCAATAGGTCCAACCAGCCCTTGACCCCCCCACCCCTGCCCTTACAGCTGCCACCTCTCCATCTTCCCTCTACACACCTCCCCCCAGACTCCACAACACCCCACCTCTCCTCCCCCACCTCAACACAATCCCCGCCTCTCATCACCGCAGACCAGGTCAGAGGACAGCTGAGGAAACTCCAGCCCAGGAAAGCTGCAGCCCCGGACAAAGTGTTACCAAGACTGTTAAAGACCTGCGCTGCAGAACTGGGGGAAGCACTACAACGGATCTTCAACCTCAGCCTGCAGATAGGGAGAGTCCCCACCTACTGGAAGACATCCTGCATTGTTCCAGTTCTGAAGTAGAACCGGCTGAGCGAGCTGAATGACTTCCGACCGGTGGCGCTCACCTCACATCTGATGAAGACGTTGGAGCGGCTCTTCCTCAGCCTCCTCAGACCCCAGGTGCAGCGCGCCCAGGACTGCCTGCAGTTCGCATACCTGCCAGGTGTTGGTGTGGAGGATGCTATCCGGTACCTGCTTCACCGAGCCCACTCCCATCTGGATAAGGGAAGCGGCACAGTGAGGATTCTCTTCTTGGACTTCTCCAGTGCCTTCAATACCATCCAGCCCCTCGTGCTCGGGGACAAACTGGGCAGGATGGGAGTGGAACCCCACCTGGTGGACTGGAGCTGACAGAGCTGGTGGACTGATTACCTCACTGGTAGGCCACAGTACATCAGGCTGAGGGACACCACGTCTGACATGGTGGTCAGCAGCACCGGAGGCCCCCAGGGCACAGTGCTGGCCCCTCTTCTCTTCATCCTGTACACTTCAGACTTCTGTTACACCTCGGAGCTGTGCCACATACAGAAGTAGCCCGATGACACAGCCATCGTCGGGTGCATCAGGGACGACAGAGTAAAGGAGTATTGGAGACTGGTTGGGGATTTTGCTGCTTGGTGCTGCACGAACCACCTGCAGCTCAACACCTCCAAAACGAAGGAGTTGGTCATTGACTTTAGGAGGTCTAGGCCAAGACCACAACCATTTCTGTTGGAGGGAGCTGAGGCAGAGACTGTGGACTCCTATCAGTACCTTGGGCTGTGGCTGGACAATAGACGGAACTGGACAACACATACCAGCCACCTGTATGGGAAGACACACGGCAGGTTGTACTTCCTAAGGAGACAGCGGCCTGTGGCTGCCAGTGTCCTCTTTCACACCGTGGTGCGCTGGGGGGGCAGCATATCCAGGAATGAGACATCCAGACTGGACAAACTGATCAGGCGGGCCGGCTCTGTGGTCAGCATGAGGCTGGACTCTGGTGACGGTGGCAGAGATGAGGACACTGGACAGACGTCTGGAGCTAATGGACAACGCCAGCCTCCTTCTACACTCCGTCATCAGCAAACAGAGGAGCCTGTTCAGGTGTTGTCCACCACGGCATCACACTCTACAACTCCTCACTGGGGGGAGGAGGGTGTAGGGCACAGAGGACACAAGTGAAGGGGTGATAGCAAGAACAAACACAACCGCCCTGGACACTTTCTTTCCTTTCTTCCGTACATGTGCAATAATCTCGTCCACAGTGCAATAGTTTAATTTAACCCGATAATTTAATTTGACTGCAAGCTGGGTTTATTGTCTATTTTATTTTATTTTATTTTATTTCATTTTATTTTAATTTATTTTATTTTTATGTTGTGAAATAGAATAAAATAAAATATTTTCACTGCAAAATTACATGCCACTGGAAATTTGAATTTCCCTGAGGGAGTCATCCCCCATGGGATCAATAAAGTCTAAAGTCTAAGTCTAAGTGTCTTATGTCGCAAAAATTGCGAAGTTTGTATGACTTCAACTTTATATCCTATAATCACGTTTTGTATAATATCGACTTTTGCAGGATTCAAGTTTTTTTTTCTTTCTTTTCTTTTTTTTTTTAACATAAAATGACAACTTTCTGTCTTAGAATAAAAATCTTTTTATTGTAAAATTATGAATTTTGCAATATTTCATGTTTTTTGCTGTAAAAAGCACATTTTTGTCATAAAATCTAAAATTTCTTAAAATTGTGGCTCTTTGAAATGAAATTACGACTTTATGACGCTGACATGTGAACTTGATGTAACTGCAACTTTATGTAGTAAAATCACTGGATCTTGTTGTAAAATTGCAAATTTTGCAAAGGTGTGACGTTCTAATTTCATATTACAACTGTTTGTCATAAATATCGACAAGTCTGAACAAATGTCCAAAAAACTAAATAAATAAAAACTGTAATAAGAGAGAGAGAGGGAGTGTGTGCGTGTGTGACAAAGTTTTTTACGTGTCACTGACCTACTCTTAATTGGTCTCTGTGTAAAAACGTCATGACGATGAGAGATAAAATACTGTGCTACTGTACCGGTTAAATTGTTCATCAATATTATAGTTATATACAATAACTGTAAGGGAACTATTTCTGTGTATGACATCAGATTGTGAGCTGCTCGTGAGGCTGTGAGGCAGCAGAGTTGGGTGCAGTTACACTCCCCGACCTGAGGGAGTCGCTGATGACTTTCTGCAAACATGGCTGCCCAGGATGAACTCAGTAAGTTTCTTTCTGCGTTATTAGCCATTATTATCAACTTAAATAACGCGGCGGTGATGGTCAAAGGGATATTTAATGCACAGTCTTATCCAGCCTATCAACTAAGGTGTTTTTGAAGTAACGGATAGCGCTCACTTGAGTGAAAAACCTGCGCCAGAGAGCGATCTAGTCTCCCTGCTAAAGCCGCTAGCTGGAGTGCTAACGTCAGGAGGCCGTTTGCCCAGTCATGGTCAAAATGAAACTATCACGGCAGCTACTAATATGTGTTAACTTTCCAAATGCAGATTTACAGCTCGGGTGTTTGGAACATTTAGGATTCGGTACGCGGGCTGTCACGAGTTGTGGAAGGCGAGTGGGTTAACCTAGAGGACGATTTTTAGAAAATAAAATAGAAAAAAAAATCGTGGAGTGTTGTCAGTTTTGCTAGCTGCTGGGTGTTTCTGTGCCAGAGGAAAGAGGGCAGGGCTGGCACAGCAGCTGACAGGACGAACCCATCCGCCAAACCGGAGCAACATGCCTGCGAGACTGTTAAAAGCTCACTTTTGTTCTCTCTCCGTAAAAGGTAAAGATACAGACGGTCCCAGAGAACCGGCTGTGCACGTGACTGCAGGCTCCCGGTGGGGCTGATGTGTCATGTGTAAACGCAGAGATGTCGGGTGTGTGCTTTTGAACTTTCGTTTCTGGGTTGTGACGGATTGTGATTGTGCTTTTGACAGATCAACTGGAACGTGTGTTCCTCCGCCTGGGCCACGCGGAGACGGATGAGCAGCTGCAGGACATTATCTCCAAGTTCCTGCCCCCTGTCCTCCTCAAACTCTCCAGTGTTCAGGAGGGGGTGCGGAAGAAAGTAAGAGGGTGTTGCTTATCTTTTTTTTTCCCCCCCCCTCTACAGCTTAAGCCTCATAGAAATAAAAACTGCCATGTCATGCCACAACTGACCTGCCCCTCAGATCTCACCTGAATCCAGATTTCATTTCATTGTATTGATGCAGACTCGGATCCCTTTGATACAGACATGCTTGAAAGGAGTTTGATCTCTCCCTTGACAGAGGGTCTTTATTCATGCCTATGTTTCTTCATGAAACTTCTCCCGCTAGGTGATGGAGTTGTTAGTCCACCTGAACAAGAGGATAAAAAGCCGACCAAAGATTCAGCTCCCGGTGGAAACGTTGCTGGTGCAGTACCAAGACCCTGCAGCTGCCTCCTTTGTCACAGTAAGATTTCAGAGTTGGCCCTCTGGGTCAGGACGTTTTTAATTCACTTGACCGTAGATTCACTTAAAATTGCATTTAAAGATTCAATATTAGGCAACAAACACTTTTTTATTTTTTTGGCAATGTGAAACTCCTTGTCTGGTTCAGTGTTTTGGTCCTTTTAGATTTAAAAATGATCAGTTTCAATCTAATTTAAAGCAATATTTTATTTTAGGAAGCATCATCTAGCTCTTACAATCTCTTGTCTCAACTGTGGACAGCCCTCCTCATCACTTTAGACTCCGGTATGATGTCACACATCAACAAAGATGATCAAAGATGGCTATAAGATGAAACTAGCTCATAGAGCTACAGTGGATGTCATGAACATCATGGCAGAGGCAACTAAGAGACCCAAGACAGTAATGATGGAAGAAATAGAAAAGGGGGAAAAAAACAAGATTTGACCAAGCAAAAGACTCTTCATCCATCTATTAACTTCTGGGTGTCCAAGTTTGAATTGTGGGTGGAGCAGCTTTGTTGTCTTTCCACCACCTCATCCAGCTCCTCCAGGGGAAAACCGAGGTGATCCCAAAGCAGCCAAGAGATATAATCCCTGCAGTATGTCAGGGCCTCCACCCAGTTGGACATGGCCAAAATACCTCCCTGGGTGTTTAGGAGGCATCCTAATCAGATGCTCAAACCTCATCTGGCTACTCTCGATGCGGAGGTGCAGCGACTCTACTCTCCTGAATGGTGGAACTTCTCAAAGAGAGAGTCCAGCCAACATACGGGGGAAGATTACTTCAGCCACTTGTGTTGGAGATCTCATTCTTTTACTTTACTACGCACAGGTTGTGACTATAGGTGAGGGGCAGAATGTAAATCGGCCGGTAAACAGAGAGCCACAACAGAGCAGTAAAGGGTCTGCATTACTGCAGACGTCGTCCCGATCCTGCCCGTCAGTCGTCCCTCAGTCATGAACTGTAACTCCTTCACTTGAGGCAGCACCTTAAACCAAACCCGAAGACGGCACTCCACCCTTTTCTGACTGACAACCTCAGTCTTGGATTGAAAAAAGAGTACATCTCAGGCAGTGGCGTAACAGTAACTCAACCTTTAATCCATCTGCAGAATTTCACCATCATCTACATTAAAATGGGCTACCCTCGTCTAGAAGTGGGAAAACAGTGTGAGCTGGCCCCGACCCTCCTCACTGCCATGGAAGGAAAGCCGCAGCCACAACAGGACAGGTGAGAGGATGCTTAAAACAAATGCATTTTTTTAAAACTTACATTGATTTGGCCAGACCTATTTTTTGCATATCGGATAATGTCTTATTGCTTCCTCTCCGTTTTCTCTGTATGTTCCTAGCCTGATGCACCTGCTGATCCCTGCCCTCTACCACATGAAGTATCCAGCAGACACATCCAAGAACGCATCCCTGTTCAATCTAACAGAGCGGCCAAAGACGGTGCACCTGCTGCTGGAGTTCATGCTAGATGTTTTACTCATGCCTTATGGGTAGGTTCTTGTTGTGGCCAGTAATGTATCAGTGCCTTCCCTCCAGTCAAGTTGGAGAATAAGCGAATAGCGTTCTGGGCGATGGAGTTGAGTCTTTTTCTCTTGGACTGCCCCAGGTTCGTGCTGAATGAGTCTCCCTCTCGGCCAGCACCCTCTTCCTCCCAGGGAAGCTCCGCAGATGGGACAGTGGCTGCAAGTGGACAGGGTCTCCCTCAGCCTCCCCCAGGGATGAGTGTCTACGCTGCAAAAAGGGTGATTGGAGAAGCCCAGTGGAATGCTGAGCAGCTAGAGCAGGTAAAATAACTCGAGCTGGGGGCTGATCGGTGGCGACCATTTGGTCTGTTTACGCAGGTAATATGCTTGAACACGCATCTTACCTAAAGCGCCATTAAGGTTGAGCCCTTTTGGGTTTAGGATGTTTTTCATAACGCCCCTAGCTTAATCCTGAAATTGAGTGAGATGCCAGAAAACTGAACCTCCCAACCAGCTGCTACATCCTACAAAGACTGGCCTGTTACCAGTTTAATACCAGTCAATTGTTGCTTGCAAGCTTTTAAAGGTGGGACACGGGGGTTTTGAAATAAGCTTAGAATATCGATACCAGCGGCTGAAAAATTGATACTCTTTGGGGAAATAAAATATCGATATATATCGCAGAATCGATAAAATCGCTCAGCTCTGGCCAAAATGGCCAATCAGGAAAGTCCTGCACCTTCTTCTTCAAAGACATCTCTTAAAAATTTTTTTTTTTTTCTTTATTGTAGGAAAATCAGTCTTGGTACAAGAAATGGTGAGATTTTCTAGGATGTTAAGGTTTTCACTACATGAATCTAAAGTGATATGGGGTGTAAAAGTATAATATTTTGTCACATGGATGGATTTTCTTCATACATATGCTGTATTTACTCAGGCTTGATCATGTGGTATGCTCAATATTACACTTGAGCTGTAATCTCACTTGTTCCCTTCATTTTGATACCAAATTCAAACACAGCTTTTCTTTAAGAGGAATGCTACATGCTTTTTTTTTAACGGCCGCATGACTGTGGTGTGCATGTTAACGCCTCCATGTTTGGCCTCTTTGGTGTCAACAGTGCAAACTCGGCATCGTGAAGTTCATCGAGGCGAAGCAGGTCCCGGAGGTGGAGACGGTGGTGCACCTGGTGGTGGCGTCCAGCGACACCCGTCACAGCGTTGCAACTGCAGCCGATCTGGAGCTGAAGAGCAAACAGAGGTTGGTGAAATACTCGCATTATAAATTATTTCTGTCTGAATAGCTCTGTCCTGGATATAATAACATCACAGTTTGAATCCAGTTGTGTAAAAATAGCAAGAAAAGCCTTGAGAACTGACTGTCAGTCTTTTCCTGAGCTCTTGTCTGTGTGTCAAGTTGACAAGTTAGACTGGCATATTTATGACATAATTAGTATTATCAATGTGTTGGTTTCAATTCTAATCTGCATTATTTTGTTGTATTTCAGTATAATTGACTGGAACAACCCTCTTATTATCAACAAGATGTTCAAGGTGTATCTGGGAGACGTTCCTCTTAAAACTAAGGTTTTTGATCTCATCAATTAAATTAAAGAAATATCAGAATCATCAGTACCAAACATGGTGATTATTTTTCTTTTTTGTGCAACTACCAGCTGCATGATGCCGTTTTGTTTTGTGCTGCAGGGGGGAAGTGTCAAACAAGAGCTGAAACACGAACCAGTAAGTACAAGAGTCAAACTGAAGATCCTGCCGCATCTTCTCCGCTCGCGCCTGGCTGCAGAGTGCTTTCCGGCCAACATCCAGGTAAGGTCTTTGAGGGATTCGTCACATTTTCCACGTGTTCACTGTTCCGTTTCCTGCATCTGCAGAAGTTACATAAATTCTTAAGTGAAGAATTTCCTCTTTTTTGTTTTTTCCATCCGGAGCTAATTTTGCTCCAGTTTATGTCTCACCATCTTGCTTTTCCTCTTCAGGTGTGTATGACGGTCTGTTCGGAGCCAACACCAACAACAAACTGCTGTCTCTCACTTTGCAGTTTGTCCATCACATCTGCATGGTGTAAGACGAGTAAACTTTTCCCATTTTCCATGATTAGATTTGCCTTTTGGTAATATAAATGCTTAAATGTTTATCTCCTTTTACAGGTGTCCTGACACTAATAAGCCTTTAGGACTGATGCTGCTCAACGGCCTCACGAAGCTCATCAACGAATACAAGGAGGTATTCAAAATTTACGTGACGGCGACCTCGTCAGCTGCTCTTTATATGGTTTTGATTTGAATTCACTGAAACGTTTGTGTTGGTAGGATCCTAAGTTGCTGTGTGTTGCCTACTCTGCTGTTGGGAAGTTGTCAAGGTATAATGAAATCATTTAGTATTTTTTTTTTTAATTTCTGAAATTTCATCGGCTTTGTGTGAGTTTTAAGGTGACTAAACCCTGCGACGTGTTTTGCGTTTCAGTCGGATGCCGCAGCTTTTCACGAAGGATCTTGCACTCGTGCAGCAGTTTTTTGAGTCCATGTGCAAGGTAGTTGACCATCTCAGTCTGAAACTGTTTACACCAAAAACTGTAAATCAAACATGCACTGCAGCGAAGAAACCACAGTATATTAGGGGTGTGAAAAAAAAATTGATTTGGGAATATATCACAATTTTCGGCCTCCCAATATAATATTGATTTTTCAGCTCCTAATATCGATTTTTGAGGAAAATTCATTCATTCACTTAAATGTGCAAAAACACTAATAATAAACAATAAATAGGTTGTTTTGAAGCAAATAGTTTTGAAGCAAATACTTTTAATTTTGATATTAACTGGGTAGAATATCGCAATATATCATGATATCGTGATAATATTGTATTGTGATCCAAATATCATGATACATATCGTATTGCGAGGTCCTTGCCAATACTCACCCCTATATATTATGCACTTCTTCTCTCACTCTTTCATTATTTGAGAATACTTGTGTGTCAGTTATTGCTGACTTTAAAAAAAAATTGTTTTCCAAATTCTTCAGGAGGAGCCTGATGTCCGTCTCGCCATCCAGGAAGCTTTGTCAATGATGGTTGGCGCTTACGCTAACCTGCAGGGGGCGCTGCTGAATCTGATGGAGGCCCTGGTGGCTGCTTACATTACAAAGGTGGACGAATACGGACTGAATGCATATTTTGTTTGCATGAAAACAGTGATAATCATTCCTGACTGTTGTTTTACAACAGCCGGAGGTGCAAGTCCGTCAGGTGGCAATGAAGTTCGCCAGCACGGTGTTCGCCTCGGATCACGTGCCATCAAGATACTTGCTGCTCCTAGCTGCCGGAGACACGTGAGTTTTAAGGAAACACGGTCATCTTCTGTGTATAGGTTGATAAGCTGCAACGAGAACAGACTTTGATTCAGGATTTTTAGATTCGTGATGGAGGCAATGAAACTAAACCAAGCATGTGTCTTTTTTTTTTTTTTTTCCCTGTGTTTCTAGAAGGGAAGAAGTATCTGGAGAGGCCCAGAGAGTGCTACGGGCTTTCAATACAAAGATCTCAGAGAAAGAGGGACCAAAGCCAATGCCGTCTTTTCCTGACATGGTCGCCTACGTCCAGGAGAAGGTGAGCCTCTGAGCGTCTTATGTAAGACTGTAGCGATACACTAATCTCGCGATACGATACACGATATTCTGCTCACGATACGATATATATCGATATTCATCTTACAATACATTTACATCATTTTCTGAAAGATTTTAAAGGGACAAAGTGATTTTGGTGACATCTTGTGAGTGTTCCAATGACTTTGTTTGAATTAATTGAACTGAAATCATCAATTACACATTATATGGCCAACAGGCAGCTTGCAAATGCTGGACAAAATGAATAAAAGATTTGTTGAGAGAAATAGTTTCATTTATTTAAACAGTGCAAATTGTTGCTTGCAAGCTTTTAAAGGTGGGACACGGGGGTTTTGAAAGAAGCTTAGAATATCAATACCCACGGCTGAAAAATTGATACTGTCTGGGGAAATAAAATATCGATATATATCGCAGAATCGTTAAAATTGCTCAGCTCTAATCTTATGGCCAGTTCATTCAAATTTCATTGAGGTCTTTTTTTCCTGCTGGTTAATTTACATTATTGTTTTGTTTGTAATTAGGCTGCTCAGAGGATTAAGACTCCAGCCAAGTACATTGTTGGGACCTCCACTATTCCATTCAACCCGTCTGCGTTTGGAGAGGTAAAATAACTGCTGTCTCATTCATTAACGTTGACACCAGCTCACTCGGAAAACTTGCAGTCTCTCTTCTTGTCATCTTGACACCCCTCCCCTTCCTTTCTGTCCAGATCATGCTCTACCTGAGGATGTGTTTAGCCCACAGCGCGGGGGCCGCGCCCATGTCCACACGCTTGTCAGACATGCAGGACGACGCTCCCGCCATCGGCCGCTACGTTCACACGCTGCTGTCCTCTGAGTCTCAGCCCTCGGTGTCAAAGGGCTCCGAGGCAAACCCCGTGCACGTCTACATTGATCTTCTGCAGCAGCTGCTGTCTGCCGTCGGAGGTAAGTAGAGTCAACGTGCTCTTCTGCAGGATACGTTTCCATAATAAAAGTTTATTTTAAACCCAATGTATTTGTGGCATTTCATATTAGCTCCATTTATTTCTGTAAGCAAGGACGCAGGAATGGAGAGTTGTAAACACCCAAATGTATACCTCTAAATCTCCCTCTTAAAAATAAAATCTTTTACGATTCTATCGATGATATAGACACAGTTTGAAGATTGTTCTTATACGTCACAATTTCTCAACAGGAATCACAGTCATGTACTGTTTACTGGAGGTGGTGTCTGTGTGTCCAGAAAAACTGGCTCCACGATTCGCTAATAGAATTGACTGGATTAAAGTAAGTCTTTTTTTTATGTATTGTGTGTATCTTTGTTTTGTTTTGTTTTAAATATGTGAGAAACATCGTACACTTCCCTTTACCTGTTAACACTAGCCGCTAACCGCAAATTGCGTGTGTAGGAACCTCTGCTAACCGCTAATGCAATCTTCCGCTCGCTAAAGCCGCTACCCATTAAACCGACTCCCTTACTCACTTTGTAGGTGTGGCAATGGGCGTGTCTTTTGCCCTTTCTGCAAACCCAGTATCTTGCAATTGCAGGTTCGGGGTTGCCCCCAACCTGCAACCCGCATGTCGGCGCGTACAAGAGCGCGTCCAAATGGCATCAATGCGCGTCCACCTGGTCACATGTGGACGTGCACAAACGGCTCTACCTCTAGAATTAACTCTTGTATAAAAAGCGTGATTTGGCCTCAGCTGAACCCCTGAGAAAATGGCAGATATCGTCTTAAACAACTTGTTCACCAGTTAAACCATAGACGACCAGAGCGTGTTTACCGGGAGCGCACCAGCTATCTGGGACTTTCAGGTAGCCGATAGGAATTGTCTGTGTAAAAATATTTATATGTATATATCAGTGCAGAGGAGGAGGAGGAAGGAAGAGGAGGAAGCTCTACAGCAGAGTCCCAGACGAGCTGTGCACGAGAGCTGCTCTGATCTGGGATGAAAAGACGCTCCATAGCGGTTTGCGGGTAGCGCAACCTGCTCTTAAAGGCAATGGCTACTGATGCACTGATTGGTTTAACAGGTGGAACGCCCTAACCACTCCTATGTATAATGTAGCAGGTAGCGCAGGTGGGATAGCAGGTTTAGCAAGGTGGAAGATTGCGTTCTTTGCGGGGGAACGCCCCTCCCGCTACCTGCTATCCCTTAATAGTGGCTTTAGCAGATCTGACAGAAGATCAGGCCCATAATTCCCTGTTGACAATTAACTCTTTTACTGGAGAGACGAGTATCAAAACCATTTTAACTGTTCACCTGCCCTGCAGCGATAAAACCAGAAAGCTTTTGTGTATTTTGTCATTATCAGTCAAACAAGACGTAATAAAAATGTTTTTTTTATAAATTTTTTTTTTTTTTCTCTACAGAGTCTAATGAACACGAACAAGGAGGACATGAGGGAACTTGCTGCGCAGCTTTATGCTGTTGTGATTTCCACCATGACGGGCAACGAGCTGCAGATGGCCGTGCAGAATCTGGTTAAAATCACCAGAGACAACCATGTATGCCGCTCTCTCTCCGTGCATTTTCATCCACTGTAAACATTTACGTGCTTGCATAGCGTCAGTTCACCACAAGGAACTTCAATCACTAATTCCAATTATAACCCAATTTCACTCCAGTTACATCTGATTTGTCATCATTTGTTGACAATCTGATTCAATTTCATTCATATTTCCTGGTTTCCTGGAATCGGCAGAGCCCAGAGACTCAGCATGGAGCCATCTTGGCTCTTGGCTACATGGTGGGAAGGAGCATGAGCAGGAAGAAAGCCATCGCCTGTTCTGACTCAACACAAAGCAAAGGGGAGCAGATGACTATCACCTCCCAGGGTGATGATGAACTCGTTTCCATGGCCACAAAGACAATTGGTATGCAAGCATCTTTCTAAAACTTTAGATATTGTGCAATAAATCATTATTTTGTTGATATGTAGTTTTATTTTGTTGATTAGTAGCATGAGATTGATATTTTGCTTTTTTTTAAAATGGGGAAAAGAAAAGAAAGTGAGTAAGATGTTTCCATTCTGTATGAACCGTTTCCCTCCCAGGCTCGTTTCTGGATAGCAGCAGTGCCATGCTAGCCGTAGCCGCCTGCGTCGCTCTGGGAGAAATCGGGCGTAATGGCACCCTGCTGATCCCAGCGGAGGGAGAGGGCTTCACCAAAATCTCCATCGTAGAAAACCTGCTGGCTCGCATCCCTTCTGGCAAGGAGAGCACGAAGGTAACACGGGAGCTCAGTGAAGGAGCGGTTGCTGAGGGTTAGCTTGTACTGCTTGCTCATAATATGAACTCATGATTTTGAGCTTTACAGCTAAATTATTCATCCTGATTGGTCGTGTTTTCCCTACACGTGCTCCAGATGAAGGAACGATCCATTATGACCTTGGGTTATCTGCCAGTGGGAGATGCAGACTTCCCTCATCAGAAGAAGCTGCTGCAGGGACTGATGGACTCGGTGGAGGTATGAATCGCTGAAAGACGGCAGCATCACATCGGCAGCACTTGGTCCAACTTGGCAGATGATGTTTACATGCAGATGAAGTTAAGAATTAGCCTTTAAGGTTTTAAAATGATCAGCCTGAGTAACGGTATCGAAGCGGCTTTTTTTTGCTCGCACATATAAGATGTTATCCTCTGTATTCATCTCTACTTGTGGTGTTATAAGACTGTAATGTGGCTCTTTAAGGACAGCAGGTCTCACTCTTCTTCTCCTTCCTTTTTCCCCCTCGAAGGCCAAGCAGGTGGAGCTGCAGTTCACAGTCGGAGAGGCCATCACCAGCGCTGCGATAGGAACCGTTTCTGGAGCTGCCAGAGACCCATGGACCTGCACTGACGACGAGTACAGCCCACCCCACAGTCAGTGCTTTTCTCACTTTGACCGGAGTTGCACTTTTGCAGGAACTTTTTTTAATGTCTGTTAAATCTGGTGTGTCATTCCACACGTTCAGTAGATGTGACTTAGTTCTTAACCCTTTAAGCACCAAAGTCGCAACATTGGTGGATAAAACAGGCTTTACTTTGTCAGGTTCTGGCTAACCCCGATTCCGAGGAGGAAGACATTCAGTTGTCCAGTGAAGCAGAAACTGACATTAGTAGTGACGGCAAGTCTGCGCACCATCGTCCAATCAGCACACAGTATATCAGATGCTTCACCTCAGCGTGGCCGGGGTGGAAGCTTTCTGCGAACGATTGCCAAGCTGATGAGCCTGTTGGTTATCGTGGAGACGATCTGACAAATTCTGAGCCCATTGATCTTTCATCTTCTCCCTTTTTCCAGATGATGAATTCTGGATCCTCATCTCCAATCAAACAAACAGATATGGCCACCAGTTCTTTGAAAGGGAAATATTGAAACCAAACTCCAGATTTCATGATTTAATGATGTGATTGTCCCTGAAATGAAAGCTTTCATTGTGCATGGGGCTTGAGGAAAAAATCTGAAAATGAGGACTACCGGGCAGGTGATGTCACAATAATGAAATTAGATGACAAATCTTCTTCCATTCCATTCCAAATTTTGGTTCATACTGAAGATATTTCTCATTTACAGTATGCCTTTATCTCAAACCACTTTAAAGTTGGAGCCTTTTGAAACCTTGATATCAAAATTGAACATTTTCCAATATGGCCGCCACCTTGTGACGTCAATAATATGCAAATTAGATTAATAATTTCACTCCCATCACAGACGTTGAGTCATACAGAACAATTTTCTCATTGACAGTATATCTTTATCTCAAACTGCTTTCAAGTTATAGCCTTTTGAAATCTTGATATCAAAATTGTATATTTTCTTGAAAAAACTCTGGCGCCTAAAGGGTTAAGTATCTTTTTCAAGGCTTGTTGTCTAAGTTGATCAGATTTTAATGAACTATTGTGTTGCTCTGGATTTATATGCTCTGCGTTCCCACACATGTGAAAGAAAAATTCACGAACAGACCTTGACACACAACTATAAAAGCTTTCCTCCTTCTTCCATTCCCTTTCAGACATGAAGAACAACGACGTTGTTCCTTGGGTCCTCAACTCCATCCTGTCCAAGTACATACCCAGCCAGAACCCTCACGTTCGCCAGGCCGCCTGCATCTGGCTGCTCTCCCTTGTCAAGAAACTCAGCCAGCACAAAGAAATCATAGTGCGTAAACTGTGTATTTAAAAGTTCACTGTGTTCAAACTTTCTCTCGTTTCCATAACCCTGGTGATGGCAGCAAGGGAGTGTCTGACGACGAAGCTCTGACTGCAATCTGCAAGCCTGTCAGCATCAAGGAGGACAGAGACCCTTCCCGCATTTAAGAGAGTTGCAGTGTACTGACAGTTGATTTAAAAAAGAAAAAAGAAAGAAATCCCTTCATCCTCACCAGCCTTTGGCAAGAATGAGGCTTTTGATAGTTATTGCTGTTTTGATTCTTATTGATATTACTTCTCAAGCAAGCTCACACTGTGAAATTTAATTTATCCGCAGAATACCTCTGAAGCCCAGAAAAACAAACAAAAAAAAAGAACCCAGTGATTGAAATTGTGTTTGTGACTTTCAACCAGTTAAACCAGGAACCAGTAGAGACAGATGGGTTAAGAGAAGCAGGAGGGGAGCTTCTGATTGGAGCGAAAAAGACGTCTTTGAATAGAAAAATAAAAAATCAGCAGTGTCAGTCCTATGTATCGGTGGGCCTTTGTCTGCCTTGACGCTGGGGTCACATCTCAGCTGCTCCCGATGTGAGAAAAGAAGCAAAAATGTTGTGAAAGAGAGAATCGACTTGCTGTGCGTTTATGTCACATCAGTTTCATTTTGAATTACAACTAATCCTCTTCCTCTTCCTTTACTCTTCCAGTCCCATTTGAAGGAGATTCAGGTGGCGTTCATCTCAGTTCTCTCAGAGTCTGATGGTGAGTGTGTTCGTCAGTTGCACCTTCACACTGTTAGAGAACGAAGAGCCATCGTCTTGCTTTGCGTCCTTACCAGTTCTTCATTCCTTTCATCCAGAGTTGAGTCAAGATGTGGCGTCTAAAGGCCTCGGTCTTGTCTATGAGATGGGAGGAGAGGGTGACCAGCAGGAACTGGTGTCCACACTGGTGGAAACACTTATGACTGGCAAAAGGTGAGTCGATGGTTGAGAGAGGGAGAAGCGAAAGTGAAACAGACAGAGAATGGAAACGGCTGACTGATCATTTTGGTTGAAGAGGGGGGGATATTAATCAGACCTGAACAGCCACCTTGTTAAACGGTTATGTATTTTTGCGAGCAGGGTGAGACATGCAGTGTCAGAAGATACAGAGGTGTTCCAAGGTGACGGTCTGGGAAAAACACCAGACGGGTACGTTGATATTTCATTGGTTGATATTTGAGTCGAGCCTTGAGCCAAACGTCAGTAACGATCTGCAGCTGTGTAAGTGTATTTTCTTGGGTTGATTTATCAACTTCACTCTTAAACATACAACATGTGTCGATCGTTCTCGACAGTCACGGCATGTCGACGTACAAGGAGCTCTGCTCATTGGCCAGCGACCTAAACCAACCAGATCTCGTGTACAAATTCATGAACCTGGCCAATCATCATGCCATGTGGAACTCACGCAAGGTATTTCCCCCCCCTTTATTCACATCCGTGGCTTGTCTCCTTTCTGACTGAGGTCATCTTCTCCCACCTCCGCTACTGAAAACCTTCCTCTCCTTCAGGGAGCGGCCTTTGGTTTCCACATGATCGCAGCCAAGGCCGGAGAGCAGCTGGCTCCGTACCTACCTCAGCTAGTGCCTCGTCTGTACCGCTACCAGTTCGACCCCAACCTGAGCATCCGCCAGGCCATGACCAGCATCTGGGATGCCCTGGTCACAGATAAGACCTGGTAGGGGTTGCCGGCGTCGACATCTACACGCAAGCAGACTGATGATCAACAGTAATCACTTTGGTTAAATGTGTGTGTGTGTGCTTGTTCCTGTGCGCTCCAGGTGGATAAATACCTTAAGGAGATCCTGCAGGACGTCATCTCCAACCTGACCAATAACACCTGGAGAGTGCGTGAGTCCAGGTACGTTAGAGCACTGAGATAATACGTCTGGGTCTTGTTAATTATTGTCTGGTGGTTCTGTGAAGCAGGTTTTATAGCGGTAATATTAAAGTCAAGGGAATGCCAGAGGAATGTACCGAGTGAGAAAACCATGATTGGCAGCTGTTTAAGTACGTATCAGGAGTGTCCTGCAGCCGTTTGGCGAACATCTCTACAGATGTGGTCCTTTCTGTTCATGTCTACTCTCATGTATTCCAACCCTTTCAGTAGGGGTGTGAAAAAAAAAATTGATTTGGCAATTTATCGTGATTTTCGGCCGCCCAATATAATATCGATTTTTCAGCCCCTAATATCGATTTTTTAGAAAAATTTTATTCTATTTATTTTATTTTATTTTATTTATTTATTAAATGTGAAAAAACCCTAATGATAAACAATAAATAGGTTGTTTTGAAGCAAATAGTTTTGACTCAATTTGTCCTCTGAATGATCAATATCATCTAATGAACATATACAGCAACTTGATTTTTCATCTCTACTTTAAATTTTGATATTAACTGTGTAGAATATCGCAATATATCGCAATATTGTGATATCGTATCGTGACCCAAGTATCATGATACATATTGTATTGCCAGGTCCTTGCCAATACTCACTCTTACTGAAGAACGTCTGCAGTTAATTAATTTCCCTGGATTGAATACAGTAATCCCTCACACTTCGCGGTCTCAGCAATCACGGTCTCAGTACATCGCGGAAGTTTCAAAAATATTCATAGAAAAAAATATTAACGAAAAAAAAAAAATTCAAACGAAGCACACGAGGTTGAAGCGAAACCCATCACATCAAGAACGAGTCTCAGGAAGCAACAAGAGCCAACACGGGAGGCCCCATGAACGTATATCGAGGCCTGTGATTGGCTGATATGACGGACTTTACTGTGCCGTCGGTTGTCTGTACGCTGATTGGCTGACACGCGTCCCTGCATCTCCCATCTTGTGCTCTCGTCAGCTACGCACAGAGGAGAGATCGTCAAAGTGAGTGTACCTTCCGTAGATTTTGTGTACGCACATAATGTATGTACATATACATGTACATGTACATCCACATCGCGGTTTTCACCATTAACCGCAAAGTGTGGGGGATTGCTGTATTTAACTCACTTTTCACCTGTTTGGATGAAGCACATAATCATTTATTTGACCTGGAGCTCACAGAGCAGGAGTTTGTCAGAATTATGAGGACAAGGAGAGTAAAATTACCTCTGCATGCACAAAAATGTTTAGTCTTCTGTAGACTCACTCTCCACAACATCAGGTCATCCAAGGGGAATCTGCTAACACTTCCTGAAGAGGGGCTTGACATTTCACTGCTACGCTTTTAAAAAGCGCAGAGCTGAACTGAGCTGCTGATACTTCTTCCTCCTCATTTCTGATCCAGCTGTCCTCCTCCCACTCACACGGAGACGGTTTCCCATAACAGTGACGTTTCAGATGGAGTTTCTTCTTCTTTTTCAGGAAGACCTCAGTTTCGTAACGCAAAAGTCTATAAAATGAGCGACGACTGACTGGGTTTTTCTTGCAGCTGCCTGGCCCTGAATGACTTGATTCGTGGGCGTCAGGCTGATGACCTCACTGATCACCTGGCAGAAATATGGGAGACGCTGTTCAGAGTCCTGGACGATATCAAGGTGAGGAGGAAATGACCAGAAATCAGTGTTGCTTTCTTTAGCTGGGCACCCTCATCCACTCGATGGATCCTGCTACACGTTGAGCACAAAATCTAACCTTCATCTCTGTAAATGCAGGTTATATTTTTCTTTTTCTATGGTTTTGTTCCAATATTTAATTTTTGGTCTTTTATTGTAGGAATCTGTGAGGAAAGCTGCGGACCTGACGCTGAAAACCTCAGTAAGGTGAGAACGTTCGTCATGACGCCAGCCCGTATGCGCGTTCATCACGCGTGCACGCCCCTCAACGCGGTCTGTTCCTGTGCAGGTGTGCATCCGTATGTGTGAGTCGACAGGCTCCGGCGCCCAGAGGACAGTGGCGGTGATGTTGCCCACCCTCCTGGAGAAAGGCATCGTCAGCAACGTCTCCGAGGTTCGCTCGCTCAGGTACAAGCTCCGCCCATGACGGCGGCCTTATTTTTCTTGTAGAACAAACCTGTGATGTTAAGTTGGTCCCGGTTAGGTAGGTAGCCAGAGCAGAGCAGCTGACAAGCCAGTCGATACGGTTTAGTCTCCATCACTGTCAATTACCGCCACCTACTGGGCTGGAGTGTGGTTTCAGAAAGACCGTTATCTAAATGACGTACACTCCACGTCTCAGAAGTGGAAATAAAACCCAGGTGGATGCACAGTTATGAGGTTGCCGCTCAGTCTCGTCTTCCACACTGATCCGAACAGTACAAGCAGCATTTTCCACCACGTAGTGCCGACCAGCAGAGCTGTGTCCGGATGCTCTTTGTGGATTACAGTTCTGCCTTCAACACAATAATCCCAGACATCCTCATCACAAAACTGACCACCATCGACCTCCCCCCTCCCACATGCACCTGGATTAAAGACTTTCTTTCCAACCGACCCCAGACTGTGAGACTCGGCCCCTGTCCTCCACCCTTACGCTGACCACTGGGACTCCACAGGGCTGTGTGCTGAGCCCCCTCCTGTACTGCCTGTACACCAACAACTGCAGTCCGACCCACAACAACCTCACAGTGAAGTTTGCTGACGACACTACGGTGGTCGGACTCGTCTCGAAGGGGGACGAGGCAGCCTACAGAGAGAAGGTCCTGAAGCTGACAGCCTGGTGTTCAGAGAACAACCAAAAACAAAGGAGATCATGGTCGACCCAGCCCCCCTCTACATCTATGGTGAGAGAGTGGAAAGGGTTCACACCTTCCGGTTTCTCGGGTCCTCATCTCCGACAGCATCACCTGGTCTGAGAACGTCACCGCCATCACCAAAAAGGCTCAGCACTGACTGCACTACCTGAGAGTCCTGAGGAGATACAACCTGGACTCCAACCTGCTGCTAACAAGGGTTGGGTATCGTTTGAATTTTAACGATTCTGAATCCGATTCTCTGTTTCGATTCCTGTTCAAAACGATTTTCGATTCCGATTCTTTGATGCGTAGATCAACAGATCACGATTTATCTAACAGTAGAATTTTTTTCATTTAAAAAAACTGTGACACATTTACACAGGCGACAGGCCATTTTTATTCTTACACATGCTTGCATGCACATATGCATACACATAATTCACTTACAGTCTAAATGTTAAACAACTAACAGTTGGCAGTTGGCCTCCAAAATACATTTTCCTTCACATAAAACAAAATCAACAGTTTTTGTTTAGGAAGATGAATGGGAATTGGGAATGAATGGGAATGGGGTATCACGTTGTTTCACTGGTGGCTGGCTGCTAACGCTAGCCTCACTCGGCGTGCGCATACCTGGTTGCATTTCCATTGAGGAGTCTCTGGATGAAAACGGACTCTGTTGAAGTCGAAGAAGCGACAGGAGCAACGCAGTGAATTAAATACGGTACACTCGTTTATTTTTCTGATGCCATGCAGGTGAAGGTGTTTTGCCATACTAGTCGTGCACCCTCCTTTGGTAGCAACACGCTTCCTGCAGATGTTGCACTGCGCCAGGTAGCCGTCATTTCTCGGACTGAAATGCAGCCAAACTCGAGAGCGGCGTCTCTTGGGATCCATGTTGTGGCGAGTGAAGTTTCCCATCGGCGACGGACGTGACGTCGCCACTAGCGCGGAGTTGAGTACGCCGGGCGAAGTAACATCAACAAACTAGTGCAGTAAATCAAAACAAACAACAACAAAAAAAAATAGCGCGGACATTTAGGAACCGAAAAAAGGAATCGAAATTCAAAAAATCTTCCAAACGATTCCAGAACCGGACGTTAGGAACCGGATTCTTACTTGGAATCGTTTTTCGGTGCCCAACCCTACTGCTGACCTTCTACCGCTCATCCATCGAGAGCCTGCTGACGTACTGGATTACGGTATGGTATGGCAGCTGCACCTGCAGACAGGGAAAGGCTCCAGAGGGTGGTGAAAGCAGCGCAGAGGATTATCGGTTGGACATTTACACCTCCTGCTGCCTCAGCAGAACCATTAACATCATGAAGGACAGCTCCCTGACCTGTTTGACCTGTTGTCCTCAGGAAGACGCTACAGGGTCATCGGGTCCAAAACCAACAGACTCAAAAAGAGCTTCTTCCCCAAAGCCATAACCGCCCTGAACCTATCTGTGCAATATTCCACCACATGTGGAAACATCTGTATATAGTATCTGTTATACCGTCTCAGGACTGACTGCACACCTTAACCTCCTCATACCCCCACCCTTGTTTATTTGTACCATCTCCATCATCTGTACTATTATTTTTCTACATTGTATATATATTATACTGCTCTAGACTGTTTTGCAACAGAGCTGCTTTGTTTGTACTTATAGGTTATGATGTGCTTCATGATTGCTGTTTAAATACTCTCACCAGCATCCAGACCCTGGTCAAGATCAGTAAGACCGCTGGAGCCAGGCTAAAGCCGCACGCGTCCCGGCTGATCCCGGCCCTGCTGGAGGCCCTCAGCACCCTGGAGCCCCAGGTCCTCAACTACCTCAGTCTCCGAGCCACGGAGCAGGAAAAGGTACGCCAAGCTCCTAAGTCGGCCCGCAAGTGATTCACGAGTTAGACCTTGATGCCGTCATAAGCTGGGGGTTTTCTGCGTCTGCAGAGTGCCATGGATGCTGCAAGGCTGAGCGCTGCCAAGTCCTCTCCCATGATGGAAACGGTTAACATGGTAAAACAAAAACAGCTGTGTAACTGTCTCCATTAGTTGCTGGATCTATGAGTGCTTATGCTTTCACTTAACTTTGCAAAACCTAGTAGGGTCTCTTTATTTATCTATTTTTTTTAAGAATGTGTGTGTGTGTTCAGTGTCTGCAGCACCTTGATGTTTCTGTACTGGGGGAGCTGGTTCCCAGGCTCTGTGAGCTGCTGAAGAGCGGAGTAGGCCTAGGTACTAAGGTAAAACAGACTGCTCTGATCATTCATTTATTCAGTGATTTCATTTGTAACCATTTTCACTGCTCTCTTAATTAGGAACATTTAGTCGGCTTACTATTTTCTGACTTCTGTGCAGGGAGGCTGTGCCAGTGTAATCGTTTCCCTGACCGTGCAGTGTCCCCAGGACCTCACCCCGTACTCAGGTGCTGCACAAGTTTCATCTCTTCATGTTGTCTTTAATCTCTGGAGAAGTCAAACATTGTTATTATATTATATTTTTTATCCTTTCAGGTAAACTGATGAGTGCCCTGCTGAGTGGGGTCCACGACAGAAGCACTGTAGTACAGAAAGCGTTCGCCTTTGCTTTGGGCCACCTGGTCAGGGTAAGCACCAGTTGTGATTGGAATTTTTTAATACCAATAAAATGATTTTCTGTGACTCTGCTTTGGAAGATTTCTAAGTGAGCGAAACAACCTGGAAGCGTTTTGAAGCAGCAGCCAATATTAAGAGGCGCTCAAATTCTCTGAAACCTGCAGGAAGGAGCTTTGAGGCTTCCTTCGTTTTCTGCTTTAGCGCTGGAAACACATGAACACCAGTATGAGTGTAATTCATTCAGGAAATGTTCAGTGTGTGTTACTTTCATCCAGTCTCTCTGGGTATTATTTGGTTACATGTGAAGACAGAAATGTGAGTATAAACACATTTATGACAGTACCACATTTCTCTTTATGACTTTTTCAGTAAAATCTTTTTTAAGCTACCAGCCTTGGTAGTGAAATTATATTTGTATTTAATTATACTATTATGATATATGTTGTAGCCTCAGTGAAACAATGCAGTAAGAATGCATTCAGCCAAATGCAGAGCGCTCTTTTTGGAGATTTTTTTTTTTTTTTTTTGAACAGCTTTGGCGTCGCTACTGCAGATCCAGATCCAGACTATATTCAGGCGGGGTGAGATTCTTATTACGGCACTGCCACGTCCTCCTGAGTCTTTGCAGATTTCTCCTACCGTGTCCTCTTCATCCAGTCCTTCTCCAATAGTGGGGCGGGTGTGATGCCAGGGGAACATGTTTTTTTTTTTCTTTTTTGCCATACTGGAATAAAGTGTAATTCCACATATACTACAGCAGGGGGCAGTGGCGCTCTCATTGTCACAGTGTGTTCAGGGAGTATTAGCTACACTGCCTGGCCAAAAAAAAAGTCGCCACCTGGATTTAACTAAACAAATAGGTACGAGCCCCCTATTGTATAATTACTGCATGGGTGATTATCTTTCAGCTGGTAACAAGTTATTTAACCCCAACTGGTTCAATGAGTTGCTTCTAATTTCCTAAACAACCATGTCAAAGACACATCCCGTGGTCGTGGAAAAGATGTTAGTCTGTTTGAGAAGGGTCAAATCATTGGCATCAAGCAGAGAAAACATCTAAGGAGATTGCAGAAACTACCAAAATTGGGTTAAGAACTGTCCAACGCATTATTAAAAACTGGAAGGATAGTGGAGACCCATCGTGTTCGAGGGGGAAATGTGGTCTGAAAAAAATCCTCAATGATCATGATCGGTGATCACTTAAACGTTTGGTGAGATCAAATCAAAGAAAAACAACAGTAGAACTCAGAGCTGTTTAATAGTGAAAGAAAGAGCATTTCCACACCCACAATGCTAAGGGAACTCCAGGGATTGGGACTGAACAGCTGTGTAGCCTTAAGAAAACCACTAATCATTGAGACTAACTGGAAAAAAGGCTTCAATTTGCTAGGGAGCATAAAGATTGGACTCTGGATCAATGAAAGAAGGTCATGTGGTCTGATGAGTCCAGATTGATCCTGTTCCAGAGTGATGGGAGCATCAGGGTAAGAAGAGAGGCAGATGAAGTGATGCTCCCATCATGCCTAGTGCCTACTGTACCAGCCTGTGGGGGCAGTGTTATGTTCTGGGGTCGCTGCAGTTGGTCAGGTCCAGGTTCAGCAACAAATAGCATCAGAAAAATAATTGAGAAGCCCCGTCTTAACCACACAACATTGTCCAGTGAAGTCAAGAGATATTACTTTGTGTAAAAAAACAACTTGATCCTACAAACATTTCCTTTCCCCATCAGACAGCCAAAGACAGCAGCGTTGAAAAGCTGCTCCTAAAGCTCAGCAACTGGTACTTGGAGAAGGAGGGTAAGTGTTGCATAGTGAAAACGCTGTTGACATAATAGCATTTAGATGTGATTTTTCACATACTTTTTTTCCTCTCTCTTGTTCTCAGAACCTGTTTACAAGTCATCGTGCGCTCTGACCGTACACGCCATCAGCCACTACAGTCCCGATGTGCTGAAGAGCCACGCAGGAGTGGGCCTGCCGCTGGCCTTCCTCGGCATGCATCAGGCCCCGGGTCCCGACGACGAGAAAGGAGAGAGTCAGGACGCCACGCTGTGGGCGGAGGTGTGGCAGGAGAACGTTCCAGGTGAGGAACACGGACGGAGGAGGAGCGAAAATCCCCTGAACATGAGCGCTGACCGTTAAACTGGACACGACAGTTTAAGAGCTGAAGGTGGTGTTTTTTAGATTCCTTTTGACCCACCAGGAGTCCAAAATAAAAAAAAAAAAAAATGAATAAAAGTTTACAATGATAAATTAAAAGAAATTTGCTCAATTATCACATTGAAGAAGATGCATCCACTGATTAATGGAGCGTAAAATCGGGGCATTAACTTATAAATCCTTGTTTATTTCTTTATTTCATCGTCAGGGAGCTTTGGAGGCATCAGGCTCTACATGACGGAGCTGATCAGCATCACGCAGAAAGCGCTGCAGTCCCAGTCCTGGAAGATGAAGGCTCAGGGTGCAGCTGCGATGGCAACTGTTGCCAAGGAGCAGACGGGCTCGCTGGTGGCGCCGCACCTCGGCCTGGTGCTGACGGCGCTAATGCAGGGATTGTCTGGACGCACCTGGGCTGGAAAGGTACGAATTGCTAAATGAACAACTGAAGAAGAGAGGGAAAAAAAACCCATAAAGCAAGGTTGTGCTACAAGTCAAATCTTAGTCTCAAATAATTTCTTTCCACTACTGTCGCAGGAGGAGCTTTTAAAAGCAATTGGATCAGTGGTGTCGAAATGCAGGTAAGTCATTTTGAAAGTTTTTTTTTCTTATACCAGTTTCATTTTTGGGACAACTGCAGGGCTTAAAGTATTCTGGCACCGTGCCGGATCCCCGGCGTTTGACTCTGATTCAGGAAATAAAAATACACAAACACGTAATCTCTGAGTGGTCTTGAACGCACCTTCTGAGGTGAGCCGGTGGTTGTTTGAATGGAGGCAACATTCAATTGTCTCTGGTAGGGGTGTGAAAAAATTTGATTTGGCAATATATCGTGATTTTCGGCCACGCAATATAATATTGATCTTTCAGTTCATAATATCGATTTTTTTAGGAAATTTAATTCTATTTATTTTATTTATTTATTAAATGTGCAAAGACACTAATAATAAACAATAAATAGGTTGTTTTGAAGCAAATAGTTTTGACTCATTTTTTTCCTCTGAATGATCAATATCATCTGATGAACATATACAGCAACTTGATTTTTCGTCTCTACTTTTAATTTTGATATTAACTGGGTAGAATATCGCAATATATCGTGATATGTATCGTGACCCAAGTATCATGATACATATTGTATTGCGAGGTCCTTGCCAATACTCACCCCTAGTCTCTGGGCAGGATAGAGGACAAGGGTGGAGACAGTTAGCCGTTTGGGTACCAGAAGCTAAAGGAGCCTGGTACCTGTTTTTGTGTGTTGTGCTCCAAGAAGCTAGTCTATGCATCTAGCGGCAAAAAAAGCTCTTCACCGTTACGAAGGAGACGTCAGACATAAAGCAACTGTCTGCTCGTTCCGACAACACAAGCTGTTAACCCCGGAGCAACAACCTCAGCGGACGTAGCGGCCCCGATGACTCATCTATTTGTGACTTGAAAATACGTGTCATTTTTTGCAGAACATGATTTATCATTTACGATCGCTTAACCGCTCGTAGATCCGTGTAAAAAAAAAAAAAAAAAAAAGTAGCCGTTGATAAAAACGCTTTAAAAAAAAAAAAACTGCTCATTTCCAGTCAGCAGGCCAGTTATATGAACACACATGACATAGCTCCAGAGTTCAAGAAATATGTCTGATCAGCTCAAAGGATGGATGTTTTCTCTGAATGTTAATGAAGCAACCACCCAAAACATGAAAAAAAAACTGGATGTAATGGTTTGCTTTTTTAGTGATGATGCATCCAGAGTAATATCCTAACTAGAGCTGAGCGATTTTATCAATTCTGCGATATATATCGATATTTTATTTCCCCAGACAGTATTGATTTTTCAGTCGCGGGTATCGATATTCTAAACTTCTTTCAAAACCCCCTGTGTCCCACCTATAAAAGCTTACAAGCAACAATTTGCACTGTTTAAATAAATGAAACTATTTTTCTCAACAAATCTTTTATTCATTTTGTCCAGTATTTGCAAGCTGCCTGTCAGCCATATAATGTGTAATTGATGCTTTCAGTTCAATTAATTCAAACAAAGTCATTGGAACACTCACAAGATGTCACCAAAATCACTTTGTCCCTTTAAAATCTTTTGGAAAATGATGTAAATGTATTGTAAGATGAATATCGATATAAATCGTATCATGAGCCAAATATCGGGTATCGTATCGTATCGCGAGATTAGTGTATTCGCTACAGCCCTAATCTAAACCCATAATAACTGCCTCTGCAAATACAGTGCCTACCATAAGTATTCACCCCCTTGGATGTTTTACCCTTTTAGTGCTTTCATAAATCAATCCTGGTCAATAAAATTTGGCTTTTTTAGCACAAAAATTTACTGGAAAAAACTCTTTAATGTCAAAGTGAAAACAGATTTCTACAAAGTAATGTCAATGAAATAAAAATATATAAAGAAATATAATTGTTTGCATAATTATTCACCCCCTTCAAGTCAGTATTTTGTAGATGCACCTTTGGCTGCAATCACAGCAGTGAGTCTGTGTGGATAAGTCTCAATCAGTCTTGTACATCTGCCCACAGCAATTTTGCTCCATTCTTCCTTGCAAACCTGCTCAAGCTCTGTCAGGTTGCGCGGTTATCAGGCGTGAACAGCCCTTTTCAAGTCCAGCCACAAATTCTTTATAGGATTGAGGTCTGGGCTTTGACTTGGCCACTCCAGAACATTAACCTGGTTCTTTTTTAACCATTCCTGTGTAGCTTTTGCAGTATGCTTTGGATCATTGTCTTGCTGCAAAATAAATCTTCTCCCAAGCCGTGGTTCTCTTGCAGACTGAATAAGATTGTCCCCCAGGATTTCGGTGTATTTTGCAGCATTCATTCTGCCCTCAATCTTTACAAGCCTTCCAGGTCCGGTTGCTGAGAAACATCCCCACAGCATAATGCTACCACCACCATGCTTCACAGTGGGGATGGTGTGTTTTTGGTGATGTGCAGTGTTTGGTTTTCGCCAAACATAACGTCTTGTCTGATGGCCAAAAAGCTCAATTTTGGTCTCATCAGACCAAAGAATCTTCTTCCACTTGACCATGGAGTCATCCACGTGCTTTTTGGCAAACTCTAGTCGAGATCTAATATGAGTTTTCTTCAACAGTGGCTTTCTCATTGCCACTCTCCCATAAAGCTTTGACCGGTGAAGAACCCGGGCAGCAGTTGCTATATGCACAGTCTCACCCGTCTCTGCAGCTGAAGCTTGTAACTCCTTCAGAGTAGTCATGGGGTCTTGGTTGCTTCTCTCACTAGTCTCCTACTTGCACGGTCACTCAGTGTACAAGGGCGGCCTGATCTAGGCAGATTCACACAAGTGCCATATTCCTTCCATTTCTTGATCATTGATTTCACTGAACTCCGGGGGATGTTCAATGCCTTGGAAATTTTTTTATATCCATCCCCTGAATTGTACTTCTCAATAACCCTTTCCCTGAGTTGCTTGGAGTGTTCTTCTGTCTTCATGGTGTAATGGTAGCGAGGAGTACTGATCCACCAGTCTGGACCCTTCAGACACAGGTGTTTTATACCTCAATCACTTGAAACACACCCACACCACTCAGGTGATCTTCATTTCACTAATTATGAGACTATTGGAAACAATTTGATGGACCTCTATCGAATTAGACCATTCAATTAAAAAGGGGGTGAATAATTATGCAAACAATTATATTTCTTTATATATTTTTATTTCATTGACATTACTTTGTAGAAATCTGTTTTCACTTTGACATTAAAGAGTTTTTTCCAGTAAATTTTTGTGCTAAAAAAGCCAAATTTTATTGACCAGGATTGATTTATGAAAGCACTAAAAGGGTAAAACATCCAAGGGGGTGAATACTTATGATAGGCACTGTATGTTAAAGAGGAGACGAGTCCAGACCAAATAGAATGTGTTTCCTATCATTTAATTTGCCATTGTTTTGAACAAAAATGATGGAAAAGTTGCAATTTAGATGTTTGTTTGTTTTTGTTGTACAAATTGCCCTTTACTGAATTAAATGAATCAGATGAATTGGCTTGACTGAGTTTCACATGTTTTCACTTATAACTTAAAAACCTTTACTTTCTAAAATTCACATTTGAATTGAAGGTCATCTTGTACATTACCAAGCACAATGACAAAAAATTGTTTGCCAAATTGCCTATAATATGTTTGCGTTGGATCCACTGCACCCCTGGAAAAAAGTTCAGGATCAGGATTTTTTTTTTTTTTTTTTTTTACTTTAAGCCCTGTACACCAGTTTTATTTTGAGGACAACCGTCATTCGGCGTCTTACTTCTACTTTGTTCCCGCTCTTTCTCTGGACCGCAGCGCAGAGTTGCAGAAGCCCTGCGGCGGCCAGCCGACCGTCCCGGAGGTGCTGGAGGTGGTTCTGAAGGAGTGCCGCAAGGAGAACCTGGTGTACAAAATGGCCGCCCTGCGCTGCGTCGGAGATGTGCTCTGCAGCACCCAGGAGGACCGATTCAGCGACGTGGCGGAGATCCTCTTCCCTCTCATCAAGAAGGTTCAGTCACCACGCGTTTCAACGCCGCCGCCTTTAAAAGATGTAAATTCAGTTTAAGTGACCCTTAACAACTT
Organism: Hirundichthys speculiger; assembly: GCA_018398805.1. NCBI lineage: Eukaryota > Metazoa > Chordata > Actinopteri > Beloniformes > Exocoetidae > Hirundichthys > Hirundichthys speculiger. Next base: position 326,207 of record JAGFBZ010000300.1, read on the forward strand.
CAATCTGACAAATTTTGACAACAGAGCTGTCCAGAGAGCGGTGGTACGTCCCCGAAGTCGTTGGACGACGACGACGATGAGGACGGAGGTGTGAAAGAGAGGGAGCTGCAGACCGAAGCTCTGCTTTGTGCTTTCGAGACTCTCGGAAAGACGTGGCCCAAAAGCCCACAGACTCAGGGTAGGCTTTCTCAGACTCAGGGAACCTCTGCTGGCTCGCCAGAGTCGACCCGGTCCATGAAATGAATGAACCCTGGAGAACGTGTTAGATGTGGCCCCTCATTGCTGTTGTGGTGCAGCCCGTTTCCAGGTGGAGGTGTGCGGTCTGATGTCGGGGAAGATCAAGCTGAGCACTTGGAAGGTCCAGCTCGCTATTCTGCAGGCCATGAAGGCATATTTCCAGATGTAAGGACCACACAAAGAATAGCCTTTTTGTGACATTTTTCTTTGTAATTTAATACGAGGCATTAAATTAAACATTTATTTTCTTCTTTGCAGGTTATTGCTGCTGGAGAAGGGCGGTGAAGACTTCGATGTGCTGTCACAGATCCTCACAGAGACCTGCGCTGCTCTCACACTTCCTTTAGGCAAGAGCCTCCATAGTTCTGAGAAGTATCTTAAATAATAGATGAATTTACCAAACATTTAATCACGGTGTGTTTGTTTCTCTACAGAGAATAAAAGTTACTCCTCTGTGAGGACAGAAGCCTTGTCAGTTGTGGATCTTATCGTGAAGAAAATTGGAGGTAGGCTGTTGTTATGAAGATGCCACAATATGATCAATTATAGACTTATCTTTTTTGAAGGGTCTAAGAAAACAGGTTTGGTTTTTTTTTCCTCCCTCTTTTGGTCAATATGTGGAGTTTTTTTTCTTGAAATTGATTCATGCAGGTTAGAAATCTGAAAATGAGGGCGCTGCAGTCAGGTCTGGATAAATGGATTCCCCTTTAATGACAGCTTGCTTTTTCTGTGTTAATCCAAATTAGCCTTCAACATTTGTTTCCTTGCTGTTATGTCTCATTTCCAGCGTGTGTTTTGTTGACAAAATATGGTTTTAGAGAGCAGTCTGGCGTCGTGAGTGGCTGTCGGATCCTGCAGCGTGCTACCAAACATCTGCTATCAGTCTCGTAATCTGAACACCAAAATGACTTCATGACTCCTGATTTGCAAAAGTCCTGTAGTGTGAACAGACTTGACTCTGAAAACCAGTCAGAAAGCAGCTCCAGCAGCCATGTCTTCTATAAAAGCTGAAACTACATCCTCATTTGTAAAACTGTAGAATCAGAGCGTGTATTTGTTTTAACGTTACTTTATACAAATTTAAAGCAGAACTGGATCTTTGTTCATGTTGAAATATCAACTTCTATTTAGCTTGAGGGAATACTTGCTAATGCTGCAGCGATCTCCCATCCCTGCTATCGACAAAAACCATCTGATGACACAGCTGCTTACCGTTGTGACATCACTGTTTCACACAACAACGAGGAAGCAAACTCGTGGAGCTTTAGTGGACATCTTGGCAGAGGCGGCGGACTCAAAGCAGTTACGGGAGTAAAAATGAGGGCGTGACCGAGCGAAAGACCAAACAGGTGAATCTGAGACAGTGTGGTAGAATCGACTTAACCTCCACCGTCTATAAGGGGACCTAAAGGGCTCAAAACTGCCAAAGTTCCCTTGTGCTGCTTTATATGTGGCATACAGATAAACAGGATTTTATACCAGCAACTAGTTTTATCGGTGAAAAATCAACTTGCCTGAACCAGTCGGCAGATTTCCGTCACCGTCTGATGATTGGGTGCATCTCCACTCTGAAGTCGTGCAGTTCACTTTAAATTCTCAAGATTCCAGCGTCTCAATTAGCTTGCAGTCAACAACATGCTTCCTTCTGTTTAAGTCGTGCATAGCTCCGACCAAACGCAGCACCTCTGTTGCACCGGGAAAGCGTTTTTTTCCACTGATGACGTCTTCTTTGTGCGTGTTGTCTCGAGCAGAGAGCGAGCAGTGGGACTGCATGTCCGTGAAGAGCCGGGAGCAGCTGCAGCGCTCCCTGTCGACGCTGCAGTCCGACAGCCGGCCCGACCTGAGGGACAAGGCCCAGGAGCTGCGCAGACGCATCCAGAGCCAGCCCTGATGGCCACGCGAGCGCAGAGGAAGGAGCAGCATCGTCTTTTAACGCCTTGATCAGGGACACAACCCATGTACTAGCACACTCTTTGATACAACTCTCTTCTTTAAACCCCGGTATTCATAAATCCCTCAACCATTACAATAAGTATCCATGTTTCCTGTGATGCTGGCTTCAGGCTGCTCCGCTCCAGCCAACATATTTGTGTCTTGACGAAGCTTGACGAGTCTACAGTAACACAACTTGCTCCGAGTTTGAACTCTGACCACGTTTAGGGAGCAAGGCTATTATAGTAATGTGTCAAGTTTTGTTTGGTTCATTTAAATGGACAGTTTGTTGGTGATAAATGCTATATAAACCAGTGTGTTGGGTTTGTGGACACTGTATACCTATATCCCCAAAATGGGGATTTTACTACTGTTGTGGGTTTGCCTACTTGTTAAATATCAGAACAGCAGGTTGCTTACCTGAGCTGATGCAGAAGATGAGTTTAATCGCTGCTGGAAGGTCCAGGGAAGGAAGTCTGTCCTGAAAGAACTCTGCTCTTAAAGTGATGCTACAGTCGTTTGCATTTGTCCTTGATGAAATAAAACTCCCTCTACAATTTGGACAGTGCTTTATTTTCCTTTGTACCGAATAATTTTATCTAAGTTTTTAGAGCCACTATGTGGCAATACCACGTCACACCACATGGGGGCGTATGGATGTGTTGCATTGACTAAAGAGCCACTGACAATACTGACCGATGATTTGAGCATACCTGTCAACTTTTGGATTTGAAATTAAGGGACATTTTCTGCTGCAGTCCCTCCATCCCAACCAAGCTCCAGTATCTCTTATTTTTTTTGGTGTACAAAAAAGCTAAAATCATAGCTACACTACTTCCTGAACTTCAGACAGCTCTTGTTTCCTGTGTCCCATTATTGAACAAACTGATCAATCCAGGTGTGTCTGACCATTGCTGTGAGGTCAGACACACCTGGATTAATCAGTCTGTTAATTAATGGCACACAGGAAACAAAGCGGCTGGCTGAAGTTCAGGAAGTAGTGCAGCTGTGCATAAAGCCACATTGACATAATGTGAACATTCATTATAGCTTAAATGACAACACTAAAGGCGTATATATGAAAAGTAATTATTTAAAGGGATTTGTGTATTTTTTGTTCATTTAACATTGCTTGTATTTACATTTACATTTGATTTTCTTTCCACAGTTTTCATTCTATTGCTCTTTTAGTTTTTCATCTCATTTCACGTGACTTTTCTTTACTCTTTTAATGACTTGTACTCATTTGTTGCAGACTTTACATTCTTTAATGACTGTTTTGGAAGGATTGCATTTGTGGACTGGTCCAGAGAAGTTTATTTTATATAAGAAAAGAGCGCAAACAGTTCTGTTGTCTAACGACATCGCGTTGTCACTCATCGGATGTTACACACTAACCTCGCGAGATCTTACACATACAGTACCTGTATGGCTACTGCTGTGGCAGTTATCGCGAGACAAGTGACAGATCTCAGATTCGGATTTTTTTTTTTTTTTTAACTCGGTGGTATTATTTTTTTTAAATAACGCAGGATAAAATACGGGAGACTTATGGGAAAAATACTAATACGGGAGGACGGTGGGAGAGAAGAGTAAAATACAGGACTTTCCCAGCCTCGGTCCTGTAATGTCGCCTTGTCTCACTAGGAGCGTGTTTCTTGTGATATACTACCTCCATGTGGTCAGAGGTGGTATTGCTAAATAGTGGCTGTTGTGTCAAACCTCAGCCAAATGCCACACTTCCTTAGAGTCACAGTGCATCCGCTTCATGTTAAAAGAAAAAGATATCAAAAACAATTTGACAATTTTTATTTACAAAAAATATAGACAAACTGCATGTAAGACGGGAAAGAAATTCCACACATATAGCAAGACAAGAAGGATACAAGGAAAAGAAATATTTAGGTTTAACTTGCTCTAAAAGGATGCAGAGAAAAGATGACTGTTAGAGAACAGATTTCATATCTGATGTTCTTTAAGGTGAGTGGATCAAATCTGCGACTGTCCCGTTCAGCTGATGAGCTGTTTGTTCCGCTTGTCTTTCTGACGAGCCTTATCCTGGCCTTTGTGAGGAAGGTTGGCGTCGCTCTGGCTGAGCGCGGTCCGCGTCACCGTGGACATGCCGTCGACAAACTTGGTCTTGAAAAGGACGTTGGCGTTGGTGAACATGCCGTCTTTGAGGGACACGACCACAAACTATAGAGCGGAAGAATTAACTGGTTAAAAAAAAAAAGCCTCAAAATATAAAAATGAGTCCATAATAACAGACATATCTGCTCCAACAGAGCCGTACACTTGCTTTACGATTCTGACTTTGGTAACCTTTTTGGGTCAAAGCATATTTATTGCGCTCAAAACACCTGATCAGACTGTGTGTCGCAGGTGGATTTAGCAACAAGGATACGTGCTTGGTTTTAAATCTACTGCGCAGGTTTCAGGCTCATCAACCTACCTGGGAGTGTCTGAAATGTGTGCGCAGCATCTGTCCGATGTTCTGCGTGTGCGACAGGTCCAGAGCGGCATCCACCTCGTCTAAGATGTAGATGGGAGCAGGCTTGAAGAGCAGCATGGCCAGGATCAGAGACAAGGCCACCAGCGACCTGAAAACACACACAAGCAGGGCTCCAACTGAAAGCAGGATTCATACTCCAACTACCGTGTGAGGCAGGTTTAATTGTAAAACACATTTCATGCACAAAACAAATCAAAGTGCTTCAGTGAAACTGAACGCAGCTTCTCCATGTCTGGTTCTGGCTCTGGGGACTGATAATAAACCGGATCCAGATGACCTCAGGGGTCTGGTGGGTTCATACTGGGTCAGGAGGTCACTGATGTGTTCTGGTCCCAAACCATTCAGCTTTATAGACCAGCAGCAGAACTTTTAAGTCTATCCTTTGACGGACAAGCAGCCAGTGTGAGGACCTCAGAACTGGACTGATGTGGTCCACTCTTCTGGTCTTAGTGAGAACTCTGGCAGCAGAGTTCTCTGTTCACTGATTTTTTTTAGATAAACCAGTAAAAACACTGTTCCAATAATCAAGCTGACTGAAAATGAACACGTGGACTAGTTTTTCCAGATTTTGCTGAGACGACAGATCTTTTATCCTGGAGATGTTCTTCAGATGATACTAGGCTGATTTAGTGACTGCCTTAATGTGTTTCCCAAAGTTTATATCTGAGTCCATCACTGCACCCAGACTTCTGGCCTGATTGGTGGTTTTTAGATCTATAGATTCAACCTCTGTGGAGACCTGCAGTCGTTTCTCTTTGGCTCCAAAATCAATCACCTCAGTTTTGTTTTTGTTCAGTCGTAGGAAGTTAAGGCACATCCAGTCATTAATCTCCTCAATGCATTTACCGAGAGCCTGTACAGGGCCTCGGTCTCCTGGTGACATTGTAATATATATCTGTGTCTCATCAGCGTAGCTATGGTAACTAATATTGTTGTTATTTATAACCTGGGCCAGTGGGAGCATGTAGATGTTAAACAGAAGAGGCCCCAGGATGGAACCCTGGGGGACGCCACATGTAATTTTTGTCTGGTCAGATGTAAAGTTGCCTACTGATACAAAGTACTTCTTGTACTCCAGGTACGTTGTGAACCAGTCAGTGCACCACCACAGAGACCCACCCAGTTCTCTAGTCGTTGGAGTAATATAATGTGGCCAACTGTATCAAATGCAGCGCTGACATCCAGTAAAACCAACACTGATATTTTTCCAGCATCTGTGTTCCAACGTGTCATTCATGACTTTGGTCTGAGCAGTCTCAGTGCTCCGGTGCCAGTCTGAAACCGGACCAGGAGACAGGTAGGAACAGAGCAACTGGTTCACCACCATATAAAGGAGTTTGCTGACCTCTGCCCACCACTGAGCTCCGTAAGGTTCTCCTTCCAGGTGTCACCCAAGGCCACCTTGAACTCGAGGCCATCCAGGACACCGCAGCCCTGCGGAGGAGCCAGTTTTGCTGTGGCTCCTGGCAGCAGAGTGGAGAAAATGGAGCCGAAGTCCTTGTTTACCTACAGAGAGAGAAGGTTTCTAGTGAGGTCCAAAGCCAATGGTCCACATATAACAAATCACAGAGCTCTAGTTTGACAGAAACATGTCAGGAGCGACTTCAGAAAGAAAGCTGGTGTGGTGTAATCGGAGCAGACCTTCTGCCATGCCACGTTGAGAGCCTCATTCTTCTTCTGGTCCAGCTCCTCGATGGTCTGCAGGATCTTTGCTTTGTCATTCTCCACAATCCTCTTCTTCTTCATCAGGTCGTTGTACTGCAGAAAGGGGAGACGGTGGTTGGGAGATCATTGGCGGGTCTCTGAGGAGTTGGAGCTGCGAAGGCAGCGTTGGCGTCAGCAGAGCCATCTCACCCTTTCCTCGGCCTCGTTCAGCATGTTCATGGCCTTCTTGTTCACGTTCCTCTCCAGCTTGGTGGTGGTCTCCTCCAGCTTCTTCAGCCGCTGGCCCGCCTCCCGGGGGTTGTTGGTCTTGAAGTCATAGGAGGTGTTTGGCTGGCCGAAGAAGTGGCGCTCCGACTGGATCCAGTCGTGCTCTTCCAGCATCCGACTCACCTGGTTTTACATGGATTCGGTAAATTACGTTCGGTCAAGTGTGAACCTGCACTGCAGTGGGCGGAGCAGAGGTAGATCTGAAGGTGATGTTTACCTTGTCAGCAGCGTCCTGGCTGTCTTTAAGGTGCTTGTTAATATTGTGTTCCATCTCCTTGATCTTCAGCTGGACCTCATTGTTTTGCTCTCTGATCTTATTGGCCTCTGTGCTCTTCCCCTGCAGCGTTTAAAACAACAGGCGTTTTAAACGATGATCAGCATCGTTTAAACATCCAAAGCAGCGTAATTATTTTAGCAGTTGACACTGTGAAGAGTGACATGAATAAATCCTAATGTCTTACATTTACGGTCTAGCAAATTAACAGTCTGGGCTCCAAAGAACTTCAGAATGAAGATTTTCAAAGTCAAAGCATGAATGGAAGGTGCTCTATCTCGCTCTCTCAAATGGGTACAAAAAATAAAAAGCAGTTGAGGTTTTTCACCTTGAGCTCTTTGTCTTGTGCCAAGATAACTTCCTTCTGTTTGGTCAACTCCTCCTGGGCTTTCCTCACTGCCTCCTACGTCACAAAAAGAAACAGAGAAGAAGAAAGGTGAAGCATCCGACCAGAGCAAGGTCAATGAAGCCTCATGAGGCGTTTGCACATTTAAACCATTCATTCAATTATGGGTTTTTCTTTTTAAGTGCCTCTATTTTAAAGACAGTTGGCCAAAGTTCCTTTAAATTTAAAGTTATTAAAAAATAATTTTTTTCAAAAAGTCACAAAAAAGTTCATGTCCGCCTGTGACATAAGCCACAATCAAGTGCACCTCTACTGGGACAAACTGGTATTACAAGGCCTGTCCCCACTCATTTGCAGTGTTGTCAGTGGCTCCTCTGTCAACACAGCAGATCTATACTTATGTGCCCCCGTGTGGTCAGAAGCGGTACTGCTACATATGGTGCCTTTAACGCAGTGGTTCTCAAACTTTTAATACTGCGTACCACCTGAGAAACTACTGAGCTCTCCGAGTACCACCATGATGACCAATTTTAAAATATAGCCATATATGCCTTCTCAATTAGCTTTAAACGCATAGGAGAGATGTTTATTCCTTATTGTGGTTATTTATTGTCACCTGAATTTAATTTGAAAAGTTGTATTTATAATGCATTGTCATGCATTGACAAGTCATGACGTTTCCCCGTGTACCACCAGTGGTACGCGTACCACAGTTTGCGCACCACTGCTTTAATAGGTTTAAAGGCCGTTTAAACAGTTATTACAGTTATTGCACGAGAACGCCGGCTGTTTGAATCCACGATTTACAATCGTTGGTTCAGTTAAGCTCCACGGTGGCGACGCTCAGCCATGTTTTCACTCAAAGACCACACCAGAGGTCACCTTTAAAGCCCTGTCCCCCCATAAACTGAAGATCTGATGGTGTTATCGGCAGTTCACGTACACCAGCGGTAGGGAAACAACCCCAGAACTGTTTCTACCTCCATGCTTTACCCTTCCCTGAAAATATCCCCCTCCCACGGTCAAGGCGTCTGTGAGCTGAGCTGTGCACGACTCGTCTCGTTCTCCAAGGATACCGGACAAATTTATTTTTGCTGCTGCCGTCAACACTCAAGCTCACACCTTGTTCTGGGACACGGTGCAGGCCATGCCGTCGATCTGCTCCTGGATGGCCTTCATCGCCTCGTCCACAGCCTGAATCTGCTGCTCGTAGCCAGCCTGCTCCCTCTGCAGCTCCTCCAGCTCCAGGGCCACAGCGTCAGACTCCTGCACGCACGGGCAAAAATATACAACATGCACCAATGAAACTACCAGAAAAGTTTGATCAGCTGAGAGAAATATGTAAATATGTTTATTTTTACATCCCCCATTCGGAATATTTTTCATGTAAAAAAAGCAAAAAGGTGCAAAGCAAAGGTCAAACATCTGAGAGAATCATCACCTGACAAAACCATTCAGAGGGGAGGGAGCATCTCAGCTCAGACTGGCCGATGGTGTTGGGTCAGTTTACCTGCTGCTTTTGCTTCAACTTCTTGTTGAAGGCATCGGCTTTGGCCTTGGCCGCTTTGAGATTCTCCTGAGCAGCTTTCAGCTCCTTCTCCCTCTCGGCCTCGGCGTTCTTCATCTTGTTCTCCAGCACCTTGTACTTCTCCTCGGCCCGCTTCTGCACCTCCTTGGTCACGCGCAGAGTCTCCTCGCTCTCCTCTGTTTGATCAGGCACCACAGGGCGGGAAATAAATAAATAAATAAATGAAAGTTTGTGTGTCACACCAACAACCCGGCCCCGGCTGAACAGTTCACACCTATGGCCTTGCGCAGCCTCTCCAGCTCCTCCTGCTGCTGGTGGAAGGAGCTCTGCTGCACCTTGGCCTGCAGAATCTGCTCCTCCTCCACCTTCAGCTCGTGCTGCTGCTTCAGCTGTCGGTACCTGGAGGGAGGAAAGATAGACGAGTCAAAGACGTGCAAGCGCGCTGTTCTTAAATCAGGGGTGTCCAAAGTCGGTCCTGGAGAGCCGGTGTCCTGCATGTTTTCCTGCTTTAACACACCTGATCCTAATTAATGGTCGTCATCATCTTGTCATCAAGGTCAGAACATGTCTGTTAATGACACAGTCACTGGTATCAGGATGTGCAGGAGGAGGGAAACATCTAAAACCTGCAGGACAGCGGTCCTCCAGAACCGACTTAGGAGACCCCTGGCTTAAATGGTCTGAAAATAACCTTCTAATATTCCAGGTCATACATTATAAATTATCTTCATTTCTGGGCTTCCACAAAAAAAAAAAAAAAAAAAAAACAAAAAAAAAAAAGGAAAACAATGTTTAATGTGTATATAATGCCAAAGGATGGCGACTGAAGTGGGGTCGACAAGTGTTGCGCAATCAATGCCGAGTCGAGAGGTTTAAATAAGGGCGGGTGTTTTGTTCGTTTTGCATCTGCTCACTTCTCAGCAGTTCCCTTCAGGCTGGCCAGTTGCTGCTCCGTCTCTTTAAGTTGGGCCTCCTTGTTATTCAGATTGTCCTGGACATCCTTCACCTCCTGCAGGCTCGCCAGAATCGACGCCGACTGGGAGCGGGCACCTTGAAAAGGAAAACCCGGAAGTCATCTCTTCTAATTTAACCGAACATAAATGCATGTGAGTGAGTGGAAGATGCACGCCGGATCACGAGTGATCGCCGCCCTCACCTCCACTCAGAGTCCCCTGTGGGTCAAAGATGTCCCCTCCGAGAGTGACCGTCTTGGTCATCACCTGCTTATCGAAAGCCACCTTTTTGGCGTTGTCCAGGGTGTCGCAGACCAGCGTGGACCCAAACACGTACTCCATGGCTTTACGCAGGTCGGCTTCATAGCCCACCAGGGACAGAGCCGTGTGGACGTTATCCGCTCCAACCTGAGGGGACGGGAGGAGAGAGAGGGGCGATCGTGAGGCCCGGTGGATCCGACTGTCTCAGTTTGCTCCGGATGAGGCCTGAGGAGGCAGACGCTCTCTCACCAGGCTCTTCGCGGCGCTGACCACTCTGTCGTTGACCGTCCTGGCAGAGATCTTGTTCAGGGGGATGATGGTGTACCTTCGCTGCAGTTCCCCCTTCTCCAGCAGCTTCTTACCGGTCACCTACGAAAGAGAGAAATCAAATTAAATCACTCGACTCGGGTCACGCAGTCCCCGTAAAGCCTGCGCGGCGTCCTCAAGCCCACCTCGGTGTCCACGACTATGTTGTAGAGCCGTCCGCCGGCGACGACCTCCAGCGCCGTAGCGTAGGAGACGTCACTCACGCTGATGAGGTTGGCGAGCAGCCCCTTCACTTTGTTACGGTTCCACCCTGGTTCTGGATCCCTGCAGGACAGCAGACGGAGACAGACACGGTAAACACCTGCTAACTCACTCACTCTTTCAGACTTGATTAACATTAATGAGGAACCATCGATTCGTCTAATGAAGCCCAACGGTTTTTCTCTCCGGTCTGAAAATGTGCTGCAAAATCACTTCCTTCTGTCTGCATTTTCCTGGTTTCTGATAAGTTTCTTTGGTGTTTCGGACTCTTTTGTGTTGTAACTTGTGTGCAGTGGGGGGGGGGGGGGGGTGCAAACACCAGCTGAGGGCTTCACACGAGTGAGAACAAGAACAACTGTGATCAGACTCTGGTAACGCATCGTTTCTGATCGCAAGATCAGCAGAACAGGAACCTTCCTACTGGGTTGTGGATGTGTTTGAGGATTTAATGCTTCTTTTTTTTTTTTTTTGGGTCATTTATAGCTCAAATATAGCAAAAGATATTGTTGAATTTCAGACTCCAGGTCAGGATATGACCCAACCTCCACCCAACTTCACATAAGGCTGCTTTGAAGTTGTATGTAGAACAAAGGTTTAGCGCAGATTTTAAAGGTTGCAGGCAGCCGACTCCAACCCCTAAAACAGAGCTTCTCAATTATTTTCTGCTGCCCCCCCCTTCAGGAAGTAAAAAACATTTCGCCCCCCACCTTGGCTATAAATAGTCTCATTTGTCTATGAAATTGTTATAAGTACACTTCTGCATGACACTGTAACCTTATTAATATTAACAGGAACAAAAAAGAAAGAAAAATAGATCAACTTATAACAAAGAATAGCTTTATTAAAATTGTTTTTTAGTCTGTAAAGATTTAAAGTGCATCAATCCCACCGTAGTCACAGTGAAGTCAAGCGCTACCTACATCAGCATCGTCATATTTCCGCGTCGTGACTTTCGTTTGTCTTTTCATCCCTGTTGAATATTTTTCCGTGGTGTCTCTTGAGGGTTTGTTCTCTTCATATCTCCTGCTCTGTGCGCACGCATGTTCATGCAAAAAAAAAAACCTGATACAGTATAGCTAATACTGCCTGCACACACTGTGACAATGAGACCGCCACTGCCCCCTACTGGAGTATATGTGCAATTACACTATTACAGTACAGCGATCCCTTATTTTTCGTGGTTAATGGGGACCGGGTTAGGTTTAGGGTTATCCTTATACATATTCTTTTTAAGAAAAAACACTAAATGATGAATTGATTAAAAAAGACAGAAACTTAGAAATCATATAAACACCACCATATGGTTCATCTAAAGTGATCAAAGACCTTACTTGTAGTCGAAGCGCAGGTTGGGGAACCGAGACATGAGTCGCTCATAAGTCTCTTTAAGCTGAGCGGCTTCCCTGGACAGCTGTCTCCTTTTGTCCAAAAGACTTTCTTCCTTCCCATCTGCATCAGTGAGATCACGAGGCCGCTATCGTTAGACCGGCTTTGACAGGAAAGGCGTCGTGTACGTATAAGCATCTCTGCTGGGATGAAAACAGTCAGTACCTTCATAGTTGAGTTTGGCCAGCTCGGCCTCCAGTTTCTCCCTGCTCTTCCTCACAGCCTGCAGGTTGTCTTGGTCTTTCTTGTAGCCGCTGTCCATCTTTTTCACCTCTGCCTGTTTGGTCTTCAGCTCAGCCTGGGCGTGCTTCAGGGTCATTTGGGCCTGGACGATGATAAGCAGGGCATATATTGTTTCTGAGGGTTGATGATGCAACAGTTACCGAGCATCTTCCTCCAGCTTCCTCCACCGCTCACCTGCTTGGCCTCCGTGTCTGCCTTGCTCATGTCGTTCTTGCAGGCCATCATCTGTCCAGCGAGAGTGGCCTCCTCGCCGTCCTCGTTGGTCGAGAGACCTGCAGACACGGCTTTGAAGTGCTGCTCGGCAGCCTCGAGGGCGGCGCTGTCGTTCTGACCTTCCTCCCGTACAGCCTGGAGCTGCCCGGCCAGCTTGGAAACCTCTTTTTCCTTTACAACCAGCATTTTCTTATCCTGAGGATGAAGGACAGAAAAGAACAGCATTCAGCAGCACTGCAGTTTTCCCTAATCTTATGACCTCCCCATGTTAAAAAAAAAAAAGATAATTACCTCTTCCATACTCTTCACGAGCTCCTTTCTCTTCTTTGTTTCATCTTTGAGGTTCTGTTTTTTCAAGTCAAGCGCGCTTTGAGCTTTCGCATCAACGCGTTGCACTTCAGCCAGCGCGTCCTCCAGAGATTTTAATACTCCGTTCACCTCCTTGAAATGAGCAGATTTATTTAAAAGATGAAGTTACAAGGCTAATTCTTCATTTTAATCTCACAAAGAATAAATTTAATCAAAGGATCGACTCTAAAGTTCAAAAAGCAGCCGCATCTCTTCCCTCTCATCTACTACCTGGTCCTTCTTCTTCTGCAGCTCCTGGATCTGCACCGAGAGCTCCTGGATCTTGCTCTCGTTTTCCGCCATGCCGGCCTGCATCTTGGCGATGTTCTCCTGCATCCCCTTCAGATTCTCCGCCGACTTCAACTTGGTCTCCTCTGCGCACACAAACAGCCAGGCCACGTAGAGGCGGGACAAGTGCTGGATCTCACGCATCAGCTTCTGGTACTCCAAATACGATGATCTTTCCTGCAGAACAGGGAAGATTTAAGAACAATAAACGGTCAAAACTCAGGATGCCAGCAACATTTGTTGTCTGTTATTGTTGATTAAGTTAATATATGCAGCTGATTATAGGTAAAAGAGAAATTAAAAAAATCTGTCTTTGTCTCTCTGTTGGTGCATCTGCAATTAAAACTTAAACATCTTTTCTGAGTCTCTGCAGGTGAAAGTAGTTTAAATGTTATACTGTAGTCAACTTACCTCCTGTAATTTCTGCATAGTTGGGGTAATTTCCTCATCCAAAATCTGAGTGAATAAAACAAAAAGGACAAAGTGTTCTGAAGCAGGTCTCCACTAAAGAGCCGATGAGCATACAGAGGAGAAAATGAATCTGGATGCTTCACGTACAGTCTGAATCTCCTTCAACTTGGCCTCCTTCTTTTCAATCGTCTTCTGGGCGCTGATCTTCTTACATTCATACATTCTGGTGCCCGCCGCCTCCTCGATCATGGCAAGGATCTGAAGGACGAGAACTGGTCAATGATAGAAAATCCCAGAAAGGCAAAAACCAGTGAGACAGTGGATAAAGTGCATCCTGTACCTCTGGTGGTTTCATATTTAGAACTTTAGTGATCCTCCCCTAAAGTGGTGGAAACATCACAAGGTGTTAAATCTTACTGATATGGAAAACAAGAAAAAAAAAAAAAAAAAAAAACAAGAATATGATCTGTTTGGATACAAATGCCAAAAGCAGAAATCCTAGTGAAGGTAGCCTGACCTGCATGATGAGGAAATGTGGGTTGTTGACGTTGAGACCGACAGAGCAGAACAAGTCCTGGACCCTGGTGTTGTTGGCATTGACTCCGTTGATGAGGTACTTGTTCCTTCCACCGATTACCACCTTGAGGAAAGAAACGGACGCTGTCTTTAACACCAGAAATCAACAACAATGGCCGCCCAGTCCTGCGGTTTTCCTCCCTCACCTGTCTGGTTACTGTGATCTCATCGTGGGTCTCAAAGCCCAGAGGACTCTGGCTTTTATTGGAGTTGTCAAAGGTGATGGACACGGTGGCCTTGGTGATGCCACCCTGGCCGTTCTTGTAAACCAAGTCCTGCAGGTTGGAGGCTCGCACCTTTTCACGTGAAATCAAAGTGGAAAGATACAGAACAACTACGTTTATATCACCCCCAAAGCGGAGAAACGTCATAGAATAAAGCTTGATTTGTGACCCTCAGAGCCTAAAGGCTTTAAGCAACGATAAAGAACATAATAATCTTACATGGGTGAGGTTAGAAATGCCCAAAAGAAAACATATCGAATCCAAAATATTGGACTTTCCGCTGCCGTTCAGCCCGGTGATGGCGTTGAAGAGCGGGTCGAAACCGTTGATCTCCGTCCTCTGCGCGTACGACTTAAACCCCTCGATGATGATGGACTTGATGTGCATGTTTGCTTCTGTCGCTTCCCCGCAGACCCCGGAGGAAAGATTTGTGAGGGTGATGAACCGGTAAACGTTACAGACGCAGTCCCGGTCTGATGTTTACAACGGACAGACTACAGAAAGTCTCACTTGAATTTTGGCGGCATGTAAGTAAGGAGGAGGGCCTTACTGCCGCGAGTCCGACCGTCCTTCTCCTGTAGAAAAGGACACGATAAATCCGTCTGGACGCAGTCAACTTAAAGTCAATAAGTTGAATGAGATGATCTAAACTTTAAAGATAAAATATGACGTCCACCAGTCTAAATGTGGAAATAGAAATCTATATTATTATTATTTTTTACCAGGCATATTTTCAGACTTCTAAATACTACCGGCTAATCATTTTCAAACTGCTCTTGACGTCACCTGCTGGTGAAATGACAAAACTACACGTTTAAAAAAGGTGTCTACATAGAAATAATAATAATAATAAGAATAATAATAATAATAATATATTAATAATAATAATAATAATAATAATAATAATAATAATAATAATAATATATATAATAATAATATAATAATAATATAATTGTATTTAAATTCAATTCAATATCATGATTTATTATATAAATAAAGCCATATATTATGATCTATTCTACTTTAATTTTACTAAACCACCTTGGTGCTTTCTGCTTTTCCCTCCTTTTTTCAGTCGTTCCCTAATAATAACTAACAATTCTGATACTCAAAAATGGATTTTATTTTATTTTATTTTATTTCTCCTTCTTTTATCATACTATTAAATATTTTAATTAATAGCAATAGTTGTAGGCTATTGCAAAAAAATAAAATTCTGAAAAAAATCTTTATTATTATATATCTTTATTTGTTCCATAATTTGAAAATTAATTACCATATTTCTGATATAGAAAATAGCGGATATAGGAAATGAAAGGTTTTTTCTAGATGATTACTAATTCTTTCTTCCAGGTTAGATTCAAGATTCAAGATTCAAGATCTTTATTTGTTACATACACAATTATACTTTGTACATTGCGCAGTAAAATTTGTTATTGTACCCACAGAGCAAACGCTTTCTTTTAAGAAGAAACAGGAGAAAAAAAAGAATTAAGTTTAAATAAGTAATAAATAATAAATAAACACACAGTGCAGGGGATGAGAAAAACTATGAAGTCCAAATAAAGCAGAGCAGAGTCACTGTTCAATATTATGCTTAATGTGAGTAGTGGTCACAGTTAAGCAGGCGGATGGCCTGAGGGAAGAAGCTCTTCCTCATCCGCTCAGTCCTGGTTCTCAGGCAGCGGAGACGCCGGCCTGATGGCAGAGGGGAAAAAAGATAGTGTCCGGGGTGGCTGGGCTGGTTGAGGATCTTCAGGGCCCTGGTCCTGCAGCATTTAGTATAAATGTCCTGCAGGTTTGGGAGGGTGGTTCTGATGGTCCGCTCTGCTGAACGGACCACCCTCTTCAGGGCCAAGAAGTCCTGTTTGGTGCAGCTCCCCATCCATGTGGTGATGCTTCCACACAGGATGCTCTCGATGGTGCAGCTGTAAAAGTTCTTGAGCACCCTGAGGGGGAGCCTGAAGTCCCTCAGTCTCCTGAGGAGGAACAGACGCTGTCTGGCCTTCTTCACCGTTGTGGTGATGTGTTGAGTCCAGCACAGGTCCTGCGAGATGGTCACCCCGAGGTATTTGAAGGTGTCCACTCTTTCCACCTCAGAACCACAGATGACAAGGGGGAGGGGGTCCCTCTGCTGCTTCCTGCTGTAGTCCACTATCAGCTCCTTCGTCTTGTTGACGTTCAGCAGGAGGTGGTTCTCCCTGCACCAGTCCTCCAGGTGTGAGACCTCGCTCCTATAGGCTGACTCGTTGTCGTGGGAGATCAGACCCACAACAGCAGTGTCATCAGCAAACTTTATGAGGACGTTGGAGTCTGAAGTGGCTATGCAGTCATGAGTGTACAAGGAGTACAGCAGAGGGCTGAGCACACAGCCCTGAGGGGTTCCGGTGTTGAGGGTGAGGGGGGATGAGGTGTGGTGTCCCAGCCGAACCACTTGTGGTCTGCTGGTCAGGAAGCTGTAGACCCACCTGCACAAGGAGGAGTACAGGCCCAGGTCGTACAGCTTGGATACCAGTCTGGAGGGAACTATGGTGTTGAATGCTGAGCTGTAATCAACAAACAGTATTCTCACATAGTTCCCCCTACCAGCATCCACGTGGGAAAGGGTCTTATGGAGGAGGAGGGCTACAGCATCGTCCACAGATCTGTTTGCCCGGTATATAAAAGGCAGGTTCTCATTTGTGCATGAAGTACAGAAGATGATCAGTTGTTTATTTTACTTTTATACTGGGATATAAAATGATCTATAATCCACCACTGGAATCAACAAACACAATATCACTCAAATACTTTTTTAATGTTCATGCTTTCAAGTGAGCAACTCCCCCCATGCCATGACATAAACAAACACTACATTCTCATCTTAAATTCAAATGCATATAAAATAAAAATCCCTCTTGGGGTTGGTAATTGAACCATCACAAAAGTAGAATGCACAGGAAATACTAAGCAGTTGGGAATTTGTATTCGGCATTAAGATACACTAAGCAGAGTACAAATGCAGAACTTCATTCATGGTTAATATTTTATTAAAACTCCACTGAAGCCACAGGGTTATATTTAGGCACCTACACACCTCCAATCAAGCCAGATGGTACAGAGTGCACTAGCTACAGCTTTCTAAACAACACACAGACACACAGACACTGGAAACACGCACACACCTAAAACGAGACACGCAATGCAGCGATGTGGTTACGGGTCCAGGGGCACAGGACACATGGACAGACAAATCAGATTGCAGGCATAGAAGCATATCTGCGACAGAACAACGCAGTCCCCTCTGTTGGAGTAAAAGGAGGTGGGCCTGATGTAAGCACAGTCAAAGTTCTGCAGATTCAGCGGCCTCTGAATGTAGCGGTCGCTGAGGGTAACCAGGGCGCGCACCATGGTGTATTTGGCTGAACAGCTGACGGCCGTGATGGAGCGCACCTTGTCAAAGTGCAGTAGGAAACAAGGGTCGTCCTAGAGGAAGGAAGGAAGCAGACTCTGCATGAGACTTTAGAGCGATTCCTTGAAACTGACCCATGGAGCTCCATGTGGGTATAATCATACCAGTAAGACTTTTGTTGGTGTGATGTTCATAAATTTAAAGATGTGGAGCTCTTCTGGTCCTGATCAGCTCTTAAAATTACTTAAATGCAAACCTGGATAAACAACTACACAGGGCATATAACAAACTGTGATTATAAAACAGCCTGACAGCAAGGTTCCCTGTGAGTGAAAAACAAACCCATATCATCACCCCTCCACTACCGTGCTTGACAACTGGGATGAGCTGCTTGTGTTGATGTTCTGACTTGGTTTTCTTTCTTTTTTTTTTATTTTTTTTTTTTACTTTAAGTGGCCCAGTTTCTTAAGGCCAAACAACTCCACTTTAGTCTCCACTTTTGTCCAGAAGACATTGCTCCAGGAGTCTTGTGGTTTGTTCAAGTTTGCAGTGTTGTAACGCTAAGCTGAGCTGTCAAATTATTTTTAGGGGGGAAAAAAAAAGCTTTCTGTTGGCAAAGCTTCTAAACAAGCCATACTCTTTTTGGAAACACACTGTTGTTAGTCCTAACATTTAATGTGTTAGGTAAGTTAAGACGTAAAAGTGTCTTTGGGCGAGATAAATGCCACCCATTGGTGCCATAATGTCTTTTCCACACTTGTAAAAAGCTTCTGCTAATTGTATGTAATGTAATCAAAAATCATCTGGTTCTTACCGGGCTTTAAAATAAAGGTAAATACAAGCTCAGATGAACTGTAGCGCACAACATTTTCGCTCTGTCTTTATTCTAACAGCAACAAGGCCACATTGCAGAAGCCTTGTGTGAGAAACTAACTGCTCCCCCACAGCTTCCTCAGAAACCAAGAAGCTACAAGAAGAAGGTCAGATGCTGAGGTCTGTCACTTGTCTCGCGATAACTTCCACAGCAGCAGCTACTACAGGTACTGTAGGTGGTAAATCTCGCGAGGTTAGTGTGTGACATCCGATGAGTGACAGCGCGGGAAGAAAAAAAAAGATTGTTATAGAGAATAGGATTAGGAACAAGATCTTCTCTCATGTAAAATAAACTACTCTGGACCAGTCCACAAATACACTCCTTCCAAACAGTCATCAAGAATGCAAAGTCTGCAACAAATGAGCACAACAAGTCATTAAAAGAGTAAAGAAAAATCACGTGAAAAAAGATGAAAAACTGTAAAAGAAGAGCAACATGAAATGAAAATAATGTGTAGAATGAAAATCAAATGTAAATGTAAATACAAGCAATGTTAAATGAACAAAAAATATGCAAATCCCTTCAAATAAATACTCTTCATATAAACCCTTTTGTGTTGTCATTTAGACTATAATGAATGTTCACATTATGTCAACGTGTCTTTATGCACAACTGCACTACTTCCTGAACTTCAGCCAGCTGCTTTGTTTCCTGTGTGCCATTAATGAACAAACTGATTAATCCAGGTGTGTTGACCTCACAGCAATGGTCAGACACACCTGGATTGATCAGTTTGTCCTGAAAACCTCTGGAACAACGCTGTTAGGACGGATGGGACAAAAGTGGAGACGTTTGTCAAAAAGGAACAGGATAATGTTCCAAAGCAACCAAATAAATAAATCAACAGAGGGAGAAGGCTCGAGTCAAAGTCTGGAAATCAACCTGACGTGAAAGCTGTGGCAGGACATTAAAGGAGCTCTGAGTGAACAAACTACATTAAACTGAAACAACGTTACACAGACGAATTATGGGCCATAATTCTTTCACGGTGACGTGAGACTGATCCTGTCATCCAGAGAACAGCTGCTTCACGATTTTGCTTCTGTGGTTCTAACACCCACTGAATCAGTGGGTGTATTTAGCAAAAAGTTCAATAAATCCCTCTGTGAAATGTGACACTTGAGATTGTATATACTTGATTTTTTTTTAAAAAAACCTGACGAGGATCACATCATATTTTCCATTACGTCCTGATTTGTTAACACTAAGAATAACAATGAAAGAGCAAACTTTCTTTTTCACGTGACAGTGTTTTGCATGTTGGATGTTTTTATGGGTGCCGTTTGATTCAGAGGTGTTTTTGAACACTACTGTGGTGGATTTAAAGTAAAACAATCAAGACGTGATCAAAATGTGGACTTTCAGCTTTGATTTAAGGAGGTTTCACAAAAAAAAAAGACTATTTATTTTTCAGGAGCTGCAGCCATGAAGGCCACGTCTACCTTCTCCAGAGGATTCTTGACGGGTTTTTCTACACCAGGGAAACGATCCACTTTAGCCGCCTTCAATCCCCTTTTTTTTTTTTTCAATGTTGTTGAGCTCACTAGTGCTTTCCTTCTTTTTAGGAACTGTTGATTTGGCTGCGCCTCTTTCAGATTTAAGTCCAGCGATGCACTCCTTCACTTGTGCTGAGATCTCCTTGGAGATCCAGTCAAACAGCTGCCAGAACGTTTATCCGCTTCATCTGTTCTGCTTAAAATGCCTGCAGCTCCTAAATGCTAAATACCACCTTTTAAACTGAAGCTCAAAGTCTACACTTTGATCACATCTTGATCTTTTTATGTCAAACCCACTGTGGTGTGAAGGTAAAACCATAAAACCTCTGTCACTGAACAAATATTTCAGGACCTCAGCAGGGATTTTACTTTATTCCCTGACTGATTCACATTTTGCTTTTTCATGCAAATATATTCTTTCTGATGGTCAAATTCTGAATTTAAAAATTGCTTTAGAAGTCTTAAGGGTTGGAGTATTTAGAAAGGGTGGAGAAGAAACAGATATTCTCCTACTTTTAATTTTGTAAAACTTATTTCTAGGGCTGGGCAATGATTAAAATTTTTTATCGCGATTAATCGCATTATTTCCCTGATAAATCACGATTAATCAGCATTGTATACGAAAAATCAAATAATGAATTCAAAAGTAGTGTAAAGGTTACTTTTATTTAAATGCTCTGCTGCCATATGAACTAAAGTGTCATAACATTTGTTGTTCAAACACTTTTAACATCAGCACTTGTCAGTAACACATATTTAGTGTAAATCTCGTCTTAAAAAATGTCAAATAAAATAAAGCTTATTGCCACTGCCAGGGCATTAATGTCATCCTGTTTTTATAAAAAATTAAAAAAGTACCAACAAACTCCAACAAATTGATTGTGGCTCAGCACAATCAGAACATTAAAACAGGTAATTTCTGAGGTAACAGCAGAAGCTTTTAACGGGGAGTTCAACTTGTCAGTTGTTACAAATAACCTTGTTTCTGTTGAATCCTCCGTCTGGGAGAACTTTAAAATGAAAATGTCCATGTTAAAGTTCAGTAACTTCATCAATCCGTGTATCATTCATTCTTTCCATTTTCAACTGTCAATCAAAAATTGAAAAAGGAAAAAGGGGCATTTTATTTCATTTTTCGTTTTTGAATCCAACATAAAAAACAAAAAATACCCGGTTTTTCGTATTCCAATTTTAGACTTGGATCAAAAATACGAAATTAAAAAATGGGCCACGGACCGAATTTTGTTTTTAATATTTTAACTGGTCCAGTTTACGTGACCCGGAAGTGGTTTTGTGCGGCAGTTCCGGTAGCATGGCGGCGCTAGAATCAAATACTAGATTGATCAAGGGCCATTTTCATTCCATTTTCAATTGTCAATCAAAAATTTAAAAAAATTAAAAGTGACATTTTATTATGTTTTTTTGTTTTTTAATCTAACACAAAAAAAGTAAAAAAAATGTCAGTTTTTTTAATATTTCAATTTTAGACTTGGATCAAAAATACAAAATGAAAAAACGGGCCACAGAACTGAATTTGTTTTATAATGGAGGACTGGACTTTCTGTTGTCATTACACATCTGTGCCACTAGATGGAGCCTCACTGAAGTAACCAGCTAGAGAACAGCAGGACAGTGAACACATGGAGCAGATCTGATGGAACATGGAGGAAAGTTTTTGTTTTCAAACAGAATTGTTAATATTGCTACCTGAGTTGCTACCTGAACTGTAAAGTACACTGATTTTTACCGTTCTAGCTTTTCTGCATGTTTTTTCCACCAATTATCTTCCGGTTCCGCAGCAGCCAGTAACAGACTTTTCAAAAGAAAAGCATGTGAGCAACATGCGTTAACGCACGATAAAATAAATGTCGGCGTTAATAATTTAATGCGTTAACGCGATAATAACACGTTAACTTGCCCATCAATAAACTTATCACTAAAGTAAGACGCAGCGCCGCCCCTCCCTACACGCAGAACACGCGCTGTGCGTGGGGCCCCGCGGCCCACGAGGGGCCCCCAATTCACGGAAGGAGACCCACTTTTTTCAGGCTGGTAAACGATGCTCACGGAGCGCATGGCGCCCGAGGCCTGAGAGAGAAAAAAGTGAAGCGTGATCTGACACGCCCACATCACCACAACGATGATTGACAGCACAGCATCTGACCAATCAGTGGTCAGATGCACCGACAGGTTGTTGATGGAGAAGAGATGGCGTCCAAACGACAATATGAGTCGGGAGCGAGTAAAAGATAAAAGAAAAGAAAACAAGAGGAGGCACTTTATGCACTTGAAGGTGAGGATGTTGTTGAAATAAAAAAAATAAGGGACTGAAGGGAACGTCTTCCTTATTAGCGTTTAATCAGCGTCTTGTGTCAATTTCTCACACTCTCAGACAACAAAAAAAGAGATAAGAGTGGTAACTGACCAGTTGGTGGTCCAGATGTGCTCTCAGGTTTATTCTACCATCAATAGAGATTTTTGTCTACGGAGGTAAAAACGCGCCATCTCTTAGTGAATTTAATTCATAAAAAAAATAGAACCTGTAAGTGCAAAAGAAAAATATAAAACAATAAGTAGGCAAGTAAACTATTAAAAAATAATCAAAATATAGAAATGTTATTATTAGTTGTAGTTGTATTTGCATTAATTGCAATTTAATCTCTGAGGTTATTATGTTAATTGCATTGTTATTTATCAAAACAGATCCTAATAATTTGCTTATATGATGGATTTCTTGTCATACTGGGGTCGATGTCGAGGTTTGTGAAGTGGCGGGACACAGATCCAACCCCCGCTACCTCACACCTGCGGCCTCACCCAGCACATCACCTGGGCCATCACATGAACACGTCCCGCAGATGCAGACGTGTTCATGAAAGATGGTCACTTTTGTTCCAAAAGGTTCCAAATAAATGTTGTAAACCTACATGTCACTTTGTGGTGGTCATCTAATTTCGGTGATTGGGGGGGGCAATAGATTTCTGCTCAGGGCTCCAGACTGGCCCCTGGTAAGACGTCAGACTGGAAGCTGGAGGCTTTTTTCCCATCTGCCTGCAGCGAGCATAAAGCTGGACCGGCTGAATGTCAGGTGATTCAATTATGCCGGTAAAAGCAGGAAATAATTCTGCTCATACTTTGGACGTTGGCGATTGGTCATTTACAGAAACGGCACCAAAATAATTAATGCTTAAATATTCTTATTCACCACGTCAGGGTCCCGTCCGTCCACCAGAGTCAAGTCTTGCAGGGACCAGACCTCCGTCCTCCTGTAGCACTCCTGTATGCACGAGCGCTTGGTGTGGGAGCGCTTGGATCCAGACTTCAGGGACGATTTAGACTCCGGACACCGCACCACGCACAGCTGCACCACTTTACTTTTTCCAACTGCAGAGGAGAAAGCAACATGTACTTGGAGAGTTAATCTGCAGCAAGCATTTCACGTGCAGTTTTTTTTTTTTTTTTCCAGTTAAAAACAAAATAGGACGTAAGAGCTTCGGTTTCAGCCACATACCTGAGACACAGAGGAAGTGCTTTCCACGCGACGGCTCCTCGATCTCGATGAACTCCACCAGGGCCTGCTTGGCGGGTCGGAAGACGACCCTCTGCATCTCCTCCCTCAAAAGAGATGACATGGTTGGAGAGGAGACGAGATGATTCAGTGCTTCGCAGCGGTGAGACAGAAGAGAAGACTAGAAGGCTAACCCTAACCCTAGCGACGGGGAGGGAGGTGCTGATGCGATCAGGTCATCTGAAACTATGTGGTCGTGTTCTGGCTTTGTGTGGGACGAGCTATTACTGTGCATGCACACACGTGCACACACATGCAGTCCACTTTGGGGGTGATGAGATTGGATGATCTCCCTTTGAACGAGGGGATGTTTGCAGCAGCAGCTTTTCCCTTGGAGGGTTAACTGAGTCCATCAAGTGCAATTAAAGCCCGGGCCGTTGTTCTCTTTTCCTTTTTTATTGCTCCAATTAAGATCCATTATGATGTCACGAACATCACCCTGCAAATGGGTTTCATTCCAGCATTTGAATTTTAGCAGCGAAAGAGGCGCGAGCACAACAAAAACAGTCACGCCGGTGGTTTTAAGTGGCTGCATGTTCCCTCGCAGCCGGCAAGACTGTCTCTGCTCTTATTTATTTATTTATTTATTTTATTAGTGGTGTTTCCATCTCCTCCCTCCACTCACATGTAGGCACTGATACACGGTGTGGCACGGTGCCCGCTGTTTGTCTGTGATTAAACGGTTGTTGTGTGGGAAAAGGATGTCCCACAGCACTCTACATGATTTCCATTACCCTGCGGTGATTGAATCTCTGAGAATAGGTACGAGTGGGTGAAGCACTTATGTGGGAGGCCGGCGGTGCTGCTGGTGGGCTTCTTTCTTTCACAGGCGCACAATGTTGCCCTTCTTTGGTGATCGCGGCTCAACAATATCATTTGGTGGAGGTGGACAGCGGTAAACAGGGTAGAATATGCCGCCTTCGTGCATGTTCTTTTTAAAAACACCCCCAGCACTACCCAAGAACAAAGCTCTGATTTGATTTGTCTCCATGAAACAGTGCACTGTAAAAAAAAAAAAAAAAAAAAAGAACCGTAAAAAAACGGTAAATGACTGGCAGCTACGGCTGCCAAACAAAAACCGCAAAAATAAAGTAAAACATCCTAATCCAAATGAAGTGCAAATACCTTACACTTATGGAAATTTTCATTAAGAGCTTTGCAGAAAAATACCGTTATTTCACAGATTTCTTCCAAATTATTATGATTAAGCACCTTCAATAAAGTGATAATGCAAAACGTTCTGCAGAAAAATACCATTATTTTACAGATTTTTCCCAAATTATTATGATCAAACACCTTTATAAAACTGATAATGCAAAGAGTTCTGCAGAAAAATAATGTTTTTTTTTTTTTTTTTTGCAATAGTGGCCTTTATTTGACAGTTTGAACATAAAAGTACACATAAATGTGAAACTAGTGAGATTTTCCTTACAATTACACAGAAAGACATGAGATTATTAATATAGACATAAACCTTGATTTAACAAGCGTCATATTTTCTTACAGATAATTATTGTCATTTTACGAAGATTTGTAATTTAAGAGAGCAGGAAAGATCATGTATAATAATACAGTCATTTTTCCATTAAAAAAAGAGAAATGAACATAGTTTGTCATTACTGGTACAATATTTAAAAAAAACAACTGTGTTGTTAAATTTACAAGAAATGTCTGTTATTTTACAGTTTTGGAGACTATTTTTAGAAAACAGTAAAACTACTGTAAAAATTTAGAGTTATTTACCATAAAATAAGGATTTTTTTTTACAGTGTGTGGCTCCATTGGATTTGTGGCATTTGTGAAAACGAAGACAGGATCGCTCCACTAAGTGCTTTATCTCTCTTATTGTCAGTGTCTTTTTTTTTCTTTCTTCTTCTTTTTATTTTTTTCTTCCCTTTAGTTGTTCACTTTGAAAGGCTTTTTGTCTCTATTATGGGAAGAAGTAGACTGGCAGGAAGGAATCACACAAGTGTTGAAACCGATGAATAATCCATGAGGTCTGTTGTACTTACCTATCCTCCTGTTCCTGTTCTTGTTATTGTGTAGAAGCCACAATGATTTCCTGTTTGTGTTTAATATGACTGTCGGTGTCTCGTTTTCGCTGTTTTTTAAAAATCACAAAAAGATGATGGCGATCATTTCGGAAAGTTTTCCCACTGTCATCGACTTTTGCATAGAGGAGGCTTGGGACCTGAAATGTAACCTGATCTCCGTCGAAGTCACGATGATGGACAAAGACAATGTGCTTAAGATGATGGCGCACTAAATGTACAGTTTCTCGTGTCTGTATGGACAACAACCGTTCAGCATTCACAGAGTCTGGAGGGAAAAGTACACGAGCCCACAGATTCATTTCCTCAGCAAAAGCTCATAGGAGTCATTGGCATTTGCTGATGCTTTGTGAAAAGGAGATCATTGAAGAGTAGCTGATCTAGACTGAAAGAGAATACCTGTTGATATAAAAGTCTGACTGTCTGTCTATTAACTGAGATGACGTAGTGGTCTTGATAGTAGTCATTGACGCCAAAGGAGGATCGACCTACTATTAAAGGTAGGGTAAGACATTTCTGGATGGCTTCATGTCTGTCGATGTTTGAAACAAAACATCAACCAGCTCGCTCCTCCGTTCCACGTCCTCCAGCGCTCCCTGAGAGAACACGTCACTGCATTAACTCTCAAGTTAAGGTTTGGGGCGTGGCTGTCCACACCTCTGTTTCCGGTTCACAGAGGACCAGGATTTTTTTTCTTTAGTGTAGTCATGTGATGGGCAGTCAAAAGATGTGAGGGAATATTCACCGAATGTAACAAAAATGGTTGCAGAAAAAGGTTTCTCAGCCAGATTGGAAAGAAATTGGAGATTTCAGCGTAATTAGCACCTAATTTTTTTTCTTTAAGATTAAGAGAATCTGCAGACACAAGAGACAAAGCTTACTACATGTAAAGCAGGGTAAGATAACTGCAGGAGCTCAGGAGAACATATGAGAACCTTTGTTAACACAGCTCGTCACCTCTTCCACATACAATCAATAAAAACATAAATCAACAAAATCCAGAAACCCTGAGCCCAAACAAGAGCCTGAGTCTGTGAAGTGTCTTAGCATCTGATGAATTAAAAATGTGAAGCTCTTTTGGAATTTGAACGACCTCTGGGCTGAAAGAGGGGCCCTCCAAGCTCGTTATCAACGCACAGTTCAAAGTCAGCATGATGGTACGGTGTACACAGTTCAGAACGATGCGTACATCTCTGAGGGTGCAATTAATGACCCAGGAGAAGGACATGAGCGGGAAAATACAAGCGGCGCGAAGAGTAACAAGCAAAACAAGCAGCAGAGGACTTGAAGTAAATGGGAACGAAGCAGGTGAATGTGGAAAAGAAAACTGGGTAATGGAGATGAATTATGGAAGAGGTGGGTTCTGTGCAGGAAAAGCTGTTGAGGAAGGAAGAGAAGGAAAAATATCACAATAAGCAAACAGGAAGAATCCTTTATAAGCAGGTAAGAACTGATCTGAACAAATCACAACTGACCTGAAAGGCATGAAAAAGTGAGAGTAAAAGAATGAGGGAGCAGATGGAGTTGGCACCAGGGAGCAATAAAAGATGCAGAGAAAGACTGAGAAGGAGGAGTGAAGGATGAGTTTGCTGCCGTTTCACAGAAACACACACACATATGCTTTTTTTTCTGACATGATGCAAAATTAGATAATTAGGTCTCACAAAGGTAATAGAACAGCTGAAAAAAAAATGTAACTAAAAAGCTAAAATATATTAATTAATTGCATTCACAATTGAACATGCAAAACACATCAAAGGTTGAAAGAGATTCATTTTACTATTCTAACTATTCATACATTTTGAATTTGGTGGCAACAAGTGGAACTAAAAAGAAACACCTGGAGGAACATCTTAAAACTTTATTAAGTTGAACAGGAACAGGAATGGGTATAAAAAGAGAATCTTAGAGAGACTGAGTCTCTCAGAAGGTAAAGATGGGCAGACGTTCACCAATATGTGGAACACTGTGTGAACTAACTGCAAAATAATTTCAAAGAATGTTCTATAGCATAAAAGTGAAAATATCTAAATATCTATTTAAATATCTACAATACATAATATCCATAAAACTATGAGAATCAGTATTAGATTCCTTAATTAGGAACGTTAGTTTTGTTATTTAAACAAAAAAAACATAATAATAAACAACTTGTAGATGAAAATCGAAAATTTAACAGTGAAAATTGAAGTTTTGATCTTGAACTTTGAAAAATACAACAATATGAGATACAGAAAAAGAAAAGGAAAAGCTTTTTCGGTTTTCATTTAGATTTTGATTAAATTCTTAAATTATTTTGAATACATTATTTACTTTTGCTTTTCACTTTAACATACATTTTGAAAATTTGAGCTTGTTTTATTTTTTATTTTGTTTTCTGTCACAAATTTTGCGTTTTCAGATTCAGATCGTATTTTTTATTTCAGTTTCAGATCATAATTTTTTCAGGTTCAGAGTTTCAGCAATGAGCTCATGGGGGGCGGGGCATCATGACTGACAAGGCTGAGAACCGTCTCTCAATCACGTTGCCTTTAAGGAATGTAGGCACTGTGAGATGTAAACTGTACAAAAACACTTTCTCTGCACCCCTTTCACTTAATTGACAGTGAAAAGCTGACTCTCGTGACAAACTTACATTTAGGAAGCTTTTTAGACCGCACTTGGTCCCAACCGCAGTATAAAACGAAAATCTTTGCCAGATTTTCCCGCTTGACAACTGCGATTAATGCTTTGAAAATTCCCACTTCCACGTTCGGCAATTGAACGCAGCATAGAAACCGCGAAAAAAATGCATTGCTTTATACTGCGACTGCTAAAAGCTTGTTAAATGTAACTTTGTCACGTAAGTCAGTTTTTCACTGTCAGGCATATGAAAGAAATTTGAATAAAAATCATAATTAGGTTGAAAAATGTCTTTCTCAGGGTAGGCCTTATAACTTATTCGAGACAATGCTAAACCACATAATATATTCATTATAAAAGCATCACTTCATAGTAGGAGGATGCGAGAGCTGAACTGGCCTGGTGTAGACTTCACAAATTAAAAACACTGCATTCGTGCATCATAAAATGAAAACTATAATTAAGAAGACCCAAGACTGCTGAGAGGCTCGAATCCTATATTAGACATGAAACAAGAGAACATTTCTGTCTCAGATCCAGTATTTATGGATGCTGTAAACATCACCCTGTCCCAGCTTTTTTGAGACATGTTGCAGCCATCAAGTTCAAAATGACCTTATTTTCTCTTAAGATGGCATATTTCCTCAGCTTCAGTGTTTTTTATACATTTTTTTATGTTCCACTGTAAACATAATATCCATATTATGTCTTGTTTCACTAATAATGTTTCATGACAGCAATAATTAGGCCTTTTAGGGGATATATTTGTGGAAATGAAGCGGTTTCCTTAAATGCTCTGTAATATTCTGGAAAAAGAAGAAGAACAAGGTTTATTATGGAAACAGCAAAAGAAGCTCTAGTTTGACATGAAATGTAATTGAATTTCGAAAAAACCTAAGTTGGTTTCTTTTCTACAAATTGTAGCACAGTAGCACAGCAGCGTGAACTGGTGCTGCACTAATAAATAGGACAGCCCACTCAGAAACACTCTGCTAATGTACCGGGCCGTTCACAGGTCTGTTTAACCCCATTAAGCTCCATTCTGTTTTCAAACATTTACTTGGAAAAACATCCTCAAATTCACTCACTGAAAGTCTCTGAACATCCACAGGCAGTGGATGCCCAAAAGGAAGCGTTCAACCTAAAGAAAATGGTTCAAATCAACATCATTGCAAACATCTGCATGGTACTGGCTCTTTTAAAAGAGTTTTATTTGTGCTTGGTTCTGAAGGAGGTCACATTAAACTAAATACTGACTTGCTTGTTTTATTGACTCTATATTATCTACACAGCTCTATGGTCATACTTATTAGTTATAAATGGACAATAATAGGATACCTGACTGATTAATCACTGTAGACATCATAAAAAAATATTGGTCGACATTTAAAATGTGTTGCCTAAAACATTTTCACAGTATTGTTGTTATCTTTTCTCCATTTTTTCCCCTCTAAGTTGCTTTTGCCCCTGAAATGTGTTGTCACCTTTACTTTAAGCAGTCATACATTTTGACATATTGTTTCGGTAAAAGGAAGGGTAATTACTAAAATGACATTGGGGGGGGGGGGAATGTGTAATGACTACCTAAGTCCTCATAATGCTTCACAGCCACTGCCTATAAAATCTAATCCATCCTGATTATGAAGTTAGGGGAACCTCTGCACAATATTGGACCAACGTCACGTCGTGTGGCGCTTGTGATTGGATGTCAATAAAAGGGAAAACCCCTTACTATCAGGCAGGGCCATCCCAACCCCTGCCCCGGCTTTGCTTTGCTTTGCTCCCTCCTGGCCACCATCCAATGTCACTTTAACACTCCACTCACTGCAGCCCAAATTGAGAAATGTGTGTTTTTTTTTTAATTATTATTAATTCACATAACATATCACAGTAAATCTGGGAATATTATACTGAGGCCATTCATAATCAATATACCTGGTTAAAGTTAGAAGGAGAAAAAGGGAAAACAACTCCATATACGAGCAGTTACAGTATTCTTGACTGCCATCCAGAGTCGCAATGTTTGCACTTGCAATCTTTTATTATCTAAAAACTTTTTTTTTTTTCCTGGGAGTAGCGGCTCTGACGGCGGACAGCGAAAACGCGGAGTCATTTCCCCTTCAAAGATCACTCAGCGGTTCCCTGCTGCTGCTACTGTACTTGCAAAATAGTGCGCCCTACTGTCTCTATTGCGCATGACTGTACGTCGTAATATGAAGTAGGCCTCCTGTTTTTCTCCCCAGCCCGAAGTCCTCCTGCTCCTCCGGGCCCCCGCCGCCTCGATGCAACGCTCAAGTAAGCAAAACACGGAGGCTGCTGTCGAGTTTCCGTCAAGGTAAACGCTGTCACGTTTTTCATTTTCGCTAATGTTGCTGCGTTTTTCAAAGGCTGGCAGTCGAGGGACGGCGCGGCCGTTGTTGTTTTGAGATTGGTACGTTCGGCGTGCGGAAGCGGACGGACTGCAGCGCGAGCTTCGGGACCGTTTCCGCACGCTCGAGGGAGAGCAAGGCCCAGTGACCCACATTCAGAGCAAGCCAGTGTGTGTGTGCGCGCATGTGTGTGTGTGTGAGGGGGCGAGCGGGCGCGCGCGCGCGCGCGTTTGTACGAGCGTACGTGTGTTCCCGGGGACTATGTACGTTTGTGTGTACATACATCTGCCGCGAAAATGTTCCCACCGTCGCCGGTGTCGGGGGCGCCTCTCGCCCGCTGCTCTTCGCGTTTGTGTCGTTTGTGTCGGCTCGTCTGAGGACGGCGCTCGGATTCGTTCCTTCGCCCCCCCACCCCCGGTTCTTCTCTCGCGTCGTTCGTGGTCCAGTGGTTATATTTTTTAGAGATTATTTTCTCTTCAATGTCAGTTGTTGCGTGACAGCTCCGGGCTCGGCGCCAGCTCGCCGCGATACAGAGTAGTTTTTCCGTGCTTATTTCACGGACGCGGGACGCCTTTACCTGCCCCGGCCACGGTGCCGACGGTGCTGCCGGGAGGAACCGGGGCCGCTCGGGAGAGTTAAATCTCTGAGTTAAATGGGTAGT
Organism: Hirundichthys speculiger; assembly: GCA_018398805.1. Lineage (NCBI taxonomy): Eukaryota > Metazoa > Chordata > Actinopteri > Beloniformes > Exocoetidae > Hirundichthys > Hirundichthys speculiger. The sequence continues at coordinate 357,431 of JAGFBZ010000300.1, forward strand.
TTTCGGCGGCCAGCTTAGTTAGCCTGCTAGCTAGCTATACGGGCTGCTCTCTTTCGGTTGTATAACAACACCTGTGGCATTAAAAGGTATGTTGAACGCTACTGTGCCTGATCTTAAAGTGAATAACGTGACAGCACCGTGAGTTGTGCTGCCATTGTGCTAATGTGACAGTTTGTCCATTTGTAAAGGTGTACAGCTTGTGTTCTTTTTTTTGTGTGTGTGTGTCTTCGTTCAGTTTGAGGTTTCACTCATTGGCCATCAGGAGAACATGACTGTAGATGAGCATCCTCAGTGAGAGGACATCAGGTCATCAGACTGGGCTGCTTCACTTAGATATAAGTACAAAGGGTTATACCTGCTTTTATGTATATATGTTTCTTTTTTTAACCTTCCTGCAACAGTCACATTTTATAGAAAAATCTTCTCAGACAAGCAGCCATTGAGAGACTGTGATCCAGACGGTGATGGAGGCAATTGACTGGTAAAACTAGCACAAAAAGTTTTAAAAAAAAAAGTGTTTTTGTAGTAGGACAGCGATATGACCCGTAAGTCAATATCACAGTTAATTAAATTAATTACCTCCTCTCGCAATATAATCAGCTGTTAAAACTGGGATATTTTTCTCATAAAATAGCAGATATGTTTGATTTATAAAAGAAGTTAAAGGAAGCACATGCAGGTCTACTATATATGGTTGATTAAAAAAATGTATATTTTAAAGAATAGAAATAATTAAAATACCTGACATGAGTAAGAATTGCTTCTGAATGTCGGTTTCAATTAATTGCCCAGCCCTATTTGGTAGATTCATTTCTTTTGTTATAACAGTGCTTCCTGGAAATAAATCGTATACTGATGGAAACCTGTTTATTTCCTTTTTAAATGGTACCACATTTGTCAGGATCATACGTTTGTGGGATGAGCAGCAGAGCTGAGGATGTGGGTTGTCCCCATGAAAGATTTTTTTTTTGTGCTGTTGACTCTTGGAGCTCCTGCACACTGCATGATTTTGGGGTGCTACAGATGAAAAATCAACATGGTGAAAGAATTGTGAGGTATCTTTGGTCAAAATTGGCTGTCCTACATCCTACAAGTATGAGCAATTTGTCACCGGTCTCGTGACCGAAGACCACCTGATATAATTCCCGGACAGTCTCATAAATCCTACGACTCCGTCTACTTACGCGCTAATTAAAATGCAGCTTGAAATGACGTATTGATTATTGTGGCCTAGCGCCATTCCAGAGGACAATAAGAAAGTTGGCCTCTTCTCCCGAACCACAACATTCTTCTCCTTCGACACCTTTGTTTTCTTCTTTCAAAGCATTTTGGCTCTAGTAAATGGTTTATTTTTATTTTCATGTGTTTCTTTACTGCCAACACATACTGAGTTTTGCAATTCCACATCTGTCCACATCAGTCGTGGCCTACGACTCAAGAGGGCTCACCGTCATGCAGACCGCACAGAGCGTTGTGGACATAGTACCAAAGATTAAACAAATGCAAGTCAGAGCTGATCAGTAGAGCTGATCGATTTTATCGATTCTGCGATATATATCGATATTTTATTTCCCAGAGAGTATCAATTTTTCGGCTGTGGGTATCGATATTCTAAGCTTCTTTCAGAACCCCCGTGTCCCACCTTTAAAAGCTTGTAAGCAACAATTTGCACTGTTTAAATAAATGAAACTGTTTTTCTCAACAAATCTTTTATTCATTTTGTCCAGCATTTGGAAGCTGCCTGTCAGCCATATAATGTGTAATTGATGCTTTCAGTTCAATTAATTCAAACAAAGTCATTGGAACACTCACAAGATGTCACCAAAATCACTTTGTCCCTTTAAAATCTTTTGGAAATTGATGTAAATGTATTGTAAGATGAATATCGATGTATATCGTATTGTGAGCTGAATACCGTGTATTGTATCGTGAGATTAGTGTATCGCTACAGCCCCAGTGTGATGTTATAATTTTATATGGCTGCAGAAATCTTGCAGTGTACAGGAGCCGTTGTTTGGTGGATTTGATGATTGAAGTCTGCAGAAACGAGGTATTATAGGTGCATTTCCACCAGCGGGGGGGTTTTAGGGTAGTTTCTCTGTTCTGGATCATTGACATGTGTCTCCATTGCCAAAAAAAAACGCTTTCAGGATCCTCTATGGGGCTGAAAAACGTACCTGTGGAAGGACGGACACTTAAGATTTATTGCCAAGAAGCAATGTTAAAACAAAGTGACTGTGAAGATATTCTGCTTTTCTGTTTTTAACATCTCTGTTAAATGACTGTATTCAGACGGTCAGTATAATGTAATACTTATTTTTACCACTTTTGAACGTGTGTGATAGCAGAAATTCTCGTAGACCATTATCTGGTTAATTCTTTAATTCTCTGTTCATGTTCATCGCACTGCAAGCTTTCAAATAATTATTCTAGTAACCTTTATAAAAGTTGGCTATTTATTGGAAATTAATACAAAACATAGAGTTGGTTTGCCTTTGAGGCTTTCTAAACCAGAAACGCTCGTGACATGTGGATGTCGACAGATGTGGAATGTCGACAGATGTTGGCACACATGCAACAAAAGGGCATCAGCGCTATCAAACTGTATTAAATCTTGAAAAACAAGCTCTTCCAGATACGTTTAAAGGTAGGGTAAGCAAGTTTTGCATGACACCACATTTGTTGGGACTTGAAAAAAAATATCACCGGAATATGAGAGCTAGCCATTTCCTCCCTCTCCTTCTAATACAAATAATAAAAAAAACAAGCTCCACTATGAAGTCTGCCATTAATGTTCCCCCTGCCAGTGAATGTTAGAGTTGTGATCCGGCTACAATATTTACTTCCTGACAACCAATACTGATCACCAGTATCAAAGCGAGGTCGTTGCTGTTCTTGTTGTTTTCAAATAGAATATTTGCAATAAAAGTGAAAAATAGTTTAAAAATGGAGGGGGGGGGGGGCAGGTGTTCCTACTCTGCTTGTTTTCCTGTTTATGGACCCAGGAAATAGGTCCATAATAGGTCAGTTTTTTATTTTATTCAAGCACATAGAACTGCTTACCCTACCTTTAAAGCAGCACAGAGGAAATATTTAGCTCAGCGGGTCCCCCTATAGGCGTGGAAGTTCAGTTGCTTTCGTTATAGCGCAGTGACAGTCTAGTTTTCTCTTCTGTTGTTTCCTTGAGCCTCTGCTACGATGTCCACTGTCGCTATTGTTGTTTATGTGTGACATCGTGCTTTAAAGAGGGTTGGGATGGGAGTCAGATGTTACTTTGGTTAGTTTTTGGGGACAGGAGACTGTGAGAACTATGTGACACTTCTTAAAAGTAATCAAAAGTTCCTTCAAATTAAATTGGCACTTGACATTTCGACATGAAGAGTCTCCTTTCGTGCTGCTTCGGTAAAGATGAATGTGGTGACCTTGCAGTGCTGTTTATGTTTATCTCAGATAAAAGTAAATACATTATCTATTATTTTGGTAGTTGTGACAGGCCTGTTAGAATGATGGTGATATCTGTATATTTAAGATAAAACAACTTTAATGATTTTATAAAGATGTCTTTAACCCTTTGCTTCAATGTCACGTGAGCTCTGTTGGCATTTTGCTGCTGAAATGATACATTTATTGCTGCACATGCAGGTTTTATGTCTTTCAATACTACATTTACATTCCTTGTTGGGATTTACGTGCACGCTAAACAACAAATGCTGGGTGGAATGAGTCAGGGCTTTTTGTGTTGCAGGTCAGGTGTGGTGTGAAGTTTTGTCCCTCCCTGGAAGGCCTCGGATCCGAAACGAATAGTTGTGCCTACTTTGGACATTCCAGAGGGTAAGTTTTTTTTTTTTTTTTTTTTTTTTTTTTGTAAAAAAGGGTTCCTGACTCACTAGGCCAAGTTTCACTAAGACTAGCTAATTAGTTTGTGGTTGGAAGTCATAAATGGCTCCTGTGGGAGGGCTCCGCAGGTGAAATTGCGAAATTTAGTTGATCCGCAAGTTGATCTTTACGAGAAACGGTGCAAATTTGTGTAGAAGTCCAAACGAGCAGATGTTTTAGTAATTAGAAGCCTGGATTTACCAGGGAGACTGACTGGCTTGTTTTTATGTTTTTTTTTTTTTTTCCTGTTTTGGGGTAATTTTTGGGGGTTTTTTGCACTGCAGGAGAGGGTGTGAACCTAATAACCTACTCAGTTCAAGTATGTAAGTGAACAGTTGCCTTTGCTGCTGCAAAAGAACCATTATAGTGGAGAAAGAAGAAAAAAATGATCCCATACTTGAGAGCATGCTTCAGTGCCTGCACCCTGTCACTTTGTTTAGGTCAACATAAGTATGAAAATGCGTCTTTTAGTGAGCTGTTCATGTTTGCAGGGTTCTGTGAGATCACAGACCCAGATGGGAGTAAAACTTTCCAGCTCCTACAGCGTGTTTACCTTTGAATGCATGTTAACCACAAACCAAGAACCAACCAGCCAAAAACTTTTATGGCTCATTTAACTGGAGTTCTGGGACATGAAGGTTATTACATAAAAAAAAAACATGAATATTATTATTATTATTATTATTGCTTGATAAATGAGTGGAGGGAACTTACTGGCTGGTGAACTTTTGCAACAAGAACATTTTAGCAATAGGGACATTTCACCCAACGGCATCCTGATGTCAAATGTTTCAGGGTTGTTTTTTTTTTCTAAAAAAAAAAGTTTCAGCTCTGGGCCTTGGACATTTCTACTGAGGGTTGTGCAACAGCTGCTTTGTTGGTAACAGTCCATAAAGCAGTCAGATCAGAAATTGGTGTTGGTCCGGGTTAGCTATAAATCTGTTAATGTGTTAATGTTACACATGTCTGTGGGATGTGGGTGAAGTGAAACAGATTCTGCAGCGCTTCTGCATTTGCAATGGCAAACTCCGGTTTTGTACTTGTACGTTCAGCGAAGGACTGTGCACGCACTTTGTCTGCAGCAGCTGTGCACAGTTGTGCTGAGTTCACCAGTCATGGTACAGTGTTCACATTTGCTGCCCCCCCAATGCTGGGAGAGCCTCTAATCTGAACCAGGAACTAAAGAGGACCCTGTTAAAGCAATTCTGTGAACTGCAATCTGCTGTGGTTCATGTGATCCCAGATGCAAAAGTTGGGTGGAAGTTTCTTCATAAGATGACTAAGAAACGGTTCCTCTGGTCCTGAAGCACCTGATGTTACACGTCTCTATGGGCTTTACATGCTTTTTAGGGCTGGGCAACGGTTAAAATTTTTAATCCCGATTAATCGCATTATTTCCCTGATTAATCATGATTAATCGCATTGCATACGCAAAATCAGATAATGAATTCAAAAGTAGTGTAAAATGCACTTTTATTTAAATGTTCTGCTGCCATATGAACTAGGGCTGAACGATATGGACAAAATTTCATATCTCGATATTCATGCCAGATATCTCGATATCGATACGATACAATATGACTACGGGTTCGGTGAAAACCAAGCATTTTTCAGAAAAATAATAAACATCATAATACAAAAGAATGTGGAAAGTGCAGTGTTATTTATAAGAACTCACTGCCAGTCATCAACATTAATATAAAGTGTGAATAAATAAATACAAAAATCAAACATTTTACTGCAGCTCTGCTTTAAAATAAATAACAAATATATGCAGCAGCTGGTGGAAGGTGAAACATTGAAAGTGCATTGAAGTGCAACATCTTATATTCTTCTAAAGACAACATAACTGTATGCAGAAAATGCATTTGCTACTCACAAAACAGAGGTAGTTACAGCACATTTCTACAGATTCTTTGCCAGGAACACTAGCTTGTTAACCATGTCTGGCTTCAGACAGGACCTCTCACAACTCACAATGTTGCCTGATGCACTAAAGATTCTCTCTGAGGGAGAGCTGGTAGCACGCGATGGTGTTGTTTCAGGTGGTGAAACATGTTTGTTGTGCTACCTAGCTTTGTCGCAATTTTCGCCAAGCACGACTTGCACAACACCTGGCTCTGGTTCACATCATCCTTTTTAAATCCAAAATACCTCCAAATACAGGGTGTCCGCGCAGTAGTAAAAGGTAGTAAAAGGTAGTAAAAAAAAAAGGTCCAAATTAAGGCCCTTGAAAGGTAGTAAAAGGTAACAAACGAAATTTGACCTGGTAGTAAATTTTTCATCTCCACCTCATATATTCCATTGTTTCTGTTATTGTTCTGAATATTTCTGTTTGCGTGTTTAACTTCATCTCATAAAATAAATATATATATATATATATATATATATATAATATATATATCTATATATACGGTATATAGGACCTGAGTGTTGATAGCCTATCAGAGTGGAGCTTGTGGGATTGATCCAATCTAACGTGTGTATGACGTAAGCAGAGTCCCCGAGACTAGCTAGTTGACACTCTGCTCCGGGAAAATACGAGGAAAATGGGGAAATGCAGGTTTTCACAGACTTGGCTCGATGACCCGTTGTTTAAAGATTGGCTTAAGCCGGCCATGGGTAATGACAGAGAAGCATTCTGCGGTGTGTGCAAAAAAACAATAAATTTGACATGGAACGGCGTTACCGCGGTGAAATCACACAGTGCTTCGTCCATTAACCAGCAGAGGATGCGGGTGCGGCGGGAGCAGCTCCCTATTTCGATGTTCAGCCATGCACAGACTAGCATCAACTCCACACAGCCTTCGCAGCTAACCAGTAGGTCTACCACGACTAGTAGCACCACTACAGCTGCAGCGGATAGACAGCAGACTTTACAGGTACCAACGTCGGCTCTCAGAGCTGAAATCCTGTGGGTGCTTGAATACCGCGGCAAACCATCATTCTTATAATTCCAATGAAGGGGTTGGGGAATTATTCGCTACTATGTTCAGTGACTCTGACATCGCGAAAAAGCTTCGCTTGTGGCAAGGATAAGACTTCCTACATGATTCGATTTGGCATTGCGCCACATTTTAAGAAGCTATACTCATAAAAAGCGTAAATGACGCAGGGGCCATTTGTACTCATGTAGAGCCCTATGGAATCCGTGATCACGGAATCACGGACGGAATCGCGGAATTGGAGATTAAAAACGGAATTCACTTTAAATGCGCATATAACAGAACTGAACAGCAATTTGCGCAAAAGTTTGTTTTTTTTTTCTTCCGGACTAAAAGTGACTTTTCTTTTTTTACGATTTTTTTTTGGCACTAGTGACTTGTAATTGATGGTGAGAGAGAGACAGGAAGGGGGGCAGAGAGAACGGGGAAGCCGACAAGCCGGGAGTCGAGCTCGCGATTAGCCGCACGAGGACTGTAGCCTCTGTACATGGGCCGCCTGCCAGAACCACTGCGCTACCGGGGCGGCCCGAAAGGAACTTTTCTTTCAAGAAAATGTTCCAACGGGGGTCACGAAAAGCTGGGACACTGCGCGCTTCTCCGCCTCCTGCCCCCGCTTTCCTCACTGGCTGCGGTTACATGATGTTTTTTAATTCGGAATTAATAATTAGGAATTAAATAATTCCGAATCAAACTATTTTCCTTCGAGTTTACATGGAAATTGTAATTCCGAATAAAGGTTTACATGGATAACACGTTTGTTTGGCTTTATCCAACTCCGCTTTAGGTCTGGGGGTTGGGAAGGGTTCTGATTGGATAGGGGGGGCGGACGTCTTTACATCTACCGGAAGAAAACAAACTTAGCTAACTCGGTTAGCAACAACATTTCACTTATTTTTGACCTGGGTGGCGTCTCTTATCTGTGAAAACCTCCTTCATTTAACCTGGCCGCTACAACTTTGAAAAGCTCACAATTTTTTATGTTTCCTGCCATCTGTTCTTTTTAATTATTTCCAGTTCCTCCAAGCTATTTATTAAAATAAATCGTCTCTGCTCTTGAACACCGTTTACTGCGTGCTGCCGTTTTGAAAACAAGCCCAGCGCAGAATATAAGCGTCATCGCGACAGACGGGCAAGAGAACGAGCATGCGCAGAAAGACGGGAATTAATTTAAACAGGAATGAGTGTATACATGACGGCGGAATTACTTAATGCGGAATTAAAATGGGAATAAACCAGCCACTTACTTCGGAATTAAGTTTAATTCGGAATTGACATTTTCATATGGAATTAAGTGTTTACATGGTAACTTTTATTCGGCTTTAACTTTAATTCTGAATTAAAGAGGAATTAAACTTCCCATGTAAACGCACTCATTAATTAAAAAAAAAAAAAACACGTCGAAGCGGCCACCTGAGAAACCGGCGAAGAAGCGAAGGAACTACCGGCTGTCTCCCAGGTACAGGACAGAGCAGTTTCTCCGAGATTATTATGTGTCTGGTGATTCAGTGTTCTGCTAGTTTAGCCAGGACACGATTGAATGGACATGAAAAGATACGTGCGAGGATCACTGGACGAGTGAAAAGCTCAAACATAAAAAGGCGAGAATCCCTCACTGATCAAAACACAAAGAGGCTGTAACAGCTGGAACACCTAAAGAAAAAATCACACTGACACACAACCAGTGTTCAGTGCTTTAGATTTCATAGCATCTACATCAGCTGTAGTAAATATAGTTTATTCTGTTATCAGACACATAGTTTGTCATGACGTACCTGAAAAATGTCAGGTACGTCATGACAAACTATGTCTGATAACAGAATAAATTAAACAGGCTAAAATGATTAGTTTACAGCTGTTGAAATTCCTTTCTTTTTTTCACTTTAAATGGATTTGACCCATTTTAGTTTTTTTTTTCTTGAATTTTTTTCTTTGTCATAAAATGAATGTTTTATTGGACACAATATGTTTAAAATGATAACAGTAACGTTTACAGTTATATTTGCATAAATTGTCTATATTTCATTATTTTATATACTGTATTGGGGTTAAATTTGCATAAAATGCTTAAAACGAAATTCTCAAAAATTAAAAACCGAAAAACACCGAAAATGAAAAAAATCAAAACGGAATTTGAGAAAAAATAAAAACGGATTTCATAGGGCCCTACTCATGTTCGATGAGTCTCTGAACCAGGCGGCGAAAAAAAAAAAAAAACAACCTGGATATCCACGTGACACATGACACACTTTTATTGATTTTTATTCACGTATGGTTGTTGTCATTTGTTTTATGAAGTGTCAAGTTGGTGGGTTATGTTTATGCTAAAAAAAAAAAAAAAAAGGCCGCTGATCGATGTTGTGTTGGTAGTAAAAAATATTGGGGAGGTAGTAAAAAAGGTAGTAAAAGGTAGTAAATTCAACTTTAGGATTCCTGCATATACCATGAAATAATTGAGGATGATATATGTCTTGGCACCAAATCAGATTCTGCACCGCCACCGGCCGCATTATCTTCCGCACTCATGTCACTTTTCTGTCTTACTTTTTAATTTCCCCGCTGTGGATGTAGTGTGTGTGTGTGAGTCAGTCTCCGTCTCTCTCATGCCCGCCCTCATATGTTTGTCATTGGTTGGCTTCAGCTGTCGATCCACAGCAAGCATGAAATAAGGTTTGTGGTTGGCTGGCCTTAGCGGTGCATTCAATGGCAATCGTAAAAATGAAATTTATTGTGACTCCCAGAGCTGTACATGCAGGGCGAGCGCGGGGGAAATCTATATCGTTTATATTGTTGCTTTTTCGATATGAATATCTTGAATGTTCATATCTAGATATGGATATGATAACGATATATCGTTCAGCCCTAATATGAACTAAAGTGTCATAACATTTGTTGTTCAAACACTTTTAACATCAGCACTTGTCAGTAACACATATTTAGTGTAAAACTCATCCTAAAAAATGTCAAATAAAATAAAGCTTATTGCCACTGCCAGGGCATTAAAGTCATCCTGTTTTTATAAAAAATAAAAAAAGTCTACAAACAAAATCCAACAAAAATGATTGTGGCTCAGCACAATCAGAACATTAAAACAGGTAATTTCTGAGGTAACAGCAGAAACTTTTAACGGGGAGTTCAACTTGTCAGTTGTTACAAATAACCTTGTTTCTGTTGAATCCTCCGTCTGGGAGAACTTTAAAATGAAAATGTCCATGTTAAAGTTCAGTAACTTTACCAATCCGTGTATCATTCATTCTTTCTATTTTCAATTGTCAATCAAAAAAAAAAAAAAAAGTGACATATTATTACATTTTTTGTTTTTTAATCTAATACAAAAAATGGGAAAAAAAGCCTTTTTTTTTTTTTTTTTTTGATATTTCAATTTTAGACTTGGATCAAAAATACGAAATTAAAAATGGGTCAGAGAACTGAATTTGTTTTATAATCGAGGACTGGACTTTCTGTTGTCATTACACATCTGTGCCACTAGATGGAGCCGCACTGCAGTAACCAGCTAGAGAACAGCAGGACAGTGAACACATGGAGCAGATCTGATGGAACATGGAGGAATGACACCAAAGTTTTGTTGCAGTCCAGAATTTTTTTTTTCAGACAGAATTGTTAATATTGCTACCTGAGTTGCTACCTGAACTGTAAAGTTCACAGATTTTTACTGTTCTCCATGTCTATTTTAGCTTACCTGCCAATTGTCATCTGGTTCCGCAGCAGCCAGTAACAGACTTTTCAAAACAAAAGCATGTGAGCAAACATCGGTTAACGCGCGATAAAATAAATGTCGGCGTTAATAAATTGATGCGTTAACGCGATAATAACGTCTTAACTTGCCCAGCCCTAATGCTTTTATTTGTTCCTTTGAACATAACCACCGTGAAATGGGGGAAGATGTTTTATTTCTTCGATTCACTCCTGTCTTTGTCGCGATCGACACTCCCTCTCCTCATCCTCTCCGATGTTCTTCTTCCTTGTGTTTCCTCAGCCGTTGCGACAGGCTCCAGTGTGTCAGTTTGAATGTTGCGTGTGGATGAATGCTAACAAGACTTTGCAAGGTGTTGAGAATATTAAACGTGAAATTATTGAGACTGAGACTGGAATAAGACACGTAGCGCTGCAGCCGCCCTCATAATCTCAAAAATAAAATCTCCCTACAAGGGCTGTTTTCAGGGGGAAAATATCTTTGATTGGTACCTGATTCCTGCAGTAAAAACAGACAGGGTTGAAGAAAGCAGCCTAGCTTCTGGTTCATCCACAGCAACCTTTTTACAAAAAGTGATTTATTTTTTCCTCCAATCTCCAGTGCAGCCATAACTATTATTATGATAGTATATACCCAAACTAACTTGTCGAGATTCTGATCCGTTTCTTGTGTTCTGACTTTTCCTGCAGGTCTGGTTGATCACCATCTCTTCCCTGTGGCCCGTTACCCTCTTGTGAACCCAATGACCTCGACGCAAATTTTGACTGCAGACTCGGCTTTGACCCTAAACCCTTTCTACAACCCCTGAGGAGAAAAAAAAAAACAAGGAAAACAAGTTGGGCCTGTGCTAAAGCTGCAGTGGGGTGAGACATGGTTTTAATGTTTTACTCATCTCACGTGTGAGACGTTAAGATTACTGTCAGAGCAGGCTTAATGATTTTAAATAGTTGGTAAATATGGGCGTTACAGTAAAGAGGGGAAATTAAAAAAAAAAAAAAAAAGAATCTTTTTCTAATGAGTATATTATCTGAAGCGACAGCCAGACTGAAAATTAAGACTTGGTCAAAAGTAAAATAAGACGTCTGAGTGATCTGTTCATATTTGAAGGGAAGTGTGACATCACAGACCTACAAAAGAGATCACCACTTCCAAAAGAAGCACTTCCTGTTGTGGGTGGGATGGAGTCGAGTGTCAGACTCCGGCCCTTAAAGCTACACAAAGGATCAGGGATTAGTTCCTTTCAGGACGCCGTCCGACATTCAGGCTGATGGTTTCCTGCTCAGTCAGTCGTGACGTCCTCTGTAGCTCAGTGAGCTAATTTCGTCGCATAATTGTTGTTTAGCATTGTTGCAGCAGTGCTGTAAAGTGCACGCAGCTGTTGCAAGAGACAGTTGGGATGGGAGTCCAAAGTTACTTTGGTTGATTTTTTTTTTTTTTTTTTTTTTTTGATACATGGCATGGAAGAACTAGATGACACTTCCTGAAAGTAATCAAGTATTTTAATATGAAAGTGCCTCTTGATGTGTTTTTTTTTTTTTTACAGAGCTATTAAAATATGGTTGCAAAGCAGGTTTTACTTTATACCTGTGTTGCTTTGACCAAACCTCAACATCATAAATCTTCTTTCACCCTCAGTGTCTAAATAGAACAGGTTTTAGTTTAATATCATTAGTGGCACCTGTGTTTACTGACAAAGACCCTTAATAATATTAAAAGTAATATTTATCATTATTGCATGCATTTGCACAGACTTTGAAATGAAGTTACATTTCTTTGGCTTGGCCTGCACTGACTTGTCAATGTTTAGTTATTCTCTCCTAACTGCACATGCAGTTAGGAGTGGGTTGGTTTAAAACCGACCAGTTAGTAAACAATCTTGAACCGATGGTGACTTTGTTCAGAATCAAGCACGAAAAGAAAAGGATCCTGCTCTTTTTGAGACCATTTACATCGGCTACATGAAGTCTAACAGTCCTGTTTTCGTCTCGTCTCTGCAGGTGTTCTTCCAAATGCCTACCTCACGCCTCAAGAACAAATCACTGCAGCCACAGCCCTGATCAGCAGCCACCATGACATCAAGTATAGGGTAACCTGGAGCACGCAGCACATGACATTTAACGGCCTGCTATACATTCACTGTCACAGAATCTGCACATGTGCTTTTATTAATCACATGCTCTGAGCTAATATTATGTATTGGCTGGTCTTGACTAAAAGCCTGGGAAAAGACACGCCCTCTTACAAACGCTCTTAGCCTCCTTGGCAAGCATAACGCATTCTTTTCGTTCCCTCTGTCTCGCTCTTTTTCTGCGTGACCCAAAAATAAACCTGCTGCTGGCATGTGTAGTAGGAATCCTCTCATTAGCCGTCATCCGCTATTATCGCCGGCGCATATCTGTTTTCAGGCTACCGACGAGCTTGCACCTGCAGCAAAACTAAAACCTCCCATGTTTTTTTTGTTTGTTTGTTTTCTCCTCCCCTAGAGATGATTGTAGCATCTTTGATGGGTTGATGGAAGAGGATGAGAAGGACAAGGCCAAACGGTAAGCGGGATGTTGAGATGAATATCGGCGCACGAAGCCGACTGTGTAGATCTGTGTCTGTTAACCGTGCTTTGTCCCGTAGTGTGTCCCGTAACAAGTCGGAGAAGAAACGCAGAGACCAGTTCAATGTCCTCATCAAGGAGCTTGGCACCATGTTGCCAGGCAACACCAGGAAGATGGACAAGTCCACCATCCTGCAGAAAAGTATCGACTTCCTGTGTAAACATAAAGGTCAGCTCCTCACTTCCTGTGTGTTCCTGGAACAGCTCGCTGGGTAGTGATGCGTTTTTTTTTTTTAATCTATATTTAGACGCGTCATTTACTTTTGAACCCGTTGTGCAAAACATTTGGAAAAATTGCAGTCTTTTATGCGACATCATCAGCACAGATTTCTTTTTTTTTCTTTAGATTTTTTTGGCTCTAGTGGCCTTTATTGAAAGTAGAGAGACAGGAAGGGGGGCAGAGAGAATGGGGAAGACAGTGTTTTCACAACTTTTGAAAGTAGAAGTTGCGTTGAGTGAAGTAGGAGTTGCAAGGCCCGAAAGACCCCCCTAGGGGGGTCTGGGGGCATGCTCCCCCAGGAAATTTTGAAATTCTAGACTCTCGGAGACGCATTTTCCAGCATTTTGAGACGCAAAATGGGACGTTCAGATACCTTTTTTTTTAATTAAAATAACCCTAGCCATAACGTTGCATGTCTTTTGTTAAACAAGAGTAAAGAAAGTAATTGCAAAGTTTGAAAGAGCAAAGTGTAATACATGTATTTAATAACAAATCAAATGAAAATAAACTAGTTATTTTATAACTCCATGTTTGCTTGGTTTATGATAACATTAACGTCCTTGATATTAGTGGACAGTAGTGGATCCAACGCATACTCACTATTGGCAACATTTTGGCATTGTGCTTAGTATATGCAAGATTACCAACAATTTAAATGTGAATTTCGAAAGTAAAGGTTAAGTTAAAACATGTAACTCAGTCAGCCCAATAATCTGATTAATTTAGCAACTACTTAATTCAGTAAAGGGCAATTTGTACAAGAAGAAAAAAAAAACAAATTGCAACTTCTCCATCATTTTTGTTCAAAACAACAGCAAATTAATTTATAGGAAATACAGTGCCTTGCAAAAGTGTTTGGCCCCGTTAAACTTTTTGCCCCATTTCAAGCAAAGATTTTTTGTCAAGAATCAACAAGTGGGACACAATTGTGAAGTGGAACAAAATTGATTTGATATTTTAAACTTTTTTAACAAATAAATAAACTATAAAGTGGGGCGTGTAATATTATTCATTCTCCTTGCGTTAATACTCTGTAGCGCCACCTTCTGCTGCAGTTCCAGCTCCGGGTCTCTTGGGGTTTGTCTCTATCAGTTTAACACATCCAGAGACTAAATTCTGGTCCATTCTTCCTGTAAAACAGCTGGAGCTCAGTGAGGTTGGATGGAGAGCGTTTGTGAACAGCAGTCTTCAGCTCTTTCCACAGATTCTGGACTGGATTCAGGTGGCTGTTCTAACACACCTTACAATTCAGTCTGGTTGCTTGCTCAGAGCTCCTTGAGATGTTTAAAGCTTGAAAAATCTTTTTGTATCCACATCCAGCTTTAAACTTCTCCACAACAGTATCTGGGACCTGCCTGGTGTGTTCCTTGGTCTTCCTGATGCTCTCTGAGCTTTAACCAGAACCCTGAGACAATCACAGAGCAGGTGCATTTATACGGAGGAAGTCGGAAGATGTTATTAGATGTTATTACTCTGGATGCATCATCATTAGAAAAGTGAACCATTACATTTAGGTTTTTTTTTTTTTTTCCCATGTTTTGGGTGGTTCATTCAACAACATTCAGAGAAAACGTCCACCCTTGGAGCTGATCAGACAGACGTTTCTAGAACTCTGGAGCTGTCATGTGTGTTCATATAACTGGCCTGCTGAGTGGAAACGGACAGATTTGTAAAGTGTTTTTATTAACGCTGCTTTTTTTTTTTTTTTAACACGGATCTACAGCGGTTAATGATCAGGCACGTTCCACAGTGAACGAGCGCACGTGTATTTTCAAGTCGGATATAAAACCGGTCATCGGGGCCGCTACGTCCGCAGCGTTGTGGCTGTTGCTCCGGGAAAGCAGCTGCTTTATACCCGGCGTCTCCTTCGTGACGGCGAAGAGCTTTTTTTCTTTTGCTGCTATAGACTAACTTCTGGAGCACAACACAGTCAGGTACCAGGTAGCTTCTGGCAGCAGCTCCCAAACCGGCTCTGTCCCCTGTTCCTCTGTCCCTCTGTCCCCTGTTCCTCTGTCCCCTGTCCCCTGTCCATCTGTCCCCTGTCCCTCTGTCCCCTGTCCCTCTGTCCCCTGTTCCTCTGTCCCCGCCCAGAGACGCTTAAATTTTGCCTCCGTTCTTCTGATTGCGGGAGAAAAAACCACCGACTCACTTCGCCTGCGTTTTAAGACCACTCAGAAATAACGTGTTTCTGTGCGTTTTTTTTTTTTCTTCCCCTAAATCATAGTCAAAAGCCGGAGATACTTTAACCCCTGAGTTTATTAACTCAAAAACCTTTGTGGACACTTGGCTCTTTTACGAAAACTTTATTTATTTCATAATTTATTTACCCAAGGGAAAGTAGGCGTCGCAAATGGAAAAGTTGCCGTCGGATGCGACGGCCGACGGCTGGTTTTGAAAACACTGGAAGACACGCGGGAAATAGTCGCCGAGCCGGGAATCGAACTCACGACCAGCCGCACGAGGACTGTAGCCTCTGTATATGGCCGCCTGCCCTAACCATTGCGCCACCGGGGCGGCCGATTTCTTTATCTTTTAACCTTTTGACAATGCATTGTTCACTGAATGATTAAAATGTTTATCACCTTTATTTAAGTGCTTTGTCTTTCATGTTATTATAATTAATATTTATCATCTTATATGGCGTAATAGTCCTTTAGTCGTTATCGCTGTGCAAGTGGTTGAAGAATAAACCGCCACTGAAATGGCGCTCTGTGTTATCCAGTTTACTGTTTAACTATCTTGTTTTTAACTTTGGGCTTCTCTCTCTGAAAACATCCGCTTCGCGCGCCTCCTGTATGTTTTGCGTTCTGTCTTTTTTTTTTTTTTTTTATGGCGTCACCAAATCAGTTTTTCATCTGGTCATTTAAGCCTTAAATCTTGTTTTCAAAGCAGCCTCACGTATCGCCTTCTCCCTTATCAGAGATCGCAGCCCAGTCGGAGTCGAGTGAGATCAGACAGGACTGGAAGCCTCCATTTCTCAGCAACGAGGAATTCACCCAGCTCATGCTGGAGGTCAGAACCTCAGATTTTTGTACTTTAATCCCGTTTTACTTGACAACACGATCCTCGTGTGCACTGTTACGTTAATGCTGTGGATGGTTTTTTCATCTCCAAGTCACTTCACAAGACTTTTTTTTAGAAACTTAATTAGTTTGTTCCAATTAAGAAAGCTGTCATACTTTCTTGTGTTGAATCTGTTGTTATTTTTTTATTTTTATCAGGCTCTGGACGGGTTCTTTATAGCAATAATGACTGATGGGAACATTATCTACGTCTCTGAGAGCGTCACCTCCTTACTAGAACACCTACCAGTAAGTAACACGGGCTGCTTCCTTCATTATGTCACGATGGCAGAACAAGCTTCCACATGATCTGTTTGTGTGCACGTGTGGTTAAGATTAAACTTGTCAGAATGGCCTGTGTGCTGAATAAGGGTTTGGCTTTTCTTTGGATTTGTTTTTTTTGTATTTTTTTTTTTTTCACGCATGAATGTGCGTGTTTTCCAGGCAGACTTAGTGGACCAGAACCTGTTGAACTTCCTGCCGGTTGGGGAACACTCCGAAGTGTACAAGGCTCTGTCGACGCACCCCACGGACCCGGAGAGCCTTAATGCAGATTACATGAAGAGTACGTGGCAACAAAAGAGAGAGAAAAAAAAAAGGCAGTTCTCTGCCATACTTGTTTCAGCTGACTCAGTAATATTATTTTTGTGTCTTGTGATGAGCTGGTTAGTAAAGTAGAAAGAAACAAAATAAAGCGACCTGAAAAGCCCATATACATTATAGCTAGGGATGCTTGATAACTGGTTTTTAAAACTGATAACCGTTAACTTTCAGCTCCTAAAGGCCGATACCGATAACCGATAACACGCACGCATATACCTAAGATCATTACATCAATATTATGAACAGAACCAAAAACAGTTTTGACTTTTTGAATAAACAGATATTTCTTTTTTCCAATGAAAAACTAATGGCAAGCTTCTCAAAGATTTTCCGTAAAGCTATCAAACAAACCTATTTGATATCAACTTAAATAAGGTGCATTACTGACTGATGTAAAAATAATAGAGGCTCCTTGAACTGATGGAATTAAATGCATCAGAATTACAAACTGAAAAAGTGCATTCAAGAAGTTTACAAAAAAGTAAATATACATTAAAAAAATGAATGCACTGACAAGTTAGATTTAAACATTTCTACCTTCTACCCATTGCATCTTTGCCCGTGGGTCATCTTTGGCAAATTTCTTGGATTTTTCAAAAGCATCACCGATGTGTGTAAGTCCCGTTGAATTCTCTGCTGCTGGCTTGCTCACGTTAGCGTTAGTTTACATTAGTGCGATTTCAAAACTTTCAAAAGCGATGGTTATGTTTCAGATGGCTGATCAGGTTTGACGTATTAAAGCTTGTGCTATTTTTTCTTCCTCGTAGAATTTGCTTGGAGCATTTGTCACAAATAATTAGCAAACTATCTTCTTTCAGAAACTTTAAAGAAGTTCCATACCATTGCGCCATGTTTGTTTGTTTTTTATCAACACGATGTGCTGCAGGCTGCATTCAAGGTGTAGCGTAAATTCCCACGTTCCCTCGTTTGCTAGTCGGTCTTTCAGCCTTTTCTATTTATTTATTTTTTATGTGTAACGTGGAAAAATACTGCAAATATCAATTATAAGTTAATAACTACCGAAATTATGACCAAGTTAACAAGTTGTTTTCTGGTATGAGGGGGTATTCTTGATTTTCCTTATTGAGAATTTAGTTTTTCTGATTATGCTGACGTCACTTGAACATAACATTCACTGCCGGTCATTCAAGGCTCAGAGGGAGTGAGGCATTGGCGTGTTGACATAAATATATATGTTATCGGGGCTGTTCGTTGTGATATCGGACTTATCGGAATGACGTCATAATTTCCTGTTATCGGCCCGATAATTATCGATAACTATGATGCACTCCTAATCATAGCTTGCAACGCCCCCATTTTCTCATCTGTGCGTTGGTTAACTGGAGGATCACGTAGTTCTTTGGGAATCCCCATGATATTAATATCTGGTGGTAAACGAAGCCTCAATTCAGCTCAAGTACAATGAAAAATGTGGAATTTTGTGGTTGATTTTTGCGGAAACCGCATTCAAAGAAAGCATTTCTTTCCCTGACAGTCAAGTTGTGCAAATGTAGGCTATGACGTAGGGATAAGTGGGTTAGCACGATGTTAGGGAAGCATGTGACGGGCTGTATATGAAGCAACCATATGATGATGATGTGCGACATGTCAGCAAATACTTGAGAATACAGCACTGATGTCCTTCTACTGTGCTGCCAGCATGCAGCCCAGACTGGAAAGCCCCGGTAGACACTGAAAAGCAATGAAACGCATTGTTTGCACAACATCAAAGCGGTTTTATTTCATTTAAAAAAATGCACCTGGAAACAACTGCGATACTGCTAGTGAACCTACTGATTTGCATGGAAATAGAGTCGCTTGATCGTTTTAGTGAAACATCTTCAAGCTCGAGATGTTTTCCACAGTAGTTATTAATTTAAATATCAGCGAGTAGGGGGAAAAATGGTTTTAATTACAGATTATACTTAGAAACTACACATCTGGCTTCCCAGCCGTTTCGTGTGAAGTGCTTTATATTTATTGGATGCTGTGGGTTCGTTGGCTGCAGCAGCTTTGTCATCTTTCTGTGCAGAAGTGGATTCTGCTACGCTGGAGTTCAGTTGAGCTTTAGGATGTAATTCATGCACTGGTCAGATTTACGTACAGAAGACGTCTAAATGTAGACACAAGCATTAATCAAGCAGGGTAAATATTTCTCAAAAGAAGAAAAATGTTTAAAATAAATCAATAATAGGTTTCGGATTGATCTTTTTAAAACGAGTAAATCTCTGCGCTCGGTTTAGACTTGACCAGTTAACGAGCCGATTTTAATTAATGATGCAGCAACACAATCTGAGAGCCTTTGTGTTCTTTTTTTTTAACGACACTTTTTTCATAATGAACAAATGAGAGAAGTTTTTACAAGATCCCACAGCCATAAAAAAAACGGAAAGAAAAAGTGAATTTCTTCTTTGTTGTGTTCTTTCCCCTCCAGCTAAGAATCATTTGGAGTTCTGCTGTCACATGCTGCGAGGGTCCATCGACCCCAAAGAAACCCCCGTCTACGAGTACGTCAAGTTCATCGGCAACTTCAAGTCCCTCAACAATGGTGCGTCATTGCTCACGGTCATTTGTGCTCTGCAGCTGCACACATCCATCCCATTTGATCCCATTTTATTCAAAGCCCTCAGCATCTATGCCAGTGGTCCCGGCACTGGTCGTCCCACATTCTACATTCAGAAACACGCTGCACGTTAAGTAGGTCACAGAATCAAACAGCTGTTTTCTTTATCGTGCAGTTCCCAACATAACGAGGAACGGCCTGGCAGGGGTGCTGCAGCGATCGCTGCAACCTGCTTTCGATGACCAGGTGTGCTTCGTGGCCACCGTCAGGTTGGCCAAACCGCAGTTCATCAAGGTATCGTTGAGTCGACGTCTCCCTTCAGCTGTCACTTTGGTGAAACGTGCCTCCTTTTCTGAGTGTTTTTGCTTTGAATTTGTAGGAAATGTGCACAGTAGAAGAGCCCAATGAAGAGTTCACCTCAAGGCACAGTCTGGAATGGAAGTTCCTCTTCTTAGACCACAGGTAGACCCTCACACGGATGCATTTAGATGTGTGCTGCTCCTTAAGCTACAGCTGTATACTCTGAACTCCTTTGGGTTGAATGCTCCATGCTTTCTTGTATGTTGTTGGGGGATGGACGGCTTTTGAGTTCATTTTTATGAGGCTGCAGTTGGAACCAAAGGTGCAACTTCCGCTTTTACATTTCCAAGTATTTTTTACTGATACCCAGCAGCTTTTTTAAATTAACAACCTTATGTCTCTCAGTATTTGTAAAAGGAAAAAAAAGAAGGATTTCTTCAAATCCTTCTCTAAATGTAAATGCATCCATTCCCATTCAGAGGCAAACCTTTGCATGCATTTGGATTCTGTAACCTGGTGACGAGGAAGAAGCCCTTCGTGGCCCATTTAACATGTAAAGTCATGCACTCCCTGAACACCTTCAATGTCTTCCCTCACATCTGCCATCCTCCCATGACTGAAAGAAGGCAAACAGTTTAAATGTCCAGCTGCAGACCAGTCCACATTGTGTCTCGTTACCAAACTCTGGCCAGAAACAAATGATGTCCATCTTACTGGAGTTGACAATGAAGGTTTAGATTTTTAATAGTAGACATAAATTCTGTTTGCTGTAAATTCTCCCTGATTGTTGACAGTTTTGTCACCAGGGTACAAAATTCAAGAACAGTCCCAAGTTTTTGTTTTTCTTTCTTCACAAATCCAGAGGGATGTAATTTGCCAGGAGGCGAAATTGGACACTTTGGTGTCTGTCATGGGAGAACGAGGATGACCTCAACTCATCTGAGCTCACATTAACATTTACTTACACAAATTCAAATGGCATTCATCACATATGCAAATAAAAGGCTTATTTTCGGTTTTCGATCCACTGATTTGACCCAGAATGGATTCACAGCCCCCCAACTCACAAAGCTGAGAAACAACATGTCCTTATTCTCAGTTAAAACTGTGCCACTCCTGTCCAGGTCACCGATCGCTGCATTATTTACTTCATTGTTTTCCTCCTGCAGTAGCCCTCCAATGCCACTATTTCTGTTCTGCCCCAACCTGCCTCATCCTTGACTCTGGGTAACTTATCACCTGTGGTTAACCGACACATTTTCATATCTGCTTATGGATCTCGGATCTGCTGAGAGAAAAACCAAATATAGCTGTCAGTAACCCTCGTTCTCCTTTACATCCAGCGCAAGTGCAGCAACAACTGACACTTTGACACTTTGGCAAGGACACTGAACAAGACACTGAACCCTAACTTGCCCCCAGTGGGTCTGGCAGCGCCTTGCATGGTAGCAGCCGCCCACTGGTGTATGAATGTGTGTGTGAATGGGTGAATGAGAGGCCAATGTAAACCGCTTTGAGGGCACCTTGATGGTGTGGATAAAGCGGTATATAAGGGTGAATTCCAATTCCTCCCTTAACCCTCAATCTCAACCCTCAATTTTTTGGCCCTCAATCTTAACCCTCGAAAGTAAGTGTAAGGACTATCTTGTGACTTAGAAATGGGACACCCCTTGAGTGCAGTTATGTCTTCAGACTGAAATGTATCAGAGCCCGTGTTGTCTCTGTATTCCCTGAAATGACACAGGGATAACATTGAAAAGAGCGCTGTATATTCTCTAAATAATATTAGCAAATAACACAATAGAGGATACATTATTCAGTCCTCCGTCGCTACACAACAAGGTATACAAGTAATGTGAAGCCGGCCGGGGACCGCCGGTCTGGCAGCAAACATCGTAAAGTAAAAAAATAAATGTTACGCAACAACGATGCTAATCCATGAAAAAGTCTCAAACAAAGACGATAAGATGGTTTCATAATATTTATATCTTTAAGAACTACGAAGATACTTACATTTGTAGCTAGCTTTTTTGTTGCCATCCTTTTTGAAGATGTCTTGGCTAAATTACAGTGTCTTCTGGGTAGCCCTTACTTCGAAGGGTGGTGCCGGAGAATCTCAATTATGAGGGCGACACGGCCCTCAAACTTGTCCCTCAATTTGACGTTCTTAGAATCGGAACAGCACTTGCATTTAGCGGGAGCGCGCGTTTTTGAGATTGAGGGTTGAGATTGAGGGTTAAGGGAGGAATTGGAATTCACCCTAAGTGCAGGCTATTTAAAACGTTACTCAAGCCTCTTGGATCTTCTTTGGTTGCTGAATAACTTACCAGGAAAAGTGTGTTTTTCCTGTTCTGGGCTATTATTGTGATGCCTGCCTTAAAAACGTAATATTAGTTGACCTCTAGTCTGTTTTATATCCATCTGTGTGGTTTATCATACGGCTTCTAAGGAAACGATACCGAACTGTCCCTGATCGTTTCGGCCTCATTCTCTGTCTCTCAGACGCATCTCCATGCTTCTCCACACTTGTTAAGCTGTTTCCATCTATTGTATGTTCCTGTTTCTGTGTAGGACTTACTGTCAGTTGGCATTTAGCAAAACCTTTCCATGAATGACCCAATACGAACAGCAGCAGCTTAACAAAGATGTCTTTGTTTATTAGCTGTATAAATTTGGTGGATGCCAGCTGTGGCTAGTTGGGGCCATTCTGGACAGATGCATCTTTGATTTATACTACGTTTAAATGTTGCATGAAGTAGTCCCATCCTAGCGGTGACTGATGATTAGATTTTTGTCCTTTTGTCATGTTTGTTGTCTCTGTTGAAACCGAAGACCACCCTGACTATCTTGGTCTTCGGTTCTATGTTGGTGTTCAACAAAGGCTCCCGTTAGTGGTCTGAGGTACTTTTATGGAGCCTGGATCACTGGCACATGTCTCCGTTACAAGGAACTCTCCCACAAAGAGAATTTTCAGGACCCCCAAAAAGGGAAAGACAAGCCCCTGACTTAGCGTAGGAAGTTCAGCATGGCCCCCAAAAAACTATTGGGTGGGGCGTGGTGTTGACTCTGTGCTGATTGGGTTTGCTGTTGGCATGGGGGTGGATGTGTTTTTTTTTTTTTTATCTTTTCATTCATCACCACTATTGTCAGGCAAGAAACGCCGCAAACAGCACGGAGCAGCAGCTTGTTCGTTACTGCAACCAGCTGGTATGGACAGTTGGTTCTCTGGATCAGTAGATCCTACCGGGTCATATAGACAGACGACCGCTGACGGGACCCAGAAGGAGGTTGGCCCTGTTGCCGTTTCTGCTTCCTATTTATTGTCCGGGGTCCCCACTAATGGAAACCCACCAAAAGGGCTCAAATGTCTCTGTAGGGTGAAGTTTGAAGGTTGAGATGAGATAACGAAGGGAAAGAAATCACATCATGCTTGTTGTGCCGTCTAAACATAAATCCTCATTTGAGCTGGATCACTGTCTTAATGTCTTACACGTGCTCCTTCATTCAAACGTGTTAAAAAAAAAACAGACTAGGAGGCATTAAACCTCTTTCTGCCACCATTTCGAGCAGTTTATCAAAGATCTGTTGAACACTAGGGGTGTGAAAAAATATATCGCGATTTTCAGCCGCCTGATATATCGATTTTTCAGCTCCTAATATCGATTTTTTTTTTTTTTAGGAAAATTCATTCATTCATTCACTTAAATGTGCAAAAACACTAATAATGAACAATAAATAGGTTGTTTTGAAGCAAATAGTTTTGACTCAATTTGTCCTCTGAATGATCAATATCATCTGATGAACATATACAGCAACTTGATTTTTCATCTCTACTTTTAATTTTGACATTAACTGGGTAGAATATTGCAATATATCACGATATCGTGATAATATTGTATTGTGACCCAGGTATCAGTATACATATTGTATTGCAAGGTCCTTGCCAATACTCACCCTGTTGAACAAACAAGCTCAAATACTGTCGCCTTGCTACAAAAACGTCTTGACTTTGAGGCTTCGATTGAGCTAATCTACAAGTCTCATCTCTTCAGGAGAAGCTCACATCAGCTGCTGAGCGAGTGACATCCCTTTTTTCTCTTTCCAGAGCTCCACCAATCATAGGCTACCTGCCGTTTGAGGTCCTGGGGACATCGGGGTATGACTATTACCACGTGGACGACCTGGAGACGCTCGCCAAATGTCACGAACACTGTGAGGGCTCACATTTTCTCATTGAGTAAAGTTTTTTTTTCTCTATTTGTCTTTGGTAACATCATCTCCGTATGTCTCCCTTTCAGTGATGCAGTATGGTAAAGGGAAGTCTTGCTACTACCGTTTCCTCACTAAAGGTCAACAGTGGATCTGGCTGCAGACGCACTATTACATCACATATCACCAGTGGAACTCTCGACCCGAGTTTATTGTCTGCACGCACACGGTGGTCAGGTACAGTCTCACCTTCCATCTTTTATTTACTGTTCACTGACGGCGACTTGACTCTTCGCCGATTGTTCTGAAAGATCTTCTTTTGTCATGAATGCAGCTATGCAGAGGTGAGGGCGGAGCAGCGCAGAGAGCTGGGAATAGAGGAGACCAATCCAGAGGCCAACGTTGATAAGGTGACGCATAACCTCCAATAATGGGCTTCATACAGGTGTTATGGGCTGACTGAACGTTTCTGCTTACCAACAGCAACAATAACATGTTCAGCCTCACGAACAACCATGAGATATTAAAATGCAAAATATATATTTTTTACTTGGAAGTGTGACAACTGTTAGTGTGCATTAGGGATGAAACGGTTACCGGTATTACGGTAAAGTGCGGTGAAAATTTTACCGTTTATGTTTGATATCATCTCATTATCGCAGTCGATTACCCGGATATGTGATATCAGCCTCATTCAAGTCTCATGAGCGACTCGCGACTGTCTCTCACGTGAATATGTAGCTTGTAACATCGGCATCGTAACGTGAGTGCGGTAATTTCAACTCCTTAAGAAGAAACCACACGAAGACTTGCGGTCAGTTTACAAACTTTATCTAGAAGAACTGCAGTTCAACTCTTACAGGCCAGTACATTAACATGGCAGACCAGGAGTACTGTGAAACAGTGGCAGGAAGATACTGAGGGGCGTTCAAGTGTTGTACAACAAAATAGGAAATCCAAGTTCCTGTCTTTATACTGCTCACACTATAACAGTAAGTCCATGACGAGAAACTGGATTTTGGTGATTAGCACGCAGGATATTTATCGAGCCAAAATAGCACAATACCATTTTTACTCAGAGACCAGGCTGTGAAGGTAACAGAAAAGAACAAAATATGAGGTCTGGGGATATTTTCTTTTTTTCTTAAAAATGCAGAGGGGCAACTGATGGAGGACAATTATCCTGTCTGCAGAGCATGCAAGAAAAAAGTTGCTGCAACAGGCAGTAACACTTCAAATGCATATTTTGACCTACTATGGTTGTTAAAGTGTTCATTTAAACTTGCACCAGACAAATAAACTTTGTTCCTGTTGTTCATTTTGTTCATTTAAAATACAATCTCTTTCTGTGCCAGTCCTTGGCCCTTTTAATATAAAAGTTTCATTTTGATTAAATTTTGGCTTCTAATGTTTTAGTATGACAAGAAAATTACAAGATTTTGTGAAATTATTTTAATGTTTGTGTCTTTTGGACATTTGTACAGCAATTAAGAATACCGTGATAATATTGTAAACCGTGATAATTTGGTCACTATAATCGAGATATCAGATTTTCCATATCGTTACATCCCTAGTGTGCATTAGTGAGATGTTGGGCTAAAGCTTTTGTACAGACTGTTACAGCACGTAGAACTTGCTTGGGTGAAATTTCCTCATTTTTATCCAGAATAAATCCTTTTTTGTTTACTCGTCAGGCCTTTTGTCTTCACTTGCATGCCGTTTGAATCTTGACAGAGCAGCTGTCACGTTAACGCTTTCTTATCTTTTCTGTTTTGTTTTTTTTTTTTAATCTCTAGAGTCAAGACTCTGGCTCAGAGTCACAACTCAATACTTCCAGCCTGAAGGAAGCTCTGGAGAGATTTGACCACAGCCGAACACCCTCAACCTCCTCGCGGAGCTCCCGCAAGTCCTCATCGCATGTCTCCGACAACACTTGCACCTGTACGGACACTCATGCAGTTGCACACTCATGCAGTTGCACGCACACGGATGATGACGATTAGCTTTATTGTGACATACATCGTAGAAAGCAATGATATAAAATGATCATTAGGGTCCAAACATGACTCGAGTTCATTGTTAACTACGTCTCTGCAGCAACAGCCCCCAAGCTACACATGGACACGGCCACGCCTCCTCGGCAGTCGCTGGCCTCCACCATGGAGATGACATCACAGCGTCGCTCATCCATCAGCAGCCAGGTAGGACACGGCGGGCTTTTTCTGTATTTTTCTTTGTTGTTCTCATTTAATGTCGACCAGATTTCTGTGGGCGGTTAAGTGTCAGATCAAACCCTGTGTGGTCAAGTTAAGTGGCGGGATCTTTCATGCCTTGCGTCTGCATGGCTGCCAGTGGACCTGCCGTACCAGCAGTGTTGTCGATTACTGGTGGAAGCCACAGATTTAAGATGGTTAAATTTGTCCATCGGGTTTGTTAGACAAACTGTAAACCTCTGTGAGGACAGAGAGGAGCCTTTAAGAAGACAGTTAAAGGCTTCACCGAAGGCCTGGTTGCGACAACAAAAAAAGAAGATCAGTAAATACTACAAAAAGTCATTACGATAGATTTTCACAAAATATTAAATTACACTTCTTTTATTGTGTATATCTCTCTGTTTACTTTTGGATGTTCAAGCATCCGCTTTTTTTATTTTTATATTTTTGTCAGCCAAAAATTTTGCAGATGACTAAGAAGAATTTATATTTAAGTTCCTACTTAAGTGAACAACAAGGAATTCGGCACAAACTGATCCCACTTACGTCACTGACTGATAAAAATGGAATAGAAGTTGAAGGCACTGATGACGGAAAGTAAATAGTCAAACCAGAGAAGTACAAGGTAGCTTCATGATGACAAACAGTTTTACCAGTGTTGTGCTAAACAAGGGTAGTCCACTCGCAGCGAGAAACAAAACCACCTTATGTGATGCAACCAGGACAAATGTGTCGAACTGTCACAATGCTCGGCTGGCAGTTTTTCATGCAGCTCAGTCATGGTGTTTGTTCTGTTTATTAGCAGTCCATGAGCTCACAGACAACAGGACAGAGTGTGAACCCGGGAATGATCACTCAGCAGCAGCAGCAACAGCAACAACAACAACAACAACAGCAGCACAACAACAGCAGCAGCAGCAGCTTCAGACAAACATACAGGTGAGGAAGGTGGAACCACAGCCGCCACACAAACTTGTCTCATGCTGATCACTCTGCTGCAGTGACCCCCCAACAGGCAGCAGAACTGAAGTTTTTATTTAATTTATATTCTTTGACAGTTGGGCTGCAGATATTAGTCTCCTGGTGTTTTCTCAGACTCGTTCGATCTCTCACTTTCTTCTCTCTGTGTCTCCGCCCCCCAGCCGGTGATGGAGTTCTCAGCGCAGGTGAACGCAATGCAGCATCTCAAGGAGCAGCTGGAGCAGAGGACCAGAATGATCCAGGCGAACATCCAGCGGCAGCAGGAGGAGCTCCGACACATCCAAGAGCAGCTGCAGAGAGTCCAGGGGCAGGGCATACAGGTAGGGTGGGCAGGGCATACAGGTAGGGTGGCCAGGGCATACAGGTAGGGTGGCCAGGGCATACAGGTAGGGTGGCCAGGGCAGGGCATACAGGTAGGGTGGCCAGGGCATACAGGTAGGGTGGGGGCAGGGCATACAGGTAGGGTGGCCAGGGCATACAGGTAGGGTGGCCAGGGCATACAGGTAGGGTGGCCAGGGCATACAGGTAGGGTGGCCAGGGCATACAGGTAGGGTGGGCAGGGCATACAGGTAGGGTGCAGACATGTTTGCTTCGGTTCGGAGCGGCATCCTTCACGTCTCATTTTGAATACGCAGAATAAGGTAATAACAGACTGAAGCCATGAAGCAGAAGGAATGCGCTTCAGGTTATTCTACCTTTGGCCACAGGGTGGCACTGTTGGACACAACTTTGAGTCTGTTTGGCTGAGCAACATGCAACAATCCTAAACAGCACTTTGAATCATTTATGTCCTTTTTTGCTGCTTTAATTAAGCGTTTTTTTTTTAAATATCTAACAGTCCAGGCTGCCACTGCATTGCATCAAGACATGTTGGATACATGCATAACACAGTTAACCAATAGAAGTGGAGATCAGTGTTTTCAACACAGTATTTTACTGTGTTTTGGCTTTTAAGTCACAGTTGGTTTGTCCTGACCCAGATCAGGGCTTGAATCATGAACTATCTACATTTTTTTTTTCTTTTGGAGTAAATGTCAATAAACAGACAACATGAATGTGTAACCCGTAGAGATCGTTTTGCTTCTGTAGATCATTTTTTGTCACTATTAAAAAAAAAAAAAAAAAAAAAAGTCAGACCGCTGAACATTTAACGATTCTCCACAGATGTTACTGCAGCAGCAGAGCGGAGCGATGAATGTGCAGCTCCCTCAGGTGGGGGCAGTCCAGCAGACGCCTGCTTTGACCAGTCAGGTCCAGCAAACAACCGTTAATCCCGTCCATTCAGGAACTCTTCAGCTCACCATTCAGCCGCAGGCTCCACCCCATCAGCAGAGCTTACAGCAGCAGAGCAACACGCTCTCACAGGTGGCACGTCGTTTCCTGTATTACTTAAATTCCATGATAAGATGTCATATATGGGCTTCAGTTGCAGAAACATCTACCACATACCAGCAACAGCTACATACTGTATTTTCTTTAAGATACTTTTTAGGCTAAACATTAAACTGCCTTGTAAGTTATCACTGGGTGGTACTGGGAGCTGCATGGCATTAAATGAGTATTCAGGTAAATCTGCCTTGCGTCAGATAAATGACCTTCCACTCTGCTGTCGCCTCCTTGCAGCCCCAGAGACAGCCCCAGCAGTCGGCCCAGGCCCAGCCCCAGACCCCGGGCCCCGTGTCGGCCCCGCTGTACAACACCATGATGATTTCTCAGCCCGGACAGCCGAACGTGCTGCAGATCAGCACCAGCCTGCCACAGAACAACACGCAGCAGGGCACAGCCGTGGCCACCTTCACACAGGACCGACAGATCCGGTGAGCGGACAGCGGTCCAACTGGAACGCCGCAGTTCCAGACTGAATCCATGCTGTTAAAGCAGATTACCGTATTATTTAACTCGGTGTGAATGCAGCATTTCTGCTCATCTCTGACCCCCTCTTCACTTTCCTTCTTTCCAGATTTCCAGCAGGACAGCAGCTGGTGACCAAGCTGGTGACGGCTCCGATGCATCCGTGCGGCGCAGTCATGGTGCCCACCTCGATGTTCATGGGGCAGGTGGTTACAGCGTACAACCCCTTCGGTGGTCAGCAGGTGAGAACGCCGTCACCGGAGACGGTCGCTGCTCTTCCTGCTTGAATACATAAGTGGATAAGTTCTTACAGGCCCGTGGTTTCCTGAGCTCCTGAGAGCATTCTCGGAAGAATCTGGGTTGCGGGAATGAAATGATTGCAGCACAAGTTAAATCTGCATCAGAATGACAGGGCTATGCGTTGCACTAATTTAGGGGACATTTCTTTAAGTCCTTGAAATGGAAAGAAAACTAGGAGAGCCAAAAACATCTGGGCCCTCAATCGTACACTTCCCGCTAGCCGCTACCCACTAGCCGCTACCTGCAAATTGCGGGTATAGGAGCCTCCGCTAACCGCTAATGCAATCTTCCGCTCCCTAATTCCGCTACCCATTATGCCAACTCCCTTACTCACTTTGTAGGTGTGGCAGTGGGCGTGTCTTTTGCCCTTTCCGCAAATTCGGTATCTTGCGATCAGATGTCGGCATGTACAAGAGCACGTCCAAATGGCATCAATGCGCATCCACCTGGTCACATGTGGACGTGCACAAACGGCTCTACCTCTTGAATTAACTCTTGAATAAAAAGTGTGATTTGACCTCAGTTGAACCCCTGAGAAAATGGCAGAGATCGTCTTAAACGGCTTGCTTGCCAGTTAAACCATAGACGACCAGAGAGTGTTTACTGGGAGGACACCGACTATATGAGACTTTCAGGTAGCTGATAGGAATTGTCTGTGTAAAAATATTTATATGTATATATCAGTGCAGAGGAGGAGGAGGAAGGAAGAGGAGGAAGCTCTACAGCAGAGTCCCAGACGAGCTGTGAACGAGAGCTGCTCGGTTAGCAGGTGAACGGTTAGCGGGTAGCTCAACCTGCTCTTAAAGGCAATGGCTACTGACGCACTGATTGGTTTAACAGGTGGAACGCCCTAACCACTCCTATGCATAATGTAGCGGGTAGCGCAGGTGAGATAGCAGGTTTAGCAAGGTGGAAGATTGTGTTCTTTGCGGGGGAACGCCCCTCCTGCTACCCTCTATCCCTAAATAGTGGCTTTGGAAGATCAGGCCCCAAGTTTCTTGTCAAAAATCAGTCTCAAAAACATGGATCTCTTAAACCTGAAAGACAAAAAAAAAAAAAAAAAACTTAATTCTTTATTATTTTTATTTGACTAAAGGCCTTTTTATTTGTTAAACTGTGTGTCACTTCAGCAGGGGGGGCAGACACAGACCCTGACTCTGCAGCCAGCCCAGCAACCCCAGTGCCAACCTGATGGGCAAAACCAGACGGCTGTAGTGGCGCAGAGCAACCAGCAGGGGCAGCAGCAGCAACAGCAGTTCCTACAGGTACGAAAAGGAGAGCAGAATATGTTAAAAGTATCTTTTAAGATAGTGACTGGGAGATGTTGTTGCTGTTAAAGTAAACACCTGCAGGAGGATGTAAGCATCCTTCTGTTTTTAGACATGCGTGAGTGTTTCAACAGTTGCTTCATTTTCTGAAGTCATTGCATTGTTTTGCTGCCAGGGCACTCGTCTCCTCCACAGCAACCAGTCTACACAGCTGATTCTGCAGGCAGCTTTCCCGCTCCAACAACAGGGAGCTTTCACCCAGGCAACGCATCAGCAGCAGCAGCAACAGCCGCAACAGCAACAACAGCCGCAGCAGCAGCCGCAGCAGCAGCAGCAAAGACAGCAGCAACAGTCTCACCATCAGAGGCACCAGCAGCAGCTGAAACCACAGGGCCAGAAACAGCAGAAAGCCTCCTCCTCACACAGGACCGACAGTGTCAGCAACCATCCGCAGTGAACAACGCGTCGAGTGAGATGAGCTGGGGGGACCGAAACCCCTCGCGGCGATCGCTTCCATTCGTTTTGGTTGTGTGGCTGTCACAAAACGCGTTTCCACCGAAAACGTTGCCCCACCCTCTGCTCCAGTTTTTCTGTCCAGAAGAAAAGAATCATAGGAAAAGAGGAGGACCCAGGAGTCCCAACGAGGAACTCGCCAAAGACCAGCCGTCACGGCGGTACACGGAGGGATGAAATCCCCCGTTTCTCTTAGCGGATGCAGAATCATGAGGGAGATCCGGTCTCAGAGGAGACCTGGGAAAAAAAAAAAAAAAACAAATCCACCAATAACGACGGACTCTTTTTGATGGCGTCACGAAGCGGACCGACCATGTACAGATTTACTGTATGATAAAAAGAAAACTTGTAAATATCCAATATAGCCTAACAGAAAACAGAAATGTAGTATTTTATATGACTGCATGGAAAGAATAACTGTGTAAGCTTTTATTAGTCGCTTTTGAAAGATGACTTTTTACTTTGTTTAAGTGTTTTCTGGTCAAAGACGGAGCAGTGAACGTGCTCTCGGAAGACCCCCCCCCCCCCCCTCCTCCACCCCCTCACCTCCCAAGAGAAACGAAACAAAAAAAAATGTCCAGAATGAGGCTTTAAAGACTTGTCAGTGTGTTTAAAAAAAAAAAAAAAGAAAAGGAAAAAAAAAACGAAGAAGAAATGGTCGGGCTTGGGTGTTTTTGTGGAAGTTGCTTTGAAACACTGTGTCTCTAAGACAAAAATAGACCTTTTTAACTTTGTAATTAGAAGTAATGTTTGAAAAAGTAACTAGATTACAGTCTAACTGAATTATTTGCAGGATGATTACTGTACGTGTAACGGGTTTAGTGATTCCAAGTGCCAATAACAGAGTGGTTTATGTTCTCTTTTTGTTTTTTTTTTATTTGAAACAAACTATTCAAAGGCGTATAAATATATATATATATATATATTTTCCAACAAGATATTACCCCTGAAACGTTAGAGCGTGTGTATATAGTAGGGATTATTTTTTAACAGTTGGAGAGCCCTATACGTAACAAACAGTATATCCTCAAACTGAAAACTTTAGCACTTGATTTGGTTGTGTGCAGTATGTCACTGTCGAGACCTAGTCGTTTGTAGTCCGTGGCGTGATCCCGTGAGCTAACGCGCGTCTTTGGAGAAAACAATCGTCGTGTGTGTGTGTGTGTGTGTGTGAGCCGGAGCGCGGCTGTCGCTGGTTGGTGTGCATGCGTGTGTGTTTGCTGCCCCCCTGTGTTGTAGAGTATTTGACTTAGTACAGGTTTGAAGTTGCTGGACGGTACTTGTTCTCTCAGGAATGTGGAACGTTTGTGTTTTTGCTTCTGCCTCAGTCTGTTAACAGACCAGGAAGGATCAGACAGTGATGTCACAGAGGAGGTGGCGTCTCCTGTTTCCACCTGGAGGTGGACTCCAGACAGCAGTATAAATGCTGGTTTAAGGGACTGTGGAACTGGAAGGACTGCTGATTGGAATTTGACGACTCCTGGTTTTCCACCGCCCGTCCCCGTGGTCTCGTGTGTCATCACTGTGTCATCCTTCCTTCTTTTCTTCCCCCCCAGGCCACAGGTGTCAAACTAATCCATGAAAGGGCCGTGTGGCTGCAGGTTTCTGTTCCAACCGTGCAGCAGCACAGCTGACTTGTTTTAGTCAACTAGTAAAAAGACTAGGAAAAAAATTGATTTGGCAATATATCGCGATTTTCAATATAATATCGATTTTTCATCTCCTAATATCGATTTTTTTCAAAAGCACTAATAATAAACAATAAATAGGTTGTTTTGAAGCAAATAGTTTTGACTCAATTTGTCCTCTGAATGATCAATATCATCTGATAAACGTATACAGCAACTTGATTTTTCATTCCTACTTTTAATTTTGATATTAACTGGGTAGAATATCGTAATATATCGTGATATCGCGATAATGTCACAATACGATATCACGATATAGTGCGATATTGCCAATACTCACCCCTATCAACTAGTTGTCTTCACTTGAAGGTCTTAACCAGTAGAGGTGGGCGGATCGATCCAAATATCGATAATATCGATACCAACGCTGGTATTGATATCGAATGATACTCTTGTAAAAAGATCAATACTCAAGCTTTTTTCATTGAAGTCTGTGTCTGACATGCTGTCCCTGTGTCCTCCTCCCCCTCCCCTCTCGTCTTGTCTTTTGACGTTGCATCATCACGTGGCTCAGCGGCCAAACAAGCATGCAGGTGGACTTAGTCTGGCCCCTCCCCCAGGCCCGCCCACTTAGAAAAAACGTTAAGAACAGAACAATTTAATTCCAATTAATATTTACACAAAAATGTTATTTGTGATGATAAAGTATTTTGCTGTCACCTATAAAGTTTGCCGAAAAGCTATCCTAGGTTATAACAAAATAATCCAAAGACAACAATAAAAAAAAAAAAAACGCCAAAAGGTCAGCAGTTTCATGATAGATCAAGCTTAATATGAAAAAGTATCAGTATTGGTATCGGTATCGGCCCTGGATCGATCGGATCGATACCAAAATGCCTAGTATCGCCCATCTCTATAAACCAGTTCAGTAGATTGACTGAAACAAGTCAGCTGTGTCTGCAGGTTTTGGTCGGAACAAAAACCTGCAGCCACACGGCTACATCCTTCCACGGATCAGTCGGACACCCCTGCCCTGGGCCCTCAGAAACCCCTCTCATGCAGTTTGCTCTACTCGTCTCAGTTCCCAAACAGCAGTTGAAACCAGGACTGGGCCCTGGTCCCGTCTGCAGAGACGGAATCGGACCTTGGCTCGGCCCGTTTACTTCCGTGTTAAAGCCATATCAAACAGAAAAGCCTCGGACTGGAGGAGCATCGAGAATGTGTCGTCGTTGTCAGGATGGTGCGTGCGTGGGCGTGCTCGTGTGGATATAGCATCCCCTCTTCCTTGATCCTACTTCTTATATCACCCCGGGGGGGAGGGGCCACTACTGGTCCCACCCCCCGGTGATAGCCAATCAGTTCTTGCGTTGCAGTACGAAGAAGTAATTTTCAGAAATGTCCTCTCTGGCTGGGCTGAATATTGCGCAGGTCTGCGTGTGTGTATGTATGTGTGTATGTGTGTGTGTGTGTGGGGAAAGCTCACGTTAAATACATGTTTGTGTGTGAGAGAGACTCCGTGTGCGTGGTAACTATCGCTGTAACCCCATTTATATTTTCATATGGAAAAAAAAAATGATGTGCGACTGAAAAATGATAGATGTTAGACGATGCAAAGCACTGGTTAGAGATGATGATTGGGGTGGGGGGGGGGGGGGGGCTGTTGTTGTTTACCAGGCTGCTAAACAAACACACTTTTACAGTTACCCAATATGCATCAGACAACTGTCGTACTAACCGTTTGAGAAGAACTAAATTTAGACTCAAATTAAAGTGAGTAGTGGAGAATTTTGAAAGAGATGCACCAACGTTTTGGGAATCGAGCAGCCGTGGTGAAATATCTGGATGTGACTGTATATATCTAAGCAGAGACTTGACCCTCATGAGATCTTGGTAAATTTTTATTCCATTGCATGCAGGGGTGGGGGGGTGCAGATGACGAGGCCTCAAGAAATAACACGATGCAATGGACTTGCAAAGGGAGCGGCGCGTCCCCTCCGGTCACTCTCCAGGGTCGACGGCAGATGAACCGATTCCCAGAATGCCGTGGTGTCTCTCAGCTGTCATGCAGCAGGCGTAGAAACTCCACCGAGTAGCTGGTAGCGTTTGACCCGGCGGCACTGATGCCCAGCCCAAAGAATGTAACGGTGTTTTAAAAAAAAAAAAGACACGGATGGATGTTGAAACCATTAGTTCTGGAGAACTTTTGACTGGCTTTATGAAGGAAAAGGAAGCGTCTGAAAGAAAATCATTCTCATAACATGATTCCACATTTACTTTTTTTTTTTCTTCTTTTGTTTGTTTACAGGTTTTGCATTCTTAACTGTTTTTAACTCTGCTTTTACAAGTGTTTGTGTTTGACGTCAGGCTGGAGGAAAAAAAAAAAAAGGGTTCAAAAGCTGTTGAAATGAAAGTCTTGGTTGTTTGAGACGGAAAGGGCGAGGCCCCTCCCTCCCTCCCTCCCCCACAGAACCACCGGTCACTTTTCTACCACGGTTTGGTTCTGAAGAGTCTAGTTCTAGTCAACTGTACACAGACACAAAGCTAAGGAACACCAGTATTCAGTGTAAAATGGTGCTATGCTTACCTGTACTGTATGTATATCCCCCCCTCTGCTCTTGAACTGTGCTCCTTTATCTACCCCAAAGTCAAATGTAATAATAATCAATATTTTGAAGCAAAAATGTTTGCAATTATTATACCCCCCCCTCCCCTCCCCGTCCCTTCATGGTCAAATTGAAAATAAAAAAAAAAAAACGTTGCGAATATTAAACACGACCCCTCTGCTGCAGTCTCTTTTGGATTCTGTAGGTTTTTGTTTCTTTTTGGGGTCATTTTAGGGGAATCCACACATGCATGAATGTACTGACGCCGTGCACTCGGTTCCACCATCACGGGTACTTTATTATCACAAGTCAACCAACTGTATCAAAACTGCAAGAACCTCAAAACCGGAGGAGGGCAGATGGGGGAATCTTTCCCATGCACCCTCTCAAAACTGTCACAAATACACAAATGCATCCATTATTTAATAATAATAATAAAAAAAAGAACAACAATCTAAAGGCACATATCTATTGTATTTACATTGCATACATTTTTGACAATAAAAAGCACACCGTCGTTTCTAAACCTCTGGCCTCAGTGGTTTCACTAAAGACAATAAAAGTTGCATATTGTAATACACCAGTTAGCCACAGCACTCGAAGCTACGATACACAGCTGTTAACGTTATTTATGGTACATATGGCTTCATCTAATGTTCAGAGTTGCCGGGCCCCTTTAGACGACGACGACGTCAGCAGACAACTGTATGCAAAGGCCTTTTGAAAAATATATCCTCCCAAATCCAGTGACAACAACTATAAATGTCAAAGAAAACATTTATGCAAAATAGGAAAACAAATCTGGCATCGCAGCATCTTCATCTATCCCCGCACGTGCACTTGCAGTCTTCGTTTTCATAAAATCATCTTAAGATGTAATCTAAGTCTGAATCTGAGCCAAAGCTGACGCTGCATCCGATGGCCGGTTCGTGCTGGAGTCGGCTCTGTACAGACGTGCACCCGAAATACCAGTTAAACACAACGAAGACCGACACACCAAAGTAGCTGAGAGATCTCTGCAGATGGGGATATGTACAGTGTGTGTGTGTGAGAGAGAGATGCAGGAGTGCCAGGGTTTAAGAGTCAGATTGGAAGGAACGCTGTTCGGCGTGAGCAGAGAGGAGGCTGGAGGGTGTGTATGTACACGTGCTGCAGCGTTTGTGTGCGGGTCAGCTGGTCAGACGTAGTCCAGGAAGACGTCGGCGCTGCTCTGCAGTAAGGGCTGGGTGGGCGCCGTCGTGCTGCAGACCGAGCTCAGCCTCCGCGACGACGCCCTCTGCTGCTCCGGAGCGCCCGGGGCGTTGCTGAGCGTCAGATACACCTGCGGGATGACACTCTGGTCAGGCACTGACCTCGCAGTATGACAGATGGCGCACTAACGTGTGTGTGTGTGTGTGTGTGTGTGTGGTTCTGCTCACGTTCTTGGTGTTTTCTGACAGCAGCAGTTCAGTTCTCTCCACCAGTTTCCTGAATGAGGGCCTTTTCAGAGGATCCTGGTTCCAGCAGGACAGCATCATGTCGTACCTGCAGACGGAAGGGACCCAGGTTAGTTTCTGGTCCTGGCAAACGGGGTGACGCCCGCTTGGCGCGCACGTCACACACACACACACACACACACAAACAGCTGAAGCAAAGCTAAACTAATCCAGCAGCTGTGAGTCTTTGTGTCTCTGACCATAATGGACATTTCTACTCAGCTGGTCTGCAGATTAACTCAACTCAAGTCCAGAGTCAAACTGTTCAATTTTAAATACAAGAGACAGAAACTGATTAATAATGTTGATTGATCTGAGTCTGAAATCACATCTGGGATTTCAAAAATCGAACAAACATTCAGCATGAGTTTGATTTGAAGTCGTGTGTCCGATTGCAGACCAAAACTGCACGTCACAAAGTTCATTAACCACTTTTTTTAATATCCATTATGAAATTGCACAACAAGAAACAGTTAAAAGAAACGTTTTTTATCAATCATTCGGTTTATTGAAGAGCGAACTGGAAACACTTGTATTCAAGAAATTTTTTTATTTTACTTTTTTGACTCTGGATCATTTGGATTTTGAGGACAAAGTGAAGAAATATATACAGTGATCCCTTATTTTTCGCGGTTAATGGGGACCGGCGCCCCCCCACAAAAATCAAAATCCGCGAACTGGAGCCGGAGCCCTCCGAGTCTAAATAATGTGTTTAAAATATGTCTAAAAACTGCAAAAAAGTAGCGAGGGACTGCAGCGAAACAAGACAAAGGCTCAACTGTGGTCTTTCTGTTCCCTTCACAGCCTCTGGTCTCTGAACCGTAGTAAACAAACCGCTCTTTCATCTAACCTCGTTTTCATTCTGCCGTCCTACGACACACACACTACATTACCCATAAGGCCACCTTCTTAAAAGGGGCCAGGCTGGCTCACAACATTTCTTTGCTGCGAGAGAACGCGCACAACATCCTCTGATGTTTCCGCAATTTTTTCTTGATTTTTTTTTAATATTGTATATTTCTGAAAAAAATCTGCGAATAACTAAAAACGGCGGAAGTTAAAGCGCGAATTGGCGAGGGATCACTGTACTGCCCGGCCAAAAAAAGAAAAAGGTCATACGCTCTAATATTTCATTGGACCACCTTTAGCTTTGATAACTGCACGCATTCGCTGTGTCATTGTTTTGATAAACTTCTCCAACGTCACCAGATTTATTTCCATCCAGTGTTACATTAATTTTTCTCCAAGATCTTTCATTGATGATGGTAGAGTCTGACCAGTGCTCAAAGCCTTCTCTAGCACATCCCAAAGATTCTCAATGAGGTTCAGGTCTGGACTCTGTGGTGGCCAATCAATGTGTGAAAATGATGTCTCATGCTCCCTGAACCAGTCTTTCACAATTTGAGCCTGATGAATCCTGGTCATTGTCATCTTGGAATATGGCCGTGTCATCAGGGAAGAAAAAACTCCATTGATGTAATAACCTGTTCATTCAGTTTATTCAGGTAGTCAGCTGACCTCATTCTTTGAGCTCATACTGTTGCTGAACCTGGACCTGACTAACTGCAGCAACCCCAGATCAGAACACTGCCCCCACAGGCTGGTACAGTAGGCACTAGGCATGATGGGAGCATCACTTCATCTGCCTCTCTTCTTACCCTGATGCTCCCATCACTCTGGAACAGGGTCAATCTGGACTCATCAGACCACATGACCTTCTTCCATTGATCCAGAGTCCAGTCTTTATGCTCCCTAGCAAATTGAAGCCTTTTTTCCAGTTAGTCTCACTGATTAGTGGTTTTCTTAAGGCTACACAGCTGTTCAGTCCCAATCCCTGGAGTTCCCTTTGCATTGTGGGTGTGGAAATGTTCTTACTTTCACTATTTAACAGCCCTGAGTTCTACGGTTGTTTTTCTTCAATTTGATCTCACCAAACGTTTAAGTGATCGCCGATCACGATCATTGAGGATTTTCTTTCCAGCCACATTTCCTCCTGGAAGACGATGGGTCCCCACTATCCTTCCAGTTTTTAATAATGTGTTGGAAAGTTCTTAACCCAATGTTTGTAGTTTCTGCAATCTCCTGAGATGTTTTCTCTGCTTGATGCCAATGATTTGACCTCTTCTCAAACAGACTAACATCTTTTCCACGACCACGGGATGTGTCTTTGACATGGTTGTTTAGGAAATGGGAAGCAACTCATTGCACCAGTTGGAGTTAAATAACTTCTTGCCAGTTACAAACAGTAACTAATTAAATTTGTCCATTTGAGCTGGAAAATGGGGAATTTTTGCACCAAATTCTGCAAAAAAAGTATGTCAAAAATAGCTTTCTTGTCTCTTTTTTTCTTTTCTGCTGTCTGATTGGCCAATACAGCACAGTCCTGAGTTCTTGCTTGTGCCCGTGCTTGTCCAGTCTTCCCCACGTCAGAGGCTTCCTCCAGCTATTCCAGGGAAAGTCGACAGGATCAACACTCCTGAATCACAATCACTCCTACGGGGAATTTAGAACCACCAGTTAACCTAACATGCATGTCTTTGGACTGTGGGAGGAAGCTGGAGTACCTGGAGGAAACCCACGCAAGGGAGAGCATACAAACTCCACACAGAAAGGCCCCTGCTGAGGTTCAAACCAGGAACCTTCTAGTGCTGTGCTGACCACCAAGCTGCCCAGACGGGAACATAACCTGGAATTTCCTGTAAGGTTCAGCAGCGAGAGTCAATGAGGTCACTTCCTCTCACACCAAATCCTTGCCTCCCATCTTCTCTGCAGGGAAATGTTTTGGCCACTGTACCCACGACACATCAGCCATGAGGGGACAGATGTGTGATTTACGCTCCACTGCATCATGATAGTCCACCCTGGTCGTTGGAAGGTAGAAAATGACGTAAAATAAATGATCCACATCGCTTGTTTTTTTGGCTTGTTGTTTTCTTTAGTGGTCGTGTCTGCAAAAAGCCCCAACTGCAACGCGTTACTGCCACCTAGCGGATAAAAATAGCACCATCTCATGGTACGCTGGTGGACTCTGTTAGTTTGCAAGATGTTCCTCCGGCTGTTCCTTTTTAGTATCACAGTTTTACATTCTTTTGTTGCCCACAGTCCAGCCCTTCTGATGCCATCAGACTGAGATAAGCCAATACATGCACTTTACTGTCAAAAGTATTTGCTCAACCATCCAAATGATCAGAATCAGGTGTTCTGATCACTTCCATGTCCACAGGTCTATAAAATCAAGCACCTAGACATGCAGACTGTTTTTAGAAACATTAGTGAAAGAATGGGTCGCTCTCAGTAGCTCAGTGAATTCCAGGTGGAACTGTGATAGGATGACACCTGTGAAACAAATCCAGTGGTGAAATTTCCTCCTAAATATTCCACAGTCAACTGTCAGCTGGATTATAAGGAAATGGAAGAGTTTGGGGACGACAGCAACTCAGCCATGAAGTGGTAGGACACGTAAACTGATGGAGCGGGTCAGAGGATGCTGAAGAACATAGTGTGAAGAGGTCACCAACTTTCTGCAGAGTCAATCACTACAGACCTCCAAACTTCATGTGGCCTTCAGATCAGCTCAACAACAGAGCAGAGAGCTTCATGAATGGGTTTCCATGGTGGAGCAGCTGCATCCAAGCCAGACATCACCAAGAACAATGGAAAGAGTCAGATGCAGTGGTGTAAAGCAGCCACCACTGGACTCTAGAGCAGTGGAGGAACGTTCTCTGGAGGGAAGAATCACACTTCTCCATCTGGTGATCTGATGGAAGAGTCTGGGTTTGGTGGTTTCCAGGAGAACGGTACTGGTCTGACTGCATTGATCCAAGTGTAAAGTTTGGTGGAGGGAGGATTATGGTGTGGGGTTGTTTTTCAGGAGCTGGGCTTGGCCCCTTAGTTCCAGTGAAAGGAACTCTGAATGCTTCAGCAGACCAAGACATTTTGGACAATTCCATGATCCCAACTTTGTGGGACCAGTTTGGAGCTGGTCCCTTCCTTTTCCAACATGACTGTGCACCAGTGCACAAAGCAAGGTCCATAAAGACATGGATGGAAGAGTCTGGTGTGGATGAACTTGACTGGCCTGCACAGAGTCCTGACCTCAACCTGATAGAAGACCTTTGGGATGAATTAGAGCAGAGACTGAGAACCAGACCTTCTGGTCCAACATCAGTGTTTGACCTCACTAATGTTCTTCTGGAAGAATGGACAAAAATCCCCATAAACACACTCCTAAACCTTGTGGACAGCCTTCCCAGAAGAGTCGAAGCTGTTCCAGCTGGAAAGGGTGGAGCCACGTCATATTGATACGGAATGGGAGGAGCTAAAGCTCATATGTGAGTCAAGACAGGTGAGAGAATACTTTTGCCAACATAGTCTATATGTGTATTTCTAAATCATTGCATTCTATGTTTTATTTATATTTTCCACATCACCTCAACTCGTCTGGACCTGTGGTTCGATGATGAGAACGGTCATCCTCACAGACACGAACTACTCACATCTCTATGGGAGCGAACTCCGGTCTGGTCATCCTGTGGCCTTGTTGGATCATCCGATAAAACGCGGATCCCACCTGCATGCCAGGGTACGGGCTGTTGCCTGCAACACCAGCAGACGGCACACCGAAACTTAAAACAAATAATGGATTCACACGATGGTCTCTCAGTCAATAGACTGCATTACCCCGCTCCTCTAAGTAATGCTGGCGAGCGTCATCGCAGCCGATAATAAAGGCCCCCAGCCAACGGCAAAATTGATGATAATATTGGCCCAGACACGCGTGAGACAGATCTTTACAGAGCTTTAACTGGAAATGTTACCCAGAGAGAAGATCTCCCAGAGAAGGATGCCGTAGGACCACACGTCGCTCTCGAAGGTGTAGATGCAGTCGAAAATACTCTCAGGAGACATCCACTTGACTGGCAGACGAGCCTAGAATAACGTTACAAGACAGTTACGAGGATGAACAGCTTTTTTTTTTTTTTTGTATAACTCAATTTTATATTGGAATAGACATGACAAAACAAATGACTGGGTGGCGTCATGACTGGTGACGATCGGGAATGAATGCTTGGTGACGTCTTATTAATGGCGGATGACATCACAGCTATATTTAACTTGAGCAGTTCGGGACCGAGTGGAGAGAGGCTTGAGTGCGATTTGCGGAGAAGAGAAAAGCGGGAGGGGGATGACGAAGGGGAAACGGGAGGAAGGGGACAGCCGAAGGACAGAACTCACGTTTCCCCGGAGAACATAGCTGGCGTCAGTGGTGATGTCTCGGGCCAGGCCGAAGTCGCAGATCTTTGCCACCCTGCCGTGAGTCAGCAGAACGTTTCTGGCTGCGAGATCCCTGTGGATGCACTGCAGGAACAGCAGGAAACAGTCAGAGAGCAGCTCCTGCACACGCCTTACGCACAAATGAGACCGGAGCTGCGAGGATTACTGCTTGGAATACAAACACAAGAGGTGAACCGGTTTGTTTTAAAAAATGAAAAGTAGGACAGTATGATGGAACAGAGCAGAGGTCAGTTACGGCTGCACGAAACCGTCTCATGCCTTTTTTTTTTTTTTTCAGGGAGACTTGGCAAGCTCTCCCTAAAAAAACAGCAAGTGAAATCATAAACACTGTAAATAATAAAAACTGCCTTCAGC
Organism: Hirundichthys speculiger; assembly: GCA_018398805.1. Classification (NCBI taxonomy): domain Eukaryota; kingdom Metazoa; phylum Chordata; class Actinopteri; order Beloniformes; family Exocoetidae; genus Hirundichthys; species Hirundichthys speculiger. Next base: position 400,007 of record JAGFBZ010000300.1, read on the forward strand.
AGCAACATGTCGATCAGTCCAACTAATGAAATTAATTTGTAGGAGCAGGTTGGAGCCTCTTTGATTGATAAAGGGCTTTTAGGCATTTTGGTCGGTTTGCTGTTCATGAGAAGGATTTGCTGATGTGAATCAGGGCTTGGAAACAGTCCGATGCCAAGGGGCATTTTTTCTGCATTTTTTCGCTGTACTGTAATAAAGTGTAATTGCACATATACTCCAGTAGGGGGCAGTGGCGCTCTCATTATCACATTGTGCTCACAGAGTATTAACTATACAGTGGTACCTCTACTTACTAAATTAATTTGTTCTGGAAGTAGTTTCGTAACCTGAAAATTTCGTAAGTAGAGACACGTTTTCCATGTTAATGCCCTAATCCGTTCCAAGCCCCCCAAAATTCAGACATAATTTTTTTTTTATAAATCATAAAAATGCTTCAAAACATGTAACAAATACATGTTACCATTAGATTACTGCACAAAAAACATAAAATAAGAGTTGTACATAATGAAACAAAGAATAAAGTAAAGATTAAAATTATGTTCATTTATCTTTTAACTGCTGTCGTCGTCACCTTTTCTCTCTCAGCAGTGGTTTTTGCCTGACGTTTTGTAAAGAACTGATCCAAGGACGTTTTGTTGGGTTTTAACAATCCTTCGAAATTGAAACATCAACATAGTGAGATATAGCCCGACTAATGAACACTTTTTCTGGGTGATTCTTTTCAACAAATTCCAAAACTTCATGAAATTTTCCTAAAATGTCAAAGGGATGCCAGTAAGATGCTAGCTGATAGATACGTAAAGTATGTTTACGTTTGGTAAACTCTGGGAGCTGCGAGTAGCAGCATGTACTGTATTTCTACCTTTTGTATCCTGAAATTTCTTTCGTAACAAGAGGCAATATTTTCCCGTTGAGGCGTTTCGTATGTAGAGTCGTTCGTAAGTAGAGGTACCACTGTATTGTGTCTGGGTTTTTTGTTGCACGAACATGCGTGAGCACAACAGAGAGCTGAAGATATGAGGAGAACAAACCCTCAAAAGACACCACGGAAAAATATTTAACAATGATGAAAAGAAAAACAGAGAGAGACGGAGATAATGAGATGAACGAAAGTCACCAGGAAGTTAAGACGAGGAAATATGACGATGCTGATGTAGCGCTTGGCTTCACTGTGACTACAGTGTTTCCCTTAATGTTAATAAGGATACAGTGTTATGCAGAGGTGGACTTGTAACAATTTCATAGACAAATTATACTATTTATAGTCATGGTGGCGGGTGGGGGTGGGTGGGTTTCTTCATCCAGGGGGGGCGCAGCAGAAAATAATTGAGAAGCAGTGCAGCAGACGGACAAGAGTAGCTGATCTATATCAGGCTGGAAAAGGATGCAAAGTTATCTCCAAGTGCTCAGGCATCCATCAGTCTGAACGGACACAAACTGTCTATAAATAGAGACGTTTTAGTGCTGTTGCTACTCTCCCTAAAAGTGGGCGCGCAGCCAAGACGACTCCAGAGGCGCGATGCAGAATCCTCAAAGAGGTTACTCGAAAAACGACCCAAACTGGCAAACATCTCTACGAGTCTTCCTGCACACTGTAAGTCATCGAAGAGGCAGGATAAAGAAAGCTGCTGCTCTCCAAATGAGCATTGATGTGCACCCAAAGTTTGCCAAAGAGCACCTTGGCAGTCTACAACGCTACAGGGAAATGCATGGCGGAGGAGGCACCATGGCGTGGGGTTGCTTCACCGCCTCAAGGCTTTGATCGCTTGCTGCTTGAAGGGAAAATGGTTGGGTGAAGCAGCGCGGCAGAATTTTCCAGCACAGGATGGCTTCGGAAAAAGAAAAATCCACACCAGACCTCAACCCCACAGAGACCTCAAAAGACCCGTTGGCATCCGACGTCCTACAGACGTGTCTGAGCCGAAGAGCAACGGTCAAAGATTCCACTTTGACTGGAGGTTAGAGGTCTTCACAGGTCCACTTTCATGGACCCGAACCCAAATTGACATGTGAAAATTCGACCCGAAACCGACCCGACCTGAGCTATTATCATAAGTCCAGGAGTCCGAACTCGAATGGACCCGCAAAATTTGGTCCCTGGAACCGACCCGACCCTGAGTCTTTAGTTTCCGACCACGAACCGAACCGAGTCACCCGAATAGAACCGAGACAACACAGCCCTATAGTTGCTCATGTTAAAAGTTGTCTAGCGTTGAATAAAACCTGATTTTCTTACCTAAAGTTGTCTTCTTCTACCGGTTCAGTTCAGTTGCTACATAGGCTACGTGATGTAAACAACAATAAATACACGTCGTTATTTTCTTTGTGGATAAAGATGCTATTGGTAGCAACTGCTAATGCTAATAGCCTACACCGGTCAGGACGTGTCGTGAGCATATTCTCTCATCTAACGTTATCATGTTGGCGATCCGTTGTGTTTTCCAACTGCTGGGCAAACCGCTAATAACACGCTACGGCAACACGATTGTTTCATGACAAATATGCCACGTTAATAAATAATTATTTAACTACCGTCAGTCCTGACACTGGCTGCCACCACCAGTATCTTTACCTCTCTCAAGTAAATGTGGACCCAGCCTGTCAGAGAGCACCGACCGGACCCGAGACTAACTGTACAGATTCACGACCCGAACCAGTCACGTCTTTTGAATGGACCCGAGACCCGATTTCGGGTCGGGTCGGAACCTCGGGTTTTCAGGTTGTTCCGAAGACCTCTACTGGAGGTGATAGACACGTAAAAATGCCACTTTTTCGCCACAGGAGGGGGCTAAAGCTGAAGAAACGTTGTAGTTAAAGAGTCCTTGGTGCTTAAAAGTCCTTCAAAAGTTGGCATGCTGCGATTTAAAGGACAGATGGTGACAGCCCCTCAGTTCTTTCTCTGTCCCGGTGTGAAAAAACAACCAAGCAGATGGTGAAAACGGAAAAAAAAAGGGTAATTTCTTTTTAACAGTATCTTAATGGTCCCTGTTGCCTGATGAATATAACTGTACCCTCTTTCTGATTAGGGTCAGTACTTGGAGAGGTTGTAATGTGACTGAAATGGCAGACGTGAATAGAAGCATGTAGCTTATTACCCTGGTCAACGTCGTACGATCACTAATTACTTTAGTATGTATGCAGCTCTGTCAAAGGGCGTTCTGGGTTATTTCCCACCACTGACCCGCTGGTTACCAGCTCCAGGTCGTCATCATCCACATCGCTTGTTGGTTTCTCTGTCTTCTTCATTTGTTTTTAATTTTTTTTCCCCACATTTAACTTGCTTTAACACAGATTTCATGGAACCTGCCGGTCAGATGGAATGCATTTCCCCAAAGGATCTGGATCCCTCACGCTTAGAAAAGCGTGAAATAAGGAGCTGGTCTCGGTGCGGCGGCGGACGCCTCTCTGAGTGGCCCTCCAGTTTGTGGCGTGTGCGCGGTGACCTGAGCCTGTCTTCGTGAGGGACGTGATCCCGGTGGAGCTCTCAGAAAACCAAATGGTGGTAATTCTGTTTTAACTCGCCATCTGCTGCTCCGGTTTCCTGAACGTTAAGAACAGCGGGTTTCATCTGAGCCTCTCTGCTGAGACGGGCGTGAACTCCGACGGCGGGCCACCGAACCAAAGAAGACGCCCCCTGGGCGACTCGCGTCCTTCAGCTGCGGTCGATGCCGCGACGCGCACGGAAACATCTGCGGCGACGTCGGCCTCATTTGTGCGCAGCACGAGCGCCGCAGCGAAAGCAGCTGCTCTTTCTCTAACGGCGGCCTCAAGCCGCAGCATGATTTATTAACGAGGCGCAGCGCTTTTAAATCCCGGCTGCAACAACTCAATAAATATGATTACAGCATCTTAAAGCCTTACATTCTTGGAAGTAATATACTCCATTCCTTTGGCGACCTGGTAGGAAAAGCTGAGGAGATCTTCGGCATCCAAGGACAGCTCGTCCACTTCATCTGCACGGAGATGTCTCTGTCAGCGAATTCAACCTTTTAATGTACTACGTATTGTGACTGGAATCACTGAGTGAGACACTTACCAGACTGGGAGGACCTCTCTTTCTCGGAGGGACGCATGGGCATGTATCCTGGGCCGCTCACGTCTCTGCTGGACACACACACACACACACACACACACACACACACACACACACTGAAGTCTCCAAATCAACCACCTTCCATTGTAATCACGTCAAGAATCTGTGCGCATAAACACCTCGCCGTCTCCATCTGGCTCGAGACGTTGCGATAGTAACCATCCCCGACCTGGGAGTTTAGGAAGGACTCTCTTTTTCTTCGCAGGAAGTTGAGGAGGTCGCCATAGCAACAGTACTCCGTTATCACCAAAATTGGTCCTGGCAAAGATGCAGTGATTTAAAAAAAAAAAAAAAAAAATAACATTGTTGAGTGGATTTTTAAACCATGACAGCACTGAAACAATGAAAAAGAGACATAAGGGGGACGGCTGTGTTTGTCATTTAAAGTTTGACACATGGAGGGACATAATAAGCGCGTTCGAGAGGCGAACCGACGGCTCGGCGCTGAATTATGCTGAACAAATGTGCTGCTATCGGACGGCTTCGAGAGGATGTTTATGAGCCCTGCAGGCATCTGTCAAGTGTTTTGTGCGTCCATCACAGCTGCAAACTCGTCCACGCTTGTGTGGAATCCGATAGAAACGCTGCTTTACAATCAATCAGGTCAATGACATTGATTGATGGTAAATTTGCGAAAGGACGGGCAGCGTCACGCCTTCGTATCGGGGCCCGATGACATCTGATTTCCGATCGCAGGCGGCAGTCGGCTGGTCAGCAAACAACGGCGGGTAACACAAAAACAGTCAATGAATGGATGACATCAATAGATGACACGGAGAAGCTTTCTTGGTCCCAGTAAAGGTCAAAAATCAGAGCAGCTTGGAGGTCTTTGGAACAACCCGAAAACCAGAGGATCCAACCCGACCCGAATCGGGTCTCGGGTCCATTCACAAGACGTGACTCTGGGTTCGGGTCGGAATCAGTACAGTTAGTCTCGGGTCTGGTCGGTGCTCTCTGACAGGCTGAGTCCGTGTTTATCTGAGAGGTAAAGATACTCAGCCCCCAGTCCCCACCCCCTTCCATCCAATAGGCTGAAAAATGTCAGGTGACAGGTCAAGCAAAAGTAAACAAACAAACAGTAGTTTGGTTTAGCCAATGTCAGGACTCAGGGCAGTTCAATGATTATTCATTAACGTGGCGTGTTTGTAATAAAACAATGGTGTTGCTGTAGCGTGTTATTAGCGGTATGCCCGGCAGCTGTAAAGCACAACAGATCGCCAACATGTCTTTGTAGTGTGGAGAACCAGAATCGTACAGATGTGGGTACTTCCTCACTTCTTCGATGATGCACTCTTTTCTACGCGGATGTAGAATTGACCAATCAGAGGCCTCCTTTCTCTTCTCTCAGCGGCACTGTCTGCGTCGACCTACAATTTTGGGGAGGCGCACCAAAGTGTCTGCGTAGGGTGGGGGGGGCATATCTGCGTTATCTGCGTCACGCACGCAAACGACCTGATTTCTGAGCATAAACCAGGCTTAACATTGGATGAGAGAACATATTCACGACACGTCCTGACCAGTGTAGGCTATTAGCGTTAGCAGTTGCTACCAATAGCATATGTATCCACAAAGAAAATAACGACGCGGATTTATTGTTGTTTAGATCACGTAGCCTATGTAGCAACTGAACCATGTAGAAAAGGACATCGTTTAGGTAAGAAAATCAAGTTTTATTCAACGCTAAACAACTTCTAACATGAACAACTATGGGCTGGATTGTCTCGGTTCTATTCGGGTATCTACGTTCGGTTCATGGTCGGAAACTAAACACCCGGGTGTGGGTCAGTTCGAGGTCCAGATATTGCGGGTCCATTTGGGTTTGGATTCCCGGACTTATGGTAATAGCTCGGGTCAGGTCGGTTTCGGGTCAAATTTCTACAGGTCCATTCGGGTTCAGGTCCATGAAAGTGGACCCGTGAAGACCTGTAGAGCAGCTCCTTTACCGACCAGCAGCCAAAGACACTCCGTCTGCACGGCTCTACAACCGATAGAGGAAAAAAAAAAAAAGCCCACCGGCACCCAGCTGCCCTCCGTGCTGAGCATCTACCAGGAACATTGCCTGGCTGAGGCCGGGCCCGTTGTTAAAGACACTGAGACGCTCCCCACCCACCCACACACTCTTTTCACTTCTTCCATCTGGGAGGTGATACACAAGCCTCCGCTTCCCCGCCAGCAGGCTCAGGAAGACTTTCTTTCCTGACGTCCTGTCCTTTGTCAGACTTGAGACAGGCCTCAAGTCTGACAATGTTCAAATCCAGGCTGAAAACAGTTCTGTTTAGATGTGCATATGACAACTGAATGGACTTTATCTGCACTCTTCGTTTTTAATTTAATTTGTTTTTCTTTTAAATTAATTTTTAATCTAATTTATTAATGATTATTTTTATGCTTGTATGAAATGATTCTATTTGCCTTCTTCTTATTTTATGCATCTGTAAAGCACTTTGAATTGCCTTGTGTATGAATTATGCTCTACAAATATACTTGCCTTGCCTTTTTAGAAGTCTTCACGGGTCTACTTTCATGGACCCGAACCTGAATGGATCTGTGCAAATTCGACCCGAAACCGACCAGAGTCTTTAGTTTCCAACCACGAACCGAACCGAGTTACCCGAATAGAACCGAGACGATACAGCCCATAGTTGCTCATGTTAAAAGTTGTCTAGCGTTGTCTTCTTCTACCCGGTTCAGTAACTACATAGGCTACGTGATGTAAACAACAATAAATCCACGTCGTTATTTTCTTTGTGGATACATATGCTATTGGTAGCAACTGCTAACGCTAATAGCCTACACCGGTCAGGACGTGTCGTGAACAATCAATCATCCAATGTTATCATGTTGGCTATCCGTTGTGCTTTACAGCTGCCGGGCAAACCGCTAATAACATGCTACGGCAACACGATTGTTTTATTACAAACACGCCACATTAATGAGTAATCATTTAACTGCCCCGAGTCCTGACACTGGCTAAACCAAACTACTGTTTGTCAGCAGTACAAACTACTACTAGTAGTAGTAGTTTGTACTGCTATGCTACTGAAATGTCAGTACCAATACTGACATTTTTCAGCCTATTGAGTGGAAGGGGGCGGCGACAGGGGGCTGAGTGACAGCTGCCACCGCCAATGTCTTTACCTCTCTTAGGATAAACGTGGACCCAGTCTTTCAGAGAGCACCGACCGACACGAGACTAATTGTACCAATACCGACCCAAACCCAGAGTCACTTCTTGTGATTGGACCCGAGACCCGATTCGGGTCGGAACCTTTGGGTTTTTGGGTTTTCGGGTTGTCCCGAAGACCTCTAGTCCTTTCCTTTTGCTCTGTCAGGCCTCGATCTTCAGCCTGCACTGGAGCAGTTTCACAGCCTGCTGTGAGTTCGTGAACTTTCTGATTGAATGCCATTTGCCCTGCGCTTGATCTAATCTGACCTAAGAACGTATCACAAACCAGATGCGTGAGGTCTACTGAGTCCGCGGCCAGTCAATACTAAGTCTGTCGGTCTTGCTCCTCTCACCTCCGACCGTGCAGGCTCCCAGCAGGTTAACGATGTTCACGTGGTTTCCGAGGTAACTGAGAACCTTCAGCTCCGACATCAGCGCCTCCTTCTCCGTGGAATGAGCGTTGGCTGAGATGACATCATCACAAGCACTTTAATAAACTGTCCTCCCCGCCGCCGTGCACAATGTCACCTCTTTTTGCGACGACAACAGACGAGGTCGGACGGACGGACTTACGCTTCAGCATCTTCACGGCGACGGTCGTGACGGTGTCCGCGGAGCACAGCCCATACGCCGTGGCCCTCACCACCTTCCCGAAAGCCCCCGAGCCGAGAGTTTTACCTGGAGGTGCACAGACGGCAACATTATGACATGTTCCTTGAACGAACCGTGACACGCAGAGCAGCGCAGAGATGTTGGCTGACGCACCGAAGCGAAGCTTCTGCCGCGGAAACTCCCACTTGAGGTCATACGGCAGCTGGAGGGGGTCGATGTAGATGTAATTGTTTCCATTGATGCTCTCGATGACCTTCCACTGGATCTGGAACTTCGGTTTCTGTTGAAAGTCGGAAAGACTGACGTCAGATCGGCTTCCCGGCACTGCCTTTTACTACATACGCTACCGCACGAATGCGGCTCGCATCGACGGCCTCCTCTCGTTGCTCTTTTATTCAGGTTTTGATCGCTCTTTGCACTTTAGTTGACCATCTGCGTCTAGACGGCTGGTTCTCAAGGAGTCTGACTCATCTGAGTGCAATAAAAGCGGCGTGCTCGGAGGAGAGGGGGGGTGAATTAATGCCCGTGAGCGTGATCGGAGTGTCAAAAAAGTCCTCGCACGCACCATGTGTGCACTGAAATTCATTAGGACGTGTTCAGGCTCATTAAAAGGACGTTCTTTCAGCCTCCTCCTGCAGAGCATCGTCAGGCTCGTGCTTCCGACTTTAACCTGCTCTACTACACGAGATGCAGGGAAGTCTTTTTAGTAAATGAGAAAGGGCTCGTTGCCAAAAGCTATTGAAGCAATTTCCTTTGCAATGCAAGCTGTACATCAGGGCTGCTCGGCGGATTTGATTTAACATTGGTGCCTGAAAGCCGATGTGTGGGTTTGAGTGAGATTGATGGCCAGAGATGAGATATTTATGGCCCCGCTGTTAGCTTGCGTTACACTTGCTAGTTGTAATACGGGATGTCGGCTTATTTCTTTCCTTACCTGCATGTACTTATAGAGCAGCACGACCAGAACGAGGCAGAGGAAACCGCCGGTGGCCACCATGCCGGATAGAAGAGGTGTGAAGAGTTTATGGGGGACGATGCGCTCTGTGGTGGGGGGAGAAAAAGAAAAAAAAAAGCACCCAGCATTCAGTCATGAATGACAAGGACGACAGTTACGTATAAACAAGATCACACCGGGAGTTTTTATTGGCTTTTCCATGATTCCAAACCCCGACTGCTGCTACTACGCTGAAAGCCACTTTTTGTCTTTTTGTCTCTAAAGCCGCCAGACGCCCCTGTAGAGGATTTGATGACCTTGTGAGTGTAGTAAAACAAACCCAAACACACACACACACCACAGACAGACAGGCGCGTCTTCTTCCTCCACCGTTGCGACAGACAGCTGCAGCAGTGGTGTTTGTTTGTGCGGCGAGGATTAGCCAACACCACGTAATCCCCCCCTGCACAGTCAGCATCCACTAATCTCATTCAATCTGTACCAGCAACCGCACACCTGGCCCCCGCTGACCAAGGGGCAATGGGTTTGTGTGTCTATATTCATGTCCATCCGATGATGCGGTGCACAAGATAACCCCCCACCCCCCCGGCAGCCTCAGGATGCCTGTGTATTGTGTATGCGCGGGCGTCGTACCGCTGATGGAGAACAGCGTGTAGGCCTCCTCTCCCTCCGTGGACGCCACGCACTCCAGGGTGTGGTACTGAGCGTGCTCCTTGCTGACGTTCAGCCGGCTCTCCACCTCGCTCCTGCCGAAGGCCGACTCCGTCAGCGTGGCGACCTCCGGGGCCTCCCACTGGGTCGCGTTGGGCAGGTGCGAGCACCTGTCGACGAAGACCCCTCTTTTAACATTTTCCTCCAACATGTTTTAGAATTTTAAAAACAGCTTACAGCAGGGGATTGATCAAATCTTGACGTATTAATAAAGTTCACAAGGGTTTTTTTTTCTTTCTACTAGGGCTGGGCAAGTTTACGCTTTATTATCGCGTAAACGCATTAATTTATTAACGCGAAATTTATTTGTCGTGCGTTAACGCATGTTGCTCACATGCTTTTGTTTTGAAAAGTCTGTTACTGGCTGCTACGGAACCGGAAAACAGTAAACTTAAGGAAAAGCTAAAACATGGAGAACGGTAAAAATCCGTGAGCTTTACAGTTCAGGTAGCAACTCAGGTAGCAATATTAACAATTCTGTCGAAAAAAAAAAATTCTGCACTGCAACAAAACTTTCGTGTCATTCCTCCATGTTCCATCAGATCTGCTCCATGTGTTCACTGTCCTGCTGTTCTCTAGCTGGTTACTGCAGTGCAGCTCCATCTAGTGGCACAGATGTGTAATGACAACAGAAAGTCCAGTCCTCAATTATAAAACAAATTCAGTTCTGTGGTCCGTTTTTTAAAATTCATATTTTTGATCCAAGTCTAAAATTGAAATATTAAAAAAACAGGATTTTTTTTGTGTTAGATTAAAAAACCAAAAACGCTTTTTAATTTTTTTTTTTTAATTTTTGATTGACAATTGAAAATGGAAAGAATGAATGATACACGGATTGGTAAAGTTACTGAACTTTAACATGGACATTTTCATTTTAAAGTTCTCCCAGACGGAGGATTCAACAGAAACAAGGTTATTTGTAACAACTGCCAAGTTGAACTCCCCGTTAAAAGTTTCTGCTGTTACCTCAGAAATTACCTGTTTTAACAGGATGACATTAATGCCCTGGCAGTGGCAATAAGCTTTATTTTATTTTACATTTTTTAAGATGAGATTTACACTAAATATGTGTTACTGACAAGTGATGATGTTAAAAGTGTTTGAACAACAAATGTTAGGACATTTTAGTTCATATGGCAGCAGAACATTTCAATAAAAGTGCATTTTAAACTACTTTTGAATTCATTATTTGATTTCGGGTATACAATGCGATTAATCGTGATTAATCAGGGAAATAATGCTATTAATCACAATTAAAATTTTTATTCATTGCCCTGCCCTAGTTTCTACATCGCAGAGATGCTCACCAGATTTTTTTTTTTTTTTGCAAGTCTAAGTCAAGTCTCTTAAAGTTATAATGAACATTCTGTCTTCACATGCATGTCATCCCATCAATGCATTGCATCCAGTCTCACAATTAAAGAATGAAAAGCATGCAGAGCATTATCATCACTTAGGTGATTTGCCTCTGAACCCAGCGCAGACCTGTAGCCAGTGTTAATAAAGCTGCTTTCTGGGCTGCTTTCTGAGTTTCAGAGCCAGAGGCGAACACGCAGATCGCTTCATGATGTCGAACTTGGACCCTGAGGTCAGCAGACCGTAAGCAAAAGCTGCTTGTTTTTGTTCTTTAATACACTGATGAGCTCAAATTTAGTAAGCTGCATACACAATACTGTCTTTCTGTTGTCTACAGGCATGTTGTCATGCGTGAAAATACTGCATTATACAGCAGCTCTCCTGAAAGGCTCTGTGGTTCGACTTTGATGTCATTTGTGTTCAACAGATATGACGATGACCCGATGTTGCTCCCAACCGCGGACTTCGCTGTGTGAATATCAGATCTTTCTCTCAGCTGGATAAATAGATTAGCCAGCTGTCTTTATTGTCACCACAACGACATCACTCCAGCCAAGTCGCGCAAATAATCAGTCATTTTTTCCTTTTACATTTTCAGCGAATGCCAGCGTGATCGTTTTTAACTCCCTCTGGTTCAAATTTAGCTGTTGAATTCTTTCATCCTGCAAATGCAGACGCTGCAGTTGGCAGCTCTGTTTTCTGCCCCGTCCAGGCTTGATCACCAGCAGGACTGCAGCCACATTTGTCAAAAAAACAAAAAAAGAAAATTGAGAATCACAGCAGCAAAAAATGTGATGCTTATTTCTAGTAGCGCTATGTGATCATCAGTGCTGTTTTCTTTTAATTTAGTGGCCTTTATTTACTGTGGGGGAAGACACGCAGCGAAGGGTTGCAGACCGGGAGTTGAACCTGCAACCACTGCAGCCTCTGTAAACGTAAACTTTAGCTTTCAGATGGGAGCTCAATCTAATAAGGCAACAAGGCAAGCAGAGCACAATATTTCTGCCATACCTGGTGTTGGGCAACTCACAGAAGTACCAGCTGATCTTAGGAACCGGATGACCTGCAGCAATGCATCGGACCTGTCCGTCAACCGGCCCCTCCTGAGCGATGATGACGGGCTTACCTTACACAGACACAAGACAGGACGCACACTTGAACCAGACATACTGTGCTGTATTTTTTTGTTTTTCCCTTCTTTTCAAAGTTGACACAATTTCCCAGGCATCTTTCGTGGGATGTTGCGTCATTTGAAATCTGTCCTACAGCTTTGTGCTACCCGGTTCCAACAGATAGCGAGTGCAGCGTGGTGTGAGTTTAGGTGGATTTTAAGATGAATTATTCTACAAATCTGAACTACACCTTTGATGACACATTTTTGGCCCCAAAAAATAAAAAATGACATAGTTGGGTTATATCTGAGTTGACATATACACATTCAACAGCCACTTTATTAGGTTCACTTTGCCCCTACCGGATTAAACCACCTTTAGAAGATGCAGAATTGCCAGATGCCATGTTGCAAATCTTTTATTCCACCACCTCCCAAAGCTGTTGTGTTGGACTGAGTGTGGAAGCCATTTCTGTCCAGTGACCTCACTGTCATGTTCCGGTTTGAGGTCATTTGACCGTTACGCTAGTGCTGGGCAATATGACGATATATATCGTGGGGACAATATAAAAGTGTAGATCATGCCATTTCTCTTCTATCGTTTCTATCGTTTCTAACCTAATTTTATCAATTATTACAGCTAATATTTAATTAAATAACCTGCAACGATAAATTTGATAGAATCATATCTACTTCTACAAAGCAGCCTTTTATGTTTGCACTTTTATTCATGGTTAATGCCTTAAACAGAGTTCTCTTCAACCCTGATGTTTACTTTAGACACTTTATATTGGTTTGCAAACTTTGCACTACAAGGTTACAGATTTCAGAAAGTTGAAAAATAATTTGTATTTATTTTTTATAGCTGAAGTCAGTGCAAAATGTGTTTTTCCTCTCAGAAACTGTTGTGCACTTTAAAAAAATGTGAAAGCTACTGTACCTCTGTACCTACCTGTTTTTGCTGCACTAAAATGTATGTTTGTGACAGTTCAGCTAAATGTCCTTTCAAAATAAAGTTGAAAAGTAAGCAATGAAATTTTTGTCAAACTTTTCAGAGAATAACTGAAAACATACTTTATTATGGTATATCGTGATATATATCGTTATCGTGATATAAAATAGTCCATATCGTGATATATTATTTTTTTCATATCGCCCAGCACTACGTTACGCATTATCCGGTACCATCCAAATGTAGCGGCAGACGTCGAGACTTGTCAGACCACGCATTTCGTAAATGTTTTGCTTCATGTGACGTCGTCCAGAAATCGCTTACCCTGCCTTTAAGGAGTAGCTCATTGTCATGTTCAGGAAACCGGTTTGAGGTCATTTGACCGTTATGCATTATCCGGTACCATCCGAATGTCGCGGCAGACGTCGAGACTCGTCAGAACACGCATTTCGTAAATGTTTTGCTTCATGTGACGTCGTCCAGAAATCGCTTACCCTGCCTTAAGGAGTTGCCGAGCAGGTGTACGTAATAAAGCGGCCGGTGCGTGTGCATCATTCTACGTTGTGATAAACGTAACAAACACGCGTGGCACTTACTGCTGACATAGACGTGAAATAAATGGACGACAGACGCGTCTTCGTGACTGGCTAAGAACTTATAGACTCCGCCCTCCGAGCCAAGAACCCTCACGAGTCTCAGCTCACTGACAAATCTGATGAAGCAAACAGACACAGTTTAAAAAAATAAAAATCCAGCACAAAAGCAGTAGGATATTACACCGCTGTCGGCCGTCTGTACCTGTATTTCCGGCGGTGGATGGTGATGACGTGCTCCGTGGTGTTGAGGAGGCGCTTGTCGCTGTAAGACCAGGACAGGGAGTGTGGAGCAGGGTAGGCATCAAATTCTACTCTGAGGCTCAGACTCTCCCCTTCTTTAACATCCGCCTGGACCGGACTTGAATCTCCCAGCATGGTGATGAAACCCTGATCTGCAGAGCAGAGATTTAGTGGTCTGATGGGGATGTAATCCCGATGCAGAGTTCGGCTATCGTCCTACTGTTACACCTTTGCACCATCGTTGTGCTGTGATATCACACCTTTGATAAACGCCGCTGACTTTACATTCCTGCATGCAAATCAGATACGCCGACCTCTGGGAAGACCCAGCTTTGAGCTTTAACTGAGAGATGCTGGTGGAAGAGCGCAGACGCGCATGCAGCACGCTAACACTTACCGTGCACGTCCAGCCGCAGGGCTGCGTCGCTGCTGCCTCTTTCGTTGTGGGCGTGGCAGCGGTAGGCGCCGGAGTCCGACTGGTCGACGGCCGCGATGGAGAGCGTCGTGGAACGCTGATAACCACGGGAATCGGAGAGGATGTGCGACGTGTGGGTCTCTACAGGACGCTGCGAAAACAGTAGCGGCGAACAGGAGCGCCGTCAACAACATCATCCATTATGTGTTAAATCTCAGCAGTTAAGCTTAAAATTCTACCGTTAAAAAAAACAATAACAACAACAACTAGCAATAGTGTTTGTAAAAAGAGCTTTTTGCCCTCTCTGACAGTTCTCCGACTAATGCTGCGTTCGATGTACTTTGAAAGTGGATGCTGGGACTAATTTTCTCGGAGTTCAATAAAAGCAGAAAAAGCTTTTGTGTTTCTGGCTGCTTCCAGAAAACACACAGCATCTCTCCAGCTCCATCCCTTCACTGGCTGCCCATAAACTGCAGAATTGATTTTGAAATAATGCATACTTTCATTTGTTTTTAAAAGCAACATATTTTGATGGGTTTTTGTTTGTGTGTGTGTGTTTGAGAGCACAAGCTTTAGTGTTTGAAGTGACTGACAACATATAAATTACAGCATACCACGACCCTGTTATCTGTCTATTTTTAGCTGCTCATTCAGTGATCTGTCCAGATTTGAAGGACACTGTGACCTCACAGATCCAGATCAGAGAAGAATTATTCTTTTTTTTTTTTACTTCCACCTGGCTTCACTTCATGCTGCACTTGCTTTACCTCCAAAGCTGCACCACGAACATAAGGAGAGTTAACGGCCTCTGCTTTGAGTAGTTGAAAGAAAAAAAAGGCAAGTACTGGAAGTGGAGGTCATGAACTCATGAACTTTTTTGCATATATTGACGGTGGTCTGCAGTCGACTGGTCAGAGTCCCTTTTAATACACTTTTTGTACATATACATAGTTCAAAGTTGGTTCTAACCAATGTTTATACTCATTACAATCAACTAATAGACCTGGAGTTGTTTCTTAGATGTTAACTTCACCCCTAAAGCAGGATGCTGTTAAACAAAGGTTCAAAGACGTGGTTGAAAAGGGGACATTTGTTCTATATTCCTGTGATTTTTTTTAGACTTTTTGCATGCATTTTGTTATTTCTTCCTCTTATTTTATTCTTTTTTTGACTCATTGGTGCATATTCTGTTCATTTAGTCCCTTTTACTATAACTCTCAGAATAGGTTTGTGTTCATTTATAGCAATTTTAATGTTTTTTTTTCTGTGTACTATTGGTTTTTACTGCTGAACCATTTCATCAATCTGGTTGTTTTAAACACGATTCATGAATAAATCTGACTTTACTCTGCTAGCTGCCTTTTAAACAAAGCAGAGGAAACCTGACTTGTTTATGGCAGGGAATCAGAAAGCAGGTAATCCCAGCTGCTCCTGAACACATCATGGTGTGTGTGAAAGTAACAGGCGCAGAACAAAGCACTAAAACAGGGAAATATGATCTAATTCACTGACTGTTTAACAGCAGTTACAAGACAAAGAAAACCGCCTACACACCACCAGCAACCGTGCAGCTACGCAGTCAAGCCTTCTGTAGAACGAGCGTGCACGTAAATGAGTGTAATTTGAATTTATTGCTGGTTTTGGTTCTTACAGTTACTGGCTTATGGTTATACGTTTGCGGCCCAAAACCATCCAAAGCCAAGCACCAAACCAAACAGGAAGAAATGAGGAACCTGTGCTGGAAAAGAGGGACTTTTATGGAGTTACTGGGAGATTAGTTTGGTGTCAGTCTATACCTGTTTGCTGCTTTTGACTCATTGTCTGCAGCTGGTGGGACTCCTGAACAGGCCTGAATACTGTCAGTGTGTCGGGACAGAGCGGAGTGTTTGACGAGCAGGCAGTCGGTCACCCCCCGGCTTAAAGAAGTGCAAACAAATCCTCGACATTAAATCTCACCGCTGCTGATGGGAAGTTCCACTTAAGACTGAAGTCCGGGTTGACATTGGTGGAGTTACAGGTCACCTTAAACCGCTCCCCCGTCTTCAGGACGACGGCGTCTTTCTGGGACAGAGTGATGGCGGGGCGTAACTCTGGCGCTGGATCAAGGGGACACGGAAACAACATCATCGTAACTGTGCGTCCGACAACAAGGCTGTTGTTCACTCCTCCAGACGTTTGGTCAGACAGACGCTTCTGCCTGAATACTGATGGCACGGCCGTTCGCGTTTTTCCTCGTAACCCGCTCTGTCTGAGACGCCGGGAAGCCATGTTTGCAGTTTGCCACTGTCCATTTATCACTCTGAAGACAACATGACAAATGCATATATTTACACACACACACACACACACCAAGACAAACGGTCCTCAGGGGTGTGCGACCAGCGGTTTGTCCTCACATGACACTACTCAAACGGTCAGCGTGTGCATGTGCAAACATTTGTGTGTGCATACGTGACGGGACTCGTTGCGATGACTGCAGGAGCCTTTTTAGTGTCTTGTGTGTGTGTGTGTGCGTGTGTGCGTGTGTGCGTTGCCATAATGCTGTTTAACACAAACACACCCTTCATGCTCCGTTACTCGCTCCAGCTTTAACACACAGACACACAGACGGCTTCTTGCTTTCTTACTCTTTATCAGTCAGAAGGACGCAGCCCCCACCCCCCCCCCCCCCCCCCCCCCCCCCCCAGCTTGTCCCCATTTAGGCTTTTAGGACAGACAGGGCTGCACATACTGATGCAGAGCAGAAATGCAGTCAGTCCTCACTGACATTCATCTAAATCATCTTCAAAACTGGTATTATGACGGGACTGGAAGGTTAAACGCCGCTACCTTTGACGGTCCCATCAATCACTTTTCTGGCTCATTGTGCAGCCGTGTAATTATTTTAGCAGACGTTCATACATAGGGGTGGGGGAAAAAAAATCGATTTGGCAATTTATCGCGATTTTTTTCAGCCGCCCAATATAATATTGATTTTTCAGCTCCTAATATCGATTTTTTAGGAAAATTAATGTATTCATGTATTTGGTGCATTGTGAATACTTAAATGTGCAAAAACACTAATAATAAACAATAAATAGGTTGTTTTGAGGCAAATAGTTTTGACTCAATTTGTCCTCTGAATGATCAATATCACCTGATGAACATATACAGCAACTTGATTTTTCATCTCTACTTTTAATTTTGATATTAACTAGATAGAATATTGCAATATATCGCGATATTGTGATAATATCGTATCGGGACCCAAGTATCATGATACATATCGTATTGCGAGGTCCTTGCCAATACTCACCCCTAATCATACATCGGCTTATCGTCCGACATGATCTGATGCTCTGTTTTACGTTGACTTTGTTTCTACGAGGACCTCGCTTTCAGTTCTGCAAACACGACGGCGGAGTAACCAAGAAGCTTTTTCCTGACTGTTGTAGGATCTGGTTGCCCTGCCTTGTGGCAGATAAAACACACACCGAAGCAGATTCTCACTGTCATTTCTGGACCGGCTGGCCTGGCCACCCCTGCTAATTCCTCCGCTCTGTGATACAAAGAATTGGTCTGGTTCCTCTGGATTTGACTTTGATTTACAGGGTTTCCAGAAGAAACTGGCCTTCAGACAGGGCACTCAGGGGATCTGGCAGAGCCACAACCAGACAAGCATCAACAGAAGACATCCATATTGTCGTACAGTGGGGTTTTGTGGACTTTAGCATCGTGGCTCGTGACCCACTGCTTAATGTCAGTCCAAACCCTGTTGCAACTTGTGTGGTACGCTCCGTACTGGTGGAAGTGGCTGAGACTGGGACGGGTGCCACACCCTTTTAACGAGAGCAAGTCTTTAAGTGAAGTGAATGGGTTTGACCGGCCGGGCTTGGTCTTCCTGTAATACCTGGGTGGAGCTCAGGTCGCTTCACCGAACACCAGCACACACACGCAGAGCAGCAGCAAACCAGGGAGGGTTAAGAAAACATGCTTTTCTGCTCCTCAAGGCCTTCATAGTGACATTGCATTCAGAAAACCAGCAGAAGCTGGGCGTGCATCATTTAAGTCAAACAGATTTGGGCCCCGATTGTACACCTCCTGCTAGCTGCTAGCCGCTACCCGCAAATTGCGGGTTTAGGAACCTCCGCTAACTGCTAATGCAATCTTCCACTTCCTTAAAGCCGCTACCCGCTATGCCAACTTCCTTACTCACATTGTAGGTATGGCAATGGGCGTGTCTTTTGCCCTTTCCGCAAACTCTGTGTCTTGCAATCGCGGGTTGCGGGTAGCTGGTAGCGCTAGTAGCCCTAACCACTCCTATGCATAATATAGCGGGTAGCACAGGTGGGATAGCAGGTTTAGGGAGGTGGAAGATTGCGTTCTTTGCAGGGAAACGCCCCTCCCGCTACCCACTATCCCTTAATAGCGGCTTTAGGAGATTTGGCGGAAGATCAGTCCCATTCTAGAAACTGATGAATTTCTGTCTAATCTCAGTTCCACGTGGACCGTGTAGCCGCAAACAGCAGAAGCCCGCAAAAAATGCGGTTGGACAAAACCACTGGGAGATACTGGCTGAGAGATCGAAATCTTCTCTTCGTTCCAAGAGATTCATTTTCATATTTAGTCACAGACATCTATATATATATGCAAATGCTTTGGCTTTTCCAAGCATTATGGGATTATCAAGGCGAAAAAAAAAAGTAGCGCTCAGGCGAAATGACACCGTAACGTCTCCACTAAGGAGTGTAGAGCTGTTTGGTATGATTTCTGTTCATTTTATCTGACGTTTTGACTTTACTTATTTATTTAATCTGGCATTTCCGTAGTCAAAGGTTGGAGCCAATATGACCAACCTGGCACGTGTCTGTTGAGCTGAAAACAGTCTGCAGTCTGTTGAGTGGTTGACAAAGAATCCTTACTTCCATTCAAAACGGTGGGAAAACAAAAAGAAAACATAAGATGCAGTGAAAAACAAATGCACACGTTTGTTTGTTTTTTTACTCAGGCAGTTGCAGTTCGTAGCAATGGCCACCGGACAAACCGCAAAGTGCAAACCGTCCTTGAGATCAGTGGGGAAGAAGAACTTGCAAATGGAAGTTAATGGAAGGATGGAGGGATGAAAGAGTGTTCAGACCGGTCGTGGAACGGATGACCCGGCACACGGAGAGGTAAATGGACGTGAGTACGAGAAAATTAAAGGCACGACGAGGAAGAAAAAAATGGAAGTGGTTTGATTAGATGGACGCCACAGGCTGGGGAGCGTTAAATGGGGGGGGGGGGGGGGGTGATCAATACAGGAGACTCTCGGTGATGGAGTCGGTTGGTCAGTGCTGGTCACCTGGTTTATCTGGTTGGTCAAGATGTTGTCCTTGATGCCATGATTACTTCATTAATGGACTCACACACAGGTGTGGCCAGCGTGTATAGATTTACATTCTCTGTTAACCGACAGGAGCCCAACAATACAACCTGTGTGATGTTACAAGTTCCTGCAGTGTCAGAATAAAGTGCTCGTTCCATGCAGAGAAAACCGGACTTTTTCTTTTGTTGTTGTTAGCATGTTAGCCGCTAATTACGAGCCAAAAATAACACAATACCAGCAGTTTGTTTACTACGGTTCAGAGACCAGAGGCTGTGAAGGAAACAGAAAGACCACAGAGGAGCCTTTGTCTTGTTTCGCTGCAGTTCCTCGCTACTTTTTTGCGGTTTTTAAACATATTTTAAACACATTATTTAGGCTCAGGGGGCTCCTGCTGCAGTTTCGCGGATTTTGATTTTCGGGGGGGTAACCACAAAAAATAAGGGATCAGCACAGGACGACACAGTCAAATGACACTTCCAAAAAGTAATCCAGTGAGTTCAAGACTTATTTCCTGTTGGCGCCGGCATGGAGAGTATTCATGCTGTCTCTGCTCTTCCTAAAACCAATTTGACAGTGAAGCTATATCGGATATGAAACAGTCATGTAACCCTTTTTATCCGCATGAACGTCCCTCACTCACCAAGTCGAACGTCCACAGTGTACTGGGTGGACGTCACTTTGGCTCCGGCCAGCCGTCCCACGCAGACGTAACAGCCCTCGTACTCCTTCCTAGCGTTGCTGATGACGACGCCCCGTTGCAGGTTGCTGTGGTATCTCATGCCAGCCGGCAGAGGCCGGCCGTCGCAGGTCTCCAGAGTCAGGTTGGTGACCTCGGGGTCGGTCACAAGACACGGGATGGTGCAGTTCTCGCTCGCTCGCGCCAGGATGCCGTTCACCATGGTGCGCTGGAAGGCGTTGTGGGGGTCTACGGGGATGACAGACGGAGGAAAATGCAGTTAAATGCCTGCTACTGCAGATGATGAACAATCAAGCCCCTCCCCCTGGAACACCCACCTTTGACGTAAACGTAGATGGAGCTGCGTTCCAGCGTGCTGTTGTTGACGCACACGTAACGGCCCATGTGGTAGACCTGCGCCGCCGGCACCCTGACGGAGGCCACACCGCCCTCCTCCACCTCCCCCTCCAGCCTGCGGACCTTCTCACTTTCCCACCTCAGCGTGGACCGGGCGCCAGACGCTGTGGCGTTGTCATGGCAGCGGAGCTCCAGCTTGCCCCTCTTGGGGACGACGACATGAGGCCCGCTGGGGGAAATGACTGGGCCGCACCACACTGAAACAGACGCCAGACAGGGGGGCTTTTTTTTTGTTTTTGTTTGTTGAAAGCCGCTCTGGTTTGAGTTTGAGTAAATATCCATATAATAAAGACAAATAAAGATTAGAGATCGACCGATATGGATTTTTTTAGAGCGGATGCTGATACTGATTTTTTTCCATCAGCCTTAGCCGATTACCGATTATGGACTGCCGGCCGATATATGTGGCCGATACAGCTTTTGCTACCTCAATTTACATTTTTAAAAAAAATGACACATTGATTACAAATACTACAGGTCTCAAGTTATTGAAAAGTTCAAAATTTAATTCAACTTTACCACACATACTTTCAAATGAGTGTTAACGTGTCTGCATGTGCTGCAGGGTCTTCTGGCAACACAGAGCTGCCCGTGGATGCCTGTCGGTAAATCACGTCACGGAAAAGTACATCTGCGAACCCACGCGCGACTTGGCCGATGCCGATTCAAGTAAAAAACACAAATATCTAACCGATATATCGGTCGGCCGATATATCGTTCTATACTTAATAAAGATTCTTTTCCTCATAGATGGATTGAGATTATTCAGTTGCTCGTGCTGTTTACTGTTCGGTTCATGGATTATAAAACAAATAATTAATGCAGAAAAACCCTTCACAACCTCAAAATTTCAGAAGAAATTGCATCTTGGTACTTAAGGAGTCGTAAAACGCTGAAGCTGCTATTTTATGCTTTAAGAAAAGCTCCAAGATTTTAAAGTGCTAGCAAGCTTTCTTTATTTGCCTGGGAGCGATAGAGTCATAGTCCCTGCTTTTTCTTCTTTCTCTCATTGTTTTGACTTTGTGTTTGGGCTCGCGGGTTTTCATTTTGAGATATTCTGTGTCCTCGTGCTCCGTCTTCTTCTTCCTGGTGTGGGTGGACTTCAGGATTGTCTTTGAAGCTGGATTTCCTTCTGCTCCTGATTCAGCTTTACCTCCGGTTTTGTTCTGGAGAGCTCGTTTTCTTGCAATCTGTGGCAGTTTAAGTTTGACCCTTATCGGGTCCTCGTCTTTTCTTGGGCTTCTTTGTCCTGTTTTTTTTTTTTTTTTTTTTAATAGGTCCTGCTTTTTTGCACACACCTATGACAACTGACTGATTTTGCAAGAGCAAACCTGATCGAGGACCTGGGGGAGCCAGCACGTCCACGTGGGCACCATCTCTGTTAAAAGTGGGCCACCTGGGTACCAGAGCAGATGGCATGGGTCCCATATGGTTTCAGTATTCCGGCCCTTAATGAAAACCCTACGGGGCCCATGTGAGCGATACAAATGGGCTACATAGGCATGAAGGGGTCAAATTCTGTGGCTCCCATATTGTTTTAGCTACACAGACCCACGGCTGACCCTGTTAACCAGTTGGGTCCCGCATAAAAACACACTCAGGGTCACTGTGAAACCCGCAGAACAAATCCGTGAAACCCAGCTCACTTGTAAGCCATTTGGCCCCCACAGATAGATGCGGCATATCTCAAAACCAAACCCGATCAAGGGCCTAATGTAATGGTTAAATAGGATGTTGTCATTGGCACACTGCCCCTCAGGACAGGCTGCTTTCTAACCGCCACATCTCAATTGAACAATCAATAATTATGAGCAGTCCGGCCGCTGAGTAATCATGCATTAAGTCCCTTAAACCCATTCCCTTAAGATGAGTAAACAAAACGAACATTTCAGCTTCAGTTTAACCCCCACCAGGCAGCTCGGCCTGCCAGATTTTCACATGATAAGCACCATTTCACAAACAGGATTTTCATGTGACTATTATGCCTCCAGGCTGGAGAAGAGCTCAGAGAGCGAGAAGCAGAAGCATCTGGATGCCCCCTTCTCCAAAAAAACATCAATAGAACATGTGTGCGCGCGCGCTGGCAGTCATGGGCGCATGGTTTCTGGCTGATGCATCTAAGAATATGATTCTTCTGAGAAACAAAAAAAAAAGGCTAAAGGTTTTACACAACACCTGAGGCTCTTCTGTGAATCAACACAACACTGAAAGATGGTTCATGTCAGCTAAAGCCCCCCCCTCTTTTTTTTTATTTTTTTTTAATGTGCGTCTTCTCTTCTCTGTTCTCATGCCGCCACGCTGAGACGCACAACCCGACCTCGTTAATTTCCCCGGGATGAATAATTAATAGTTTTCAAACCACCAACGCCTGCACCTGTGTACCGAGTGAGCGCGCGCGCACACACGCACACGCATGGGTTACACACACCTGTTGCCTTTTGTGGCGAGGCGACACAAAAGCGCGTCGCGCGTCGCGCAAACAGATCCGATGTTATGCAAATGAGCCTGGAAACGACCCGACCCGACAGGATGTGCCGTTAGCCACGTTTTTATGAGCAATGTGGGACAGTTTAAAACTCTCAGATTAAAAAATGTAATTATAATAAGACTAATATTTTTTTAAGTTGCGCCAAACATGCGTAATAATGCTGTTTTCCACTTGCGCGAGTCTAAAACAAAAACGAAAACACGCTGAAAACACTGGTACAGCCCTGGCTGTCATACAAGTCCGAGAAGATGGATTAAATAAATAAAAAGATGGTGTTAATGCCATAATTGATCGCAAAGGTCTTTATTTTGAACATTTTCATTTTGCGCTGATGTAAAGAGACGGTGAGTCATCATAATAAAGTCAATTATTAGAGCAGAAACTTAAAATGACTCAGGTGGATGGCAAAAAGCAGACTTCCAAGTGGGGGGTTTTTTCTTACCTGATAACGGCAGCAGGATAAACAATGAGGCACAAAATCCCCCGTGGCGCCTCATTATCGGGGACTTTACGAGCCTTTTTTTTTTTTTTTTACTCTCCGCCGAGCGTCTCGAGCGCAGAAATAACCATCCCGTGCTCACTGGCCGCGGATCCCATCCACCAGAACAACGCAGAGCCCTCCAACGAAATGAGCGCACGGACGCAGTGATCCGCCAGTCCCGCTGGTGGGATCTTAAAGACGCAGCGCCTCTCCTCTCTGCGCTGGACTCACGCCACTCCTCCCTCTCTGCCCCGCATTGGCTGGAGACCTGCCAGGGTGGTGAGTCGGTTATTACCTGGGGGGGAAAAAGAGAAAACTCCAAGACAGCCCCCCCCCCCCTTTTTTTCCCCCTTAAAAAAAAAATATATATATATATATGTAACCCTTGCTGAACTTGGCCGCTAGCAATCCAGCCTGGTTCAAATAATTATCACCCCAGCTCTGGTCGTCTTTAATTTCTGGAGCCAATTCTCTCCTTCCCTCTGCGTTGTGTTGTATTAAAGAATGAGTCAGGAATCCGAATGAACCACAAACGCCGTTTAATCTGTGTAACACAGAACAAGCACTGGTCAAAATATGGAGCTCGTCACGACCGCAGCACCTCATGCCCGTCTTCTTACAAAGTGCGGCAACTTCATCACATTTAAATTTGAAAAACAATAAATAAAAATTACAATATTTACCTGTGTAACACAGAACAAGCACTGGTCAAAATATGGAGCTCGTCACGACCGCAGCACCTCATGCCCGTCTTCTTACAAAATGTGGCAACTTAGTCCCCGCGGGCTGTATTTATTACCAATCAACCACCAGGGGTGGCGCTGTTTCACCCATAACGAGCCGATAAATGGCGACAAGTGGAATCATAATCCATATTAACCCCGTTACACTCCCTCCTGCCGAATTCCACTTGTCCCATTGAAAAAAAATTTTTACTAAAAACAAACAAACAAACAAAAATAACCAGTGCAGTAAACCCACAGGTATTAACACAGAAAAAAAAAAACAAAATCACATTGTGCAGGAAACATCCACATAACCACCGTTTCCTAAAATGGTCAAATGGCGGTACCAAGAAAAAAATTTTACAGTCACAGTTATCCAGTCACAGAGACTACCCCATAAGGGTCAGCATGAGAAAAGGTTGGCCAGACCCCATCTACACACATTGGGACTCGAAATATGCCCGGTTACATAAATCATCAATCTGTAACAGTAAAATACACCACCAGCACAGTAGAAGTAAAAAAAACATTTTCACAACATCCAAGAAAATGTTTCAAAACATTTTTTCAAGAACAAAACACAGGAACTCATAACATTATTGTCCCAAAAACAAAAACTCAAAAGACTGATGCGGGCCTCTGGTGCATCATTTCAATAAGTCTCGTCACTGGTCTCAACAACCGGCCAGCTCTCGACCGACGATCAGTCACATCCCCAGTCATGGTCACCGCTGCAGGCACGTCGGCAGGGATGGCAGCCGACAAGTCAGTGTCCGGTGGCCCAAAGGTCCCTGGGCGAGTCATAGAAACCATCAAGCCATTAGAGTCCTCAGAACTGCTAGCCAGCCCGGGAACATCCTCAGAGGGTCTGGACTGGTCCAAAACCGGCTGAGGTGGAAGCGACACATTGGTCCCAGACTGGGTTTCAGGAGGTCGCAGCCCTGGATCCAGTACCGAGTCCTCCAGCGGATCAACATCCTCCAGATCCGACCCACTGCCCGTCCCTGAAGGCAATTCAGACACCCACACTCTCGTCCTGAATTCTGCCGAATCAGAAGTAACCGCACTGGGAGCCGACCGCTCCGCAGTGAGACTCAGTGAGCTTGATGGTGAAGACAGCACAACCTCCTCCTGCTCCTCATTATCACACACAGGTAAAGGAAGGAAATTCACCGGCATTATCAGATTGCGGTGTACCACCTTCACTTGGCCCGTAGTGGGGTTCTGGATCCGAAAGGTGTGGCTCTCACTACTCTTTCCGACCACCACATACACTACGTTCTCCCAGCGGTCAGCGAGCTTCCTCTTGCCACGTTCACCCTTGTTAGCCAGCAACACATGATCACCCAGCTCAACAGGTGCACCACGTACCTTACGGTTGTACAAATCGGTGTGGCGCTGAAGCTGTTTTGTCACCACAGACTGAGCAATTGCCATCGCCTCTTTCATGTCCTTCCGCAGAGACTCAATGTAGCGGTCATAATCCACAACCTCCTGATCACCAAACACTGAGCCAAAAACAACATCCACCGGAAGACGCGGCACTCTCCCAAACATGAGGAGGAACGGCGCATAGCCAGTCGTTTCATGCACGGTGCAATTATAGGCAAACGTCAGGGATTTCAGGGCATCAGGCCAACGATGTTTAGCTCTTGGGGGTAGCGCACGAATCATGTTGCCCAGGGTCCTGTTCATCCTCTCACAGGAGCCATTGCCCATAGGGTGATATGGCGTAGTGAGACTTATGCACACCTGCAACACTCAGTAATTCTGCGATAAGAGCACTCTCAAAGTTAGCTCCCTGATCCGAATGCAGCCGCTTGGGGAACCCATAAATGCAGAAATAGTTATTCCACAGCTGATGTGCGACCGCCTTAGCCGACTGATTAGGGCACAAGAAGGCATGGGCCATCTTCGTAAAATGGTCAGTTGCCACCAGCACATCTAGTGACCTGTTTGAGGAATCCTCTGCTGTCCAAAAATCGATACTGACAAGCTCAAGAGGCTCGGAAGTTCTAATATT
The DNA here is from genome assembly GCA_018398805.1 of Hirundichthys speculiger. Lineage (NCBI taxonomy): Eukaryota > Metazoa > Chordata > Actinopteri > Beloniformes > Exocoetidae > Hirundichthys > Hirundichthys speculiger. Next base: position 426,368 of record JAGFBZ010000300.1, read on the forward strand.
TTCCAAGGGGGCCCTAGCTTCTGGCTCTGGCGATTTGCTGACCACACATCGTCGGCAGCTTCGCACATACTCTGTCACATCACGCGCAAGACCAGTCCAATAAAACCTCTGCCTCGTCAGGTACAACGTTCGTTGCTGTCCCTGGTGTCCAGCCTCATCATGAACACCTTGCAAAACCTTGTGGCGCAATGAGAGGGGAACCACATACAGGTAAGTTTTCCGCTTTGTGAAAAGGTTTTTAGCCATCCGGTACAGAACACCATCTCTCATCGCAAACTTCACCCAGCCTTTCAGAAGCTTAATAACCTCAGACGACTCCCTGGCACGTTCCCTCCTGGAGGGTCTCTGTCCTCGCTCCACAAAATAAATGACCCTGCCAAGAACAACGTCATTCCTCTGTTTCTCTTTCAACTCACTATGTAATAGCACTTCAGAGCCGATCTGTGGAGGTGTCAGCACTATTTGCGGGAACTGTGGCAGGAGAAGGGCATGGGGACGCACCACTGAATCTCCGTCACTACAATCATGGAGCACACAGCAGCAACCTCCTGCGCCGATACAGCTCCCGGGGCAACGACCATCACACACTGCGAAATCGGCTGGCCACACTCAGATGGCACCTCAGGTGGGTTAGCCGACCAGCGGAACGCCTCTTGAACACCACTGGCACCAACTGCGGCAGCCTCTGCTAGCAGCTTGTTGTAAGGCACCCGTGTCAACCGATGGAACGCACTGGACTGCACGAAGGGCTCCCTGCTAAGGGCGTCAGCCACTACATTCTTCGGTCCAGGAATGTATTTGATGTCAAACTGGAATGGCGCAAGCTTAGCAATCCATCTCTGCTCACAGGCATCCAGCCGGGCCTTGGACAGGATGTAAGTCAATGGATTATTGTCCGTCCACACTGTGAATTGGTGACCTCTCAACCAGTGATGGAACTTGTCACAAACTGCCCACTTTAAGGCGAAAAACTCCAGCCTATGCGCAGGATACTTGGCCTGGGCATAGCTGAGCGATTTACTCGCAAAAGCAATTGGCCTGGCCGTAGAACCACCAGCAGGCACTTGAGACAGGACCGCGCCAAGTCCATCTGTAGAAGCATCCACAGACAGCAAGAAAGGCTCACTGAAATTCGGGTGAGCCAATACAACCTGGTCCAACAAAGCCTGCTTCAGTTGGCAGAAAGCTCTCCGACATTCATCAGTCCAATCATCTATGCAGAGCTGTTTGCGGACTTGGCGGCGCTTCCTCCCTGCCCCACGTGGACCCTTAGAACCTGAGGTCAAGCGAAACAGTGGCTTGGCAACAGCAGAACAGCCCTCAATAAACTGCTGATAGTAAACCACCATACCAAGGAAGGAGCGGATCTTTCTCTGAGAAGGAACATTTGTGCCGTCTTCCATGAGATCTAACTCGGTGAGGGAGGTGATAGCTGTCACCTTGTCAGGGTCAGACCGAATCCCGTCAGCACCGATGATATGACCAAGAAACTTCACTGATCTCCTCAAAAAGTGACATTTCTTCGGAGCCAGCTTAAGGTTATGAGCCCGCAACCTCTGAAATACCAACTGTAGACGCCTGAGCGCTAAATCCTCTGTCGGGGCAAACACCAGGACATCATCCAGATAGCATAACAGACTCATGAAGTTCTGATCACCGAAGATGTTTAACATCATCCGCATGAATGTTGCCGGACTGTTGCAAAGGCCCTGAGGCATCCGATTGTACTCATATAAGCCAAAAGGTGATGAAAAGGCAGTGTACTTCCGATCAGCCTCATGCACCTCCACATTATAATAGCCAGAGGTCAAATCCATAGTCGAGAAAAAGGCATTGCCCCCCAGAGCCGCTAGAGCGTCGGCCGGATGAGGGAGCGGATGGGCATCCTTAACAGTACGTGCATTGAGCCAACGGAAATCGTTACAGATCCGTAGGTCACCCGTCTTCTTCCACACGATCACCAAGGGGGACGCAAACTCACTGCTAGACTTTCGAATGATCTCGCGCTCCTCCATCTCGTCCAACGCCTCTCTCAGCTTCTTATACTGGGTGGGAGGTACGCGCCTACACGGTAGCCGGAACGGTATTTCATTCGTGACTCTGATGCGGTGTAAGCAACCAGTGGCCGTGCCACAATCCAGCTTGTCCCTCGAGAAGATCGACTGATATTCGACAACCAGCTCAGCAAGTCTTGCTTTGTATTCAGGGGCAACTTCACATGAATCAACATCCACATCCAAAAGTCCCAGTTGACTCAGCTTAGGCCGAAGTGAACCGGTAGCACATTGTGTCTGACGCTGAGCAGAGTCTGGCAAAGTGGATGTCTCCGAGACAAGGCTGTGCCTCGTGCTGCCATCAGACGGCACTTGAAGCTGCTGTCTGACACTGTGCTGAGAATCAGCAAACCTCTGCACTGAAGTACAAGGAGACACTTCGGCCAACTTAGCATTACGTCTCAGAGTAACTGGCTTGTCTGATGGGTTAATCACTTTCAGGGGAAGCCACCCATCCTCTCTCAGGATCGACACAGACCTTCCCACCAGGACAGTTCTCGGTCTAGATGACGCAGGCGTCGGTTCCACAACAACCACATTCCCAGCCAACCGTCCATCCACACATCGCAGCTTGCCCCAGAGCAGGTGTTCCGTCATGGGATCCAGGGTGACAGCTCTTTTAATTTTAACAGTACCAACCACAACCGGTATGTCATCACCACCAACGTCTATCCCCGCAAACAAGCTCAACAACTTCCGTTCTGCATCACTACTACAACCGAGCGCTGCGCGGCCTTGGCCCTGAAGATCCCGTTTCAACCTAAGCCTGTCAATAACATATCTCAATAGGTTACTGCCAACAATCAGGTCATCGCTCTGGCAGTCGACAACCAGCGTTGGGACAATCACCGTACAACCGCAGATTTCCATTTCCAGGTCACACATGCCAGCAGGTAATGTCCTGGACCCCCCACAACCAATCAATACAGTGTCCGTTGGTTCAAGGGTGGGTCCCCTTAAAACATCCTGCTGCAACAACTGTGGTATTACACTAGAGCTCAGGGTGCAAGCCATCGAGCCACTGTACAGCAACGCTCTGACTGTAACCTTCCCACCCAGCGTAACATTGTCATAAAACAGTTCATCATGTTGTCCAAGTCTCTGAATGTTCTGGAGTATGGGTGTGCGTCCCAATTCCCTCTCCTCACAAACACTCTGACATATAGACTCCATGTCATCCTCAACATCTGCAATAGGGGGATCACATACACAGGCCCAACATTTGCCCCCATCAAATGTAGGCCACCTAGTTTCCCTGCGGCTGCACCGCTAGTTTAGCATTCCCGGGCTTCCTGGTTACAGCCACAGGACACTCAGCTCGCGTGTGGTTAGGTGCGAAACAGTTAAAGCACAGACGGTCGGACCTGCAGTGGTACTGAGTAGTATGTCCATCATCGCTGCACACAGCACACGGAACAGGCCTCTCTCTCACCGGCTGATCTTTCCATGCACGCACATTGGACTTACTCTGACCTTCACACCGATGTGGCTGCTGCTCTAGAACCCGTTCAAGAAGAGCGATAACTCTGTCCAGACGGTCTGGCGAACTCTCAGACGCCCGTCCAGCAGGTGATGAAACAACAGCCGCTGAGTGTACAACCGCACTGCAGGGTGTCGCACTTTGTACAGAGGTGATGACTTCCTGCTGCTGGGAGAATAGAACAGAGTTAAATCTGTGCTTGCTTGGCAGCCTGCGATCTCTGCAGAACTCAACAAGCTTCTCATGGATAGCAGCTACAGTCCATTCATTCAGTTGCTTACACTTAAATATCAGCGACAGTTCAGGATCAGGACAGTTCTGGATAAACATGGCAGCCAGATCACGTGATAGATGGTCAAAGGTCTTACTTTGTCTTTTCAAAGAGTCCTCTGTCACCTCAAATGCTTTGTTAAGTCTCAACCAATAATCAAAAGGGTGTTCATCGGGGCGTGGCACAGTACCATAAAAATCAGCCAAGGGCAAGCTAGAAGACACCGTGTCACTGAAATGCTGTTTCAACATCTCAAAAATCGGGTCAGGTCCTCCAGTTAGAGTCAGAACAGGTTTACTCCTAATACCCACTTTAACAACTTCACGTGCCCTCCCCACGAGCTTAGACAGCACTTCCTCAGCCTGTTCAGCTACAGGGATACCCTTTTTCTTCAGATAGGTTAACATCATCACTTCCCACTCCTGAACTGAACAAGAGTCCCCTTCCCCTTTAAAACTCACAGGCTCCTTCACATCAGGGCGAAGAATGACATTTAACATTGCTGACTCATTAGCTGCAGTGACTGCACTAGAACTTGTTTGCATTCCCAAAACGTGTTTCAATGCACGATGCAATACTCTCACCAATAGAAAGTCCAATTTGTGATGCTATATCACTCAAAAGCTTCTCATTAAGATCACATTGTGGAGCAGTAAAGGTGTCATTAACATTTCCACCCACATTAATATTCGGTTTTGGAGTGGATGCTCCAGGAGAATACAAAAATGTGCCCCTACCCCTACCAGCTGAAGGCAGAGGGGTAAGTGCAATACCTCTCCCCGCCCTACCAAAGGGATTATCAGTCGCCATGGCCAAAAACTTAGACACCCAAAACTTAAAACAAAGTGAAGAAAAATCAAAAAGTAAAGACAGAGCACTTCAAATAACACACAAAATTGAAACTGTGCCCCAAACAAGTCAAGAAAGCAAAACACGGAGTGTCAAAAAGACGCTCATTTAAAAAAAAAAAAACACACTCCCAAATAAATGTAGGCCGCAACACCTGCGACACAAAACATCCCTCGTCCACAGAAAAAAAATTAACAGTCACGGCGCAAGATGCATAGACCCCACGCTAAAATATGCAAGGCAAAAACGAACTCCATGTGTCACGAAACCTGCTATCACTGCACCGCAAAATGCAGTAAATTGTCCGAGCGGGGCGTCAAGGTCCGCTGTCTCCTTCCGATGCGCAGTCCGTGGCCCACGAGGTGAGCAGCTCCAGGAATTAGACGTAGCCCATCCGCGCCGATGCAGCCGAAGAACGGGTCGCGGCCCACGAGGCAAGCAGCTCCAGGAATTAGACGCAGCCCATCCGCGCCGATGCAGCCGAAGAACGGGTCGCGGCCCACGAGGCAAGCAGCTCCAGGAATTAGACGCAGCCCATCCGCGCCGATGTAGCCGAAGAATGGGTCACGGCACCAGTGTAACCCTTGCTGAACTTGGCCGCTAGCAATCCAGCCTGGTTCAAATAATTATCACCCCAGCTCTGGTCGTCTTTAATTTCTGGAGCCAATTCTCTCCTTCCCTCTGCGTTGTGTTGTATTAAAGAATGAGTCAGGAATCCGAATGAACCACAAACGCCGTTTAATCTGTGTAACACAGAACAAGCACTGGTCAAAATATGGAGCTCGTCACGACCGCAGCACCTCATGCCCGTCTTCTTACAAAGTGCGGCAACTTCATCACATTTAAATTTGAAAAAAACATAAATAAAAATTACAATATTTACCTGTGTAACACAGAACAAGCACTGGTCAAAATATGGAGCTCGTCACGACCGCAGCACCTCATGCCCGTCTTCTTACAAAATGTGGCAACTTAGTCCCCGCGGGCTGTATTTATTACCAATCAACCACCAGGGGTGGCGCTGTTTCACCCATAACGAGCCGATAAATGGCGACAAGTGGAATCATAATCCATATTAACCCCGTTACATATATATATATCTACACAGTCATTGCAGAGAAAAATACACCAGCAGAGGAATTCTCCATCATCTTGCTTTTAAACAAGATGATCATTTCTCCTCGTAAACACTGGAGTATCATATTATTTAAGGCTCTCCACACACTTCCTGGATGGGCCGAGTGTCCCGTGGTGATGTTGGCAGGAGTCCCCCCCCCCCCCCCCCCCCCCCTGCAGGAGCCCATCCAGCTTCAGATGAACTTCACGGTGTTACGTTTCCCAGCTCTAATCAACATTAATGTCCTCACTTTTCCCGGATTTAATTAGCCTTATGTCGTCGTGGGAGTCAGTAAACCCATAAAACGCAGTTGTGGCCAACAGTTTAAGGCGAATTCGATAGGGAAGGATGGTAAACCCTAAAACACGACCTGATTGAACATATGAACTGGTTTGCTTCATGCTTATTCTCAGTTTGTCTGTCTCTATTCTTTTTTCTTTTCTTTGTTTACATGAACTGGGTTTCTTTGAAATGAACTTGGACATTGGCGTGTAGGCTACTAAATCACCACGTAAGAAGTTCACAGCTGATATATGAACTGCAGTACAGTTTGCGCTTTAAGTTCTGCAGTTTTAGTTATTCGCGGATTTTTCAGAAATATACAATATAATAAAAAAAAAAAATCAAGAAAAAAATTGCGGCAACATCACAGGATGTTGTGCGCGTTCTCTCACAGCGAAGAAATGCTGTGAGCCAGCCTGGCCCCTTTAAGAAGGTGGCCTTATGGGTAATGATGTGGCCTTATGGGTAATGTAGTGTGTGTGTTGTGGGACGGCAGAACGAAAATGGGGTTAGATGAAAAGTGGAGTGAGCATCAACAGCAGCCCAGCGTGTATAGATTTACATTGGCTGCGATTACATGATGTTTTTTAATTCGGAATTAATAATTAGGAATTAAATAATTCCAAATTAAACTATTTTCCTTCGAGTTTACATGGAAATAGTAATTCCGAAATAAGGTTTACATGGAAAACACGTTTGTTCGGCTTTATCCAATTCCGCTTTAGGTCTGGGGGTTGGGAAGGGTTCTGATTGGATAGGGGGGGGCGGATGTCTTTACATCTACCAGAAGAAAACAAACTTAGCTAACTCGGTTAGCAACAACATTTCACTTATTTTTGACCTGGGTGGCGTCTCTATCTGTGAAACCTCCTTCATTTAACCTGGCCGCTTTGAAAAGCTCACAATTTTTATGTTTCCTGCCATCTGTTCTTTTAATTATTTCCAGTTCCTCCAAGCTATTTATTAAATAAATCGTCTCTGCTCTTGAACACCGTTTACAGCGTGCTGCCGTTTTAAAACTTTGTTTTGAAAACAAGCCCAGCGCAGAATATAAGCGTCATCGCGACAGACGGGCAAGAAAACGAGCATGCGCAGAAAGACGGGAATTAATTTAAACAGGAATGAGTGTATACATGACCGCGGAATTATTCTATGTGGAATTAAAATCAGAATAAACCAGCCACTTACTTCGGAATTAAGTTTAATTCGGAATTGACATTTTCATATGGAATTAAGTGTTTACATGGTAACTTTTATTCGACTTTAACTTTAATTCTGAATTAAAGAGGAATTAAACTTCCCATGTAAACGCACTGATTCTCTGTTAACTGACAGGAGCCCAACAATACAACCTGTGTGATGTTACAAGCTCCTGCAGTGTCAGAATAAAGTGCTCGTTCCATGCAGAGAAAACCGGACTTTTTGTTTTGTTGTTGTTAGCATGTTATCCGCTAATTACGAGCAAAAATATCACAATACCAGCGGTTTCTTTACTACGGTTCAGAGACCAGAGGCTGTGAAGGTAACAGAAAGACCACAGTTGAGCCTTTGTCTTGTTTCGCTGCAGTGTCTCGCTACTTTATTGCGGTTTTTACATATTTTAAACACATTATTTAAGCTCGGGGGGCTCCGGCTTAAATAAGCTCCGATTTTGATTTTCGCTGAGGGGAGCCGGTCCCCATTAACCACGAAAAATAAGGGATCACTGTATAGCGTTTTCCACGCGTACTTGGAATAACTTCCTGTATTTGGGTCCAAGTCCCTGAGACCCCTGACAGGAATGACGACAGACCCGAGCGGTTATTTTACTGATGTGATGTTGGAATATAAAGTTGGTATAGTTGAGGTTTTACTGGCTTCCTGAGACATCAGAGGATATCGGACTACGATCTTGGAAATTCCGACTTCCAAGCACAAATGGAACGCACTAACGGTGAATTCTGTTAGTCTCAGATTGTCATGTATTATTCATACTTCCTCAGACATGCAAACAGTACTGTTCACTTTTAATCGGTGGACTTGCTGCTACGCTGTTTGTATGCCGTTTTTACGAATTATCATTAACACTGGAAGGTAGCGGCAGCGGCTAGTTTAAGTGCTTTGAAACATCTGGGTGCACAAGCGAAAGTGTTTTCATGCAACGTGAACGTGGTCAACTCAGTTGTGACGTTGTTCCCAGCTCTGACTTCTGAGGTAAACAGCATGTAAAGTACTGACTTTAGTATGTTAATGCGAATAAATTTAGGCTACAATCAGGTGTCAATCACCAAAGGTTAATCCATCGAAGCCCACCGGACCTCAACTATTTTATAATTAATGTTATTCCCAGTTTTGTTCGTCGCAACTCATTTATTTTTTTTATGTAAAACCAGAAATTTAGTGTATTAAAAAAGGATCTTAAACCAAGTAAAGCTCTGTTTTATCTGCAATACATGTCAGGGGTTGGGTCCTTGTTGGACTAAAATTATGTTGTTAAAGCGAAAGATCAGATCTAAAAAAGCCATAAGAGAATAAAAAGAAAAACTTGTAGGGAAACACAAGCACAAGGAGACAGATCATGAGTGTAGAGAGCACAAAATGACAACGGACTAGCAAGTAAAAGAGGCGACTACAGACCATATAAAGAAACACAGTCTGACAAACACACACAGCCTGCAGTGCCCCTGCAGCGGTCGCAGGTTCGATTCCCGCTCTCTGCTCTGCTTTCCTGTCTGCTCACTGTAAATAAAGGTCACGAGAGCCACAAAACCTAAAAATAAAAATTATATAAAAAAACATACAAAGAATATCACTTTCAAAAATATAAAACAAGATATGAACAAACAAAGAACAGATACTTTAAAAGGGCAAATTGAGATTAAAAAAAGAAAAAAAACATCAGTAAAGCAACAACACAAAGAACAGAGGCTGAAAAGAACAAAGACCAACAGAAACCAGTAAACCATGACGCCAAAGGCACCGGCGGCGTCATTTAATAGACTGAGCGCTAATGTGCTGGATCTCTGCACGTCTCCATCACCAACAGCAGCCTCAAAGAACAAATGAAGTGGCTTCATTATGTCGTAAGAACAGGAGGAGATGAAAACAGAAGGATAAACAACAGACTTAACTAACTCCGTCTTCCTTTTTCATTAGCAGCTCATCTGTCGGTCCCATAACGGCACCGCTCTAACGGCGGGAGTTCTGCTCTGTCAGACGTCTCACTTATACCAGCGAGTTGTTCGTGAGATTTTCTGAGTTTTTTTCTTTCTTTCTTTCATCTTTACACGTGGAAGCAGCTGATTCAGCTTTCCAAAGCACAAGTGTGGCGCTGAATTGGAGCCAATTCCAATTCCTTCCTTAACCCTCAATCTCAACCGTCGCCCTCAACCCTCAGGCTTTGGCCCTTCAAAGTAAGTGTAAGGGTTATCTCGTGACTTAGAAATGGGACAGCCCTTGAGTGCAGTTACATCTTCAGACTGTGGGGGGGCGGCCTTACGCCAAAGCTACGTCCAGTCTGTGAAGAAAACAACAATGACGAAGAAGGAGAAGAAGACGTAGAAGAAGAATGTAACGAAGACAGTAAGATAGTTTCGTAACATTTATATCTTTATTAACTATGAAAATACGTACATTTGTAGCTCGCTATTTTTGGCGCCATCCTTTTCGAAGACGTCTTTACGAAAATACGCAATGCGGTTAATCCAAAACACAAGTTACTTTAGCTTGGCTGGGTTAGCTCAAACTTTACCGTTGATGCTGGCAAATGTTTAGCTGATATTCTGGTCAAACCTGTCCAAACATACTCATTTCAAATATCGCTATTGTCGCAGGATGTTGTTGGTTAGCTGTCTGGCTAGTCAACTTGGAGAAGTCCTGAAATGACCAGATGTCCAGATGTAGAAGCAGGTGAGCTGGAGGCAGTCTACCTGGTGGCCTCCGGTTATCTTCTGGCCAGCAGCCTTCAAACGGGAGCGACGGTAGCTGCTTCAGGCTGATTTGCTGAGCTTTATCCTCTAACATGTTGCAGCCAGTGCAGTTAGCAGCACAACAAGCCATATTATATTTGAAATAAAAATGGCTGGACTCCGTTAAATCTTTATTCACAGCTCAGAAATTAAATCAAGACAGTGCAAAGCAGTAAGGAGCTGAAGTTATGAAAGCTTCCCATTGGCTACAGTGATCTGTCAATCAAAAGACCACACCCCTAATTATGCATCATTTAGGGCTTCAGATCATCTTACCAGGTGGGACACAGAAACATAATATTATTAATATTCTGTACAGGTGTCATGGGCGTGAGACCCATCTATGGAGACCAAAACCATTTTTGTTGTTTCCAACTAATAAAATATGTTTATTTCTGCAGCAAAGTTGAACATTTTAACGTGGCGGTCGGCAGAGATGGACTCAGCCCCTGCTGGTCATTCAAGGAACTGCCACTCTTCTTACTTCCGCGTCGAACTCAACCCCAAAAACCAGATGTTTCTGCTCAGACAAAGCTAACAAGTAAAACAGATGAGTTTGGAGCACCGGAGGGGACACGTTCACAGAGACGTGGCAGCGGGAACGCGCTCCAAAGGCCAGCGGCCACCGGTACGGATTTCAGAGTAGTTTCAGAGTACACGTGTGGAACGAGACTGCAGAGCAAAGGAAGGTGGATTGAAATGCTTCGTTAGAGCAGACGCTGTGATCCTGGACATGTTGCTGTGAGGCAGTGGTTTGAACTGCTGGCTGTGGGTTTCCTCCCGTATTGATTACTGAAGGAGTTCACCTGTGTTACCTGCCAGCACGACATGTGACACCATCAGTGTAGATGTTACCAGCCAGCAAACACAGCACCCTTTATCTTCATGGACGCTAAACCTCAGTCTCTGCTACGCGTCCAGCAGTGTTGTCACCTAACTCATTTATTTATACGATAAAGACATAACTGATTTTTAGATGAACATGTGCTACAGGAGATGTTTCCGGCTGTCCAGGAAAGGACAGCAGAAGTCTAAATTCCAACAATATGGCGGCTGCACTGCTGTGAGTCTCTGCCGGATGCAAGTAGATTTCCTGTGAAGAGAGCAGACCTCTAAATTCACACAGTTATTGATAGAAGATGTTATTATTATCAATTAGCCACTGATTAGAAACATTATTACATTTATTCTCCATCAGGGTGTACTTGTAATTCCCAAACCTGGCAACCTAAGAGTATAAGAGCAGAGAAGCTGCATGATACAGGAAGGAGGTAGATGAGGAGTCTTTAATATAACTAACAAAATAAGAGTCCAAAAATAAATTCACGTAAAAACTGACAGGGAGTGAAAATAAGGCCATGGCAGAAAACAACAAAAGACAAAGGAGCAAATACAGCCATAACGACCAGAGTGCGAATTATACAATGACAATTGGGGGGGTCAACATTTTCTAGAGATGACAAAATGACAATTTGTCCCTTCTTTAGGGGAGTCGAAGTTGTAATCCATCCATCCTTCCATCCATGCATCCATTCCTTCATGCATTCATCCTCCCCATCCATCCATCCTTCCATGCATCCATGCATCCATCCATCCATCCATGCATCCATGCATCCATCTGTCCATCCATCCATCCATCCATCCATACATACATGCATCCATGCATCCATTCCTTCATGCATCAATCCTCCCCTATCCATCCATCCTTCCATGCATCCATGCATCCATCCATCCATGCATCCATGCGTCCATCTGTCCATCCATCCATGCATCCATGCATCCATCCATCCATCCATCCATCCTTCCATCCATCCATCCTTTCATCCATGCATCCATGCATCCATTCCTTCATGCATCCATCCATCCATCCATGCATCCATCCATCCTTCCATCCATGCATCCATGCATCCATTCCTTCATGCACCTATCATCAATGCATCAATCCATCAATCCATCCATCCATCCATCCACCCATCCATCCATCCATGCATCCATGCATCTATCCATCCATGCATTCATCCATCCATCCATCCTTCCATCCATGCATCCATTCCTTCATGCATTCATCCTCCCCATCCATCCATCCTTCCATGCATCCATGCATCCATCCATCCATGCATCCATGCGTCCATCTGTCCATCCATCCATGCATCCATCCATCCATCCATCCTTCCATCCATCCATCCTTTCATCCATGCAACCATGCATCCATGCATCCATCCTCCCCTATCCATCCATGCATCCATGCATCCATTCCTTCATGCACCTATCATCAATGCATCAATCCATCAATCCATCCATCCATCCATCCATCCATCCATCCTTCCATCCATGCATCCATTTCTTCATGCATTCATCCTCCCCATCCATCCATCCTTCCATGCATCCATGCATCCATCCATCCATGCATCCATGCGTCCATCTGTCCATCCATCCATGCATCCATCCATCCATCCTTCCATCCATCCATCCTTTCATCCATGCAACCATCCATCCATGCATCCATCCTCCCCTATCCATCCATGCATCCATGCATCCATTCCTTCATGCACCTATCATCAATGCATCAATCCATCAATCCATCCATCCATCCATCCATCCATCCATCCATCCATCCTTCCATCCATGCATCCATTCCTTCATGCATTCATCCTCCCCATCCATCCATCCTTCCATGCATCCATGCATCCATCCATCCATGCATCCATGCGTCCATCTGTCCATCCATCCATGCATCCATCCATCCATCCTTCCATCCATCCATCCATCCATCCATTCATCCATCCATCCATCCATGCATCCATCCATCCATCCATGCATCCATCCATCCTTCCATCCATGCATCCATGCATCCATTCCTTTATGCATCTATCCATCAATGCATCAATACATCAATCCATCCATCCATCCATCCATCCATGCATCCATGCATCTATCCATCCATGCATCCATTCCTTCATCCATCCATCCATCCATTCTTCCATCCATGCATCCATCCATCCATGCATCCTTCCTCCCCTATCCATCCATCCATCCATCATCTATGCCTACTTCTTTCTATTCAGAGTCACAGGTTTTTTTTTCTGGAGCTTGTCTTCAGTCAAAAGGCAGAGTAAACCCTGAGCAGGTTCTCCTGGCATTCACATGAATGATACTGTCAGGTGTGGAGGCAGAATGGAGGAGACAAATGCAGGAGTGCAAACAAAAGCTATTTATTAACAAAAAAGCAACAGGCCAAACTAAACTAAAATCCATACAGGTGATCCAAACAGAAATCCAGGAGCAAAATACCAGAAAAACCTACACGGAGCACAAGAAGAAAAAACAATGGAAAAACTGATAGGGATGCAAGAAAACGCAAGACACAGAACAGAAGACAACGGACCAGCACAGACAGGGGAGATGACAAGACTTAAATTCACAGGGAACCCAATGAGAGGCAGGTCAATCAGGATAACAAAAGGGAAGGAAGCAAAGCTGAAAACAACGGAGACAAGACAGACCTTCAAAGTAAAACAGGAAACAGGTAACACAAAAGACAGGGATTGACGCCAACTTAACACATAACATAAAAGAACCCAAAATGGCCGTCATGGCTGCCCCAGACCATGACAGATACTGTGCCACTTGGCAAATAACCTAAAAATGTTAAACTCCTTCAGCGTAACAGGATCATTCCCTACTGGAGCCGCACCTCCTCCAGCAGCTCATTTCTGGACCCTTTGACAAACCTTTCAGGTTAAGAGTCTGAGATGTTCATTTGGTCGGTCATCCAAACTCCCCGGACACCAATCTGGCGGGAACTGATGGCATCTGGAGGAAGCAATCCACATCTACAGAGACCCCTCCACACAGCCCACAGAGCCCAGAGGATCGATTGACAACATCCTGGTACCAGACAGACACTGCAGGAGACTCTCGGATGTTCTCTGTCCAGAGCTCCTTTGGGAGCAGGTGGAGGATCTGCTCGACTTTGAGCGGGTGGTTGTAATGTTATGAGCATCAGTGTAAACTGAGGGAGCTGATGACGACTAACAGGTGAGTGCTGGGAGTGGAGCAGCGGTGAGCTCAAAGCAGGTGTGGAGCAGGTGAATGAAATACTTTCAAAACAAGACACGATATAAAATCATCCAAGATATGGAAAAACACTGATCCCAAAACCTAAAAACAAAATCCAAAGGAGCCAAAACCACAGACGGTGACAGGAGGTACTTGTGAAGAGCGAAACAGCACATCTGTAGCACACTAAATAAAAAGAAAATGGCATTTTCTGCTCCTTTTAAGAGCCTCCTAATAGGTGCGAGAACATAAGTCACTGCATAAGTTGCTTGCTCGGCTCTGCAGGCCGAAGCATGTGCGTGTGCTTGTGCACTGGCTTTGTGTCTTTCTCCAGAGGAAGAAGTGAGAGGACAGTGGGATTGTTGTTATTTGTTTCCCACACACATGAACGTCAGCATTTCACCCTACAGCTGCTCCTGCCTCCATCAGCACATGATGGCACAATGAGGCCAAACAAGCTTTAAGAGTCGCAGCCAGGGCATCACTTTTAGACTCTTTTTTTTCTCCAGCATTTGTTTCTCAGAGACATCGGTGCAATTACCTGAAAGGAAGGCGACTTAAATAACACCAGGGGAGATGGATTACTGCAGGGAAGGGCTAATTTTGGAACTCCGGCACAGCGTGTTTTCCCGACGTCTATCCATGCAAATAATAAAAAAAAAGGGGTCAACGCTTTGCCCTTTGCCCCTTTAATACTTTTACACAGTATATAAGTTGCATTGCATTTATTATTAAGTGTAAGAGATGATGGCCCTGAAATTGCTGATCTTGCTTCTGCAGATTCTCGTGTTTATTCTAAAATAAAAGTGGCATCTATTTCACAGTCCCTGTAACGTCAGACGTTTGTTTTGAGAGCAGCTCTGCACCTCCTGCACCTCCACCTGTTCAGCTGCCTGTCGTCCAGCTGTCCATGTGGAGACTAACTTGTGTTCGGCGCGTCCACCAGGACCGTCCATATGTCCGTATATGAGTTCACATGCCATTCGAGCAGTTTACACAGCCTTCCCTTTTCCATTATTCATAACGGAGGTGAGCGTCTGCGGTGGATCTGGGCTGACTCACTGTGACTTTGTGTATGGATCTGCAGCGTGACTCACTCAGTGCTTTCAGACAGATGAGGACAGCGGTCTCATGGAGGGCAGCAGGGGTTTTATACAAGAAAAATGGGCCCTCCGATTAGATTACGTAATTAAAAACATTCCTCCCGCCCTCTCCCCCCCCCCCCGTTCTTGTTCACCTTCCCCCTCCCTTCTCCTTTTCAGTGACGCACTAACACACACACATCCTAACTCAATCACCTACAAATGGAGCCATCTTCACACCCTCAGGCGGGGACGTACACACACACTTCAACTCAAGGAATACCTCATCATTTCTCCTTTTGATGATTGGCTAAAAGCTCAGCATAATCTTTTTTTTCCTGATGCAACCCAACTCTTCCCTCTCTCTCTCTGCTGACTGGGCATTATAAACCTGATATCTTGTGCCCATTTGTCTCCCACTTCTTTAATACGTTCAGGGCAGGAGAGTGTTTCTTTCTTTCTTAATATCCACTCTGTGTGGTCTTTAAGTGTCCATTGGTGGCTCGATTGTGGTGCTTCAAGGATCAGTTATGACCTGCTGAGCAGATTGGACTGAAAGTAAAAAGAAAATTATACACACACACACACACACACCTATATACAGTCATGGAAAAAATTATTAGACCACCATTTTTTCTTCACTTTCTTGTTCATTTTAATACCTGGTACCACTAAACGTCATCATGTGACTAAAAATGACAGAAAAGAAAACACTGAATGCATAAAAGCAGTGTTTTTGGCAGTACAACGCCATAGCTATTGATGTAAAAACTTAAGTGATTTAGGTTATAATCAAGAAAACCATGGAAAATGGTAAGATATCAGCTCTTAGATAAAACTCTTATGAGCAATCTTTGTGGTTATTGTTATGTTTGTCCAAACAAATGTACCTTTAGTTGTACCAGGCATTAAAATGAACAAGAAACTGAAGAAAACAAGGGTGGTATATATATATATATATATATATATATATATATATATATATATATATACACTATATCCATATATACATATATATGCAGATTTAAAAAAAAAAAATCAGAATCGGATTCAGTTTATTGTCAAATAATTATATATAATAATGTGGGAAGTAACAATCTTAATAATTTTCAACGTTTAACAAGATGGTAGTAAATAAAATTGAAAATAAATTAACAAAAAAAGTTGTTGATAAAGTGACCTATAAATGGGCAGACTGTAAAAGTGTCTGGGTCAGTAATATGTGCAAAATATGTTAAAAAAAAGAAAATCAAAATGTAATTTTTTTTTAAAATGCGCCTATGAGTGAATGCATTTGATTAAAAATAAAAATTAAATTACAACTCAAAAATGTAGGATTAGGCCTCACAGACTGGATAAATTTTAAGGGTAAATATGGAACATTGGATTTACTTCTTCTTCCTAGCCCTTTTAACCCCTTTTAAACCCTATATATATATATATATATTATATATATATATATATATATATATATATATATATATATATATATAGATGGGTGAGTATGCATCGGGTATAATTTGGTTGATTTTTATTTCCTCTTTTTTGGGGGGGAAACGTGTCCCTTTTATTTACAAGAGGTTCTATATGTTTTAAAATTATGGTTATGCACATGTGTCTGAGTATATTGATTTATGCGTTTATTCATTTATTTTCAGATATATAGATTCATGTTAGGGTTAAAATGGTCATGCTTTAAAAGATTGTTTTGACATGTCTGGAGTGAATCAATGAAATGAAATGAAATGAAATGAAAAAAAAATACAATTTTAATTCAGTACTTTTGCAGTTTAGTGTAGCTTTGCTCATAGCTCAGCTAGGCCATTTAAAGGTAGGGTAAGGGATTTCTCAGCTGGGCCACATCTGCTGATATCTCAAACAAAATATATTTAAAAACAAAACAAAAGCAAGGAGGGCTTGCCCCTCCCTCCCCATTTCACCGTGGCTCTCCGAGGAAACACGGACCACCACGAACTCTCCAAACCCCCCCCCCCCCCCCCCCATCTCCACTTCATGTAAACAGGCACAAACCAGCCCCCTGACACACAATGACTTAACAGCTCTGGACATGTCGTAGGTCCTGTACGCTTCAGGTTTATTTTAAATGTTTTATTTTCTCCTCTGTATGGGCTTCCTCCGGTACTTCCAGTTCAAAGGTCGGGTTGAGAACTGTGGACTATGGCCAGTCTCAGTCCACTTGAACGTTTACGGGATTATCTTGACTATCAGCTGCATTATCTGGGTGTGTTGCTCCAGCCATGACATGTTTGGTCTAGTTTGACCTCAGACCAGCCTCTGATGTCTACGTGCACTGTAAAAATATCATTTCAGTCATCATTCCCTCCTCCAGCCTCACGTAAACACTAATGGAGGGCTACAGGAACAAAAAAAAAAACACAACTTTCACTGCTTCTGCTCTGGCTACACCTTTGAATGAATGAGCGAGCTCGAAGTGTTCGTGGAGCGTAAACCAAACCGATTGTGACCAGTCCAAGACTGCACTTCTGCCTGGATCCAGATCCAGATGATTCGGAATTTTTGCGGATAACACTGTGATCAGTGGTGAGAGATGGGAGCAGGTGGGAGAAAACTGTTATATACAGCGTTAGCTCTACTTACGAACATCTCTACTTATAAAATTTTCAGGTTACGAAACGCCTCAACAGGAAAATATTGCCTCTTGTTACGAAAGAAATTTCAGGATACGAAAGGCAAAAATACAGTAGCGCTGCTACTCGCAGCTCCCAGAGTTTACTGAACGTAAACATACTTGTCGGTTCTGTATCTTGGTTTGAAAGCGGTGCGTCCGAGCTGCTCTGCCATTGGCTATCGCTTAGCATCTTCCTGGCATCCCATTGGCTAGGAGGACCCCTTGTCTGTATGAGTGTAACCCAGCAACCAGGTAAACAAACAATTGTTACCTCTAGGAGGTTATGTTTTTGCCGGCGTTTAGCTGTTTGTCTGTCTGTGTTCAAGATAACTCAAAAAGTTATGGATGGATTTTGATGAAATTTTCAGGAGTTGTCAGAAATGTGAAAAGGAAGAACTGATTTAATTTTGGGTGTGATCCGGAAGAAATCCTGGATTCTGGATCACTTTAAAATTTTCGTTAATTGTTGCTCTTGGTGGAGGTCTGAGCTCTCTGAGTGCTTTTCTAGTTCTAACATGAATTTCTTACAGGTTTTTATGTCATTTCATGTATTATTTACAATTGATAAAAAAATGTATGTTTGAATTTTGGGGGGGCTTGGAACGGATTAGGGCATTTACATGGAAAATGCGTCTCTACTTACAAAATTTTCAGGTTACGAAACTACCTCCAGAACCAATTAATTTCGTAAGTAGAGGTACCACTGTATTTGGGCTCAGCTGTGCAGAGAGAGAGAGAGAGCAGAGAAAATCTTCTGGAGATATCCGAGTTATCTGTGATGGAAGAGTAGTAGAAAGAGAAAAAGGAAAAAAAAAATGTTGACGTCAGTAGTAAAAGCAGCCCTCCTCTCTTGCTTGGAGACAGCAGCGCTGTCCAAGAGACACGAAGCAGAGCTGGAAGTGCAGATTGAAGATGTTAAGATTTCTGGCAGATGACTGACTCCTCCCTCCTCTGTGTGTGTATACATATGTATGTATATATATATATATATATATATATATATATATATATATATATATATATATATATATATATATATATATATATATTTTTTTTTTTTTTTTTTTTTTATCTTAGTGTCTTAAAATATAGATCCAATGCATCGCTCCAGGCTTAAAAAACAAAAGCACATGTATATGTCACATCAGTGTGTAATGGGTTAAAGATGCTGCCAGGCATTTCTGTTGCTTCTGGACAGAGTCAGACTGGCTGTTTCCCATCCTTTGTACCAAAGCTCAACAGCTGCAGGCTGCAGTTTTACAGACACACATGACGCTTTTAAAGTCATCTAAATGTCCCCCAGAATGAGAACGAAACAAATGGTTGTTTCACACTGAAAATCCCAGGGACAGCGCTGCAGGAAAATCACTCATTTCTATTCTCAAATTACATACCATTATATTATTTATATATAAAAAAATGTCCTCATCACATTTGCAACAGTTGCCTCATGTTCTAAAGCCTTGGCTTGAACTGTTTATTTTCACCACAGATGGATCATTGTTTTGCAAAACAATGGAGCAGAAAATGCCATGATGAGCTGTCGTGGCATCCCACTGCTGAGCGAGCCATATGTTTGATCCAAAGAGATGATGTGGATTGAAAATATGCCAGCCCACATATCTGGGGAGGCTAATATCAGCGTGTGTAATTACTGATAGCCCAATGATCGCCCTCTGTCTGGATAAACCTGATTAGCATCGACTAGGCTGTAAGCTGCCCTAATCCACCGTAAGGAGGGAGGGAGGGAGGGAAGGAGGGAGGGAGGGAGCATGGATTCAACAACAGACAGAGACACCGGGTGGTACAGAAGGTGAAGAGGAAACAAAAGAGAAATGAAGATAAGTGGGGCATACTGGAATTTCCAGGAGCGTCTGCTGGAGACGGAGCTGCTCTGAGGGCCTTTCAGGATGGAGGCCTTAAAGAAACAGGAGCAGAAACAAAGCAGACGGTGACAAGGTGCCGCTGAGATGCACAGCATGAGACAAATGTGTCTTTTGAACATTAAAGTCCCTCCTTGCAGCAAATACGACCTCAGACTGGCAGATCACAAGAAAGTTCCTGGTTCAGCGAGCAGGTGTGAGAGAGGATGACGCGCACCTCCAGTCGGACAGCGTGGCATTACAAGACCATCCCCAGTCGTTAGCACGGTGGCACAGCAGCGTAGCAGAGCGGTATACGCCCCCATGTGGTTTGAGGTGGCGTTGCCGGGCTGCCAGACAGCTCACCTGGAGGCTGCCGTCCTCCTGCAGCGGTGGCCGGTTCAACTCCTGGCCTGGGACCCATCGCTGCATGTCTTTCCGCTGTTAATAGAGGCCACTAGGCCTAAAAAAATCTTTAAAGAAGAAAGAAAAAAGAGAAGAAGTGGTAGTGCTACAAAGAGCGGCTTTAAACAGTTTAGTGGCAGAATCTGTCAATCATTTATGAGTGGTAGAAAAAATCTGCTCTAACACCTCTCATATACATGTGAACTGTTAACTGTTTATTGTCTTGTCAAAGTGCTTTTTAATTGACATAACAGACAGTGTTTTACAGATGCCCTATGTGGCCAGGAACAAAAGGACTAATAAAAACAGAAAAGGAGGACTGATCGGCAACTATGCGCCCCCATGTGGTCAGAGATGGTATTGCTTCATGGACTGACAATAAATTGAAATAGTTGATGAAAATAAAATTTTAAGACTGTAAATTAGTATAATTGCAATCTTTGAGACAAAGCTATCTTCCGTCTGGTCCTATCTCTGCTCCTTCAGACTTAGAAAAAAAAAGATTAAAAACAGGCGCTGTTTTCACAGCACAGCGCACTGTGGAAAATGCAGATAAAATTAAGATTCAATGATTTTAAAATCATAAAAAAACCCTAAAATGTATTCATAAAAGAACATTAAAAACACTTGACCTTTACATGAAAAACCTTTTTGACATGAATTTAACGGCAGCAGCTAACCTCAAAGAAATTGGGACATGAGCAGCATGAGGCTCAAAAGAAACACCTGGGAACACCTCAGGATCAGAAAACACTGTTGTAGAACACGGTTTGTTGTGCCATCTGCAGATGCAGGTAAAAGGTTTGTCATCTAATAAAGAAGATGTATGCAATCCAGAAACGGTGCCATCTTCTGTCGGCCTAAAGCCTGATTTATACTCGAACGTCAGGTTGTCTGTGTCACCTACTCAGACGACGCAAAGATGCCCTGCCACCCTACGCCGACACTACGCAGACACTCCGGTGCGCCTACCCAAAATTGTAGGTCGACGCAGACAGTGTCGCAGAGAGAAGAGAAAGGAGGCCTCTGATTGGTCAATTCTACATCTGCGTAGAAAAGAGCGCATTGAAGAAATGAGGAAGTACCCACATCTGTACGAATTTCGTTCTCCACACTACAAAGACAGCACATATTCTAGTAATTCATGGAGGGAGATTGCGATGAATGTGGGTCTGGATACGGCCGAGATGGTGAGGAAGTGGAAAAACACAAGAGATAAGTTTAGTAAGTTTAGCTAGTTCGTGATTGTCCCTCTTGCATTGTGACGTAACATAGCGGAGACCGCGCTAGTATAAATCAAAAGTGACTGTGGCATCTCTGCGACAAGCTGATGGCGACACATTGCCGCGAGAGTATACACGGCCCTAAAGTCGATTTAAAATAGGCTGATGCAAGGTGGAAAACTGTCCTGTGGTCAGATGAATTGGTTAAAAAACCCTGCATCTCTGATGGTAGCGGGGTGCATTAGTACCAACTGAATGGGGAGCTTTCAAGTAGCTCAAGTTTCTATTTCGGACAAGAATGGTGAAACGTTCCTCTCCTGAAACTCCACCAACTGCTCTCCTCCGTTCCCAGATGTATGAATGGACTGCTGGTAAAGGAGGAGGGGATGCTGCAGAGTGGTAAACATCATCCTGAGGTGCGTCGCTGTCACTCCTCCGGGTTGAACAATTTATAGGTCTTCTGTGTTCTCATAAGAATTAAATACGGGCTTATGAGATCTGAAAATCATGGAAATCTGATTTGATTTACATTTACAGACTGTCCTAACTGTAAAGTTTTTCATGTTCTTTTATCTGGTGTCAAGAAGAGACTGAAAGCAAAGACTAATAGAAAGTTTAATACACAAAGATTAATACAACGTTTAATATGCCATGCAGAATATTTAATCAGCCGATGGTACACAGAGGTGCTGGGGACAAAGCACACAGAAAGTCGGATTCTCCTAACTTTTATAACCCTAGAAGGGGGGGGGGGGGGGGGGGTCTTGGATTCCCCCCTTGGGGTTTCTTCTTCAAATGGCCTGCAGCTTTCACATCACAAGTCCAGACACATGCTGTTGATCGTCTCAGTCCAGGAGCTGAGATGTTGTCTGAGATGCCTCCCACATCTCAGGAATCAAGAGGGTCAGAGGGGTCCAGCTGTAACAACAAACTGCCCTCCAAAAAGGAAAAGATCCAGATACAAAATCTGAGAGCCAGGATGTCCATCCTGGTGACAAATCAGCTAAATGTTTACTAAATCTTTAAGCTTTTACTATAACTTTTCTTCATAAAGCACCTGCGGCATTAGATGCTGACTTCTTGTTGAGAGCTATAAAATGTTCTAAAGGAATTATAAATAAGTTTGAACCCACTCAGAGTTGACTGGTGCTACAGATAAAAAACAAAACAAACATTTACATGAATTCTGCTCAACAGTAAAACGGTTATTGGGGATAAAGAGGGATCTTTGTGTGCTGCTATCAATGCCCTCTGAACAACACGCTGTGATGTCTTTTCCTGTCATGTTCTGCCTCCTGTGCATTCAGGCGCTGCTCCAAAGCGTTTCTTGTGACGGCACATCCCCAGCGGAGAATCTCCCGCGGTAAAGTGCATGTGTGAAGAGTAGCTGCAGGGAACGTCTGGAGGCTTGTTCGCCGAGATACTTGGCCTTCATCTGTGCGAACCCCTTCAAGAGACACAAGCGTGGATCGTAAAGGTCACCTGAAGGAAGCCGTCTCGGCCTTCTCGTCAGCCAGGGGAACTCATGCCAAATACCTCCAGGAGGTTTGCCGAAATATACACGCATGATCCTGCACATGACCGTCATCAACAGAGTCACTGGAATAAACCGTAAAGCAGCATGCTGCTGTTGGGTTCTTTCAGAAGAAGCAATACTGTACCTTTGACTGCATCAAGCCTGAAAATCAAATCTGCATTTAAATTGCCCAAATGCACTGGAGGGTAAGAAAGAGGGAGATGAGTTAAAGACAAACGTGCAAAAAAAAAAAAAAAGGGGGGGGGGGGGGTTACAAGGCAGGAAAGACAGGGAAGACAAAGAAGAATATCAGACTGGAGATGAGTTTGAGGGAGACAGCGGATGAAATAAATGCAATTTCCAAGATCAGTTTAACTGAGAGACCATTAACATCCCTCTAACATCCCACTGAATGTGTGTGTGTGTGTGTGTGTGTGTGTGTGTGTGTGTGTGTGTGTGTGTGTGTGCTTTCCTGTGTGTGTATTGTGAACCTACAAAGAGCTCCACGAAACTCACACGTATGATGTGATACAGGAGATGCTCATGATATGAACTCCTCACGTAGAAGAGAAAAATCAATATACTTATAATATTACCACCCTCTCTTTACCCCTCCCTTTGAGGGGAGTACGTGCTACACATGGTTTCCAGTTTTTTGTTTTTTTTAATTGTCTTTTTATATCAGCAACTGACAGATCAGTGCACGCGCCAGTGGCGTCCAGGCTTCTGTTACCGCAGTGCACAAGCGATGACAGCTAAAGTGGAGGAGAAAACCCGTGAGTGCGAGAATCCGCGTTTTTTCCGTTCATTTACTGAAAAGCTAAAGAGGCACCACTTAACTGGTCAAAGGCCACGAGTGCATTAACAGTCCTCTTCGCATCAGCCGGCAACTCCTTGTGCAAACAAAGCAGCAGTGGCGAGCCCCCGGTGTCATAAAGAGCTTCACTGAGGGAAAAAAAAGTGGTGTGATGGAGAGTGTGGTTTTTTTTTCTTTCTTCAGATATCTGAGAATCACTTATAAGGCATTAAATGGATTGGCTCCGAGCTCCAAGACCAACAAATATGATTCATTAGAGAGGGTATACTTGCAGTTCTGTTTTCTCTGTGATAAATGTATTAACTGTTTTCTTGATTTATTTTACATTTTCCGCATTAAAGTGCAATTTTACACTTCTGGCATCAACGGCAAATCCTATGAGCTCATTCTCAGTCCTTATTTCTTGCCTCAGATTTATTCAGAAACAGATACGGATGGATCTTTTAGGCGAAATAAGAAACGTATCAAAAGCCACTTTATGTAGCAGCGCCACTTCTGACCACATGGGGGCACAACGATCTGCTGCCCAGCACATCTTGCAATACCATTTTTTCCCACTAGAGGTGCACTTCGTCATGCTTTATACCAGGGCTTGACACATAAATGTGCTTGTCTGCTCTTGTGTTCCTGTGTACTTGTGAAACAGCAGCAGCAGCCAAAGTGCTGTTAGGATTAAAGATCTGTATCTAGACATTGGAAAGCATCAAAAATTCCCGGAAGTGAAGGAATGGGTCTGTGCAATGACTGAAAGTGCATCATATGAATGTGCGCTTAGCAGAGTAAGTGATGACGAGAGGGAGGGGGCGACCCCGTGGAACAGGTTTTGGGACTATATGAAGATAAATAATGACCCCCACTAGAATTCTAGTTTTTGTTGTTGTTGTGCCTCCCCCAAGTTGGGTTCTGTGAGGTATACCTCAGTAATATACCTATATGAAATATTATGTTGGCTGCCTATTTTCATTTCATTTCCTATGTTTTCCCCCTTTTTTTTTTTTTAATTTACTTATTGGTTTGCCTGTCTCACCTGTTTAATCCCTAGTGTGCTCAGTCTGTCACTACAATTCCTGATTTTATATGTGTTTATGTGTATATATATATATATATATATATATATATATATATATATATATATATATATATATATATATATATATATATATATATATATATATATATATATATACTGCTTGTTCCTGTATGGAGAATAATGTTGGAACTGCCAACCAATGCCTACCAATCCTGTGAAAAGTTCAATAAAAACTTGAATTCAAAAAAAAAAAAATCTGTATCTGACCAGGCGCAGTCGAAATCCCTTTAAGTATTCTTGATCTGCACAGTTTATCGATGCATCCAGCTGAGACTTGTGCAGACTTGAGACGTATCCTAAAAGGCTTTTCACGTGATTGAATGGAGGTAACAGTGAAGGAGAAAGCTGAAAGGGCGACTAAAGGAGAGTTAGAGCTTTGTTGTTCTGTAAGTGCAGTTTTGAGGATGTTTTCATATGAAAATGTTGTTACTCTAACTTCAGATTGGTGCTTAAGTTATCATGATAGAGCAGATTTTAAAAAGTTCCTCTGATTTTTTTGGAGCCCCCCCCCCACATAACTTTATTTATAATATAACTGAAATACAAAAGCATAAAACTATCAACAACAACAACAAAAAAGAATCATACAAAGTAACAATAATTGACAGGTTCTTCACTCATTTTGAGTCACATTCATGTTCAGAGCGCTTTATTTTTATGTTCAGTTAAACAGTAAATGGTTTTGAATATACGTGAGACTGTTAGCTGACCTGTGATGCTATCATGTATCCTGCTGATCCAAACAGCAGAAAGACTGAAATGCATCCTTCCACGCTCTGACGTACGTTATCCCAAGTCATACTTGCCAAGCATGAATCATCAACTTGTCAAATCCAGACTTGGTATTGAAAAAAAGCTATGAACTTTCTCATGATCTCGCCTTGCAGCTGTTGGAATTTTGGCACTTTTTGCAGCCTTTGAGGTGACTGTGAACTCACGCCGCACACCTTCTGTTTGACCCTCTTCCATCAGGCAGGAGGTTGAGCAGCATCAAGAGCAGGACCTCCAGACTGAGGAACAGCTTCTTCCCAGAAGCTGTGAGACTGTTGAACTCTGGAGGACCCCTGTAGCCCCCCCCCCCCCCCCCCCCCCCCCCCCCCAACAAACACAGACAATACTATCCTGCACTGTAACACTTGCACAGATCGCAGAGTTTGCACAACTTGCCACTTTAAAAACTCTGGTCACTTTGAACCCCTGACTGTCTGTTTATATTACTTATATATTTCTTAGTTATATTACCTCGTTTTAAATCTGCAATTTTATCTCATTATTTTGTAAATACTTAAGTTGTTTATTCTATCTTCTATTTTCTATTTCTATTCTATTTTATATTATTACTGGGCTTGCTCCGGGACCAGGGTAACTCATTTCGTTTCATTCCATGTTAACATGTGTTGAAATGACAATAAATAATGATCCTTGAATCCTTGAATCCTTGAACTCCTCTGTATGCTAAAGTATGTTTACTAATGTCAAATGTGAGGTCATCTTTCTAACAGCTCCATCTTAGCAGAAACTGGGTCACACAACAGAACAATATCCCCAAGCCAGCTGTAAATTTGCAACAGAACGTCTGAAAAAGAAAAGAATCGGGATGTTGCAATGACCCGGTCAATATCAAGTACTCAACCTGAATGAAATGCTGTGTTGGGACCTTTAGAGAGCTTTCCTCAGACTTCTGCCTACAAACCTCTGAGAACAGAACCAAAGAAGAGTTGGACAAAATTCCCCCTGAATGAGGAGGAAAAACTGTTGACCTCATACCTGAAAAAGTTACTTCAATCTATTTATGTGAAATTTGGTTCCACAAGTTGAGAAATCATGGGATCTACTTCGCTCGTCACAAACTGTTCCTGCATGTTGGGTTAGTTTTTGTGAAACAAATAATGGTACACTGTAACGCGTCATGTGCTGTTGATCATCTGAGGTTGTGTTTACCGAATTTTAAGACGTGTTAAGGACCAGATTATTTTGACCATATCAGGATACGTAAAATCTTGGAAATGAAAGAGGGTATGCTTTGTTTGTCATATGACTCTATGTCATGGTGCATGAGGAAAATTCAAGATTATAAGGCTCTTTGTTAATGTTTTGTTCCTATTTGGGCCGGTTTGACGAAAAAGAAAAGTTCAAATCTCTTCAACTAGTTCACACAGAGCCTCGAGAGCCCCATGACTGTCCATGTGCATATGGATAGTTTGTTATTGTCTCAAGTCCTAATATAGTGCAAAAGAGAGTGAAAAAACCTGTGTGTTCTTATGGAATTTTATTTTCTTAACAAGACACAAACAACATACACAAAAAACATGAGTCAAAACCTCTCCCCATTTTCCTTTTTTTTTACAAATTCAAGATTTAAAGCAAAAGGGGAAAAAATGAAAAGAAATTAAGATGTACATGGCTGGAAATACTTCCATTAGGACAAAGAAGCCATTGTGTGATTTAGTAATACCACAACAATTACCATCACAAATTCCTGTGTAATATGTGCAATATGTCCTGAAATGGGATGGACACTGGTCTCCTGCTATTCTGTTTTACTGTGCAATAAATCTCTCATTCACACTGTTTAAACAACTGCTGCAAAACTATCTATTCAGATATACAACAATATTCTAATTCCACAGTTTCACAGATGTATAAATGTTATTCTTTTTAAAAAAAAATGTTTTGATATTTTATAGATTTTCTTTAGATATTTTTTATATTGATCTTGTTTTTTTTTATTTAGTTTTTTTTTTCTTTTTTTTAACTCTTTTTATTGAGATAGTCAGAAATAATTTTGCTCTCATCCTTTTGGGTTAAAGAGAGACAACGGACCCGAAAGGGGGCCCGGTTCATCCTGTCCGCCTGGGGGCGCTCTAATTTCTGGTCCAGCTCTTTAACCTTAGCGGGACATCTGTATGGGTCTCTTCCGGGTTCACGCTGACTCGCAGGGGTGAAATGGATCTATGAATTCATAATTTAGATTCATAACCTCGTAGCTTTGCTAAAAGGATAAACTTCTCCATATTTATTTTAATATTACTGATTTTTTTTAACATTTGAAGCTTTACTGAGGCTCGTCGACGAAGCCGCCTGTGGTTTTAGCCGAACATGTCTGCGGAGGAGGCGGACAAAACAACCACTACTGATGCCAGCGCCGGCGACGAGGAGGAGGAATGGCTGTACGGAGGTACGAGCAACGGCTTACGGTCCTCAAACAGCAGCCGTCTTCACTCGCGGACGCGTGAAATGAGCCGATATACGAGTGAAGTACGAGCCAACAAGGGAAGATTAGGGTGCTAGCCGCTAGGCTAGGCTAGCAGCCGCTCGGCTCGCTGTCGTCGGCCTTTAGCAGCGCTTCGACTCGGTGTAAAGTTTTATTAGAAGACTGTGGCATATGTTCATGCAGAATCGCCTCACGAATTAGATTATGTCCCGTCGTTGTCTATGAAGTTATGTTTGGGCATGAGTTAAATGCTAACGAAGGTTGAACGTTTGTTTCAGATGAGTCGGAGAGCAAAGAGGAAGATGAGGAGGCCAAACTGAGCGCCGCTGTCAGGTAACATCATCATCCTCTCAAAGCATCATATCAGCACTGAACACCTCTAAAAGATATAGAAAGCTGCAGCAACTGCAACAACACTATTCATTTAAATTAGCATCGTTAGCAGTAATGTTCTAATGGGTCAAATACATTATTGACATTTAATGTGTAATTGAAAGTAATATATACACCCCCCCCCCTCTCCCATGTTTTTAATTTTGAGGATATTGAGATTACCATAATTTTTTTATATATTTTTCAGACCTAGTCCATAAATCTCATCCATTATATATATCTATATTTTTTTGATCCAATGTTTTTTGGATGAAGATTAAGATGGATTATAATGGGGGCTGATTGAGGGAATATGGGAGATGTTTTTATTAGGGTGCATGATGGTCAGTCATAATAAATGTGCAGGTTTAAAAGAAGCCTGGAGGGCAGAGCCAGACTCTCTGACTTTACCAGTGTTACCAACTTTCACAAGACAAATAAACAGCTGCAGTGTCATAAACGAGCTCAGTATTGCTATGGCTAAAAAGTTAACATTAACATGTTTAGGGAATATTAAACTGTTAAGAAATTTGAGACTAAAATGTTGTTTTTTTTCTGTCAGTGGGCAGATGCACTAATTTGCCGCAAGCAAACAGAATGTGGGATAGAAAAGAACAAGGCGAGAGCTCCATGAATTAGAGCAGAAACATGGCAACGTGTTTACATTTTAGCAGCATGCGAGTTTATGTTAATGAGTTTTCTGGATGTTTCAGCGCATGTTGAAGAGAGCTTGCAGGATGATATATTTACATAGTGTTATTTTTCAGGAAATATCAGTTTTATTCACTGCACTGTCCACTCAAACTTGAATTTAAAATCTTAATGTCTAACATGTAGGCTAATGTGAATGCACAGTGAGTGAAAGCTTAAGAACAAAAACAAAACCCAGCATGTGCTACCCCTGGTTGGTGCAGACGGCTCCGGCAGCTGGCTGGAAATGTGGGAGGAAATTACCGCGCGGATTCGTCCAAGACTGAGCAGACGGCGTCAGTTAATTTGAGTAAATGAGGTTATATTTCTAAGGACAAAAGTCACCTATTATATGTTTCTGGAAAAACATGACCTGCAATTATTTAAAGCGACTTAAGAAACAAAGAAGCCCAAAGTTGCACATTATAAGCAGAATTGGCAAGTATGCTGGATATGGATATGCTGGTAGGACTGGGAACATGGAGAGTGTCCTCTGGGCTGGGGACATGGACTTCTGTGTACCTCTGCTCCCAGATGCTTGGATGCTTAGTTTTTACACACATGGACTTGTTTGCCATAAAGGTTTATCTTAGGGGAAGTATTTTTTTCCTCTGTTTTTAAATGCCTCTCTTAAATTATTTATTTGCTGTCTCAAGTTTATGACACACCGGATGTTTTATGTTCTGTCTAACTGTCTTATGTCTCCAGCGCACCTGCAAATACTTTACCAGAGGATGCTGCAGCTGCTGCACACGCCACAGGAAATGGAGTCGTGTCTGAGGTTGGTGGTCTTTAATTATTGCGAGCACCTCTCAGACTCTCAACGTTCATGGCTTCTCATGCCTCAACACTTTGTTGTTGTTTTTTTTAATTTAATTTTAGACCACAGGTGAAGCTGCGGGTGAGGATGTGGACAGCGACACCGACAGCGATGACGACGACGACGATGTCCGGGTTACCATCGGTGACATAAAAACTGGAGCGCCACAGTACACGTAGGTTTTGGTCAGATAGCGGCGTTTGGTACATGATGTGCATGTATTCTACTTGATGAGAGACGGAGAAGTTATGGGATGTACATCTGCTCACAGAAAGAAATGATCTCACGTGGTTGGATGTGCGTCTGTGATGATTGTGAGCACCTCAAATAAACAGAACAATTAAGATATTTATGTTTTTCTCAGGGCTTATGGAGCTCCACCTGTGAACCTCAACATAAAGTCAACAGGCTCCAGGCCTTATGGACAAGGTGTTTTAGTTGAACCCGTCTTCACATCTGTTTGAATGTTTCTAGCTAAAGTCAAACACGTTCTCCTCCTTCATTGTGAAAATCCAGTGACGTGTGTTGTTTTTGTTTGGTTTTGTTTTCCTCCAGTGACCACAAAGCTGAAGGGAGTGGATCTTGACGCACCTGGAAACATTAACGGAGTTCCAGTGCTGGAGGTGGACATGGAGTCTTTTGAGGAGAAACCCTGGAGGAAGCCAGGTGTGTTACGCATGCGGTCGTCCGTGTACGTGCAAAGTCGTCTTTGCTGCAAATGAAAAAGATGGTTCAGCATCAGTGATGGTTGAAGTGAATCTACATGCGGTTTGGCCCTCGGTCAAAGCTGAAATTCTGGATTCTTTCATGGGATGTGTCATATAAATCAAGGAAAATAGCACGAGAGTCTGACACGGAAAATGTGTGCGTTTCTCCACGCAGGAGCGGATCTGTCGGACTACTTCAACTACGGCTTCAACGAAGACACCTGGAAGGCTTATTGTGAGAAACAGAAGAGACTGCGAATGGGCCTGGAGGTCTCCACGGTCGGCTCGGTGACGAGCAAAATCAGCGTGAGACGCCGCTGCCGGCTGCTTTTTGACTTTTCCTCAGCTCACCCCACATTTGTCCACGTTCTTCCAAAAATCTTCCTGATTGTCGTGCCGTTCTTTAGGTCCAGCAGGGCAGGACAGGTAACGAGAAGGACATGTCCAGTTTGGCTGTTCACACCTCCAAGACAGACTTCACGTCTCCTGTGAGCTTGTACAAGACAGCCATCAGTCAGGTCACCAGGTAAATCATGACAGTAACAGGAGCGTCTAAGCTTGTTTGGTATTAAAGCATGAAACCGATTCTTCCATAGTGACGATGATGATGCGCTTTTAATCGTTGCGGGATGACGAGTTTACGAGGATGACTCAGTGATGGATGAGTGTCTGACATTTCAGACGGGGGCATGCCAGAGGGCAAGTAAGTGATTGTCAAGTTCAGTGATTAAAAATGCATGATGCCGGTGCATCATGAGGTCATTTTAGGATGTGTCATCTTCTGCCAGGTCAAAGTTTTACAGAGGTTTTAAATATGTCCAGTAGGGGCACGATTAGTCCCTGACCTCTGAAAGGTTGAAGTCGGGCCCCTGCTATGAAATTTTAATGTGATCGCTCAGCTGTGCTGCTATTTTGGCTCTTTATGGATGCTAATGGATGATAAATTAACAAGTGGAGTCAGTTGTTTTGGATACTTCAGTGTTTAATTAGGGCTGGGCAAGTTAACGCGTTATTATCGCGTCAACTCATTAATTTATTAACGCCGACATTTATTTTATCGCGCGTTAACGCATGTTGCTCACATGCTTTTGTTTTGAAAAGTCTGTTTCTGGCTGCTGCGGAACCGGAAAACAATTGGCAGGTAAATATGCGAAAAAGCTAAAACAGACATGGAGAACGGTAAAAATCTGTGTACGTTACAGTTCGGGTAGCAACTCAGGTAGCAATATTAACAATTCTGTCTGGAAAAGAATATTCTGCACTGCAACAAAACTTTGTCGTCATTCCTCCATGTTCCATCAGATCTGCTCCATGTGTTCACTGTCCTGCTGTTCTCTAGCTGGTTACTGCAGTGCTGCTCCATCTAGTGGCACAGATGTGTAATGACAACAGAAAGTCCAGTCCTCGATTATAAAACAAATTCAGTCCTGTGGCCCGTTTTTTAATTTCGTATTTTTGATCCAAGTCTAAAATTGAAAAATAAAAAAATAGGATTTTTTTTTTCGTTTTTTTATGTTAGATTAAAAAACGTAATAAAATGTCACTTTATTTTTATTTTTAATTGACAATTAAAAATGGAAAGAGTGAATGATTGGTAAAGTTAAATATGTGTTACTGACAAGTGCTGATGTCAAAAGTGTTATGGCACTTTAGTTCATATGGCAGCAGAACATTTTAATAACAGTGCATTTTACACTACTTTTAATTCATTATTTGATTTTGTGTATACAATGCGATTAATCGTGATTAAAAATTATAATTTTTGCCCAGCCCTAGTTTTGATACTTGTTTTTGATATTCTTTTGTTGTTGATTTTCAGGAAGACGAGTGGTACCATAGATGTGATTGGTGGACAGATGGCCACAATCAGCAGGGTTGAAGGGCGACGCAGACACAATCAAGATGGCAACAACATCCAGGTAGGAGAATCAACAGGATCAGTCGCTGTCTTGGTCTGGAGGTCTTTGCTTGTCCTGCTGCTGCTCGTCAGTGACATCCTCTCCTTCTCTGTCGCTGCACAGGTGATCTCTGAGCACTCGACTTCAGATGCGGAGCCGGCGCCTGTTGCAAAGATTCCAACCTTCTTTCCCCCAGGACCACTTCCTCCAAACATACCCCCGCCTCCCTTTCTTCCTCCCCCACCAAACGTCAGCACGGCGCCTCCGCTCATACCTCCACCCAGTGAGTTCGGGTTCCTTTCTGACTCTTCGTTTCAACACATCTGTCTTGTTTTCAGTGATCTTACGTTCCTGTTTCTTCCCCTTCACAGGGTTGCCCATTACCGTCCCTCCTCCCGGTTTTCCTCCTCCGACAAGTGGGCCTCCTCCGTCCTTAATCCCCACTATGGACGGGTAAGACGCACCTGAACACACCCAAATTGCACTCTTGGACACTACAGTATCTCTAACATGGGGCCTTTCCTCGGTTCTCCCAGGAGCCACTCTGGAGGTTATGATGGTCGCTCAGTCCCTCCGTATCCATTTCCTCAAGGTAAACGGCTCCTTCTGTAGCATCAGTGAAACAACAGAGGCTACAACACTGATCAGCGACTGGATGCAGCAGTTGAGATGCTTGTGTCTTTTCTTGTGATCATTTAATGCAACCCCCCCCTCCTGTTTCCAGGTGCTTACCCTCCACCAATGGCTGGAGGTGTCCTCCTCCTTGGCCCCCGATGATGGACAACACCAAACCCTGGGACTACTATTCCCGTCGTGAGGACAAAAGAGAAAAAGAGAGAGAGAGACCCAGAGAGAGGACACACGAGCGGGACCGAGAGAGGGAGCACAGCCCTTCAGCTATAAGCTACACCAGGTCAGACAGACACGTGATATACGCAGCAGAGCGAGCGCCGCGCCTCTGAGCGGACGCGCCTCTGAGCGGACGCGCCGCAACTCAGAGCGAACGCGCCGCACCTCTGAGCGAATGCGCCGCACCTCTGAGCGAATGCGCCGCACCTCTGAGCGGACGCGCCGCACCTCTGAGCGGACGCGCCGCACCTCGGAGCGGACGCGCCGCACCTCGGAGCGAACGGACCTCTGAGCGGACGCGCCGCACCTCTGAGCGGACGCGCCGCACCTCTGAGCGGACGCGCCGCACCTC
Organism: Hirundichthys speculiger; assembly: GCA_018398805.1. Lineage (NCBI taxonomy): Eukaryota > Metazoa > Chordata > Actinopteri > Beloniformes > Exocoetidae > Hirundichthys > Hirundichthys speculiger. The sequence goes on from JAGFBZ010000300.1 coordinate 459,974, forward strand.
AGAGCGGACGCGCCGCACCTCTGAGCGGACGCGCCGCACCTCTGAGCGGACGCGCCGCACCTCTGAGCGAACGCGCCGCACCTCTGAGCGAACGCGCTGCACCCCGGAGCTCGGGATGTGTTTCATTAACGATTCAAAGAGCTGCTTTGTGTTGATAAAACAGAAACAGTGCAGGACGTCTTTTCAAAGCAAAGTATTTGTAATGGCCTCTGATTTCCTTCCGATATTTGTACTAATAAAATAGTTTGATTACTTGGGACAAGTCAGCTGGAATGTTGCCAACGTGTTTTCTAGCGATAAAAAGAAGCAGCTGAAAAAGGAAAGTGAAGGCTTTAATACAGTTAATGCAGATGTCAGCACATTCCCGGGGCAACAGCCCTGCCTGTGTTGCGGTTTTTCTCCATACTTGGTGTGACCTCGTGAGACGACAAGTTTACCTGAATGTTAACATGAGAATCATGTTATTTGCTAATTAAAAGATTTATTTCTTGGCATGTCCTGTACTGTCTGTTGTTGTACGTATAAAACAGGGTAGGTTGTTTGTATTAAATCCTGCTTTTCCATTTTTAATATGAACCTCTTCTACGTGACTGATAACGTGAAACACCCGCGGCCTCCACGTATCAGCAGGACGTCACCATGAGAGTCTGCCTGCGGTCTTTTATTTTGAAAATTGGATGACGTTGTGCCGTTCCTGCCCCTGACTTCTCGCCAGCTCGGTCCGCTCGTATAAACTGATGCGATTCTTCCTTCGCCGAGCGCCAGAACAGACGTGGCGAACGACGGTTGCTTCTGAACCGTGGGGCAGCGTTTCTGCCGGGACCTGAATGACTGATTCACAGCAGCTGCTTCGTTCTGTCATGCGGAGTCAGTATGATTATCTTGAGGCCAAAATTGAAGCAATGATGATGATAATTTTTGTTTTATTCCAAATCACAATCCACTTTTCATTTGAGAACATAGCGCTGTGTGATTCTTGTTCATTTGGTATTTTAGAGGGGGTGGGGGGGTCACTTGGTCAGTGAAACATTTTTCTTTGGGACTCTCAACCTCAGTGTAACATAAAATCAAAGACCCTGCTCTCAGTGACTTACTGTTGATGCAAATCCTTGGCAGTGAAAGTTGCACCGGAGTTGTTAATTAACTTGGTCCTCTCTGAGGTGGCAGCTCTGACACTAGTGATGCATCGTGGTCCTCTGGTTGGCAGGATCTGCAGCCGTGCGTTTATCCGATATAAAGTGGTTTCCAATGGAGGCCTTGTTTCCAAAATAACTTTTAGTTTTGTAGATTTAGTGCCAATGCTGGCACATGTTCAAATCGTTTTTCTTTTTAGCTCCAAAGAAGCTCCGGTGGCTCCATTCCTGAGCTTTTAATGCCAGGGATGGTCATCTCACGTCTGTTATGTGCACGTCGGGGCCTGTTGCTTCCACCTTTTGCTTTCCATTAAAATTACATAAGTTAACATACAACCAAAGGAATCTGTAATGTCTCGAAGGCTGCTTGAAGCAGAAAACGTTTCCACCGTTACCCTCCTGCCGGGTGTGCTGTCGTCCTGCAAAGATCACCTCGTAAAGTGAAACCTCTTTCCTGTTGTCTGTTACCACAGTGATGAGGAGCGGTACCGTTACCGCGAGTACCAGGAGCGCGGTTACTCGGAGCGCCATCGTGACCGGGCGAGCCGAGAGAAAGAGGAACGACACAGAGAGAGGCGGCACCGAGAGAAGGAGGAGGGACGCCACAAATCCTCTCGCAGGTAAGTCAAGACGGACGAGCTTAGTTTGTTTAGTTTGTTTTTCCCCTCAATACCTCCTTTCATACAGTACAGCAGGGATACTCAAATAGATGAACCTGTGGGCCACATTACAAAAGTGTCAAGGGCCCAGGGGCCACTTAATAAAATTACGACATTAATGATACTTGATAACTTCTCTCATTGATTTGTTTTATTTTTGCAAAATGTATCAAAGTACAATGTGCATGCACACAATATGTAAATAAAAAGGCTGCATTTGTTGCATTTCCTCGCACATTCAACACAAAACACAAACAACTGTATCCATAACTGCACAAACTATAGCACGTGTAACATGTCTGTCTGCCTGAAGATAGACAACCCAGTCTCAGATGTCTTTTATAAAATGAAATTAGTAGTTATATGGCTGACTGAGTAAAAAAATAAATAAAACAATGTACCTGAAAATAGCTATAAGTGAAGGAGTATGACAGTCAAATTAATGGCAGTTGAGTTTCATCATTTAGATAAAAATAAAAAAAATCTGTTTGTTTAGCTATTTTAAAGTTATTTCAGGGAATAGGGATACACAGAGTACATGTCTTTCATTTGGATTGCATGACTTGGTCCACTTTAAACATACATTTTTTTCATTCTCTGGCTTTGTTACCAGGCGGAAAGTCGGCGTGGAAGCGCACATGTTTGCTTTCATAATGCCGCTTTATTATTTTTGAGCTTAACAACCGACACTGTTTGCACGCAAATTAAACACAGTGGTGTTGCATTTGCATGACATGGCAAAATAAAAGCAAAATCATCTGTCCATTTTGGGTTCAAGTACCGGTTCTCAGCATCAACCTTACGGCGCTTGTTGAGGCTCATGTTGATTGCTGCTCCTCTGAGTGGAGTCAGACAGGTGAGTCCGTGATGTCTTGACATACCTCACCATGGCTGTGTTGAGTTATTTTTGTTAAGTACTACTGTAATATTATTATATTAGTAGTATTACCTATAATAATGTAATTAACAATAACTTCATTTAGATTGTTCCCCCGATTTTTTATTTTATTTTTTTTCATGGACTGATTGGTGGGCCAGTCAAAATGGGCCGGCGGGCCGGAAGTGGCCCGCGGGCCGGAGTTTGAGTATCACTGCAGTACAGTCATTACACACATTCAACACCTCTATTATTTGGTATTGACGGGCTGGGAATCAGAGGTCATCTTATAAAGTCTGGCTTGTTCACTCAATCACAACAACCTTCAAAAAAAAGACCAGTCATCATTGGTTGAAGCCTTGGAGAATTACCATCACCTGGATGATTCTGAATCTACACCAGAGTCCTGCTCTGATATCTGAGCTGTGATTGACTCATAATGACGACAGCAGGAGTTTCTCTGAGACTGATGTTTATTTCATACGTGCTCTCTCTTTTTCTTAAACCCCTGAATTGCAAAAACACGGAGTTTGTTGCGAGGTGGTGACCTACAGGTTCAGCATGAGCTTGATGTTTTTTGCAGTTTCAGGTCTACTAGACTTTGACTCTGTAATATTCAAACAGCTATTTCTCTTTATTTCCATCTGAACGTGTTTTATCTGTTGGTGATGAGGCAAGATTCGTGTCATAAACCACCATCCTGTCCCACCTTTAAAAGCTTGCAAGCAACAATTTGCATTGTTTAAATAAATGAATAGAGCTGAGCGATTTTATCGATTCTGCGATATATATTGATATTGTATCGAGTATCGATTTTTCAGCTGCAGGTATCGATATTCTAAGCTTCTTTCAAAACCCCAGTGTCCCACCTTTAAAAGCTTACAAGTAAATTGGTGCTCTGATGAACTGTGGTGCACTTATTTATTAGTGGACAGGTCACACGATAACTGTGACATCATCAGGTCAGATCATACTAAACCATCCGCTGTCTTTTAGTCTCGACACGTTTTAAAGGATTATCCTACTCAGGGGTTTCTGGGTAGTGATTCCTGCCCTCTAGCATTTTGGACGCGTTCAGACGGACCACCTCAGCTGGTTTTTAACAGTGGCCACGGTTACATGATGTTTTTTAATTTGGAATTAATTATTCCAAATTAAATAATTCAGAATTAAACTATTTTCTTTCGAGTTTACATGGAAATAGTAATTCCGAATTGAGGTTTACATGGAAAACACATTTGATTGGCTTTATCCAATTACGGTTAAGGTCTGGGGGTTGGGAAGGGATCTGATTGGATAGGGGGGGGGCGGATGTCTTTACGTCTTTACGTCTACCAGAAGAAAACAAACTTACTCGATTAGCAACAACATGGAGGACTACATTATTAGCATCCTTTTTGGATTTGTTTTGATTTTATTTTTGAAGCAGCAGCACGACAACATCATAACCTAGCCGCTACAACTCTGAAAAGCTCACAATTTTTATGTTTTCTGCCATCTGTTCTTTTAATTATTTCCAGTTCCTCCAAGCTATTTATTAAATAAATCGTCTCTGCTCTTGAACACCGTTTACTGCGTGCTGCCATCTTGAAATTTTGTTTCAAAAACAAGCCCAGCGCGGAATATAAGCGTCATCGCGACAGACGGGCAAGAGAACGAGCATGCGCAGAAAGACGGGAATTAATTTAAACAGGAATGAGTGTATACATGACCGCGGAATTATTTAATTCAGATTTAAAATCAGAATAAACCAGCCACTTAATTTGGAATTAAATTTAATTCTAAATAGACATTTTCATTCAGAATTAGGTGTTTACATGGTAATTTTTAATAGGATTTAATTTTGATTCTGAATTAAAGAGGAATTAAACTTCCCGTGTAAACGCACTGAGTTTCTGCTGTCTGTCTGAAAGGGATGTGAGCTGTTTGGCTGAAGGGTGCAAGCTTGGGCCATTTCGTTTCCAGTTAGTGACTGTCTGTCGGTGAAATAAGGGAAAAAGGGTGATTGGAAAATTCTGAGGTCACAGTTTGGTGTTATGGGTTTGAAACGTGTGTGAGAAAGAAACGACCGAGTGACAGCAGGTCGAATGGTGAAAGGTTCTCTTTTTCTTTTTAACCCTCTCATTTCTTCTTTTCTGTCTTCCTTTTCCAATTTCTCATCATGCCTCTTCCTTGTTGTTCTTTGTCCTCTTGTCCCATCTCTCTTTCTTCCCTTATTGATCTTCGTATCTCTTTATCGATCTCTGCTTTCTCACTTTCTCTTGTCTCTCCTTGTCTGCCCTTTACTCTCCTGCTAACCTTCATGTTGTTTTTTTTTTTTTTAAATCACCCCTCTTGTCACCTCCTCCGCCCTTTTCATACTCTCCTTCTCCTCCCTCCATTAGCAGCAGCAGCCGGAGGAGGCACGACAGCGAGGAGGGAGACAGCCACCGGAGGCACAAGCACAAAAAGAGCAAGAGGAGCAAGGAGGGCAAAGAGGCCAGTGAGGACATGGGTGCAGACCAGGAGAACCAGGAGGCCATGGAGTAGTGACGACGACCTCCCGTCTTTCCTTTCACCATTCGTCTTCGTTTCTAACCAGAGGGGGAGAATAGGAGCAAAGGAAACCAGCACAACTGGAAAGTCTCGGAGCCATCGATGGCATCTTGTGCACCTCCTCTTCATCAGTCAGCGTCCCCCTCCATCCTGCTCCGGTTCCTCCTCACCGTGGCTCCAGTATGGATGGAGGAGAGCAGGAGATAAAGCAGGAGGTGCCCATCCTCCTCATCTGTTTCCGTCAGTAGTAGCAGAGCACCAGCCTCCATCCTCTCCCTCGTCTCCCCTCAGAGCAGCGTTGCAAGAATTTCTTTGTATAGTCAGAACGATCAACCTGCTCTTGTTCTGTTGTTTTGATGTTCTTTTTGTTCTCGTCACATATGAAGACATCTGTAGAACGCTGAGTTAAGTTCGATTAAAAAACACTTTTGATAATGTGCCTTTTGTGACTTTATTCTTTTTTTAGACTAAATAAAAAGTTAAGATTTGTTTATCAAAGGTGATTTTTTTTTTTTTTAATTCATTATCCAAAGTAAAGAAATACTGTTGCTTAATGCTTCCACTCAAAAATTGTCAGATTACACAAATTGGTTGTTTAAAGCCACACTATGTAGTAATACCACTTCTGTCCACACGGGGGCAAGTAGAGCTGCTGTGTTGACAATCTGAGCTTAACAATTTAGCCACAGTTTCACAACTTTGATACAGTGTCATCATTTTCTGTTGGAGCAACAAAACCAGCGGTATGGTATGTTCAAGGAGGAGCTAAGATCCCTGCAGTCAGCTGAATGGGCGACAAAGGATTCAACAAACATGAGATTTTACCATTTTGAAGCATTTTCTTCAACAAATCTCAGCTTTTTCCCGCCATGAAGAAGAAGGCGATGCGCTGGTCGTCCTGCACTGCTGTCCTTCCTAAACTGAGCTGATTTTATTGACTGGAGCCATTGTGTTACGTGGGTATGATGTCATGTTACATAGCAGACACAACTGCAGCCATCTGGCCAACACACCTGAAAGTGGAAATGCCAGATGTTTCTGGGCTGACCATTACAAACCGTGCTGTACTACTCAGTGGGAATGTGGCTTTTGTCCCACTAGATTTTGTGTCCATCGCCGGGGGGCCTGACACACAGACCTTCATGTGACGTGGTGCCCCCGTGTAGCCAGAAGAGGAATTACTACATAGAGTGGACTTTAAATGGTTGCTCGATCAGGAGGAGAGCGGTGAAGATCCTCTGCCTCTCAATAAGTCTTTGAGACGAAGAAATCAAAAATAGTATAGCAGTTTATGAAGTGCAAGAGATAAAAAGTGGATTACTTTGATCCTACAAGAGAATATTTCCTTCAGCAGTTTGAATATGTGCTTGACTGCTTCAATGTCAGATCAGGACATCACCATTGATTCGTTCGTTGGGTCGCTGGACTTGATCAGCAGAGAGTTGAGCACAAAGTTCGAGTTTTGAGTTTGATTATATAATAAAGCACAACAAGAGTTGGCAGGAACAACTGGGTTCTTTGCCTGAGAGTCTCTCAGTCTCTCCCTCTTCTCTGATTTTAAAATTAGAGACCCAGATAGCCTTTTAACACATCCGCAAAGGTTGCTTGTACCTGTTGAGTTAATGTGCAGAAGCAAGATGCTTTCAAGATCATGCAGTTAGCAAAACACATTTTTAAATAAATTATATGTGCACAGTTGAAACTAGACGGGTTTTTTTTTTTTTCTCATTTTGCAACATGAAATCACAGTAAACTTTTCCCATTTTAGGTCAGTCGGGACGACCAAAATTATTCCTATTTGCACAGAGAAAATTAAACATATTGCTTTATTCAAAGTCAGGAGTTTACATACACCTAGATTTGTGTGCCTTTAAACAATTTGGGAATGCCTAGGTGATGGTAATTAAATATATACATATATATTTCAAATGAACGCTTCCATGTTGTGTGATGATGTGTTTATGTCCTCACTGTCTCCAGATGTGCCTGTAGAAGTCGTCACAGTTGTTGACACAATAAGCCACACTGATTACATCTGGACCTTTCCATTTTCCTAAACAGGGAGACTTGCAGAGGCTTTTTTTTTTTTACTCTGATATAATCTGGATAATTTTCAACTACAGAAGTGATTTGTTTAATGTTAAAATGGGGAAACCAGCAAGTTGTTCAAATGAACAAGTGTGTAATGAACATAATTATGTTTTGATTTCCTGGTTTTAATTATATTTAGTGATCAGAGAGTGCTAGAAAAACACTGGCATAGATCCTGCATGTACAAACCCGCCTGCTCCATGTGATCAGATCAGCCTCTGCTGCAGCAGGACAAAGTCTGGCCCCCCGGCTGTTTATTTTGGTTACATCAGCTCACAGACTCATTAATACTGTGCTCCATCCAGACGGGTCACCATTGAAATGAAGAGGCAGTGAAGACCAAAGTGAGTGGAGACAAACAGGAGCCCCAGAAGATTAAAAAAAAAAAAAAAAGATCATCAGGATGATGAAGAGCGTTGCTGTCATTGTGTTGCTGAGTCTTCTCTCGTCTGGACACTCGGCTCCTTTGAGCAGCTGTGACACTCTGCTGAAACCAATAACCATCACCAAAGAAGAAGTAAGTTATTCCATCACAAGCAGCTGCAGGTTTGTAGGTATTAGATTCATCTTAGAGCTTTTCAGAGCAAAGTCAGAAAACTGTCTGCAACGTAAGACGTTTCTTTATTTTTTACTGAGCCAAGTTAACTGTTGGAACGCCCGTATTTGTTTACTGCCTTCTCCTTTTAAAGATAAGCAGATGATAAAATCCTAATAGAGATGCAGAACTTAACTTAAAGGCCTCTAAAGCAGAGAAGCTACATACCGAACTAGACTGGGGAACATTTTTCAATAACAAGTTGAAATAAATTTGACTCTATCAAATCCTTTTAACAACTTTTCTTACCAGGGTCTTCAAACAACAAATAACCTTTCTGGTGTAACATCTGCACATTTAGGTAGAAAACTGAAAAATGTCTTGGAAATTAGCAATAAAATCATAATATTAAAGAGAAGTTGTTTTTTTTTTTAAAACATGTTTCCCATTTTAATATGCTCAGCTGACACATCCCCATTACAGTCAGGTTATTACATTTATTTATTAAATTATTCAACAGCGCCTTTTTGCTTTTTGAACCAAAATTGCTGTAATTCTTCCGTGATATCAAATACAGGAAACTGTAAAAACAGCAGCGTGCTCGTATCTCCTCTCTGGTCCAGGAGCCACTTCAAGGTGCTTTTACAACACAAGCAGCTTTCTCTCACGGCCACACACACACATTAATTAGATTTATTTATTTATTAGGCTGAATTATCCCCATAATTGCTCAGATTATTCCTGTTATTCCTTTAATCAATTATGGTACAATTATGGTAAACTTCACACAAAAAGACCAGCTGAACCAACATCCAACTGGACCTTGTTGCTGTGAAGTCGTTAACTACTCCACCACTGTGCCGCCGTCATAAGGAATTGCAGGAGATGATTTTATGTTTCCAAACGGCAGCATATATTAGGAGAAAAGTAATGGTCCAAGAATAGAACCCTGTGGTGCTCCACAACTGACCCTGGTACAACTGGAACAATTATTATTTACTTGGACAAACTGAAATCTGACCAACAAACATGACTTGAACCATTTTAATGCCATTCCTCAAATTCCAACAACCTGCTCCAGTCTGCCAGTAAGAGTCTTGTGGTTGATAGTATCGAAGGCTGCGCTGAGATACAAGAGAACAAGAACAGAGACAGATCCACTGTCTGAAGACAGAAAGAAGGTCATGAGATCTGGATCCTGATTTAAGCTCATCATTTATATTGTTGGTCATTTAGCTGATTTGAAAAACCTTTCTCAGGAATTATGGAAGTAAAAGGAAACCAGAGCTCAAATTACAGACATGTAAAACAACGTTTTACACATTATAAAGTGGGAATATTGTGAGAAAAAAGTAACTTTTCCTGAGCCTGAGACCATTATTTTCTTGTTTGAAATTACCAACTCAAAAACTGATATATTAGTGTTGCGGAGCTGCAAATGTCTCTATACATTTGAGAGAAAACGTCCTCTGTCTCTCTGTTCCAGATGTTGGGGAGGTGGCCGTACGTTGGGGGGAGCTCTGACATCCCAGGAAGCCGCTCCTTGGCCCACCTGATGACCAGCGCCTGGGTGGACCTGAGCACAACCTCACAGAACAACGTCCTCCACCTCATCCAGACTCAGAGAATGTAAATCCACTTTGGTACCTCGCGACCGCACTAACTATATAAAAAAACTGACCTTATATGCCTACAGCTGATTCATTCAACAGGAGAAATCATGTCTTCTGATAACGTGCTTCATCACATTTGTCTGCACAGATACGGCAAATGTTCCAGCCTGGCGTACGACGTAACGTTTGAAAACAGCACAATGTTAATTGGTGAGTGCATAAAAGTCCCACAGGGAGCTCCTCTGGTGCTCATCTGCATTTGCATTGTTATAATTCTGCTCTCAATTTTGTGTTGTGCAGAGCAGCCTTTCTATCTTAAGGAAGTCTACCTGTCAACTGAGTGCCCCGACTGTCTGGTTGCCCATGAAGACGTCATCTCTGGAAAAGATACGTTTACCAGCCTTCTTATGTTTAGTAAGAAATACACATTTATGTACACTCCTTATTTTTTTGGCTTAGTTTTAAACCAAGCAGTACACCCAGTAGGTGCATGTTATAAATTGACTGTGGCGTATAAAAGCTTGGACAACTGCGCATGATGATGTCTTGGTATTGGAAGCTTCTTATAGGCTGACTGATATCATTTGAGTTACCTGACTCACCCGACTCAAATGAATGGGTCATTAACAGACATGTGCAGACCTTGATGACAAGCTGATGGTGATCCATCCATTAGAATCAGGTGTGTTGTGGCAGGAAAACATCTAAGACATGCAGGACAGCAGCCCTTCAGGACAGGGATTGCCCAACCCTGGTCTACACTGTCTTGTTTTATCACTTACAACTCCCTTCTATCGATTTAGCACTTCGTGCCTACTATGAGGTCTCCTTCATACTAGAGCACGAGTGGATGGCTCAACTGGTAAGTCAGTTTGGATAAAAACATCAGCTAAATGAGTAAATGTAATGGCCCCTAGATGTTTAGCCTACATAGGCAACACAGTTGGGGCCCATGCTCACCCTGTATCCAGGTAGTCCACATGGGAACATGGAGGTATTGGACTGACCATCTCAAAGGCCAGACCTCAGTCCTGTAGAACAGGGGTGTCCGTCTCCAGTCCTCGAGGGCCGCTTTCCTGCAAGTCTTAGATGTTTCCCTGCTTCGGCACGCCCGATTCAACAAACTTGTGCAGACGCAGATGACAAGCTGATGGTGATCCATCCATTAGAATCAGGTGTGTCGTGGGAAACACCTGAGACTTGCAGGACACCGGCCCTCGAGGACACCCCTGCTATAAACATTAGTGGGTAGCACTGAAAAGGCATGTGCGAGAAGGCCCACAAACTTGACCCAGTCCCACGACTTCTGTCGAGAGGAATTGGCCAAAATTCCAGCAAAATATCGCTGGAAAGATCCTTGAGCCAAATGAAAGAGTTTAAAGGCAACCAACCTCTACCCAAGGGGATGTAAGCTTTTGACTCCGAAGAAAGCAATAAAATAAAAATGCTCTCATTATTTTCTGACGTTTTCCAAATATACATTTCAGAAGTCCTGACTGATCTACAACTGCACATTTCAACTGTTTATTTGTAGGCAGGAGCAAGAGCGTCTCACCCTGCTGCGGTGGAGATGCTAAAGAAACAAGCAGAATGTCTTCAGATGCCGCCGCCGATATTCATAGACCCAAACTGCGGTGAGAACGTCAACACTTTTACTGATGTCTACACCTCTGAGGTTGGTTGTTACATTTCTAATCTATGTACACAGAAAGCTGCCCAGAGAACCTCACGCCGTCGGAGGGGCTGAGCGCCCTGAACTCCTTACTGGAGGCCAGGATGGGACACCGGGTGGCCAGACTTCTGGATGCCATTTTTGACATGTTTGTGAACTGATCTTATGATAGTTTTGACTCGTGAAAAAATGTTTCTGTCTGTATGATGAAGTTCTAATAAAATAAAGATGAAAGAACTGAATTATTCTCATGATAATGAGCGTTAATGGTGGAGGTATTACCATTTTATTTTGATAAACACCACATTAAAAACTAGAAAAGCACTCGGAGAGCGCAGACCTCCACCAAGCGCAAGAGTTCTCCCATATAGTGATTTCCAGATTGCGATAAAATCCACCTTCTGGATCAGATCCAGTTCTGCCTTTGAAATTTGATAGAGGTTCCCATTGTCAATCCTTGAGTCAAATTTCATGAGTTTTGGGAAATAATTAACGGAGACATTGAGAAACAAAATTTTCTGCGCCATTGACCGCAATGTTATCGAAAATTTGAAAGTGATCCAGAATCCAGGATTTCTTCCGTATCACAGCCAAAATGAAACCAGTTCTTCCTTTTCACATTTCTGACAACTCCTGAAAATTTAATCAAAATCCATCATAACTTTTTGAGTTATCTTGTACACAGACAGACAGATAAACACCGGCAAAAACATAACCTACTTGGCGGAGGGTAAAAAACTCCCATAGCGGAAGAAAAAACCATTAAGCTAAACAGCTGCAAGTAAAAACTCCACTTTAAAGGAAGAAACCTTGAGCAGGACCTGCCTGGTTCATTGTTAGTACATGAAATACAGAGATGACTATATAAACAGATGTAGGCAGCAACACTGAGATGGGATGGTCAGAAGACTAGATCGTCGGTCATCAGCCAGTTGGTACCTCGAACACATCTATACACAAAAAAAAAAGGAGAAAAAAGGGGGGCAAAACAGCACAACAAACTGCAGGAGAAAGAAAAGGGAGCACAGTTACAGTTAATCTATACCTGCTTGTTCCTCTTTAGAGTCTTTAGAGCCTCTTAAGAGAGGATCTGCTCTCATCAGGTAAAACACAGGGAGGGATACACGCTGGACAGGTTGGCCACATATAGACAAGCAGCCACACACCGACATCCTACAGGCAGCTAGCCTGTAGGATGTAGCCCAAACGTCTCTACATACGAAATTTTCAGGTTACGAAACGCCTCAACTGGAAAATATTCCTCTTGTTACGAAAGAAATTTCAGGATACGAAAGGCAAAAATACAGTACGCGCTGCTACTCGCAGAGTTTACCGAACGTAAACATACTTGTAGCTGCTCTGCCATTGGCTATCAGCTAGCATCTTCTTTTAGGAAAATTCAATGAAGTTTCAGAATTCTTTGAAAAGAATCACCCAGAAAAAGTGTTGACTAGTCGGCCAATCGCTCACTATGACGATGTTTGCCTTGCACATTTTCAAAGGATTGTTAAAAGCCGACAAAAGCAAACGTCCTTGGATCGGTTCTTTACAAAACATCAGGCAAAAACTACTGCTGAGAGAGAAAAGGTGACAATGATAGCAGTTAAAAGGTAAATTAACATGATTTTTATTCTTTACTTTATTCTTAGTTTTTTATTATGTACAACTCTCATTTTATGTTTATTGTGAAGTAATCTAATGGTAACATGTATTTGTTGATGCATTTTTATGATTTATAAAAAAAAGAATTATGTCCGAATTTTGGCGAGCTTGGAATGGATTAGAGCATTTACATGGAAAACGCGTCTCTACTTATGGAATTTTCAGGTTATGAAACTACTTCCAGAACCAATTAAGTTCATAAGTAGAGGTACCACTGTATAGGCTTCTCAATTAGCTTTAAACACACACAGATGTTTATTCCTTATTGTGGTTATTTATTACCTGAATTGTTACTTTACTGAATCAGACATACTCATACTCTCATACAGAGCAAAATAAACACACTCAAAAGTTGTTACATCCGCACTGCAACTGAATATGCAACAAATATTTTTTTTAAAGACACAATTTTGATTATCTCAAGCTACACATTTCATTTTTGTTTGAAATGTTTATAATGCATTGTATGTTTCCGATTTTTAAAAAAAATGAAAATGTGGAAAAAATGTGGAAAGTCATGACGTCCCCCACGTACCACCAGAGAGCGCTCGCGTACCACTGATGGTACGCGTACCACAGTTTGCGCACCACTAGACCACACACAGGGTGAGTCAACAGTGCCAACCACAACAGAGCTGTATCAACTCAATAGACTCATGAAATGAATCTAGAGGTAAAGCTGAGAAACCTTTTGGGGATAATATTGCAAGCTACTAAGAAGCTACTAAGTTTTATTTCAATACCGTCAAACAAACAAAAAGAAAAATCACGCGGCGGGAGATGGACAAAAAATGTTTTTTGTGTGTTCTTTCTGTTGATGTTTCTTATCTGTGAGAGGGTTACGACATCAAAGAAAACTGATGGCCCTGTCAGTCATGTGGGCTGAGCCTTGGCGGTTTAAATGCAGCGGCCTGAAGCCCCGAACACAACCAGCCTTCTGGTCAGCCATGATGGAGTTTGCTCACGTCACCGTGGTCGTCTTCAGTCTTCTGTCTGCCGGACACTCAGCTCCTGTGAGCACCTGCCAAAGTCTGGTGCAACCCCTTCAGCTCCCAGGAAGGGATCAGGTGAGACTCTGTCAACTCGCTATCTGCATGCAAAAACCCAGAGGTCATTTTCTTTCTTATTTTATTTTATTTTTTATAAATAATGCAATCACACGGCACACGGCTGAGAAACGTGTCTGTTACAGCTGCTTGGAGAATGGATGTACGTTGGAGACAGCAGCAACATTCCTGGAGCCGCAACCATAATGAAGATGGCTGTGGAGAGCGTGTGGTTAAACATCACCGCTGCCGACCAGATGAACAGCACCGTTAATTTTCACAATCAGAAAATGTAATTTCAAACCTAAACTTAAGGGTTTAGGCCATAAATGTTTTTTTTTTCCACATAACAGTGCTTCAACTTCATTTGGAGCCTGTTCTTGAGTATCCACTGATCATTTTTAAAATAGAATCTTTTCTGTTTTCTTTGATGAAGGCCCGGCGTCTGCTTGACTGGGTTATACAGCATGACCTTGGAAAATAACATGCTGGTCATGGGTGAGTATCATTGAGAGGCCACCGCCGACTGTGTACCTCCAGTGACAAATCTGGACTTTGTGTCCGTCGTTGCAGCGCTTTGTAAATATGTTGTGTATGCCAACATGAACCTCCAGTGCAACCCTACCCTGCCACCGCTGTCCTGCTGCCCACCAGCTGCCCCGACTGCATGGTCATCCACTCAAACAACACGATTGGAAGAGAGTCGTACACCGGCCTGCAGCTGCTGAGTAAGAACAAAGACACCAAGACTGGACTGGGCTGAAGCATACATTTCACGCACATCAACCAGACAACAGTGAAATACTGCTACTTTGCCTCAGTAATGCTGAATATTATCAGAGTGGGATAGTTCTCATTTGTAATTTTTAATCACGTTCAGAGGTGAAAGCGTGTGAACAACGAGGGGCTACATCCTGTTTGCTAATCTGAGGCTACACCAGTAGTCAGTGTTGTAGTTTCTTGTCCGAGTCCAGTCTAGTCCAGCTATTAGCCTTTGAAACCCCTGGCAACTGGTAAACAAACTGTCTTACCAGTTTGTTAACCATAAAGTTGTGCAACAGACGATCGATCGCTGCTCAGACAGCCCTGGCCTGGTTTCAGCTCAGGCAGTGAGTGTTGGATATCATTGTGGTACCTGATACCTGGTGTGTGAATGTGTATGTGTGTGTGTGTGAATGAGAGCCCATTGTAAACCGTTTTGAGGGCGCCTTGATGATGTGGAGAAAGCGGTATATAAGTGCAGTCCATTTACCTACAATTTAAATGACAATGATCAGACAGATTTGATCACAATGAATATTAGCATCATAGCTAAGCATAAGCTAAACCAGTGGTCCCCAATCCCTGGGCCGGGGACCGGTACCGGGTCGCGCAAGAAAAAAAAAATGTTTTTTATGTTTTATTTATTATATGAGTCTGAACGAGCTTTTATTTTTTGACAAATCTTTTATTTTGAAAAATGACCGGATTCTCTCGGTCACATCTCGCTCATTTGAGCACCAAAATTTAACCCAGTTACCGAAATGAGTAATAAACAGACATCTTTGGAAGGTTTCCTGGTGAAGGGGAAAACGCACAGTGAAGAGAAAGAAGAACAGCCTACGACTTCCAAGAAAAAAGAAAGCTTTTAACTAGGGCTGGGATTAAAATGATTAAAAAAAATGATTAAAATGTTTAAACGCAATTAATCGCATTATTTCCCTGATTAATCACAGTTAATCGCAATTGTATACGCAAAATCAAAAGTAGTGTAAAATTCACTTTTATTTAAATGTTCTGCTGCCATATGAACTAAAGTGTCACAACATTTGTTGTTCAAACACTTTTAACATCAGCACTTGTCACATATTTAGTGTAAATCTCATCTTAAAAAATGTCAAATAAAATAAAGCTTATTGCCACTGCCAGGGCATTAATGTCATCCTGTTTTTATAAACAATAAAAAAAAAAGTCTAAAAACAAAATCCAACAAAATGATTGTGTCTCAGCACAATCAGAACATTAAAACAGGTAATTTCTGAGGTAACAGCAGAAACTTTTAACGGGGAGTTCAACTTGTCAGTTGTTACAAATAACCTTGTTTCTGTTGAATCCTCCATCTGGGAGAACTTTAAAATGAAAATGTCCATGTTAACGTTCAGTAACTTTACCAATACGTGTATCATTCATTCTTTCCATTTTCAATTGTCAATCAAAAAAAAAAAAAAAAAATTAAAAAGTGACATTTTATTACATTTTAACACACACACAAAAAAGAAAGAAATGCCTGTTTTTTTTATATTTCAATTTTAGACTTGGATCAAAAATGAATTTGTTTTATAATGGAGGACTGGACTTTCTGTTGTCATTACACATCTGTGCCACTAGATGGAGCTGCACTGCAGTAACCAGCTAGAGAACAGCAGGACAGTGAACACATGGAGCAGATCTGATGGAACATGGAGGAATGACATGAAAGTTTTGTTGCAGTCCAGAATTTTTTTTCTTTAGACAGAATTGTTAATATTGCTACCTGAGTTGCTACCTGAACTGTAAAGTTCACAGATTTTTATCGTTCTCCATGTCTGTTTTAGCAGCCAGTATCAGACTTTTCAAAACAAAAGCATGTGAGCAACATGCGTTAACGCGCAATAAAATAAATGTCTGCGTTAATAAATTAATGAGTTAACGCGGTTAACTTGCCCAGCTCTACTTTTAACAGACCAGGGGTACTTTAAATATGGATTTATCACGACAGGTGATTCATACGTACCAAGCCCGCTCTGCGTGAGATTTTTTTTTGTTATTTATTTAACATGCACAAAGGATGTTACCAGAAACTCTGATGTTATACTCATATTATGTCATTGGCGTAATGTAATGAGGAAGAGGGCCCCACTCCCCCAGTCCGTGGCAAATTTGTCAAGCGGTGACCGGTCCGCAGTTACAAAAAGGTTGGGGACCACTGAGCTAAACTAGCGAGGCTAAAATAGTTAACTTCTGACTTAACTGAGGTGGCCATGTTCCTGCCGGAGTCCAGGCCTGCGCGTTCCATGCGACATGTAGCACTGTCGTAAGAAGAAAAATGAGGCCCTTAAAAGCGCTCTTCAAAATGGGTGACATCACAGGGGCTTTGTCCAGTTCTTATACAGTCTATGGTTTCAAATATCCATCCTGAATCCATACCTTTTTATCCTTTGTAAAGGAGCACTTCTTATAACATTATTATTATACATAAGAGGTTATAAAGATGTAAAATACCTTTATCATATACCTTTTAGCAGCTCTGTTGCTCTGTAGACGTCGAGGTCAGGAAGACCTGTGCAGGATTTGAGCTCCTTGATTTGTTCTGTCTCTCAGGCAAGCGAAGAAAGGTCTCTGCTGCTGAACTGGAGGAGTTTAAGAAGCAAGTGGAGTGCCTGGACCTGCCGCCACCAACCATCATGAATCCAGAAAAAGGTGCGAATTCCTTTCAGTTGTAGAGTCTCAAAATCCTCACTTGTTCTTAAAATGTGAAAATCTTTTGCCAGTTTCAGCAGTTTTGTCTGTTTTTTGTCTGTGTGTGAAGCAGCTGTTACTTCTTGTCTAACGTCGTGCATCCATGGAATTCATTTTCCCCACCAGAATAAAGAAAAACCTTTCACTCTCTTCCTCTCAGGTCTTTGCCCGGATCCGTCTGTTCCCCAAAAGACTATTGATCTGCTCGACAGAATCAGTTCTGATCAGATAAACCTAATGATAAAGTTGTTGAGGAGTCAAAAGGGATTGTCTTCAATAATCGACCAGCTGTCTTCACTCCTTAGCACTGCGCCTAAAGAGATGCAGGATTAACGTGGTCAGAGGTGTTAGAATATCTGCCAAGAGAATTATTCCACTTCTATAAAAATACTGAAAGAAAATAAAGCACGACTTTAAAGGTCCTATCTGTCCCAGTTTATATTTCATCTCTTTATTTCATGATGAATGTGACTTTTTGAGTTGAATCTGCTGTCATTAAAAAAAAAAAAAAAAAAAAGGAAAAATAACCTAATGAATAAATGCTGTTCAAACATTTTTACTGGCAGTGTTTGTCCAAGGATCTGAGTCTGGAACATGAGCAGATGAACCTTCTCATGGGAGAAGAGACCTGACTGACCCTCACTTTCAGCAGACGAGGAAACCAACCTGAACTGCAGATGAGACTATTTTCATGTGCTACAGATCCATCTCTGTTGTGTGCAGTAATGTGGGACTCATTCCAGGTTCCAAGCATTCCAGGTTTTTGCAGATGATCGCTGCAGTAAAAGCGAGCAATCCTCCAAATAAAACTGGAACCAACATTTTAAGTCCTTAGTTCTGCTTTAAAGGGCGAATGCATCATCAGAGCATCTTAAAGGTCAACAGCCTCGTTTATTGGTAGTTTATTACTGTACATACATCTGCTCATGAGTCATGTACATATGTCTTTCTCTCCCTCACACACACACTTGCACACACGAAACACTCAGGAGTATATATATATATATATATGTATATAAAAAGAACTTTTTTTTGTGCAGGAATTAAATCACAGTCAGATCCAAGAACACCATTTGCATCTGCAGACACTGTGCACATTCACACACCTCCAGCCAACGCAGATGACCCGACGCTGTGATTTACACTGAGCAGAACACAATCAAAAAACGTAGAAAAGTGACAGATGAACCGATAGGCAAACCAGTGGTAATCAAGTAAATCTGGGTCTTTTATGTCTGTGTGAGTCCATGGTACATGTGCTTTCATCACTATCAAAACAGGAAGACCACAAAGACATCAGAAAGGTAAGGTCTCACTCCTCTTTTGTTTTCCTTCGCATTTTCCAAAACTGTTTTGCTTGACATCCTGGCATAACTTTGGAACATACCTGACAGCGAGATTCTGCGATGCTACATTTAGTTTATCTCCCCTGAGTGCATCCCAAACAATCACCAGAACTGAGAAACAGAAGTGAGGTGGCTTTGTTCAAACTCTTGGTATTCATCATCTTTCGCTCCACATGTGGATGTGTGGAGTCAGGTGTGCAGAAATCAGAGGAAAAGCTAAAAATAGACCTTATACGGTCTGATTTATAACCTCTAAACATGATAAATATACAGACTGTATATAGACTGATATAATTATATACTCCATTTACTGTGTATAGACCAGTCTCTATACATAAACTGTAAATGAAGCCTATATAGACTGTCTATGATAAATACAGACTGTATAAACGGCCTATTTTAAACTGTCTCTGTAAGCATACGGTCGTAATATAGACCGTCTTTGTTTACCACATACTTCCTGGGAAATATTAAGCATATTTAAAAATGTTATGTGACCTAAAACAAGGAAGTGGTTGGCAGGTAGTAGGTAGGATTGTTAACAATTCAAATTGACTTTTTTTTTTTTCCAACTTGAGTCTTCATAAATTGGCCTTTCACCAAGTTCTGAAGTTGCACTCATTGTCCACCGTTTGCTCCCTTTTCAGGTCCATTAGTGGTCTTAATAACTTCTGATGGGGACATGTGCTCCATCTGGTACTGGGCGGGGGGGGCTGCCTTTATTTATTTTTTTCTGCTACTCAAAGCCAACATTGATGCACAACTCTGGTTAACACCTTACAAAAACAGCGTAACCCTCCAAACCTTTGACTGTAAAGAATAAGATCAACTGTCGGATGAGCACCCTCATGCTTGACTTGAACGGTAAAAGTGAGATAGCTCATGTAAAGGAGTGAAGGAGACGGTGATTGTGTGCTTCTGTGTCAACACCTGACCACAGGTAAAAAGGAAGCAAGGAATTCCTTCGTAAAGAAAACAGAGGTTATAGCTTTATGACTCAATATCTTGCGTGCACAAACGCAGTTACAAAGAAAAAAAAAGGTGGGAGGCAGAAATATAATTCTAAGAATCAACCCTGCTTTAGAGAAGAATTTGTCTTCAAGTCTGATTTGTCGATTCTTTTAGCTTGCGCTACATTGCTTGACACTCGCTCACACAGACGCGCAGTTACAACTGTCTCAGAAAAACGGTAAACCATTCTTGATAAAAAAAAAAAAAAAAAAGAGAGAAAAAAAATTGTCTCCTTTCCCCCCCGTGACCATTCGTCCAAATGACTTATTAAACTGCCTTATAAGCGTTTTTTCAGGCACAATGTCATCGACAAATCGCTCCCCAAAGTCTGTGTAGAACAAAGTCAGCAGCCGGCGTTCGCCCGTCGCTGGGCTGCTGGGATGCACGTACGCCGACACGAGAGAAGACGAGAGGATGTCTGGTGGCTGAAGAGTTACTGAGTCGGTCCACTGCCACATTAATATGGATGAAGGCTCCTTCGCAGATCCACGTCATGTTGACTTCATGACCTCTAGTTCAGGTCCAGAGCACCTGTCCAGCTGCTCTGAGAGCACTGGTCCTGTTTGTGTGTGCAGGTGAAGCGGGTAGTGTGACATGTGAAAGTGTTTCTGCGTCGTGTGCTTAGGTCAGGGAGCATAAAAGTGACATAATTCCAGTCGTTTCTCACAGAACTCCAGTGTCCTGCTCTAGTTCCAAAATCCATAACACTGCCAGCGGCTGGTTGTCCCCTCGCCCCCCCACGGGCTGGTACCCGTCAGCAGAACCCTGATGGTGCACCAGTCTGACCACAAGGCCAAGGTTCAACGGTGAATTTGCTCCATAAACAAATGTGGGACTGCAGGGTTTGTAAACAAGGACATAGATAAGATATCTGTGAGGGCCAAAAACAAAACAAAAAAAAAACAAAAAAAAGACCAACGTAAACACAAGAACTGGAGTATCTCAGGAGGGGGTGTTATTCAGGAGCTTTACAGCCGTTCTGGTTCTGTGACAGAGCTGGGCAGCAGTGGGAAGTTCACATCAGCTGCGGTGCTTCTAGTCCGGTCTGAAGATGGGGATCTTGGGTAGGAACTCTATTAGGATGACCTGTGGGGGGGTAAAACACACAAGCTCTTAGTGGAGAGTCAGGGAGGAACGTTCCAACAGTACAAAAACACAGAGCTGTAGACATTAGACATTATTCCTTTTTGTTTCTAATAAGGGTTTTACCACTTTTCAGGTTCTCCTATTAATGAGCGTGTTTATCAATAGCAAAAACAGATTTAAAAAATATCTGAGGCATTTCTAACGCTCGAAAAGAAGTCAAATGGACTTGATTTTACCATCTTTCAGGTGAACTGTGCTTTAGATCAGTGGTCCCCAACCCCCGGGCCGTGGATCAATTGGTACCGGGCCGCACAATAAAAAATTAGTTTTTAAAGTTTTATTTATTATGAGTATGAACAAGCTTTTATTTTGTAAAAATCTTTTATTTTGAAAAATGACTGGATTTTCTAGGTTGCATCTCGGTCACTTGAGCGCCAAAATTTAACTCAGCTAGCAAAACTAGTAGGAAACAGACGTCTTTGGAAAGTTTCTTTGTGAAGGGGAAAATGCATGTTATTGGTGTAATTTAATGAGGAAGCCCCGCCCCCTTCCCCCCGGTCTGCAGTAAAATTGTCAAGTGTTGACCGGTCCGCAGTTACAGGTTGGGGACCACTGCTTTAGATGACTAAGAATCTGTTACCAAATGCAGTAAAGCGTCAGATATTTAATTCACTGGATCATCAACAAACATACCTTCATCTGATTATATTATCTACAAACAATGTCTGGATATAAAAAGCCCAGGTTTGATCTTGAATCATGATTATTAATTAGACTAACACAGAATCTCAGTGGTGAAAGACTGTTTCTTTAAAATTAGGTTTTAATCTAAAGTCAAACCTTTTTTGCTACGTTTACTGACTTTGAAAGGGTCAAACATGCTTTTATTGCGCTACGGATGGATTATTCTAATGACACAGTTTCTTGTGTTCTTAATGAAATGACGATGATGTGTTCTGGTCAAAAATACCACTGGGAAACAACAGCAAAGCTCCGTTTCCAACCGTGTCTTTACAGCTCAGCTCAGAGCAGCAGGTCTGAGGGGGCGGAGTCAACCACCTGCCCCACCTCCCATCTTTTCAAGCATCTTTATTGAAGCTTTGAGCTGCCACCTCCTGAGGAGCAACCTGAGCAATAAGTGACAGGATTCTGTGTGTTCAGAGTTTTTAGTTGGAAACTGACTTCAAACATCAAAACTGTGCTGAAGTAATTTTTTTTTTAGACGCTCAGATGATTCTAACTCCAAAAACGATGAAACCATCTACCCAACATGTTAAGAAGGCTTTAACTATTAATTTCCAATGTTTCGTCTTCAATTGATGTTTTTGTTTCCTTTATAGTTTTAATGTAAAGTACATGCCAGTTGTTCAGTCGTTCATTTATCATGTGATAAATATTTGTTGCTCATGCCTGCAGTGTCTGGGCCAGCAGAATTTCAAGGAAACACTTAACTGCTATGACATTTATTATGACAGTTACTAAATCCTTTCTCACAGAGCACTGCAGTGTTTAGTCTGCAGATAAAACTTTGAATTCACCCTAAATCAATGTTAGCAGCAGGTTGTCAGAGTGCTTATGTCAACTGCTTTTTGACAGTTTCCACTGCAAACACTCACAGAGCTGAAACAACTTACGTATTCCATCATGTTGTTGGTTTCACACTTCCTTTTGCTAAGTTTCCAATGCAAACATAACTGCAAACAGAGCAGAAAAGACCGTAACATGTCTGAACGAGGCACACTTTCAATCATCTACATCCGTTCATGCATTCAAAGCTCACCTTGTGGTAAAGTCTGCTGTTTTCCCACTCCAACAGCTTCTCTAAAGATCTTCTCGTCTGCAGGACAGAAGAAATGCCAGTATTATTGCTGATCTACTGCGGTGCACGTGACCGGGCTCTGGCGCGCTGGTTTTCCTCACCCTTTTGCTGAGGCAGATGACGGGCCACAGACTGAAGCCCAGGGTGCAGCAGCAGCAGAGGCAGCCGCACAGGAGCCACCTCACGTTGACCGGCAGCGTTTTCCTCAGGCAGCTGTTGACGCGGTAGATGCTGGCTTTGAATTCCTCTGGCGCCACCTAAAGGGAGACCACATTTAAATCGTCAATTCAGTTTCATTTTTAACATCTTTCAACGCTACATTTATTTCCTGCTCTTCTGTATCCTTTATTGGGTCACATGAGTGTCACATAGGGATGGAACGGTTACCGGTGTTACGGTAAAGCGCTGTAAAATTTTACGCGATAACGATTACAGTTTATGTTTTACTTCGTCTCATTATCGAAGTCGATTAGCGGGATATGTAATATCAGCCTCATTCAAGTCTGAGAGCGACTGTGTCTCGCGTGAACATGTAGCTTGTAACATCGGCATCGTAACGTAATCATGGCGGAAAGTGGTGATAGCACGCAGGACATTTACCAACCCACTAAAAGGACAGAGCACTTGTTTAAATTTTATTGTTATTTGTACAAGCAACTTTAAGGAGCTAAGGCTAATGCTTCAAGCTACTGAGATGTTTGACCAAGAGTAACCTGGTTGAAGCGCTTCGATAACTCACATTTCATAAACGGTACCCTTGCGTGTTGATAGAAAAAGGACCAGAACGATGTTCTTCTAATGCAGTTAAAATATTAATTTATTCCATTAACTGATCCGAAAACCATACACTGGCAGTTAGCGCCACAGCGGTCAAAAACCTTTGCCCTTCCGGGTCCAACACCTAACCAATAACAGGCAGCTACCTTTATACCTGACCCTCAGATAACAACACAGCGACACCCACAGACACACAGAGTGAACTACAATTCAGAACAACATATTTGGCTCCTATATAACTGCTTATTTAAGGTTCAGCTTCAAGTCCAGTCCAGAAAGAAAATCTCTCCAGCCAGCGTATACTGGGTCTGCCCCGAGGCTTCATCCCAGTTGGACGTGACCAAAACTCTCCCACAGGAGACACCCAGAGGGTATTATAACCAGATACACGAGCCACCACAACTGGCTTCTCTCGAGCATCTCTTCACCAGAGAACACTGAAGTGTTTTTAAATAATTACTGTTCTGCCATATAAATGACCTTTTTGCCAAATATTAAAGCTTTGATGACTAATAACAATGTACTCACCTTTCCTGTGAGCGCTGAAGGAAATTCTGACTCAAATTTGTTACTTAGGCCAAACCTGTGGGGGAAGAGGAAACAGAAACACGTTTTTCTTTATTTCAAATAGAAAATAAAAGTACAAAGGTCAGCATGCTTCAGTGCTTAATAATCATTATTTACACAGGATCAGGTGCAGGTTGCACAAGACATCTTAAATTTTCTCCATAAGCCCTCAGAGTCAGCCTTAATCTGCCTCTAAATTACACCCTGCTGTTATGTGCTGGACGGTCGCAGCAGTGTTTCTGCAAACCCTGCACCTGGGTTCTGGACTAACGTGGTAGACCGTGGCCTCCGGGGCTCTTTGGTTATCGTGCGCTATCAGTTGCAGTGACTCTTGCTTTCAGATGAGCCTGTATAAGACACCTCAATACCAGCCACCCCTTCAGTTTCAGGGTTCCTCCACTTTCTCCTCAATTAGTACATTTACATGATGTTACATTAAAAATAAATTATTCTGACTAAAACAGTAAGTGTAAAGATCTTAGCTTGACTAAACTGTAACTAGACCTTTGTAAGTCACCTTTGGTTGCCCTTGTGCATGAAATGTGTTATTCCAGCGCTTCTCAATCCTGGTCCTCAAGTGCCACTGTCCTGCATGTTTTGGGTGTTTCCCTGTGCAAACACTCCTAATTCAAATGAATGGATCGCCTCATTCATGAGGCATTGTGGTCTGCACAAGTCTGTCAATGATCCCTTAATTTGAACCAGGTGTGTTGGAGCAGGGAACCATCTAAAACATGCGGGGCAGTGGTACCAAGCCCGAGAAACACTGCACTGCACAATAAAACCTGCCTCACCTTGCATGACCTAACTTCTCATAGTCAGCTAACACATCCAGGTAATGCTGGACTGAAGTGGAGCTAATCCCTGCGTGTAAATGTTGAAAGGGAGGTGAACTGTGCATGCGCCACAGTTCCTGCCAAATTCTATAAAAACTACATTGAGTGAGCAAAATAAAAACTGAAGTGCACAGGATGTAGAAACAAAGCTGCAGTTCTGTCCACTGTCCACATTTATCTGTTGTTTTTGTGTGTGGTGGTGTAGCAGGTCAATTAGAAGAGCTCAATGCAAACATGCCGAAACCACTCACTTATGGAACATATCATGTCAGTGTGATTTAGTTTAGTCTGTAAATCGATTTCCTTTATGTGTATATATATTATGGGACAAAGAAGGGAGTCAAATGAAATGGTTTATCTGAGCTACAGCGACAGCTTGGCTCAACAATGCATGTAGACGTACTGATTGGGTTTCTTTTGCCTTACACATTCACTTCCTGATCTACTCTTGGACCTTTCACGTTTAACCCTGGATGGTCGACGTGATGCTTAGGAAGTCCCCAACCTTCCTTCTTCTCCTTACACAGTCTAAGATTGCTGGACTTGAAATTGAACTCTACGCACAGTGAGAAGCATCACAGAAATGACATCGGTGGTTTTTAATTCCTCCTACAAAGGTTATGATACAATTTGGATATCTGAAAACTGGCAGGGCATCCATGCTGACTGCTGCTCAGACTTTAATCTTTCCTTTTTTCCCCTGACTCTTTACAATCTACCCAACTCTTTCCAGGTACTTTCCTGTAGCTGAATAACTCTTCACTTCAACCCAAAGGCACCTGAAACTTTCCTAAACATCTGGTAGTTCCACCTCTTCAACTGCAGTAATCTTGTCTCTCGAAATGATTCTCTCTGTCCGCTTACCTTGTGAACAACTGTAGATACAGGTGTAAATGTATTTTCCATTTGAATATCTATTTAATATTGCGTCTTTTATCCTTTGTTGGACATTATATTTTTGTCTTTTGCATTGCTACTTCGGTAAACTGTGGACAGGAATTTCTGAGTGCAAAAGCAAGTTATGTTCACAGAAAAAGATGCAAACTAGAAGTAGACTGATCAATCAAAGATGAATGGACATTTTTTTTAATAATCACCATAATAATCAATAAATCTAACTGATTTACAAGCATCTGTGGGCAGCCTTGTGCTGTTTAATACTAGGAATTGTCCCTTGTTTGAAAAATACAAACAAACAAACAAAAATTTATTTTTTTAAAATAGATTTAATAAGTATTTGTGTCATTTCGGTAATCCATCTCCTTATCAATTCAGCCCCTCGTGTATACCTGTATCCTAACAACTTCTTTGGGTGCCCCAAGCTATGTTGGTCCTTTCATTTTCTTTTATTATTTATTCCATTGTTAAGATAACTCAAAGATTTGAAGGTTTTGTTATGAAAATAAAGACACAGAGAGCTCTTTGAAACCATCAATTTGGTAAGCTGATGCTGTTTTACAACATGGTTACATTTCACTACGTTTGGTCTCCCGGTTGTTTTGGTCATTTTTTTGAACTAGGTCTAAATTGATCATTAGAGCATTTTGAAAAAAAGCCTGTCAGTCCTAATTAAATTCTTTCCCAGAGATTATAGGAAAGAATTCATCAGAAAAAAAACAAAAAAACAAAACACTTTAAACTAAATGAAAATGAGTTTCAAAACTGACCTTGAGTCACACCAAAGGAATCCCTTTATTTGTGGAAGTACCCATAGGTAATTTTATGGACAAGAAAAGGTGTTAAAAACCTTCAACTGGTCCAGAATGCTGCAGCACAAGTACCAACTAGAACTGGGAACAGAGATTACGTCTCACCAATTCTAGCTTCATTACACTGACTTCCTGTTAAATCTCAAACTGAATTAAAAGCATTACTTCTTACATACAAGGCCTTGAACGATAAAGCTCCAACGTATCTTGGACCTCATAGATCAAGACTGTCCTAGTAGAACACTACGCTCCTTAAATGCAGGTTTGCTTGCTGTCCCAAGAGTCTGTAGGTCTAGAAAGGGTAGCAGAGCCTTTAGTATAAGGCTGCTTTATTACGAAATCAACTTCTGGCATCTGCCCAGGAGGAAGACTTCCTCTCTACATTTAAGGTTAGGCACTCCTTTTTCATAAAGCTTTAACTCTGTAGCAACCTCTTGGTTATGCAGCTATAGGCCCAGGCTGATGGACTGAGGATCTTCACCCTGTCTCTCCTATCACAGTTTAGTATTGTCCTGGATCATTTAAGAGCATTAACCATGTCTCTCTCCTCTCCTTCTACAGGTTCTACCATTGTGTTGCTGCTTCCTGCTGCAACTCTTCTTCTCCTGTATTCTTTATGAGAGCAGCACAGAAGCGCAGTAGTAGTTATCACTGTCAACAGAAGGTCCAGCTGGATCTTAGTTCAGCTGGGTCTTTCTGTGTGGAGTTTGCATGTTGTCTCTGTGGGTTTCCTCCCACAATCTAATAAAAGATGCTTTTTGGGCTGCTTAGTAAACATGTACAGTAACTATTATATAAATTAATTTATATGAGTAATTATAGGAGTAAAGTGTTCTAATAAATAAACAGATCTAAAATATGTGTGTGTATGATTTATGGATGCATGAAGTTAGTTGGTGTGAGAAAAGAGGATGCAGATGATAGTTAGATTGAGGTGGGTGATTCGCTGTGGCGACCCATTAAGGGAAAGGAAGAAAAACGTCAGAGAAAGCTGCTTTGTGCTGTAAAAGCACCTTGAGTGGCTCCCGGACTAATAAGGCTCTGTCTAAGTACGTTGTTGTTGCTGCTGGGGGGAAAAAAAAACAACATGACGAAAAAAGGAATAAAACAACAAAAAGAAAATCAGCATCACAAAACAACTATGGCTGCTTTAGTTTCTCAAAATTGGCACCAGAAGTATATTACTGAATCTTTGAAGAGACTTAAAGCATAATAGTTAATACAACAATTTGGGGATCAATAAAGTTTTTTTGAATTTAATCTACTGCAGTCTTCTTTTTGTTTCTTCTATACTTAATTACCTTCAGATAGGATAATAATCATGAATATATCCATATATAAACACATAATAAGCAAATCACCGTTATTTTCGTGTTGTTATGAAGATTATTTTAGATTAACGGTTTACAGCTCGACCTCGGACAAAGTTTTCCCAGAGCCAACGAGACACTGCTGTGACTTGACAGTGGCTGAAATAACGCCATTACGCACTGTGCTGTAGATTATTAACTAGGAAATGTAGTCAAAAATAAATGAATAAACAAATAAAATAAACTACAATAAGGAAGCCTTGTCTTGCTCACGTAGCCTGCTGTTAGTTAGCAGCTAGCAGACTCGGTCACCAGCGGCGGCTAGCTCAGTTAGCCGACGGTTATCCACGGAGACCGCGGCTGCATGTCGTTTCACGACACCGACGAAAACCTCCCTCCCGCTCCCCGCAAACGTCCCCGGCTGCTTACACGGTGACGTGGCCGGACCCTCGCACCACCACCGGGTCCGGAGCGTACTTGAGGAGATGTTCCTCCGCGGCCCTGTCCTCGTCCTCTTCTTCCTCCTCCTCCTCCTCGTAGATCTCATCAAAGTCCTCCATCATCGCGCGACTCGGCCTCGCGCTTCCCGGCAGAGACACCGGGAGAGACACGATGCCGACGAACAGGGAAACCTCGCCGAGAAACGAACAAAACCGAGGAGAAGGCGATAATGAGGGCCACAACAAGAGAATGCGGTTCACATCGTCCAGCGAGATCCGAAACAGAACATCAACATCCGCCGCAGTAACCGTACGACACCGGAAGAGACGCAGACGCACGCAATGACGTCAATGCTTTTTTTTTTCAAAGCCGCGAACCACTGATAAAGACATAATAATTTACACATTATAAATATGAACTTTTTCCTTATCTTAATACTGTTTAAATATCGCAAATATAAACAAAATGTACCTTTTCACACACGTCACACATGAACATAAATAAATAAAATAACATTGAAAAAAACTTGAGTGTTTTATCATGGTGTTCATATTTATTTGGTAGGCAAAAATCACATAAAAAAAACACCTGCTGTGATTTGAATTCACGCATTGCAGAATGGATTTCTTACAGTTGAAACCAGAAGCTTACATACACTATAAATATACACACAACCCTTTTTTTTCTCACTCTCTGACATTAAATCAGGCTAAACTCTTCCTTTGTTAGGTCAGTTTGGATTACCAAAATTATTTAAATTTGCTAAATGCCAGAATAATGAGAGAGAGAGAGAGAATTTTTCTTATTACATTGTTCAAAGTCAGACATTTTTTTTTAAAAATATATTTCCTTCGTATTTGGTCTCATTGCCTTTAACCTGTGTGGCTTGGGAGAAACATTTTGGCTTACCTTATACAATCTTCTTATGATAGTTTGCTAGTATTTTGGTCCGGGTCTGAGTCAGGTTTGTAGGTTGTCTCACGCCTTTTCAGCTCTGCCCACAAATGTTCTACAGGACTGAGATCGGGGCTTTGTGATGGTCACTCCAAAACATGGACTTTGTTGTCCTTAAGCTACATTGTAACTCATTTGGTGGTGTGTTCAGGGTCATGGTCCATTTGAAGACCCATTTGCACCCGTGCTTTAACTTCTTGGGAGATGTCCTGAGATGTTACCTCAATATTTCCACATAATGTTCTTCCCTCATGATGTCATCTATTTTGTGAAATGCATCAGTTCCTCCTGCAGCTAAACACCCCACATCATGATGCTGCCATTCTCGTACCTTCCAAAAATGAAGGTCTTTTTTTCCTGCATGCATTTGCAAACTTTAATCTGTCTTTTTTAAACTTTATTTTTGGATTAATGTCCTCCTCCCGGCTGAGTGGCCTTCCAGCCCATGTTGTTACAGGACAGGTTTCACTGTGGATAATGACTCTCTCTTACCAGCTGCAGCAGCATCTTCACAAGGTATTTTTGCTTTTGCTGAGGGGTTGATAGGCACATTTATCTCTACGACACAGAACCCGTCTCCTTCCTGAGCAGTATGATAGCTGGACACTCCCATTGTGTTTATGGTTGCGTATAATTTTTTGAACAGATGACCATGGCACCTTCAGGCATCTGGAAATTGTACCCAAGGATGATTGTGGAAGTCGACAACTCTCTTCCTGATATCTTGGCTGATTTCTTATGATTTTTTTCCCGCAATGTCACACGAGGAAGCAATGTGTTTGAGGTGCCATCCACAGGTATGCCTCCAACTAACTCAGATGTTGTCAGTCAACCTATCAGAAGCTTCCAAAGCCAAGATGTCATCATCTGGGCTTCCTCAAAGCCAGCCTAATTATTATTATTACTATGTTATTATTTTGTACTATCATATGGACAAATCATATAACCTGCAATTTGTACACAAACAGTGTTTGCTAGTCACTTTACCTGTAACCCTATACAGGTTATTATGGCACTGATTTAATGGGTGGTTCATGTCAAAGTTCAGAAATTACTGATTGGTTTAACCAATACACCATATACTATTAACGTGCAGAAATAAAACCCAGGATACAACTTTTATTTGAATGTTCCACAAGTGGTAGATGCAGAGAATGAAGCAAAAAGAAAAAAAGCATTGCTAAATGAAAAAAACAAAACAAAAACAAAATAAGATTGTAATAAAAAAACAAAACCCCATTTTATGTATTAATGCAGCTCCTTGATTTGAGATTCCACCTAGTTTGTTGATATGTGTGTATACAAACACATATACACACACACACACACATATATATATATATATATATATATATATATATATATATATATATATATATATATATATATATATATATATATATAATGTAATTTCTTTAATTCGAACTTTGCGTGGTAGGTAATTTATAACATAAACCCGCCCCCCCTTTTTTTAAATCCCTTAAATTCAGAAAGGAAAGAATAAAACCGGACGTTGGGTAAAAGTCTCTTCAAAGTATTTACTTCAGGTTTATCAATAAAAATTACATCAAGCCTTGCACTCGATCCTACACACTCTGGCCAGTCTTTTCAGTTTATATTATATAGAATTTGGTAATTCTTAGAGACAAAGAAAGTCAGATGGGTTTATAAGGGTATTCACAAGGAAACGTAAATAACAAAAACGTGCAACAATTTTTTACAGGCTTTTATTTTGGAAGGGTGTATGGGATATTTAATTTCATTACTAAAAGCTCAGGTGCCCGAGATTTCCGGACAAACGACTGAACAACGGTGCAGTTTTTCATCTAAATACTGACGAGTATCTGACTTTCTTTCTGCAATCCATTTATTTTTCAATCAAAAGCAGCTTCAAACCCAGATATTTACACATAAACTGCGTTTACAGGAGCCACGGACCGAAAGCGGCGCGGTTATGGACCCATTTAATCTTTCCGGAAGTGTGAAAACAGATGCTTCAGTTTGAGGAAACCTGCTAAACTTTTGTTCTTTCTTGGCGCCGATGTTTTAATTTTATTTCCCTTCAAAATGACGGCGATTGAACATTTTAAGAGGCTCTTTAAAGCGTTCAGAGATGTCGCTCCAGCCGTCACCAGCGGGACTCTCGTCGTGGTCCTGCTGTCATGCGTCTCCTTCGGCGTCCAGACGTATTTCGGCCTCGCCGACGGCGTCTTCAGCATCGGTGCGGCTGTCTTTCAGAGCGGACGCCTCCACGCGCTGCTCCTGTATCCCTTTTACAGCAGAACCGTCTCCCAGCTGCTCCTGAACGCAACGGCCCTGCTGTTTCTGTGCGGCGCCGTGGAGAAAGGGGTCGGCACGATCCGGTTCCTGTTCCTGTTCCTCCTGCTGGCCTCCACAACCGGCTCCATCTACAGCTTCCTGGATCTGCTGCAGGACGCGGACTTCCAGAGGGACACCGAGGGTTTCCTGCCCGTGACCCTGGCCTGCGTGTCCCTGACGTCCATGCACACGAAGACGGCCAGGAGCTTTCTGTGTGGGGTCAGTTTCCCCACCATGGCTCTCCCCTGGGTGCTCCTCCTCATCTGCACTGCTCTCATCCCTCGCAACGTGCTGCTCTGCAACGTCATCGGCATCCTGATCGGCTGGGTTTGTGGCAGAGGGCGACTCTCTCTGCTGGGCTTGTCCGAGTCCAGAGCTGCACATCTGGAGAAGATGCTGCCGTTTAGGTTGTTGAAGAGCATCAGTGGAGTCTTGTTTATCCCTGCAGCTGTGGAGGAGAGGAGGAAGACCCTGCTCCCACAGATTAACCCCTCTCCCGGGTCTTACCCGGTCCAGCATTACGCTCCACTGTCCAGTGTCAATACTGCCACTACATATGAAGGCTGGCAGCAACTGTCCAGTTCTGTCTCCAGCCCTGCACCACCTGTAGGACATCATGGACATGTCCCACCTCATGACAGTCATGGACACAGCTACAGCCACAGTCACAATCACGGTCACAGTCACGACCACGGTCACAGTCACGACCACGGTCATGGTCATGGTCACGGTCACAGTCATGGCCAACAGCAGTAGTTGTGGTTATTTACTTGTTACCTTATATTTGTTATAGCTCCTGTGGACTCTTGACACATCTCATTGTAAGACTGTTTTATATAAATTGGACTGTCGGCTTTTGCACTGAAGATGTTCCACTGAATGTAAAAAAAAGAGAAAAAAAAGAGGCTTTTGTAACTTTTACATTTTCCTACAATAAAGAAAAAAATCCCAGAAAATAACTTCCACACATGGAAAAACATAAGTTCTTTGAGAAGTTGTCCTGGCGGCAGCACGGTGGCCTCACAGCGAGAAGGTTCCTGGTTTGAACCTCAGCAGGGGCCTCTCTGTGGAGTTTGCATGTTCTCCCCGTGCTTGCGTGGGTTTCCTCCCACAGTCCAAAGACATGCATGTTAGGTTAATTCAGCCATTCCCAAACTTCACAATACCAAGGCCCAATTTGAAATGTGAAAAATCTCCACGGCCCACCGAAAACTTTGATCAACATACAGGACTAGAAGCTATGTTCTGATATTAATGTAAGGGGTCAACAAGTTAAGATGACGGTAGTATATGTTAAGAATCCTTTTTGAAAAGATTCTAACTGCGTATTCTTTGCTGGAAAGGAGAGTCTCGGTCGGTAGTACAAGTACAACACAGATGTTTATTTGCAATAAACGTGATATCACGGCTCCCTGGTAGAGGCAGTCTCTACAGGAGGAGAGAGTGAACAAAACAAAACAACAGCAATTTATACAGAAATGTGCACCACTAGATGGGGAGGAGCCGCGGTTTAGACTCGGGTCTCCCATTGGCCGGTCCGGTCCTCTTCTGTCCAATCCACTGCCGGCCCTTCCAGAAAAGGAAGGTGATCACCTTTCCCACAATGCCACTCTGTTCACCTGGCTGGTCCCTCTAGCACATGGCTTTTACTGGCTAGCTGGGCTAGTTTGCTACATTTCTGATATAAAGTGAAGACAAAACATACACTAAGAATGATCTAAGACACTGTGATGTGGACATATGGTCCATTAAACAAAGCAGTATAACAACAATGAGCAACAATAAAACAGTATGATATAAACCAAGAAGTAGTCATTTATGTTTCCAATTCTAGCATATTAATAATACTATTGATAACAGTACTATTTCCAATATTTAACTAATGTGTATTTGTGTACAAATGTGACCCCCTAACTGCACTGATTCAGGACCTAAAAAGTTAAGAAAATTCTGACCTAACATATAACTGGTTTGTTTTGTTACTTCTTAATGTTTTTAAATCATGTCGTTAATATTTTACAGAAATTAAAAACATATTTAAAAAAGGTCGAGGATTTAAAACATATTTGTTTAATTTTAGTGACCTCT
Source organism: Hirundichthys speculiger (assembly GCA_018398805.1). Taxonomy (NCBI): domain Eukaryota; kingdom Metazoa; phylum Chordata; class Actinopteri; order Beloniformes; family Exocoetidae; genus Hirundichthys; species Hirundichthys speculiger. The sequence goes on from JAGFBZ010000300.1 coordinate 493,537, forward strand.
CACGGCCCACCTGCAGTACCTCGACAGCCCACCAGGGGGCTGCGGCCCACACTTTGGGAATCACTGGGTTAATTGGTGGTTCTAAATTCTAAATTGGTGAGTCTAAATTCACTGCGTGGTTGTTCGTCTACATGTGGCCCTGCGATGGATTGGCGACCTGTCCAGGTGGACCCCTGCCTTTTGCTAGAAGTGAGCCGGGATAGACTCAAGCAGATCCCCGTGACCCTGCAGAGGATTAAGCAGGTATAGATGATGGATGGATGGAAGTTGTCCTGGCTTTATTTGGGACAAATATTCTCAAAAAGCTAAGTATTTTCTCATTGGAAAAAAAAAAAAACCTTCACTGGAACAAAAAGGCAATGTTCTAGATCAGTGGTTCTCAAACTTTTAATCCTGCGTATCACCTGAGAAACTGTTCAGCTCTCTGAGTACCACCATGATGACCAGTTTTAAATAAAATATAGCCATATATGCCTTCTCAATTAGCTTTAAACACACAGAGATGTTTATTCCTTATTGTGGTTATTTTATTACCTAAATTGTTACTTTACTGAATCAGACATTTACAACTGTGTCCAACAATTCTCACATACTCATACTCTCATACAGAGCAAAATAAACACACATTTAAAAGTTGTTACATCTGGACTGCAACTGAATATGCAACAAATAATTTTTAGAAGACTATTTTAATTATCTCAAGCTACACATTTCATTTGAAACATATTTATAATGCATTGTATGTTTCTGATTTTTTTAAATGTGAAAATGTGAAAAAATGTTCAAAGCCATGTCGTTCTCCCGCATACCACCAGAGAGCGCTGGTGTACCACTGGTGGTACGAGTACCACAGTTTGCGCGCCACTGTTCTAGATGCCTGCAGGTGTTCCTTTGAATATAAAAAAAGCATTAGTGTTGCCACCCATGGATGTAAAACTGTTAACATCCTGTAGATTTCTTAGCTGAGGGAGCGTGAAAACCTCCTTATTCTGGTTATCCATTGAGCCTAAAAAACTGAAGTCTGACAAAACTACAGCTTTCCTGCTACAATTAACTCAAACTCAGCTACTACAGCAAATGCTGTTTTCTTTTTTATCATGCATATATTAAGCTTTTATTATTAATAAATTCAATTCACCACAGGTGAGCAAATCTAGACTGTGTAAATGTTGTGCTACAACAGGTGTAATGTTTCTTAAACTGTTTGCTTTATAATTTAAATCTTGTGCTAAAGAGCCCCCTCCAATAAAATACGGGTTCCTATATAGCTTCACATTAAACTGTTAAACTACAAAAAATTAGAGTCAAAGAGAAGTCAGTCCTCCAGCAGGTTTGTTTAATTCGCATTTGCAAAGTCAAACACAAACAGTTAGATGAAAAGTGGTCATTAAAGACCCGGTGCTCCACGATGAACTCATTCTTCCCAAGCGTCTCCGTATTTGTTCGTTTTTGCTGAAATGTAAAACACATCAAAGAGGAAAAAACAGTGAATCAAGTCTTTCACAGGTTAAAAACTTAATTTTCCCGTCGTCACATCTCTGCAGCAGAAGCTTACCCGCTTTCTTTGGTCCTTCTGGATCCTTCTGTGGCGTCGCTTTGAGCATCGTGTCAGCCTTCTGGATCATTGTGACCTCGTAGTTCTCCCGGTTCTTGAGCCTCAAGTCCTCGTAGAAAATGGGCTTCTTCTTGGGCTCGTCATCGTCATCGTATAGCTGGGCTGCAGGTGACAGAGGCGGGAACAAAGAGGGTTGTCTCTCATGGACTGTTTGGGGCAATGCTAACCAATGCTAATGGAAAACATTTTTGGAAAGGTTTGCAAAGCAAAGCTGGACCTCCGTCAGTACTGCATGGCCACATGTCCATATGTCCATGTCTGGTTGTGTAAATCCTAGTGAATCCTAGCAGCCGGTGTCCTGTTGTTAACTCAGAGTAAGTGGTGGCCTGTTCATAAACCAATATTTAAAACAGCTCTCATGCAGCTGTTTAACTTTAACATGAAGCAGCACCCTTGTTTGTTCCACAAACTGACACGACAGAGAAAACTCAGTTTAGTGATGTGATTTCTTGTACAGCACTGACTCTGGAAACAGCACTGGAAGGAGAAAATATGTTTTTCTTGATAAAAGCTAAACCGATGATGCAATTCAATCCAGAGGACTTTAAAAACTGACTATGAGGTACGAGGTATGAGGTATGGTATGATTACTGAATGCTGCCACTAAGACAGTAATGGTGTTACAACTTTCATGTCTGAAAGTTGCTTCTACGCCACCTGGAGGGTTGGAGTCACTGGCTCCGCCCATGGGCGTGTCAGGACTGTAGCCGTATCCATAATCTCTGGTGGAGCTCGGGGTCTCTGTGGGCTGGAACATGCTGTCATATGACTGGGCGTTTGAATCACTGGGCTCTGACTGGGCAGCGCTGGAGATGGGAGGACAGAAGAAAGAAAAAAGAAACTGATATTTGAAGAAAATTTAAACAATAAATTAGGCAAAATGACCAGAATTGCAATGAAACGCATGATTAACTCATTGGATTTAACTGGTTTCCTGCATTGGTTTGCTGTAAAATGTGATCTGATCTACATGGTCACAATAACAAACATCAATGTGCTTAAGATGATAACACAATTATTATTTCTTGTATCTTTTTGTGGCATATTAAAAGACTCATTTGGCTCCGTTGGAGGAAGACATCCTGTCTTGTTCCAGCACTAAAAAGATCTCATCCATCTTCTAATGACTATAGACCCGTGGCTCTAACATCCCACATCAAAGTCCTGGAGAGACTTTTATTGCTTCACCCAAATAAGCAAAAAGAAAAAAAGAAAGCACCTTCCAGGATCCACTGCAATTTATCATCACAGGGATGGAGTTGAAGACGCCATCACAGAGCTGCTTCAACGAACCCACAGTCAGGAGGACAATGCAGGCAGCACTGTGAAGCTCATGTTCTTCGATTTCTCCAGCGCATTTAACTTCATCCAGCCGGTTTTACTACAAAAGAAACTCCAGAAGACAGAGGTTGGTGTCTCCACAATCATCTGGATCACTGACTACCTGACTAACAGACCACAGTTTGAGAAACTGAATGGATGTGTCTCTGAGCAGGTGGTCAGCAGCTCAGGAGCACCACAGGGAACTGTACTCTCACCACTCCTCTTCTCTCTGGACACCTCAGACTTCCAGCAGCAGTCAGAGTCCTGACATCTGCAGAAATGACTCTGCAGCTGTGGGGTGAATCAGTGGTGGACCAGAGACTGAGACAGAGAACTGCTGGACAGCTTTCTGGTGGGGTGTGGGAGCGATCATCTCATCTTAAATGTCAACAAGACAAAGGAGATGATTGTGGATTTTAGGAGGACCAGGAACAAGGCAAACAGTATTTCCATCATGGGAGAAGAAGTGGAGGTGGTGGAGGAGTATAAATACCTCAGTGTTCACCTGGACAACATACTGAACCGGAGATGCAACACTGATGCTGCTTATAAGAAGGGACAGAGCAGACTTTACTTCTGGAGGAAGTTTAGGTCCTTCACTGTTTGCAGGAAGGTGTTGCATATCTTCTATAAGTCTGTTGTGGAGAGTTCAATCTTATGTGCAGTCTGTTGGGGAGCAGCATCAGAGACTTGAAGAAACTGAACAAACTGATAAAGAAGACTGGTTCTGTTCTGGAGCTGATGGAGCTGATGGTGCAAAGGAGGATGCTTCATAAAATGAAGAACATCACGGACAACTCTTCTTCAGATCCACTGCAACACAGACGCTACAGGAGATCCTTCCTGCCTACAGCTGTAACCAACTACAATTAATCTTTGAGGAGACTTTAATAATGACAACTACTGAAACAATTAATTTCTCTTTGGAGATTAATAAAGTATTTTTGATTTTTTTTTTAAAAATTAGAACTAGTAATTGTTTTCATTTTATCAGATTAAGCAAATTTTGTTTAAGTATTTTGACTTTAAAGAAGATCAGCTCACATTTTAAGCAAATTAATGTAGAATACCAGTTAATTACAAAGGGGTTAATGAGGTTGAGCCCTGATGTCCGTCCTACTCACTAATGTGGAGGTGATCCTGATCTCTGTCTGAGGATTTCTCCCAAAGGAGAGTTTTCCAGCTTCTTGAACTTCTCCTGGCAGGTCTTCATGTATGACAGTTTTCCAGCGATGTAGCCACAGAAACCGGCAACTGTTGAGAGAAACAGTCAAAAAATCATTTTCAATACCAATGGTAGATAATAGAAAGCAAATACAAGCATTCACGATAACAATGCTAGTTTTCAATATAATAGTTTTTAATTAATCAGTAGAAATGCTGTTATTAAATTTCAGCCTTAACCTTTAGCTCCTTTATACTTTATCTTAAAGTCCCTCTATGTAGCAACACAACTTCTGACCAATACAGTTTTATCTGTTAATCACGATTACAAACAAATGAAATAAACCCAGATTATGTGAACTCAAACTAATGCTCGCTTACAGTCCGACAAAAAATCTTACATTCTTATAGATTATAATTTTAAGCTTTTTAATCCTTCCCGTTAATATTATAAAGTGGTGTGTTCCCTTTCCCAGACTTAAAAATCACAAACTTACAGGCCACTTTAGGTAGAGAGCCAAACCTCGGAGAAGGAGTCAGAGCCCCTGCAAATTTGAACAGATCTGTGTCGGTTTCAAGTCCAACAGTTGTCAATATGCATGGCCCAAACGGGCTGTTGTTCTCACAACATTAAGCAGATTACCTCTGGAAATAAGGACTTGTGTGATGGCCACGCTGATCACAGAGAAGGGCAATGCTGTGAAGAAAGCAAATTATCGTCAGACTCAACAACGATATCAAATAAAACTCTATCCTTTAACTTTTATAGAGTCCACTGGTGGTCATGGAGGGAAGAAGATTATCATTTGAAGCTTATGTTTTAGTTTACTGAGTGATGAGATACAACCTCAATACAAAAAGAGTTGGTACACTGTGTAAAAAGTAAATAAAAACAGAATCTGATATTTGCACATCTCCAAAATCCACATTTTACTTTCAGCGTAACGTAGAAATAATATATAACACGTTCAACATGAGACGTGCTACTAAAAATGTTCCTCATTGGAAAATTATGAATATCAACTTAACGTACATGACAATTTCTTTTGGAAAAATCCAAAAATTGGAAGAAATTTCAGTGCACAAAGGGAGGAGAGTGAAAATCAGTCATGAATATCTGATCTTTCCTTCATTAGGCATTAAAAAAATAGACATTAAAATAGGAAATGTCTGTTGAAATCACTCTCTGAGAATACAGCTCAACGTGCCATCCATCCACAAATGCAAGGTCAATGATGCAAAGAAGATGCAACGTATAAACATAATCCAGAAATGCTGCCATCTTCTACGGACCAAAGCCCATCAAAATTAACCGAGGCAAGGTGGGAAACCGTCCTACGGTCAGAAGAATGCAAATTAATAAATTATTTTTGCCAATCATCAGCACTGCTTCCTACTAGCTTAGCACCTACAGGATGGGCAGCTTACACATCTGGAAAGGAAACATCAGTGGTTTGAAGTATATACAGATTTCAGAGCAACATATTCTCCCATCCAGATAACATCTTTTTTTCTTTTAGATAAGGCCTTTTTTCAACAAGACGATGCTAAATCACACAGCTCATGATTCTGTAGCAGAATAGTGGTGGCGCTGAACTGGCCTGGTTGCAGTCCAGACCTGTCACCACATTTTGTGTGTCATAACATGAAAATCAGAAGTAGTAGCATCGATTGTCGAGCAGCTTAAATCGTATATCAGGGACAGGATGGGACAACGTTCCTGCTCCAGGAGTCCAACAGGTGCCAGGTGTTTATGGACTGTCCCTGAAAGATTGTGAGATGTTTCATCAACTCTGAGACACACTGCTGCCATCAAATTTGAAAATAGCTTCTTTTTTTTTCTTCAAAATATGAATAAAGTAGTATTTTCCAGCAATCCAACTCAAGTGAGATTTTGCAAAATTCAGCTCCCTCCACTTCATGATTTTGCATGAACCATGTTTGATGGACTATTAGGCAGCAAAATAGTGATGATCACTTTTTGATCAGAGTTTTTTTGATTATATTTGGACCAAAATGTTTAGTTTTTTTTGCAAAAAAATCAAGTTGCAATTTAAGGAAAGAGAATCATCCGTTTTTCATTTACATTTTAAAAAGTCCAACTTTTTGTTTTAGAATTTGAGTTGATGAGGACATCAGAGAAACAAAACAAATATTTTGAAAACGTGTTTTCTTGTCCATTGCAACTGAAAGGCCTTTAAAGTTTTAGATTTAGCATTTGCACGTGCCGGACAGAAACTTACATCTGTAAAGGAAGCCTTCATGGTTGCACTCTCTCATGAGCTTCCTCTCCTCCTCTGTGGGGATGTAGTCCACGCCCAGGGGCACCTGCACATGATCACATTCACCTTGGTTTAGTTTTTCTGTCTCATAACAGAGTGACCACCAATTAATATCACTACATTAGCTCCATGTGGCTGCAAAAATAACTTTCAAATTTTATTTTATTTTTTTTTATCCCCAGTAAAAGAAATGGCAACACTTGACTGATAAAACACTTGACTGATTCAAATCAATTGTTTAGCGTTGTTTTCACAACTAAAAGTGATATCAGGGCAGCTTCTGTCATTAAGATATCCAGGTGAGTTCTAACAGGCCTATTTTCTTTAAAGTTAGTTAACTACCGCCAGACATGTTGACACGCCCCCAGACAGATTAGATTAAACCAGGAGACAACATGATCCGTGGCGCTGTTTGTTTCCACAACCATCCAATGTCAACAGCAGCTAACGTTAGCTCCACGGATATAGCGGTTTCTGTCGGCGTGTACCTGCGGCGCTCTGCGCTGCTGCTCCTCCGTAAAACCTGTACTGGTGGACGACATGTTTCACGACGATGCAAGAGCTTAGAGAGGCTTAAAGCACGTACTTTAACAAAGATTGAGCCACTCGGCAGCTGATAAATGTTCGATACAATGTCATTGCTTCTGCTACCCGTACGTGACCCGGAAGTAGAACTCAGAGGTCAACGACAACCATGGTTACCAGCCAAACGCGACACAGGCAAAAAGCTCTTTTAATTCAGTTTAATTCCACTTTTTTTGTATAGCGTCTATTACAATACAAATAGTCTCTAGGCGTTTTCATAGACCCAGAACATGACCCTCAACAAATGTTATTAAGTATAAGTACTATTATTAAATCTTAATTAAACTAATGACAGCAAGTAAAAAAAAAAAAAAAAAACACAACCTGTGACTACATGTGACGATAAAAATATGGATGATGGGAATTTTTCATGAAAACATTAAAAGTACAATTTTATCTCTGTGTACAGTCAAGTAAGCGTTTAATTTTTCGTTTTATTTTGAAAGGTAAAGGATGTTGACGTCAGAACCACAGATAATATTAAATTGTCAACGAACGCCCTCTAGCGGTTGTTCCTATTGTCCAGTCTATATGGCTGCGGGCAGATTACAACACGTGTCAAACGCACGGTATGTGATCAAACTCAAGGCTCGTGGGTCAGACCACAAGATTGTATGTGGTCCGGGCGCGAGAGTATGCAAAGACAACCACATACTTTTATAATAATAGTTTAAGAGGCGTACCTGAACCAAAAGCACACGCCACTCACTACATTATGGTTTTCTTTACCTGTTTTATGATGGCATCTATCCGCTGAATATCAGTATGTCGAATGAATCCATTTACCACAACAGCTTTGTCGTCTAGGGGTGGATTTAGAATGAAAATGTCCAATAAAGAAAGTCTTATGAAGAGGAAAGACAGTTTAAAGAAAGCTGGGAGGCAAAAGCATGGTTGTGCCTGGTTGTTGTGCTTTGTGGGTGAGTGCGTGGGTTTATATGGAGGTGAGAGGGATGGGCTTTTATTATCTGCTGTGATCCCGTTTTATATTTTATTTTGTGAAGCACTTTGTGTTGCATTTTTAATGTATGAAAAGTGCTGTATAAATAAAGTTTGATTTGATTTGTGTTTAACAGAAACAAGCAACTATGTTGTCTTTGCAGTAATGCCTTTGTAATTTCACAATGGCACTTTGACACCAAGCAAGGAGCAAAGTGTGCTAAACTTTGAAAAAAAAATCAACATAAGGTGAGAGAATTAAAAAGCAGCATGTATTTTCTGCAGAATATGTAAAAGTGACAGCAGAAAGTGATGCAGCTCAGGACCAAGTGGCTGAGGGGGCAAAGTTTAACTGGCCCTTTTACAAAAACCAGAATGATGTGACTGAAGATGAAATAGAGTCTCACACCCCCAGATTACAACTACATTAAGGTGAAAATCTGCACGATACGATATAATAAACAAATCACACTATCTTAACAGTGGTAAACTCGCTTTTTAGGATTTAATTAAGATGTGTTAAAAGATATGTAATGGACATGTTAACATGTTGTAATTGATTTTGAAATTACCTGTTATGTGATGCTCAGAGGGTGAAGTGCTCGTTAGTGAACTATTTACTAGAAGAATGTACATTTTTTTTCTGATGCAAGACAAAAAAAAAGTATGTATGGATTTTATTTCTTTCTATTTCCAAGTAGTTACCAAGAATAGAGCACTGCAGTGGCACTGCTTGGTGTCTAGATGATGCTGTTGCACTTGTAAACTGTTTTAATGTGATCCCTCCATATTTGGTGTGTGTTTTCAGGCCAGACTAAAAATCATTTGTGGGGTGACTGATGAACCCATTGAGCTGTATTTCCTCATTGTGGCTGACTCAGCTTTGAATCCTAAATTGTGGTTCCTGGTTGTGTGTCAATCTGTCTTCTGACTGTCAAATAAGGTGACTAGTGCCCAGCAAATCATTTTAAAAAATCATTTGTATGTGATCTGTGTTAGTGTGTGTGTGATGGAGCAGTTTGTCTGCAGGGTTTTGGTCAGACCAGAGAAGCAGGACTTTTGAGGTGATTGCACTGTTGTTGTTGTTGTTTTTTTTTTTAAGGCAATGAAGGCTGATGGATCCTACATTGTGTAGGAGGCACCTTTACATATGACCCCAAGCCCAAGAAAGTTTGAAAATTGCGTAACATGTAAAGAAAAACTGAATGCAGGGACTTACAAATCTAACAGTCATATATTTTATTCACAATGGAATAAACAAAAACATATCAAATGCTGAAACCTCTTCAGAAAAATAAATAAAGCTGTTTTGAATTGCATCTAAAACAGTTAGTCCAGGATGATGTTTTCTACTATGCAGCATCCCGTCTTTTAACAATAGTCTAAATATATCTGGAGGAGACTGGATTGAAGCTGGACATAGAAGATTTAATAATGGATGCAGTTTAGCATTGTCTTGCTGAAATATGTAAGACCTTCCCTGAAAAAGCCATTGTCTGTATGGGAGCATATAGTCAATTCAATTCAATTTCATTTGTATAGCATCTATCACAATGTAAGTTGTCTCTAGGCGTTTACAGAGACCCAGAGCATGACCCCCGAGAAAATATCCTTAACTAAAATTATAATATTAAATTCTAATCAAAGAAAATGTCAAGTAAAAAGGCCAGCTGGATAAAGGAAGTGTGGTGGATGAGCAGGGAGGAAAGAGAGATGATGGAGGACAGAGAGAGGAGAGCACACAATACCTGGCTATACTATATTGGACAAAATGTACAAATAATAATTATCCATTAACCCTCAACTGTATGAACTATTATTTAAACATGATAAAAAATGTTTTAATGTGTTTTTATTACTTAAAATGGTTTAAATAATGGAAATATTTAAAAATATATATTTCTTTTTTAAAGAGGGGGTAGTTGGTATATTGTTGCCATGTTCCAACAATGCACAAATATGGATAGTACCATAAAATCAAATTTTTCTCCCAAAACATCCTTTTATTGAAAACAAGACTAAACAAATCCTACTTTTACTTAGTGAAATTTATAAACCAATATTTACAGAGTTAAATTGATGAACAGATGTAAACAGATGTGGACAGCAGTTAAATTGATGAACAGATGTAAACAGATGTGGACAGCAGTTAAATTGATGAACAGATGTAAACAGATGTGGGCAGCAGTTAAATTGATGAACAGATGTAAACAGATGTGGGCAGCAGTTAAATTGATGAACAGATGTAAACAGATGTGGGCAGCAGTTAAATTGATGAATCAGATGTAAACAGATGTGGGCAGCAACACTAAGGTGGTCGGATGATCAGACTGCAGGTTAGCATGTTAGCTGATACCCCAGGGATGTCTATATAGACAGGTGGAGGTAAATGCTGGGATGGTCAGAGGGTGGGACTGCAGGTTAGTATGTTGCTCTGGAAAGTTTGGCCTGGAAACATATACAGAAAGAAAGAAAGAAAAAGAGAGGGGTGGTGGTGGGGTTGCAGGAAAGCACAAAAAAAAAAAAACTATGGGAACAGCGAAATGCAGATACATTTATGAGATGTTCCTAATTAACTGGAAATATAAACAAATAGAAATCCTTTTATTGTCTTTATACAGGAGAACAATGAGATTAAAAAAGTAACTATGGATACAGCTGAAGAAGAAAGGTAAAGACGGGAAGAGAAGAGAGGTGAGGACACCTCTCACTGGATCATGTTGGTGTCCCCCTGCAGTAGATCTATAGCAGCGTAGCTATGACATATCGCCCTGAAACCTGCTGATAACCTTCAGCATTGGTGTTTTATTTCCAGATGTGCAGGGTGTTCATTCATGGCTGACATTGATGCATCCCTACACTATCAGAGTAACAACTAGTCTTGAGTCCTCTTTGGTCCTCAGACACAGCATCCATCTTTTCCAGAAAGAATTTCAAATTTTGATTTATCTTCCCACAGGACAGTTTCCAACTTTACCTCAGCCCAGTTTTAATCAGCGTTGGCCCAGAGAAGATGGAAGCCTTTTTGTATTATGTTCACATACAACTTCCTCTTTGCACGACAGAGCCTCAACCTGCATCAGATCAAGCTCTTCACCAGTGATTTCCAGTTGCATTCCTGAGCCTAGTGCTGGGCAATATGACAATACATATCGTGGGGACAATATAAAAGTGTGTATCGTACCATTTCTCTTCTATCGTTTCTAACCTAATTTTATCAATTATTACAGCAAATATGTCATTAAATAACCTGCAACGATAAATTTGATAGAATCATATCTACTTCTACAAAGTAGCCTTTTATGTTTGCACTTTTATTCATGGTTAATGCCTTAAACAGAGTTCTCTTCAACCCCAATTTTTACTTTAGACACTTTATATTGGTTTGCAAACTTTGCACTACAAGGTTACAGCTGAACTTCAGTGCAAAAATGTGTTTTTCCTCTCAGAAACTGTTGTGCACTTTAAAAAAAATGTGAAAGCTACTGTACCTCTGTACCTACCTGTTTTTGCTGCACTAAAATGTATGTTTGTGACAGTTCAGCTAAATGTCCTTTCAAAATAAAGTTGAAAAGTAAGCAATGAAATTTTTGTCAAATTTTTCAGAGAATAACTGAAAACATACTTTATTATGGTATATCGTGATATATATCGTTATCGTGATATAAAATTGTCCATATCGTGATATATGATTTTTTCCATATCGCCCAGCACTACCTGAGCCCATGCAGATATTTCTATAACAGAACTGGCCTGAAGGCCCAAAGGTCACTGCTCTAAAACCTTGTCTCATGTGTACAAAGGGTTCTCCAGAATCTGAGAGTATTTTGATATTATTTGCAGTAATTCGTTAGATATTTAATGTCTTTGCAGTTTTACACTCAGAAACATCATTAAATTGTTTTTCAACTTGTAAATGCAGTTTTTATGTAGATTCTGCGTCTTTAAGATGCTCTTTTAATGCTCAGTCATGTCACTGACCTTGGCTGCATGTTGTACCGCCAGGTGGTTCTCTTCAGTACCACTCACCTTTGCAGCTATACAATTCAAAATGAGCTGATATATTTCAAGAAATGATAAAAATGTCTCCCTTTTGAACATTTCGTTAGGATTAAGATTAATTTAGAGAACTGTTTAACTGTTAAAACTAAACTTTACGGCATGTAAGAATGCAGTCTCTTTTTTGATGGTGAGTCCTCAGTTTTGCTGCTTTATGACCTAACGACTGGGATCTCCTGACTTCCTGATCTGCTGTCTTCCAAAGAAGTTTGGGACTTCCAGATAAACAGTTTGTTTATTATCCTGGACTGGAAGACTGGAGAGCTGTTGGGTTCTGGGTTCTGGGTTCTGCCTATAAGGACTGAGACAATCTGACATTCGGTGTGCATTCCCTGTCATCTCTATGGTGTTAAGGCAATGCATCATCGGCCGATTAAAATATTCTGCATAGCGTATTGAATCTTTGTATTCATCATTGTATATAAAACTCTTTAATTGACCTTTGTTTCTAGTCTTGTCAATGGCACCAGATAAAAGAACACAGATAATTACTTTCAATTTAATCTGTTATCTGTGCTATATAGCGATTAAAACGTGGCTTTATGAGATTTGCAAATCTGTGCAAGCTGTTTTTATTTAAATTTCACAGTCTAAACACTTCTGGGGTTTTAAATAAAATAAATGGGGGTTGTACTGTCTTTTCATCTCCCCCCAATCAATAAACTTACATGCAACTTTGGAGCAAATTAAAAACATGCAGTCAATTATAGTTTAATACCACATGCCTGCAATAATTCTTGTATTTAACAAGCTAAATTTAAATCAGCGCCACTAGAACCGAACATGTTTTTTCCATGAAGGCAGGGTTCATCACCGGACTGTGAAATTTAAACTCCAGTAGCTTCGGACATCAGAGAAGTGTATATTATAGAGCGGCTTCCTCTCCTTTGTCACCCATCCTTGTCAGATCACATCTTTCATGGAAAGCCAGCGCCCCAGTCTGGCGCAGACAGACTCTGAACCAGCATCAGCAGCTTTATAGGTCGGAACTTAGATCACTGACGTTCTGAATTATTGACGGATGGGTAACTATATTAGGGGAATCAATAGATTGTTACAAAAAAAAAAAAAAGCTCCAAAAATAGAAGCCTACATTCACACAGTCAGGTTGGACCTACTTGGAACCGGGCACTTCCTGCGTCCCCCCCCCAAACCCCACCCCCACCCCCACCCCTCCACACGAGCCACATGAGGTCTGGATAAACCTTTTCCAGGGAACCTCTCTGCCTCTTCTTCTCCCCCATGGTCCATCTAGATGTCGGAGTTACTGTAACTCTGAGGCTGCAGACGGGGCGTCCTCCACAGGAACATGTACACCAAAGGGATGAACTTGTGCGTAAATTGGAAATACAGACTACAAAACTTTTATTTGGGTGCACAATTAAGTGTTTAGGCGGTGCAGGACTTATCAGCGGGCGTGATGTAAGCTGGATTGCAACACAACAGGGAGCAGCGAACAGGTAGTCAAGGTCTGACAGGTGTGTCCGTCTTATCTCAGAGTGGGAAATGATCCCGGTGATGTGAAAGCCGCCCATCACACCCTGATCTGATGTCTCCCAACATCTACGGACTATCTGCAGGGGAGGCGGCATTCCTGAACCTGAAGCGCAGGTGAGCTCACCTCAGAGGAAGCATGGACTCTCTGCGCCTGCCACAGGTGAGTACAGAGATGGCTTCTGCCGTCTTATTACCGCCATCAGCTGAGAATTTAATTAAGAAAAAGAGTCAAATTTGAATGATGATGCAAGTGGGTGTTGTGTTTTTTCAAAGTTCTTAATTTAAGTGTGATGAATCTGGAAACAACCAACTAAACTCTCAAAACTCTGGACTCAACACTCAACAGACACAGCTAACATAGTCTGAAGGGTTTTTTTTAAATGTCATCTTGAGGGCGCACGTTGGACTTTGAGTTTGAAAATAACTGCCAGGGCACAAGAGACATTCAGCATTTGAGATGGAAGAAATAGATTATACAGCGGATAGAATCATATGACATTTGCACATAAACAAAATGAAATAAAGAATAAATAGCAACTAAACTGAGTTTATCTCAGTACGAGTGTAACGCTTTTGTCACATTGATTTGGTATCCTTTCACTCATCCTGTTGTGCGAATGGAATTTTACTGCAGCTGCTGCATGTGACAATAAGATCAATAAGCGGGCATGTGAGGAGAGGAGTGTGTGAACACGTGTCCGGATGTGTGATCTTTCTGAACCTCATGCTTATTAGTACATACTTTAAGGACTACGCCAACACTAGTTGATTTTCCTGCCAGAGCTGGGAGTGGATCGGACGGAGCCTGAGAGACACAATGAACGTCCGACTAACTCCAAAATGTTATTTACATGCTGTAACTTGTACGTCTAACGAAATGAGATGCATCAAACTTATAAACAAAGGAGCACCACCACCTGGCAGTGGTGATTTCTTAACAAGCGTGCTCGTCTGGACGAGTGTTTTTGTGCACTTACATGTGAAACGTCATCAGGTTTTAACGGCCTGTAAATACTCTGCAAGAACGGAGAGATTTGTTGATTCTCCCAGGGATGAGAGAAAAGAATGACATCCATCTATTGATCAGTCTATTATAATATTAACTGTCTCTTGGCGTTTTTCGCAGACCCAGAGTCAGAACTAACCTCGCTGTTGCCACCTCGAGAAAACAAACTAATTTCTCACGTCCAGGACAAGTACGCCTGAAATCCCCGGCTGTGTTCTCGCACCGCCCAGTTTATGGAGGATTGATCCAGTGGAGACTTGTGTAGATTTGACAGTATCCCAGCATGCATTTCCCATCAACCAGCAGCAGTGGGAGAACGGAGTAACTGTGCTGTTGTGTAACAGAATGGCTTTGAAAGATGTTTTTATGTGAGAATACAGTTAAGTGATTGAGCTAGAGCCCGTTGGAAAAACTCCATCCTCCGACTTTGGAGTTTGAGTTTCTTGTTTTTGCCTCTGCCAAACTTAGTAGTGGTCATGGACATTCTTGCCAAAGGAGTTCATAGTTCATTTTGAGTCACGTTAATGCTCAGAGTGTCTGTTTTTGTAAATTAGCTTGCTACTGTGATGACATAACTGATCACTGATGCTCCACCCCCCGTCCTCCAAGGCTTTCCTGAGTTGTGCTTGCCAAGAATGAACTTCTGAGTGTACAAGTCCACATCTGGTGAACTAGGAAACAGGCCTGTGCTAAAGTAGGCTGGCAGGGTTTTTGGGTTACTGGATGCTCAGAGAAAACAGCAGTATTAACTAGGGCTGTCAAAGTTAACGCGTTAATAACGCGTTAATAACACGTTAATAACGCGTTAACGCAAATTCTGTTTATGGCCACAATTTTTTTTTAACGCGAGATTAACACACATACGTTTTTGTAAATATAACCCTCGGCCAATAAGTGTATTTTCTAGGGCTGTAGCGATACACTAATCTCGCGATACAATACGATACAATACACGATATTCGGCTCATGATATGATATATCGATATTCATCTTAGAATACATTTGCATCATTTTCCAAAAGATTTTAAAGGGACAAAGTGATTTTGGTGACATCTTGTGAGTGTTCCAATGACTTTGTTTGAATTAATTGAACTGAAAGCATCAATTACACATTATATGGCTGACAGGCAGCTTGCAAATGCTGGACAAAATGAATAAAAGATTTGTTGACAAAAATAGTTTCATTTATTTAAACAGTGCAAATTGTTGCTTGCAAGCTTTTAAAGGTGGGACACGGGGGTTTTCCAGGAAGCTTAGAATATCGTTACCGGCAGCTGAAAAATCGATACTCGATAGAATATCGATATATATCACAGAATCGATAAAATCGCTCAGCTCTAGTATTTATCACACACTCTAGTCAACATGTGGGACAGACAAGGCGACAGAAAAGGGCCTTATGAATGGTAAGTTTAGCTTTAAGGTGCTGCCAGATGGGTCTGTTGACAAGAAAAAAGGTTATTTGCATTTACTGTCGCTGTGAATTGCGTTACCACAGCAGGGCGTGGTAAAGTTAGTTTCGACATTCGCTTGTTTCTTTTTTCCCTTTAAAGTTTAATAGCGTCATGAAAAAACGGCACTGATTTCATCCAGGTTGATATAATTTTGTAGATATAACTATGCCAGACATTTCACAAGTGTCATCAACCCTCCAAGCTCAGTGAGTGTGGCTAAAACTCTAAGGAACAGCGCTGAATGTTCTTCTGAGTACCTCGCCGCTGCCGTGGAGTTTAGGGACCGTCAGCAAATTACTGCGGTCAAGCAGCAGCCCCGACAAAATACACTAAGAAGTTTGATGAATTAAGCCTCCAAAAACGTACGGCAGCATTGGTGGACTTCTGGTTTTTAAACTAAAGGCTTAAAAAAAAAAATAAAGCAGATCCCCATGACCCTGTATAGGACAAAATGGGTATAGATGATGGATGGATGGATAAACAGAACATTAAAAAAAAAATGCGATTAAGCGTGAGTTAACTATGAAAATCTTGCGATTAATCGCAATTAAAAAATTTAATCGACTGACAGCCCTAGTATATTTACTCTTAACAAACTCTGGGACTGATGGCAGCTGAGCTAATTCCTAAAATACTGTCATATCACTTTAAAGCTGGCCAAATGATAACATGCATTTAATAAAGCTCAGGCTTTCTGTAAAACTCCCCGAAATATGAACCCAAACACCAGTGAAGCTTCAGTGTAGATGATCAAACACAATTAGTTGTGTTTTTTAGAAGCCAGGAAGCCTCGGATGAGAAGTGGAATATCTCCTACAAGCAAAACAATAAAAAAAATAATAATTAAAAGTACTTAAGCTCTTAGGTTCTGTTGTCTTTCAGCAGTGTCATAAATAAAAGTTACAACAGTTTCTCAAAAGACTGTTTCCAGTAAATACATTCAAATAAAACACACGGCACTTTAGAAATCACCTTACTTGTATGTGTACATTCTTTCTCAGGCAACGGCTCCTGAAGGCAAAGATATGAACGGCCATAATGAGAATTATGGAGAGAAAGACAAAGGTACACAAACACACACATATCTGAAGAAAAAGAATTAGAAGTTGTTATTATTGTAACCCCAGTTCCCAGCTGTTTGCACAGAGCAGGTGACTGATTCAGGCGTCTGGTTTGTCGTAGAGGTCCAGGCCAGTCCTGCACACTCCACTATGGCTTTGGTCAAGCAGGACTCAGAGGACATGGACCCGTGGGACCTGCCGGAGCTGAAGGACACCGGGGTCCCGTGGTCAGGTGAGCAGTGCACCCCTGCTTCATACAGGTGCTGCTTCGTGTGATCTGTCCCGCTGTGATCCAGGGAGACGTCATTTCCATTTTCTAGATGCATGTCATTTAACGGATCCGTCTCTCTTCAGCTCTGGATACCAAAGGGAAGGTTCTGAGAGTGCTGCTGTCAGTGGGGAAGCTGCTTCTTCTGCTGGGCTTCCTGTACATGTTCATCTGTTCCCTCGACATCCTCAGCTCAGCGTTTCAGCTCGTTGGAGGTAAATGTTCTTCAACACGCAGATGAGATGTTCAGTCAGGAAACGAGCCTTTCATTGGAGAGATTTGAGTTTCAGTAAGCTACTCTGAACCGTACGAGGGGGCCAAAACTTAATATTATATATTGTTGTTTAAAATACACATTAAACACTTTTTTTCAACAGTGGACGCAATTTCTTGAGGTCTTAATGAAGTCAAAGCACCACCATAGATACAGCACAACAGCGCCGCTTCATTTCAGCTCGGTTTGTGGCGTCTGATTTCAGGGGGAGGAGTCAGTGTCTTACCTCCAACTCAACACTTGATTCTGCTAAGAAGCTCCACTTTTGAAATCAGTCTTACAGCTTTGTATTTTCCACATGAGTTATAACAAGTGCAGCAGGATGTGTGAAAAAAATCAATTTGGCAATATATAGTGATTTATGGCCGCCTAATATAATATCAATTTTTCAGCTCCTAATATCGATTTTTTCAAAAACACTAATAATAAACAATGAATATGTTGTTTTGAAACAAATAGTTTTGACTCAATTTGTCCTCTGAATGATCAATATCATCTGATGAACATATACAGCAACTTGATTTTTCATCTCTACTTTTAATTTTGATATTAACTGGGTAGATTATCACAATATATTGTGATAATATCGTATCGTGACCCAAATATCATGATACATATTGTATTGCGAGGTCCTTGCCAATACTCACCCCTACATGGAGACCCTGGATAATTCTACAGCGCTGAGGGTCTGTGATGTCACAGAACCGTGCAAGTTTGAACTGCACTCCGAATGGCATATTGATTATATAAAGTCATGGAAAAAATTATCAGACCACCATTTTTTCTTCACTTTCTTGTTCATTTTAATACCTGGTACACTAAACGTCATCATGTGACTAAAACAGACAGAAAAGAAAACACTGAATGCATAAAAGCAGTGTTTTTGGCAGTACAACGCCATAGCTATTGATGTAAAAACTTAAGTGATTTAGGTTATAATCAAGAAAACCATGGAAAATGGTAAGATATCAGCTCTTAAATAAAACTCTTATGAGCAATCTTTGTGGTTATTCGTTATGTTTGTCCAAACAAATGTACCTTTAGTTGTACCAGGCATTAAAATGAACAAGAAACTGAAGAAAACAAGGGTGGTCTAATAATTTTTTCCATGACTGTATTAGACTCAGGTGGCATCAGAAGTAAAGTAAGAAGGTAGTTAGTAAAAGTCATAGTAAATCCCCTTTAAATTGGTCATTTTCATTGTGTAAGACGTAAAAAAATATTATATAAAGATGTGAAAATGTTTACAAAAATGTCCCTTGTGTCCAGGTAAAACAGCAGGTGACATCTTCCAGGATAACTCGGTTCTGTCCAACCCCCTGGCTGGCCTCGTCATCGGCGTCCTGGTCACCCTGCTGGTCCAGAGCTCCTCCACATCCTCCTCCATCGTCGTCAGCATGGTCTCCTCTGGGCGTGAGTACGAGCCTCTGCACCCCAAACGCAGCGGGCAGCATGGGGGGGGGGAAGAGGTGCTGAGTGATGACATGTGTCTGCTCTGACAGTGCTGAGCGTCCAGGTGGCCGTTCCTATCATCATGGGCACGAACATTGGCACCTCCGTGACCAACACGCTGGTGGCCATGACGCAGGCTGGTGAGCGCAGCACCTTTCGCAGGTAACCACTTTGAGTTTCATGGTGCGCAGGAGCAGCTGTACCGCACAGCTGTGCCACATGATCATTAAACTGATCTGTTACGAACAGAACAACACTGACGTTGTTCACTAAAGTGGTAGAGGAATAATAATCATCATCTCGTCGTCCGTTTATCACCAGTTCCAGCAGCAACATCCTCAGAGAGCATCCTTGTTTGAACCTGTGGCAGCTGTTCTCACATTAGCAGCACATATACAAACATTTACACATCAAGCATTTCTTTTTATCTAATATCTACTTCTGTTTCATATTTTTGTGCTTTTCAATATTATGTAAAAACTCACTACAGCAGATTTGAACTGATAATTTGAACATTAAGGCCCCGATCGTACACCTCCCGCTACCCGCTAACCGCAAATTACGGGTTTAGGAACCTCCGCTAACCGCTAATGCAATCTTCCGCTTCCCTAAAACCGCTACCCGCGTTGCCGACTCCCTTACTCACATTGTAGGAGCGGCAATGGGCGTGTCATTTGCGCTTTCCGCAAACTCGGTATCTTGCGATCGCGGGTTTAGGATAGCGGGTAGCGGGTAACGCAACCTGCTCTTAAAGGCAATGGCTACTGACGCACTGATTGGTTAAACAGGTGGAATGCCCTAATCACTCCCATGCATAATATAGCGGTTAGCGCAGGTAAGATCACAGGTTTCGGGAGGTGGAAGATTGCGTTTTTTTGCGGGGGAACGCCCCTCCTGATACCCGCTGTCCCTTAATAGCGGCTTTAAGAGGTTTGTCAAGCTCATCTTCCTGCCTACCAGAAGTCTTTACCCACACAGCAGTAAAGAGCAAACACGAGGAATATCTGCTGAGTTATTTTACATTTAAGTCTTTTTCTTTTTCTTTTAACTATACTCCCAGGGCTTTTGCAGGGGCCACAGTCCACGACTTCTTCAACTGGCTCTCGGTGCTGGTCCTGCTGCCCCTGGAAGTGGCCACCGGTTATTTGTACGAGGTCACCAAGCTCATCATCGACTCGTTTCAAATCCAGAGTGGCGAGGCCCCAGAACTGTTAAATGTGATCACTGACCCCCTGACCGAGGCCATCATAGAGGTAAGGTTCCTCCGATCTGGTTGAAGCCGTTAGAAGCCGTCACCATTAATGACAGCAGATGCCAACCTCAGTTGTTTTGTTTTAGATTCAACCTGTCAATGGAGAATATTAGTTAGAAGTAACATTGTTTAAGACTTCGCCTAAACGAGGATGACCCCTCGTCTCATGGTCAGCGTTGATCTGCTCCTTTGCTGAACTGACGGGGACGCGGCCTGGACTTTCTTGTGAGGTTCAGCACATTTATATTCTTCCGTTTTCTGCTCACCCCGGTGCTAAACCAGCGCCTACCGAGTCTGTGAGAGTTTGCATAGTCGCCTTCAAAGCCGGAACCTTAGATGACGCGCAAAAACCCCAAATGCAGCGCTAAGGACCAGTTTGGACCAGTGCTGCCACCCAGTGGACGCCATTTTCATGGTACTCAGGCTTCCCTCTGTTAGACTGCTGTGACAGGACCAGGATGATCTATGGAGCTAAATCAGGGTCAAAAGTTTTGTAACTCAAAAACAAAAATGTGAAACTGAAAGTTGAAGTTTTGATTTTGAACTTTGGGCTCTTACTTTTTTCACTTACAAATTTCTTGTAAGTGAAACCTCTTGACTGTCATGTGTCTTAGCTTTATTATAAGTTCCATCCATCGTCGGATAAAACAAACGTCAATGCCACGCCACAGACTGTCATGCGCGCAGAGTTTGAGGTACAGAGCGACCACCGGCCGCGGAGTCACCAGATGTGTAATCAGTCTCGATCACGGTTTCAAAGCCTCAGCTAGTATAATCTACAAACCACCACAAAAATAGTCCAACACCTAAAGTCAGGAAAACAAAACAAGAGCATTAAAAGATAAAACACAGGCATTTTATAACAAAATGCATCTCCACCTAGTTCACCCACAATGCACTGCTGCCACCCGACAAGCGATTTTTTAAATTAAATTAATTAATTTATTTGATTTTTTTCAAAAAAGCGAACATCAACAAATCTGTCGAGTTTGACTCAATAGAGCAGGAGATGGTACTGCAATTGGTCTGATCTAAGCAGCTAGCCAAATGTATGTCGGGTTTTCACTGTCAACCAAGTGAAAGTGGTATGAAGAAATTATATGTTCGACGGTTAACAGTACAACAGGCAACATGTTTGAAAAAGGTTCTCAGCCTTGTCAATCACGATGTCCTGAACCCACGTTAGATCAGGGTCAAAAGATCTGAACCTGAAAAAAAAATTCAAAAGTGAAAAAAAGATTTGAACCTGAAAAAAAGATCTGAAATCTGAAAACAAGAAATTTGTAAGTGAAAATAAAAGAGCCCAAAGTTCAATATCAAAACTTCAACTTTCAGTTTCAGATTTTAGTTTTTGAGTTACAAAACTTTTGACCCTGATTTAGCTCCATAACGATTAGTTCTCAATCCTCTACCTCTGAACAAGATACTGTTGAAGTCATCCAGGAGATGAACATTTCATCAGTGTTGGACTATGGTGACATTTTGTACATGCACGGCTCTGCTGCGACTCTGTTTACCACTCTGCATTAAGATTCATCACTGGAGACGGCTATGACACCCACCATTGTGATGTTGGGTGGGCCTCTCCTGCTGTGAGACGTGAAAGACACTGGGTTTTATTTATTTATAAAGCTCTTATTGGCCTTTTACCTCCTTATGTCAGTTCCATCCTTTCTAGTGATTGGATTACGCTGCAGGTGCCAGCTGTTTTTTTACTGAACTTGGAAAATCCAGTTTTTCATATTGTGCACCTGCAACTTGGAATAAGCATGCATGAACATGGAGGTACTTGGTATTGTCTACAAGACTCTTTTGTTCATTTTTGGCTTCATTTTAAATAAATAATGGCACAGTGGGAAAAATATTGTTAGTCTGAGGTCGCATTGGCCTAATGCTAAGATTCAGTATGATCAGATTCATTTTTATTATTTTTTTACTCAAAAAATCCCCCAAAAAACAAAACAAAATATAGAATTAAAAGAAGGCCTGCTAACTTTTGCACGACTGGCAAAATATGTTCCCTCTGGGCGCAGTAATGTGACACACACACACACACACACACACACACACACTGCTGCTCTTATCTAGTTTATAGTTGTGTTTTGCACCTTGGGGTCATCTTACATGGATCATTAATGAGACATTTTCTGGAGGATGGACATTAATGTGCGACGTTTGACTTTTATAATCGCTGGAATTGTGTTGTTTTTTTTCATGACCTGAGGTTTGTTTTAAGAGATAACATATCATTACACGAGGCTGTTATCTCTGTTATTGTTGGATTCAGTTTTCCTTCCTCCTCTGACTCAGCTGGATCAGTCCGTCATCAGTGATATTGCCGTCGGAGATCCAGAAGCCAGAAACAAGAGTCTCATCAAGCAGTGGTGTCAAACCTACACCAACATAGTAAGACCAAGACCCGTTCAATTTAACGCACCTGTAAAACATTAACTTTAAGAGGGTTCCCATCAAACTCCCTCTGTGTTTCAGAGCTGGTCCGTCATCACAGTTCCAGGTCCGGAGAACTGCACTTCTCCGTCTCTCTGCTGGAGCGAAGGCAACCTCACCTACACTCTGAAGAACGTGTCCAACACTTACAACGTGAAAAAATGTACGCTGTTATTTTGTCAAACTGTATTAAGAAAGACCACGGCGTGTCTCGAGCAACAATCAGGCTCATCCATTAAAGTTGAAGCTAATATGTGTGTAGACTGTCCGCAGTAGAGAAATGTATGAAAATGATCCTCTGGGTGAGGATTTATGCTCACTGAGGAGTAGTGGGAGCCAGTTTGAGACTGACTGACATTTGTGAACATGCACACGTTCTTACGCTACGGTCAGAATCCCTGGTGAGACTGTGTAGAAATGCATCTATGACAAAACACATCGA
Organism: Hirundichthys speculiger; assembly: GCA_018398805.1. NCBI lineage: Eukaryota > Metazoa > Chordata > Actinopteri > Beloniformes > Exocoetidae > Hirundichthys > Hirundichthys speculiger. The sequence goes on from JAGFBZ010000300.1 coordinate 516,658, forward strand.
AACAACCACAATTCACATTATAAACCCTCACCAGCACACACATAGACCCATGACATTCATCTGAATAGAGAGGAAACAATGAAGATTGATGCATATCTGCCTACACATACGTAGGCAAATAAATAAATAAGCAGGTACACCCAAGATTAGGGTTTTAATAAATAATCTTAACTGAATAATAATAATAGGGCAGCACGGTGGCTTGGTGTTGCCTCACAGCTAGAAGGTTCCTGGTTCGAAACTCAGCAGGTCTTTCTGTGTGGAGTTTGCATGTTCTCCCCGTGTTTGCGTAGGTTACCTCCGAGTACTCCGGGTACTCAGAAATTAAAAGCTAAATTTAAAAGTCAAAACATAAGAACATACAGACGTTCATATTCTCTTTGAGGTGTGACGGACTGGTGATGGAGTGAGTATCAAACATGTACTGAAGGACATCATGGGTTCGTCTGCAGGCACTCACCTGTTTGTGGATGTGAATCTGTCCGACCTGGCGGTGGGTCTGATCCTGTTGGCTCTGTCTCTGCTGGTCCTCTGCTCCTGTCTGCTCCTCATCGTCAAGTTGCTTAACTCCATGCTGAAGGGACAGGTGGCTGGAGTCATCAAGAAGGTCCTCAACACAGGTCAGCATCACTTCACAGCCCATATTCAGTGAAACCCGAACGTGATGCGCCGGTTAATAACTTTTCTGTTTGTGTGTATGCAGACTTCCCTTTTCCATTCGGCTGGGTCACGGGTTACATCGCCATCATAGTCGGAGCTGTGATGACTTTCATTGTGCAGAGCAGTTCTGTGTTCACGTCGGCTATCACGCCACTTGTCGGTGAGGTCATCATCCATTTTATTCACGATCTCTGTGTGAATGCCACTAGTTTTTGAGGTTTTATTTATCTATATTTAATTTACCAAACCGCAGCACCAATATTATTAATTCCCAGGTAGATCAGGGAAGAGGTAGGGGTAGTCCTTTTTTTTAAAGACACAGGCTTCAAGTTTATATGTCAAAATGTGTCTCTGTTGTCCAAATAGGAATTGGTGTCATCAGCATAGAGCGAGCATACCCGTTGTCCTTGGGTTCAAATATCGGCACGACCACTACAGCCATCCTAGCAGCCATGGCTAGTCCAGGAGACACTCTGGGTAATGCACTGCAGGTGAGTAATACACACTTCAACACCTGGGCCATTTCCAAACCACATAATCCATCCTGTGGCCACACATCACCCAAAAGCTCTTTGCTGTAGTGTTGAACCGACACTCCTGACAGGATTTAAGTTTAGTCTCTGTTTAATCATCAGTTATTTATATGGCTGGGCAACGATTAAACTTTTTAATCACGATTAATCGCATGATTTCCCTGATTAATCACGATTAACCGCACTGTATACGCAAAATCAAATAATGAATTCAAAAGTAGTGTAAAGTGCACTTTTATTTAAATGTTCTGCTGCCATATGAACTAAAGTGTCATAACATTTGTTGTTCAAACACTTTTAACATCAGCACTTGTCAGTAACACATATTTAGTGTAAATCTCATCTTAGAAAATGTCATCCTGTTTTTATGAAAAATAAAAAAAGTCTACAAACAAAATCCAACAAAATGATTGTGGCTCAGCACAATCAGAACTTTAAAACAGTTAATTTCTGAGGTAACAGCAGAAACTTTTAACGGGGAGTTCAACTTGTCAGTTGTTACAAATAACCTTGTTTCTGTCGAATCCTCCGTCTGGGAGAACTTTAAAATGAAAATGTCCATGTTAAAGTTCAGTAACTTTACCAATCCGTGTATCATTCATTCTTTCCATTTTCAATTGTCAATCAAAAATAAAAGAAAATTAAAAAGTGACATTTTATGACATTTTTTGCTTTTTAATTTAACACAAAAAATGAAAAAAAAAAATGCCTGTTTTTTTCATATTTCGATTTTAGACTGTCAAAAATACAAAATTAAAAAACGTGCGACAGGACTGAATTTGTTTTATAATGGAGGACTGGACTTTCTGTTGTCATTACACATCTGTGCCACTAGATGGAGCCGCACTGAAGTAACCAGTAAGAGAACAGCAGGACAGTGAACACATGGAGCAGATCTGATGGAACATGGAGGAATGACACGAAAGTTTTGTTGCAGTACAGAATTTTATTTTTTAGACAGAATTGTTAATATTGCTACCTGAGTTGCTACCCAAACTGTAAAGTTCACGGATTTTTACCGTTCTCCATGTCTGTTTTTAGCTTTTCCTTGTTTACCTGGCAATTGTCTTCCGGTTCCGCAGCAGCTAGTAACAGACATTTCAAAACAAAAGCATGTGAGCAACATGCGTTAACGAGCGATAAAATAAATGTCTGGGTTAATAAATTAATGAGTTAACGCGTGTTGTGGTCAACCTGACCTTCCCAGGACTGCTGATCTGTGGACTCAAAGTGAGAATAATTTGAATTCAATAATAGTCATGACACTCTCAAGTTTCGCCTTTGCAAAGGGAGAAATCAGCTGACAGACCCCGCGGTCTGTCCTCCTGCTCACTCAGCTGAATTCTGACTCTCTGCAGCTCACAGGCTGGTTTTATTGACCCCTTGGGCTGTTAAACATTCTGCTAGTTAAAGGCAAACTCCCCCATTGTCCCCCAGAACAGTGCCTGTCCCTGATAAGAACATATCACCCTAACACAGCTTAAATTGTCCTCCTAAGTGCCTGCAACTTTATGACTCTAGCTCAGCCCGTGACCTGCAGACCTGCAAAGGCAGACCTTTAAAACTTAATTTTACTCTTAATATATGTGTTCAAATATGCAAGCACAATTATAATTCCCAGACGCGATAATAACGCGTTAACTTGCCCAGCCCTAGTTATTTAGCACAATTCATATTTATTTTCAGGAAAAATTACCTGAAAACTATTACACAGACCAGTGAAATATATAATGAAGAACTATGAAAAATGACCATGAGTTTAGAAAACCTGGAAGTACTTGAACTGAGTCTTTTTTGTGAGTTTAATTGTGTAATAAGTTTATGAGCAGCAAAATAAGAAAATCAACTAAGTTTTCCGATGATCTTCCTAGATTGCCCTCGTGCACTTCCTGTTCAACATCTCTGGCATCGTCCTGTGGTATCCCATCCCTTTCACTCGCCTGCCCATCCGGATGGCTAAAAGCCTGGGAAACATCACCGCCAGCTACCGCTGGTTCGCCGCCGTCTACATCATCTGCTGCTTCTTCCTGTTGCCTCTCATTGTGTTCAGCCTGTCGCTGGCCGGCTGGCAGGCCCTGGTGGGCGTGGGTGTACCTCTACTCGTTATGCTGATCGTCATCGTGGTCATCAACGTTCTGCAGAGACGAAAACCTGAGATCCTGCCCACAGCGCTGCGATCTTGGGACTTCCTCCCTCTGTGGGCCCACTCCCTGGCTCCCTGGGACAAAGTGGTTGGGGTAATTACTGCCAAATGCTGTTGCTGCTGCAAATGCTGCCAGCTTCCATCTGACGACGAAGAACAAGGAGCAGACGGATCTTTGGAAAAGAGTGAGAAAATACACAGAGAGGTGTACGACAATCCTGCAATGAGCGCAGAAAAAGAAGTTGAAAATGAGATAAAGATAGAGCTAAAGATTATGCAAATGACCAAACTTTGAGATTTTACATTCACGTGACGGAACGGAGCCCACTAGTCATGGCATGAGAACCAGCCGTTCACGAAGTGTACATGCGGTAACTTTGAGTCTTTTTTTTTTTTTTTTTTTTTTTGGCGTTTGTAACATAAAATGGCTGTATAGGAATTTCAAACAGCCCAAGAAAATGAAAAATGCTGTAAATATTGGTGCTTGGATTTACCTAAAGTGGCCTTTAAAGTATAAGGATGGACATCTATAGTCTTAATTGTTGTCACAAATTCAACGAAGCAACCAAAACTAAAACCATGTTTGCCTGTCTTAGTGTTTTCTAACCAGCCTGTCTCTGTTTAATGCACACTCTTTTAAAGAGCGTCACTTAAAACCGCTCAGCACTTCAGCTCAAAGGCCAGGAAATAGAACATTTGTTTGTTGGCAGAGAAAATGACATTAATTGGTTTGGCATTACATGGTTACGCTGTGTAACCTTGCCAGCTCTCGACTGTGCATGCCTGTTATTAGGAAAAAAGAAAGGCTGATAATTTAAAAAATAAACTTTGAGAAAATAAAAAAGCCACATTGGCAATATGAGAAGGAAAATGTGGAGGCAAAAACATTATAAAGCAAGTGTTTAATCTCCTCAGCTAAACCGACAAAGTCCTGATCTAATTTTGCGCTCAAGCAGTTAACTATTATTGCCAGTTTCGCAATCTAAATATGTTTTTTCTTTCATGTTAAAGTATATGTTTTAATTTCATTTAAGGGAACATTTGATTGATTTTCTGAAATGCCATCTGGTTCTCGCGGCGCGGCACAAGCGCTTTATGCTGCTACGTCATCTATCGGCGACAATTAAACTAACTCGCTGACGGTGGACGTCGAGAGCAATAAGCTAAACAAGGGTTAGATAGATAGATAAACTTTATTACGGACTCGAGGTCCAAAAAGCACACATAAAAACATAAAAACACACCAACATTAATCTAAAAGACAACTGTACCAGTGTCTCCAGAGCTCAGACTGGTAGCGTAAAGCACTAAACATAATATTTGATAGCAGCAAGATGATTTCATTCTTAGAGTCATTTGGTCTGCAAATACATTTATACATAAGACCTCTCAGGGCAGACTGTAAAGAGTTCACTCACACTGCCACAAACATTTCACTGGCACTAATCTCTGACAATATCGTGAAAGCGTCTTAACCTCCATGCCTATGGAGGGACACTGAACTAAAAATCACAAAAGAGTCACTTTAAAGGCTCATTTGTTCTTCTGCGTAGCAACTGCGCACGTAGATAACGTACGGGCCGCTCCGCCATATTTGTTCGTTCGTTAGACGACAGCGCAGGTTCGTTTCTGCCTCGCTGCAGTTCGCAGTGGCGAGGTTTCTTTCGTTTATGTAGCTCAGACATGGCAGCGGAGAAAATAAAGTTTTTTTTTCGCGACATTACAGAAAACTCTAATTCTACCCGTCTTGAAAAGAAAAGAACAAAAAAGTAGCGGCAGGAAATAGAAGACGAAGAAGAACAAGTAAACCAATTACATTTCTTGCGATCCGTAGCGACGGGCAGTTTGGAGAGACGTGCACGTGGGTTCACACCTTTGCCGTATCTTTGAGACAGAAATCTAAATCAGCCTGAAGACATCCCAGTCTTTTTGTGATCTTATGTCTATTTTTTTTTTAAGGATAACGTATTTCCTCTAATAAACGCACCCCTCTTAATTATAGCGCCACCAGGACTTTGACAAAATGTAACTGGAGCCAACTCTAACCCTTGACATTTTTCTCAGTAATCTCAACAGCTTTTAGTTTATTTTTTCACCTTAAAAGATCCATATTAAAATGCTGTGTACGACTGCTTCTTGAACGACATCGGCGCGTCTCTGATTGACTTGTTATGATTACCGGAACATTGCAGGATGATGTCCGCACGTGCTGGAGCCAACAAACGTAAACCGTCTTATTAGTGTGCTGATTTTGATGATGTAAAAAGCTGTAAAAAAAAAAAAAAAAAAAAAAAAAAAAAAGTTCTTATAGCTAAGTAATTAAGTGACTCCACTCTAGATTTTAATCTGTAAAAATATGCACATGATGTAAGAACAAAGTTTGGAAATTTGGGGGTCAAAATTGATGACCCTCGATGGTGTCTTCTTCATACTCAGGGGCGTTTATTAGAAAAAATCACTTCAGGCACTCAAATATATGGCCTCAAGCACAGGAAATGTTTTTTTGTTTGTTTTTTTTCCCATTTCTGGGAAAATGACCCCTCATTAGCAGTGTTATTACTCTGCTACTTTAAAACAAGCAGATACTCATTAGACCAGAAAACAAGACTTGGGAGCAGCTCAGTCTCAATGGAAATGAAGCACAGCTCTTCCCACTGGAGACGTGGAGACGTCAGTAGCGTTCAGTGAGTCGACTAACTTGGATAAGAGTGGAAGGGGAAATGGTCCTTGAAAAGCTTCTTTGTACAACCAGTTTTTAATGGATTTATTCTTTAATGGGATTTATGGATGTTTAACATAAAATATCATTAGACTTGGCCCACAATATGTGCATTTCAAACGTTTTCTAATAATATGACCAAACTGTCACTGAGACGACTGCAACACAATAGTTGGGATTTAGTTATAAAACACAAAATGTACTTATAATTAATTTAAGTGTATAAATGTAGTTGTTCTTTCATGTATGATGTCTCTAACATCAAATAAATAAGCTAAGTGGCTGATAAGGGTTGTATAGTGTCCAAGGCATCATTTGTATGTGGGGGTCCATCTGCGACCCTGAAACTGAAATATGGGGCCCCCTCTGGGATCGTCCATGGGTTCCAGGTTTAGACCACATGAACCGCTGGTTATAGTTGTGTATGTGGGTGACGAATGGCCACGGATCCAAAATGAGTGCATGATGTGTGTCCCAGTTGGGACAACCACCGAAGACGACTCAGGTGGCTAATTCACATGGGGCCAGTCCCAAGTGGAGCCCCCATCTTTCAGCCCATTTATATCCCAGATGGGTCCCACATAAAACTGCTGGCTGGGTAAAGATGTCATGAACTTTGTGCACAAGAATGTACTAGTTTCCAACAAGACATGTCTAGTCACAGAACTGTCACGTTTTCACATTTTATTTTCTTTCCTCCATCATATTTTCCCTTTAGATTCTTATTTTTTACTATGTGTAAGAGACACTGAAGACCTCAGCACATCGTTTTAAGGTGTAAAGTTATTTTGGAACTAAAGATACAATTTATTAAAGGAATATGTGGTCTAAAATTACATGAATGAACATTATATTAAGTAATTTGCATATGTATTATTTATTTTTACATGATTTATGTAAGATTTCCTAATAATTGCACAGATATTAAAAAATAAACCATAAAACTTTCTACTTAACTGAATGAGTCGGTTTGAGGATTGTCTTGCAGGAACCACTAGACTCATCATTTTCACTCTTTCCCTCCCCTGTGTGCACGATTACTCTGTATTTATTATCCTGTTATCTATTCTATTTGACATTTCTAAGGGTAAACCAGGGGGGAGAGAGAGCAATTATGATGAATAGGTAAGACTTCAAAGGGTTCAGAGAAACTAATATCCTTGCTATCTTAATACATGATAAAGTTTATTACAATCTTTACTGTTTTAAATTAATGTTTTACAAGTTTTTGTGAGTCCTGTGTTTAAGAGGGTCAGATCATTTTCTGCCTCATGATTGAGACTGTCCTTTCGCATTTACGAGAGTTGAATTTCTTTGACTCTTAAGGGTTGAGGAACTGCATCAGTGTCGAGGACATTTCTCCATGTCGGGACCACAGTTTCTAACTTAACACTGGAAAACAAATAAAAAGATGTTTCATACACTCACACACATGTTCACGCTTTTACCAAGAAAATATGAGCCACAACTGGGTTTTTCTGGCAGGTTCCATGGTTTCTGTGTTTGCTCATATGGACTCATTGGGGCCCAACTGGTTAGTTTTCTAATGCGGGGCCGATGTTATTAAGCCTATAGTGGACCTGCTTAATGTCCCCAATTCCTCGTCCATGCCCATTTAGCCCACTTGTATCCCTTATGGGCCCAAGATATTTGGCCCATATAGATTTCCCACTTGGGGTCCATAACACTGAAATCGTATGGGGCCTGTGGATACCGGTTCAAGCACAAGCCTGCTCCGAACCCAGATGGGACATGCATGGACATGCCCGCTGGGCAGTAAATTAAATAAATAATCAGTCTCCATGGATTAATAGCTTTTATCTAACGCCATAAAAAAGATTAAACAGTCATTGTTGGTGACTAAGAAACATTTAGTGCCATGATCAAAACTTGAGTATGTCAGCTGGAGGTAAAATATATGACACTTTTACTGCAGCAAATCAAATATTAAGCCTGTTATTCAAAAATGATAATTCCCATTTATTACACTTTTACAATCAAGGGTAGTCATTAACAGAACATTAACAGTATAACAGTAAAATGAATATGTTGGTTTGGTATGTTTTCTTTAGGACACGTGAGGAGTATGAAGGTTTTTATTTTCATTTTCTTTGATTTTCTTAAGACAAAAGCCATAAGAAACTAAAGATTTGGCATGTCTGGATTTGTATTACAAAGTAGGAGACTTTTGCATTCGCTGCGGTGCTTTATATCATAAATTGATGAACTCTGTTTAAACTGTAAGGCCTAACATAGGACAACATTATTTCTTAACTTACTGTATTGCCCCGAATATCGGAGGACTGTGATTATATGACGACCCCTATTTTTCAAATATCATTTTGGGAAAATAAAAATATGATGAAGACAATAAGGATATTCATAAAGCAACTTTTTACTGTACCATTATTATAGAAAAACAGATAACAACGTATCAGGTCTCCACGTCATTTAAGATCAATGTATAGTACTGTTTAATAAACTGTAATTCTCATTAAAATCTGAGACTATAACTCAGTCATGTAGTTCAATAACTGGATTAATGCTGCCAATAACTGCATAACCATAAAAGTTCGAGTTATATTCAATTTCAAGAACAATATTAACAATTCAGTCAGTAAAACACAAAATTATGGGACTGCTTTCAAACTTTCAAGCAAAAATGCGTGCTCCCTGTGAAGTCCAAGTGCTGTCCCGATTCTCAGAACGTCAAGTTAAGGGACAAGTTTGAGGGCTGTTTCACCCTCAATATTGAGATTCTCCGGCACTACCCTTGGGAGTAATGGTTACCCAGAAGGTATTGCGTATTTTTGCCAAGTCATCTTCAAAATTGATGGCACCAAAAAAAAGCTAGCTACGAATTTAAGTATTTTCGTAGTTAGTAAAGATATAAGTGTTACGAAACAATCTTCTACTTCTTCTTGTCATCGTTGTTTTCTTGACTGACTGGACGTAGCTTTGGTGTAAGGCCGCCCCCCCACAGTCTGAAGACGTAACTGCGCTCAAGGGACTGTCCCATTTCTAAGTCACAAGATAGCTCTTAGAGGGCCAAGATTGAGGGCCAAAGATTGAGGGTTAAAGGAGGAATTGCAATTGGCCCTTACTGGTTACTTCGGTGCGGCTCCATCTAGCGGTACAGATGTGTAATTACAATAGAAAAGCTTAGACCTCGATTATAAGACAACCCCAATTTTTGAGAATATGATTTCTAGAATAAAATATCATCCTTTATTCAGGCCAATATTGTAATATTTAATAATATTACTAACAGTTAATAATATTTACTTAAGGGTCATGGTCTGGGTCTTTGAAAAGTGCCTATAGAGACTATTTGTATTGTAACAACGCCAGTGCATTCCATTTATACTCAAAGGTTGAATAATTTTCCGATTTCTAATGTTGTATTTGACTGTAGTTGAAACTCCAACAGAACAGAGAGTGAAAACAGGATTTTAGATCAGAAAGTCAAGCAGCAACCAAGGAGATCGAGTACGGTGAGCTGAGGTCACAGCAATGTGGCGGCCAAGAGCCAACGTCCCCACTTCTGGGTTGAAGTAAATCAGGAAGCATGTGTTGCTGCAGTTCCTCAACTGACCACAAGGTGCTGGCCTAAAACAGTGCAAATCCCAACAGATGTCCATGTTAAAATGCCCAAATTTCCAGGTAAATTAAACACACTTACAGCGTGGTACAAAAAAAACAAAGTTTTTGGTCTCTGTAGTTAGAATTCACATCCAGCTGTTTGGGAGTGAATTTTTTACCACATCAGGTAAAATTGTATAAAGGAATGCAATTTATGGTGGAAATGAATGAAATGGCTATTTGATTGACAGCTTGCCAGAGGCTAGGCCCTGGCACAAACCATCCCCTCATCATTTGAAATTGGACGTCCCGCTGTGAATGTCTGCCTGTGGCTACACAGCTTCTCCATTGTGGCTTGGCTGAAGAAGCCAGGATCATTTCAGGACCCTCCCAGAAGAAGTATGCTGGGAATTGCAGTCAATCATCCCACCACTCGCGGGTTGGCAACAGTAGGCTTGCCCAACTGCAACACTTCTGTCCTCGTGAGGGTTCACTTACTGACCAGCAGGTCATTACTAAGGTGGGTGTCGTGTGAGGAGACAGATGCTTCAAAAACACAGTCTATAAAGACGGCGCGCACCACCAAGGCAAGCAGATGACCCTGTTTACCAACTGTACCAACTGTGAAGTAGCATTTCCATGTAAATTCAGTGAATTTGCGTGTGAAAAAATCCATCTGAGAGCATGTAGCAACCTGTCCGTGGCACATTGTCCAGCTGTATCAAGGGGCGACCATCCCACTTCCAGTTTTGTAGCAGAATTAAACATACAAAATGGTACAAACATTTATACACATTTATATGTATATGTCAACAAAGCTGACCAATCAGTTGCCTGGACGTTATATCACATCGTTGGTCAACAGCTCTGCCGTTGGCTAACACAGCTGTTATGATTTTAGCAGCTTCATAGCTTTATATTCACTTCTGAGCTGTGAATAAAATCCTCACACACTGTGGTCATATTTTAAAGAGAAAATACTTTCTTGTACTTGTGTGGATTGCGCTATCGGACGACCGTGACTGGCTGTCGCTGTTTACATGAGCTAAATAACATATACTAGCATTGCTACTAGCTAGCTGCAGCAACAGCTAGTTGGATTTTTTTGTTTGTTTGTTTGTTTGTTTTACAACTTTGTAACTACAATGCAGGGTAGTCTTACATCTTAATCGAACACACCACAGACCTTATCACTTGTAAACTGATCCTGATGGACTCACTATAATTTCCCTTCCTGATGCCGTTTAGTACTAAAAAAAATGTTGTATTGAACATAAGTCCCCAAAAGTACAGGAAAAAAGTGATATTCTCTAAAACAGCCGTTCCCAAACTTCAGAATACCAAGGCCCAATTTGAAATGCAAAAAATATCTCCACGGCCCACCCAAACCTTTAATACACAACTGTGATCAACATACAGGACTAGGAACCATGGTCTGATATTAATGTAAGGGGTCAACAGATAAGGTGACACTTGTCATATTAAGTTAAGATGAAGGTAGGATAACTGGTTTGTTTTGTTACTTCTTAATGTTTTTAAATCATGTCATTAATATTTTACAGTAATTAAAAACATATTTTAAAAAGATCGAGGATTTAAAACATATTTGTTTAATTTTAATGACCTCTCACGGCCCACCTGCAGTACCATGACGGCCCACCAGGGGGCTGCGGCCCACATTTGGGAATTTGGGAATCACTGCTCTAAAACTTTAACATCATCAGTATAATCTGAGTTAGACTGCAGATTTACACAAGGTTTTGTGTTGTGTTTGCAATGACTGTTTTACTGGTTCTCTGCAAACTGTCATCATTTCGACATGCAGTACCAACAACAACATACAAATATATGTCAGAAGTAGATATTTGTTTCTGAAATCGAGGCACTGGCTGTCCAGGTTGCGTCCAGTGTTCAGTCTTTCCCATCTTTGAGGAGGAGACTGCTCAAACACTGAACTTCCATCCTCGACTTAAATAGAAAAGGATCCTGACCAACGCCTCCATCTTGTGGTGAATGTGGGTACAGCACAAACCAGAGATGGGTCTGTTTGTGACATTTGAAGTGTTGAATGGTTCCTTTCAGCATTTCATGCTGCCGCAGGCTGTTTTCTTTCTTTTTTTGTACACTCTTGAAACATTTAAAACCCAAACAAGACCAGAGTAGACAAGAAAAATTCGCAGAACGTCTGCAATGCATAATTTAGCCCATGATAGTGATGTCTAAGAGATCCAGAAGGGTGTTTAAAGAATTCTGGTGTGAATGCACCCCAAAAGTTTTTTTTTTTTTGCCTTTTTCAAACAAATGTTAAGCTTTTCTTAGTTACCACTGAAAACACTCTTTTGCATTGAGGACAACACAACAATTTGACAAAACACAATAATTTATTCTTATCAAATCCAGAGGCAATTTGTGGTTACAATCATTCCAGATGCATGAGCTAATGTGTGTTTTACACAAACTGTACACTACCACTAACAGGTCAATACATCCACTAATCTCCAGAACTACCTGTATAGAAAAACTAAAGCAAAAAACAAAACAAAACAAAAAAAAAAAACATTGTAACATTATTAATACAATACATTTGCTCTTGCAGCACCATTCTACAGGACATAAGAATAATTCACACTTAAATGAGCTTCTGTTGTCCAGTGTTTCCATGCAGCTCTCTGAAGCCTGGACGAAGCCTTTACATACAGGACCACCGCATTGGGTCACTTGTGCAATAATTTGCAGCTAAAAAAAAAAAATTCTCCATATAGCATAAGAAGATGGGCCAATCCCATCCTTTTTTGTTTGTTTTTGCTGGTCCTTGTCTGGATTTGGGGGAGTTGTTGCATTGCTATTGTTATCAAATAATAGGAAAAAAAAAAAAAACCAGAACAAACTGTCCATAAATTAACTTAGAAAGGGACGGGTCCGTAGAAGGCGGTGTACGCAGCGACGATGCCTTGAGTGTCGGCCATTTCATCACAGGCAATATTCAGCTCACAAACCTCCCTCAGGCTGGAAGATAGAAAACACGGTCAAGCAACATGTGACATATCAAACCGTAACTGCAAGACTTGGGTTTGCTCCTGCTCGGTGAGTCACTTTCATGATTATACCTTTCCAGCTGCAGATTGGTGAGGGTGCCAGCTGGAGCAGCCCTTCTTCGCCTCAGGAGGACAGCAGCCAGGTCTCTCTTCATAACCACTACAGGAGCTTCAGTGGCTGAAAGGGGGAACAAAAACTGCTCATGAGTGTCATTTTACACCTACATGCACACAAACTGTCGTTCCTAAATCACGAGAAAACTCTTACTGGACACAACTTACTGGACACAACTTCAGCTTCAACTGACTCTGATGAAGATGAGGAAGATGAGGAGGAAGAGGAAGAGTTAGAAGCGGAGGAGTCAGAGGCAGAGGAGTCAGACTCAGAAGATTCGGCGGAGGAGGACTCCGAGGACTCAGACGATTCGGAGGATTCAGAAGACTCGGAGGACTCTGATGATTCGGACGACTCGGAGGTAGAATCAGAAGCTGACGAGTCGGAGCTTGAGTTGGAATCGGATGCTGAAGAATCTGACGAAGAGTCAGACGCAGAAGATGTGTCGGGAGCGGCAGGTGCGGGGTCGGCAGGTGCGGCGTCGGCAGGTGCAGCTTCCACAGCTGTGTCCATGGCAGCGGGATCCACCACGACCTCTGGCTCCACAGCTGGTGAGCACAGGAAAGCACATGTGTTAAACAAACTCGAGGCGCTTGCATTACCCCCAAAGTAGCCCAGAGAGCAGCAGGAATGACGACGATGAGTTTGCCCTCACCTCCCATGGACCAGCACACCGACAGAAGGGCGCAGATGGAGAGGATAGTCAGAGTCTTCATGATGCCTTCAAGTCAAAGTCTTGCAGTGGACAAGATCGGTTCTTCAGTGCCTGGTTTGCTTTGGTTGCCTCCGGTGGCTCGTTCTGGTCCCGTACTCTGAGTCCAGGTCAATATATACTGTAGTCCACATGTTTGTCAGACCAGACCCACACAATGAGACAACCCTCTGATTGGCTGGGGAATCAAATATCAATGTTGCTGCCTGCACTTGTCATGAAAGCTCCCACAAACACCCACGCGCCCCCTGGCACCGAGTCCCAAAACTCCGAGCACAGAGCCACAAACATTCCTGACATTCGACCTGGTATGGCATGTAAACCTTTGCATGTGTACGCAGAGCTTCTCATGTTTATGGTAGAGAATGAGACTGATCCCTACTTCACATCTCCAGGGATGTGATCCTTTTTTCTCAAACATAAAATAGACATTTTCTCACTTAAACATTGTAGGAACTTACATAAGCTGTAGATAAATGTACAATTAATTTAATCTTATTTAATCTTAACAACCAGGAAGTTAAAGATTCTTCAACTGAAAGCAGTTAAACCAAGAAAAAAGAGTAGCTGCCTCCCCACAGCCCACGTTCAAAACCAGTCACAGGGGCGCTTTCATCAAGTCAACACACCTACGAATGTTTTGAAGTCTTAAAACAGCACACTGCGTCTCTATTAAATGTTTCCAGATTGGTCCAAACTACTTCTGAACTGGCAGAGTCCGTGACCCGGGCATGAGCTTCCATCAACGCGCTTTATTACACTTATTTCTGGTTCTGTGGGAGTTTGTAGCGTAGACGTGAATCATACGACTTTAAAAAACAATGGGCCTCATTCACGGAGCATGAGCAGATCAGATCTGTGCGTCATTCACCGACTTTTACAATGTTAATGACTTTTATGGACTGTCATTGTCACTATTTGCGGACGGCTTATAAACATGTGTTTCAAACATTAGAATAAATCTACCACATTTATCTTGATGACAATTTCACCTATTTAAGGTTCAGATTGTGTTTCTTAAAATGTCAGAGGGTTGACTCAGGTCGTCACAGAGCGCACCAAGGTCGCCGTGCTTGCACACAAGCGGCGCCACCCTGCTCTATAAACCCAGGAAAGGCGTGCAATGTTGCAATATTCCAATACTGGCTTGCTGTGACCCGTGCACCACGATCACGAAGCGAGATCCCTAATGCACCTGAGCGACTGCAGAACCGGTTCATGATACCCTTGATGAGGCTACTCGGACACACCTGCAACTAATTGAATGATTCTGCGATAAGGGGCTGATTCGACCACGACCGGTAGACTACTTCAATGCTGGAAGTAATTTGTAAGAGGTAGAACCACGAGTAAAACGTGTCTCCTTGTTTCCTGGCCTGCAGGTTTGCATCCACATAATTTCTCACAATGTGTTTTAAACGAAAAACATGACCTGGGTGCCACAATACATACATATAACACATAATATGACAAGCCTTTGTAGTTTGCTGTTGACTCCTTGTTCACAAAGAAAAATGTTTTTTTTTTTTCTTAAATTTAATCCACCTTTAGATCAAAACCATTTTAGCTTCACCTCTTGAATGCTCTGTTGGACAGATGAGATGGTATTTACTACTTCAGCCACCTCTTTTCCTACTAACCTAAACCTACTAACAGAGCAGAGTCAAGTATTTTTTTCCTCTTTCTTTCAATTTCTGAAAAATGATTTTCCTCCTTTGCTCACGTTCTGAAAGTGGTGAACAGGGCTGTTCCTAGTCACCTTGGGGGCCCTAGGCAAGAGTGAGCATGGGGGCCCTCCCGGCCCAAAAACACCAAGAAAATCATTCAATCCAAAAATCTTTTATTTTAAATAACAGAAGTGCACAATAATGTAAGGACACTTAAAATACAATATAACAATATAAATGTGCAAAGTTTGACAAAAACACTATCAAGCAAAAATATCAAGCAAAAAAATAAAAACCTTTAAATAAATAAATAGTTAGTGGTCTTTGGTTCCATATCCACGTCCTGGTGGAAATTGTTTTTAAAACCTTTGGCTTTTGCAAATGAAATGATGATGTCTTCCATGTCCAAAGCGGATATGCTCGCTTCATTTTTCTTGTATCGAGTTTGAAGCACCGCAGAAAGCCGGCCACGGGCAGTCGGGGCCCCTTTAGGGGGGTTCCAAACGTGTCGCTGCAGTGTCTATGGAGGTTTCAGGTTGTGTCATTGATATGGATCGATATCAGCCGTGTCTGGGGGGTCCCTTAACACAGGCATCGACAGCTAGTGGGGACCCTATGTGGGGGGGTTTTCAACATATCATCGTCGTTGCTGTGTCTAAAGCAGTTCAGTCATTGTGTCATTGACAAAAGGACCAATGTCACCGCTGTCCTGGGGCCCCTTCCAGCTTGGGGCCCTAGGTAATTGCCTAGTATGCCTACCCCGTTGCGGCGTTTCTGGTGGTGAATAATGAGCTTCAGGAATGCGCGCACGCGTCCTAACCCTAACTCTAACCCTGAGTGGGTTCTTAGTGAGGAGGTGATTTGTCAATGTGCGTATCTGCTAACAAGCTTACGAAGATTTCACAAACGATTCCCGGGGTCTTCTCAACTTTACGGCCCGTCTTTGCTTGGATCACAATCCCCGGACCCCAACAGACGGCAACAGTCTAATACAGCTTTCATACTCAAAACCTGTTTATTTTGCACGTTAGCGACACGGCAGGGAGGAGAAAATACGACCGTTAGGAAACAGCTTTAAATATGATAAAATTAATAGTCGGCAACGTTCACACACATCTGAGCTAGATGGGCTCTACGGGACCTGCACCACTGTGGTGAAGGCCCTGTGGGTTTTTCAGTTTATTTATCACAGTATGTCACAGTGGATGACTGCTAGAGCTGGGCGATACTGGGAATTTTGGTATCGATCCGATACCAAGTAAATACAGGGCCAGTATCACCGATACCGATACCAATACCAATACCAATAATTTTTTATATTAAGCTTGATCTCTCAGGAAACTGCTGGTGTTTTTGTGAATTTTGTCTTCAGATTATTTTGTTAAAACCTAGAATACAATTTCAGCAAACTTTATAGGTGACAGCAAAATACTTTATTATCACAATTAACATTTTTCTGTAAATATTCTTTAGAGTTGAATTGTTCTGTCCATAATTTTTTCTAGTCCACCTCTTATATTATATGATATCTTTCAATACTTGTGTAATTTCCTGTTACTTTAACTATAAATTTACCCGTTGTGGGATAAATAAAAGATTATCTAATGTTACTTTATCTTAGATAACACCTTTCAATGGGATACATGTCATGTACTGAGTTATTTTAAAGTATTAATTATGTTTTTTTTTGTGTGTGTGTTGGCTCCAGTAACATACAACTTAATTAACATGTACTTTGAAAGTCAATACGAACTGATGCTGAAGATGACCGCTCTTATCTACCTGGATACTCTGTTGGACTGAAGGAGGACACAAAAACACAGACTTCAATGAATTCACACTTCGCAGCAGTCAGTGCTTGTGGGAGAGAATAAAAGCTTGAATATCGATCGTATCATTCAATATCAATACCAGCGTTGGTAGCGATATGATCGATATTTAGATTTATGTGCCCAGCTCTAATGACTGCATCAGTGTCACAGCGGCCGACAGTTCCTTGATTCTCCAGTTTCTTTTTTCCATGTTTATCACAGTCCTGAATCTGTGCTTCGTTAAACCGTCGCGGTTGTGTTTGATACATCACACCGTGACTTTTAACTGCTTATTTGAGTTACCGCAGCGTAACGACGAACGCTCCGCTGCAGTTAAGACTCAACAGGTTTTTTTTAGGATGTACCAGGTGGGCTTTCTAAGGAAAGGTCATTTCAGAATGTTGGACCCATTTATGGACCACCCTAATGCTAAATTAGCAGGTTCCACCCTCTGTCTGACAGGGATATTTGAGTCATCTTTATTTATTTTAATGAATCCGTGTAATTGTATGCCACCAAAGATATTACCAGTTGTGCGTGCACTTTCACTTTTGGTGAATGGAGGTCACCACCTGCGCCAAAGCTGTTAGCTGTCAGGGAAAAATAAAATCAATTACAAGAACAGACAACAGATTCTGAACAATTACCTGCATCCAGGGAAAACACATCAACACACTAAAATATAAATGTTTTGTTTTGCTTTTTTTTTTTTTTTGGTCATGTGAAGCTACGACAAACAGTAGTTCTGGCAAGAAATTAAATCAACAATATTTTTCTCATATTTCCTCCAAACATAAACTGCCATCTTTCCCCTGTCAATCATGTTTAGCGGTCGGACCAGTAATTTTTATTCTTGTCTTCCAGTTCTGAACATCCCCCTTCAAATTCCTCTCAGCCCTCAGCCTTCATCGCCGGGTTATAAATAATACAACAAACCCCCAAACGTCCAAACTGGTGGCGTTACAAGATTTCCATAAAATACCCTCAAAATGTAACTGGATTTTAATCAGGGAGACCCGATGCAGGCCTGCCTAGTTAACATCAAGGTTGCCACTTGTCCCATTGCTGTTATGTTTCTATACTCTTTGCCCCAGATGTGATCTCCCACCCCCACAAACCCCAAACTACAGCCTGAGACGACCACAAGCTACTAATCGACCGACACGGAACAGCAGTGAGGATCATTATGCGACAGAGCTTAATTAGAGCGTTTGCCGAGTCCCACTCGAACCGCAGTCGGCGGCTATTTACGGCTGCATCTCGGGCCCCGGCCCTGCACACATCCAGGGACACGGCGCACAAACAGCCACCGGTGGCCCGGCGCACGGCTCCGCTCGAGGTATTTCAGCCTATATGGAACCAAATCTGGGTAACCCCCAACGCGCCGGATGCGTAGCCTTATGCGCGCGGGTTTGGCTGCAGCTGCCTGTTTGTATATTATAGTCCGAGTGTGGCCTTAGCTGTGGTTTTTCTGATAAAAAAACATTTAAAGTTTGCAGCTCTGACCTCAACTGAATTTCATCTAAATAAAGTCTAGATTACCAGCTATTTTGCGCTCGTATCACTTCACGTATAAATACCTCCGAAAGCCTGTCGACCAGCATCGTTTGTTATGTCGCGAGAGCCTCGGCCTGCGGCAGAGTGACCTCCGTGTCCTTCATGTATCTTAGTCTAGCGTTATTCCTGGTGTCGGTGATTTGTTTTGGACCGTGCACTGTGTAATTTCGGTGTCTGGTTCAGCGTCCATTTGTGTGGATGCACTTCAGCGTGTGGGGGACGCAGTTGGAGAAAACAATTGCCATAATGTCCCCGGAGAGGCAGGAAATACAGCGTCCCTGGCCTTTCTGCTTCGGATCAGCTCCTTGATGCTCCGTTTTTGTTTTTTTACTGCCGGTCCAGGTTTCTGCCTGTCCTTGGCTGTACGAAGGACTAACAAGCAACGTGATGGATAGCGTGCCACGAATCATCTCTTCGCCAGCGGAGACCATCCTGTTTTGTTTTAGACAAGATGACCTCTTACCCTCCCAGGACGAATAAAATACTGTCCCGAGTTTTTACTTTTCATGACTTGTCACGATAATTCAAAGGTTACGCTAAAGACGAGTAGGGTGGAAGCTGAAGAGGAAGAAGAAAAAAGCAGGA
Organism: Hirundichthys speculiger; assembly: GCA_018398805.1. Taxonomy (NCBI): domain Eukaryota; kingdom Metazoa; phylum Chordata; class Actinopteri; order Beloniformes; family Exocoetidae; genus Hirundichthys; species Hirundichthys speculiger. The sequence continues at coordinate 535,777 of JAGFBZ010000300.1, forward strand.
AAATCAGATGGTGTCCCTCTAATGAGTCCTTTTACCAGCTATTCTGGTTCATCTTTATTAATTTGAAGCTTTTTTTTTTCCCACTTGTTTTTATATCACTTTCTGTGACATCAGTCGTCCTCCCTGTCTTGAGTGTTTTAGTCGTTCCAACGCGTGGGACAGAAACATTTGGTGGAAAAACTTTCAGTTTTCACGAGCTGTTGGAACAGTCTATTTGTGGCGCTATGAGCGACTGAAGTTGAGACAACTTCTTCGTTTTGGCTTTTAATTAAACTGTCTTGTTGCCAAAACTGAAGTTGGACCTAATCACTTAATTAATCCTGTTAATGCATTAAAAATGTTTTCATGGCCTTGTTTCAGTTTAATTACCGTTAGTGGTAAGTCACCATTATATATCTATCCATCCATCCATCCATCCAGACCCCCAGCTACCTCCAGCTCCTCCATAAGGATACCAAGGTGTTCTCAGACCAGCCGAGAAATACTGTATCTCTTCAGCATGTCCTGGGTCTGACTTGAAGGCTTCTCAAAGGTGGACACGCCCGAAACCAGGAGGAATCCTAACCGCCTCAACTGGCTCCTCTCGATGTGGAGGAGCAGCGACTCTACTCCAAGTGTCTCCCCAAATGAATGAAGTTCTCATCCTACCGCTGAGTCCAGCTGAGTCAGAGGTGCGAGTTGAAGCTCTCTCTGACGGATTCTCCTGCTAGATGTTATCCCTCGCGACACATTTAGTCCCACCGGGTCTGTCAGGCATCCTGTCGGTTGACAGCTCAGCTCCAAAAACATACCCGACGTCATCCCCAGTCTCAAAATACTTTACTGTTAAAGTTTACTTTTTACTTTTTAAAGTGTAAATTAACCTATACTTAAGCAGACATGACAGGACAAATCTGTAGCTGTATCATAACTACTATAAGAAGATACAACGTTCTTCCTGTCGCTTCAGAAGGTAGAGCTTTCTGCTTCAGCACAAATAACTTTGTTCAACCCAATTCTGAGAACGATTTACACTTTTAGACCGTTATAGAAAAATAATTTTCCTCCATGAACTTACCAGAGCTATATATATATATATATATTTTTTTTTTTTTTTTTTTTTTTTTTCGGGGGGGGGGTACACTCCAGAATTTGAATTAGACTGGTATTGTCATACTTTAATTTAAACATTCTTGAAATGACTCTCACTCTTGAAAATTCATGATTGAATCAATGAGTCTCTGAAGCAGCAGAGCAGGTCTAAACCATAATACTTCCACCGCCATGCTTCACAGCTGGCTTAGTATTATTCTTAAAAGAAAAGAGAAGAATATCTGTCTTCAAAGCTGCATACTATGTGTTTTAGATTTTTGTTCATTTGTCTACTGCATTTTTATTTATTTTTTTTTAAACCAGGCCTTTTTTTTAATTTATTGAAACTGTTAATTGGTAGAAATTTGAAATTTACACTAAATGCAACAGGTTTTAATTGTATAAAAAAAAAAAACAAGTAAGAACAGATGAGTTTTTTCTTTTGTAATTATTTATGATTTCCTTTAAAGCGTATATACACATATCAGCGCCTAATTTAGGTTTGAATCCAAATTGATTGTCGGAGGAACCAATAAGATGATTAATCCTGCCCAGAATAATTTTTTGAACTTGTACAAGCAAGGGCTATAGGTCGATGATTATCTGAACTGCCAGCTTTTCCTACTTTGTCCTTAATCACAGAAACTAAAACAACAGACGTCATAGACTCTGGGAGAAAACCATGTACAAGAAAAGCTGTAAAACAAAGAGCCAGAAGAGGTGATAACCTCATACTGGCTCATTTAAAATGTTCACAGGAGATCAGATCCTTGCCAGTTGTTTTGTTGTTGGACAGATTTTTAATAGCTAAGTTCACCTCATGTGATTTAATTGTATCAACACCATCTACGTTGTCTATTGTGTATTTTTTTTAATGGACACTGTCCAAGTAGTGAAATTGTGTTGTTGAAATCTCTGAAATCATATTCGGACCAGAGACCTCATCCACTGTGTACGGCAGAGAAGGTTTGCAACTGTTAGCATATTTATTAGCATATTTCTTTTGTATTTTTGCAGAGAAGCATTTTGGCCACAGAATCAGCCCTCATGGTTTCTTCATTCTTACTAATAAAACGTATTGCATACTTACTGTATATCTTGCATTTGCAAGTTTCTTATATTCAAAAACAGGCCCCTGCCTGGGTTTTCCTGCCCTGGTCCAAGATTTTGCAGCTTCACGAGCTTCAGCTTGAAGTTCAGCCACATCGGTGTTCCAGCCAGATTTAATTTTCCTTCTCTTATTATTTCTATTATAAGGTTTACTTGCTACTAATAATGATCCAACTATATTACTGGAGAGGGAGGAAAACCAGTTAGTTCCAAGTTTTCAAACTTTTTCTTCCCACGCTATGTTACTGTCGTGCTCAATACACATTTAGTGTCTGACATTAAACTTAAGAAAACCTAGACTTTAGTGGAAAAGATTTACAGTTTTTTGTTTCTTACAGAGGATTTGTTGTGACTATTGGCCTCGAAGTTCCTGCTTTTAGGGCCACAGTCAGCAGGATCACATCCCACCTGATACTAGACCATCAGGCCACCGGTCCAGGCCGACGCAGAGGCGAACAGCTGATCTGGCGTCATCACGCCCACCGTGCATGTGTGCAGAGGGAGGAAGCCACAAAACCCAGAAGGAGCGACCCAAACAGACAGAGCGCTGACATGCTACCCCTGACTTACTTACACATACTTTCAGTTTTAAAGGAGAATTTATGACCTATTTCTTTTTGTTTGTTTTGTTTTCAGATGACATAATTCCCTGAGGTCTTGGAGAAATGTCTGAAACATACTTCGGTTGGTAAAAGTATGTTACTGTTCAGAGTTTGGTTGCTTTATAGGTTTCCTGCAGAAACTGAGCCACCTGGATTCAACAGCGGGTTTCCGGGAGGCCTTGTGGTGATTGTAACTGTGGTTTTACGTCAATCTGTGGAGTCTCAGTTAAGCAGGAAATACAGGCTCACAGAAGGAGAGAGGCTGCGCACGTCACACTGCGTCAGCTTCATGTAGTAGATGCTTTTCTGCTGCTGGTTTCACATTTAATATATGAAACTTTAGGAAGACAAACACACACGAGAGCTTGTGCAGCGATCCTTAGTAGAACATTGATGTTCCACTTATTATTTATAGCTGAACACAAACCCGAACCATTAGGGCTACAAGCCTGACTCTAATCTTTGTGGTGCAGAAATCTGAAACTGAACTGTTCAATCAAATTCAATTCAATTCAATTTTATTTGTACAGCGTCTGTTACAATGTCAATTGTCTCTAGGCGCTTTACAGAGACCCAGAGCAAATATCATTAACTAAAATTATAATATTAAATCCAATCAAGGATAATGGCAGGTAAAAAACTCCCACAGAGGGAGAAAAAAACCTTTAAGCCAAACAGTGGCAAGGAAAAAAACTCCACTTTAAGAGGAAGAAACCTTGAGCAGGACCTGGATCATATGGAGGGACCTTCCTGATGAAGGACAGAGAGAGGAGAGCAGACAAATGACTGACTATAATGACCACATAAACATAAACATAAGGCCTTTGATCGACTAAATCATGAAAAATTATTTCCTAAATTGGATCAAGCAGGTGTGCCTAAGTTCATTGTCAGAATTCTGTCTTTTTGGTTTTCACAGCAGATCATGCAGGTTAAATGGGAAAATTGTGTATCGGCACTCTTTCATGTGTGTAATGGTGTCAGACGAGGGAGCATTTTATCCCCAGTTCTGTTTAATTTTTATATGAATGATCTGTCAAAACAGTTGAATATGTGTAGAGCTGGTTGTATGGTGGGCAGTGATGTGGTGAACCATCTAATCTACGCTGATGATCTGGAGTTCAACAGGTCTCCAGCATCTCCTTAATATCTGCTCTGTTTATGGGGTTCAACATGACATCAAATAAAATGCTGCAAAAAGTGTCGTAATGATCTGTAGAATGAAGGAAGACAAATGTAGGTTTGGCAGGTGATGTTCTACGTGTCTCCAGTAAGGTTAAGTATCTTGGCCATCGGATTACTGATCAGCTCACAGATGATGAGGACATTTACTGACAGTGTCGCTGCTGTATGTGCAAGCAAATATTTTATTACGGAAATTCGGTTCATGTAGTGATTCTGTGAAGGGGATTTTGTTCAAAGCCTATTATACTCCCTTGTACACCGCACATCTTTGGTCTCGTTATAAAAAAACAAGCCTTCAGAGCCTGCGAGTGGCATATAATGATGCCTTAAGGACGCTTAAGACCACGATGGACTAGTGCCAGTGAAATGTTTGTGGCAGCGCGAGCCAGCTCCTTACAGTTTGTCTTATGTACACTGTAACGAATTTCTGTAATTTCTACAGTAAAAAACTACAGTATCTACTTGTTTTATCATTTTACAAGGTATAACTGTATATTGCAATGCATTATGGGTCAAAAATAATTACAGTAACTTAAAGCAGAAGTTTACAATAGCACATTGTAAAATTACAGGATGGTTTTGTTTTCAATTGGTTCTGACTGTAAACGATAAATATTACAGTTAAATACTGTTAGTATTAAGGCGTTTTGAAAGAGGACGTTATGGCGGACGCAGGAAAGAAAACCTCCACATCTACTCAATAAAGTGTAAGTAAGACGTTTTTACCCTACAAAATTAAAATGTGACTCAAGTAGTAGGCCTAACTTCTTGCAATTTAGTTACTCACTAATGCATGTCATGTCTCGTCATGTTGCTGACAGGAACGAAGAAAGTAACGTGAGAGGAGGAGGAGAGAAAACTACAAAACCAGCATTTCGGTAAGAAGGATGCTTATTTCTTTGTGTGAGTGATTGTATTTGACATTATTTTGTTCATCTTGCTCGTGTTTTATACGGAATATATGGGCTGTGGGACTCAGACTGCACATGTCTAACAAAAAATACTTTAAATTAAGCTAGCGCGAACTTCTGCATTAGCCTTGTCACCGGAATGCGAGGAAATGACTGGGTGGTCGGGAGGAGGGGGAGAGAAAACTGCAAAACCAGCATGATGTTTATGTCTGTGTGAGTGACTGTATTTGACATTATTTTGTTCATCTTGCTCGTGTTTTATACGGAATATACGGGCTGTGGGACTCAGACTGCACGTTTAGCGAAAAATACTTTACTAAATTAAGCTAGCGCCCGAACTTCGTGCATTAGCTCTGTCACCGGCTAATGCACGAAGTTCGGGCGCTAGCTTAATTTAGTAATGCGAGGAAATGCGAGAAAATTACTGCGTGGTCGGGTGGAGGGCTCCAACTGTTTTGGGACAGTCAGACCAACAGAGAGAGAGAGCCGTCACAGAGATGAGGAGAAATGTAGCCTGTATGAAATATAATGAAACGATAGCAGCGGTATAATAGGCTTCTATCAAAATAAACTAGGGCTGTCAAAGTTAACGCAAATTCCTTTTAAAGCCGCTATTTTTTTAAACTTGCGTTAACGCACGTTCTGTTATATTGGCCTGATCAATAGTTTGAATCAGCAGCTGTAAATGAATCCGCGTGCATGTAAACAGGCAAAGAAAACAGAAGTATCTGAGGAGGAAGATGAGAGAGTGATGATCGAGCTGCAGCTCCACCTGAAACCAGGTGAAAGTAGAAATAAGTCTGAGCAGAGAGAGAGAGAAGATGGACAAATGTGTCGACTTGATATAAAAACATTTTATGATCATGAATCATGTTATTAACGTACACGTCTGTGGTGCGTGTTTTTTTTTACTCCAAGTCCAATTGATGTACTTTAAAATTCTTAATTATTTCATGCCGATCAATCATAACAGCGAGTGAGGAGAGATGAGCTGCAGAGAGGAGGGAGGGAGGAAGAGAGGGAGGGGGAGCACGTGAAGTGCCAACCCATTAAAAAAACTTTACTGATGATGAATCCTGATGTTACTGTACAGTTCTGTGGTTTAAACACTACAGATAAAAATATAAGCCTCTCTAAAGACCAAACTGATGTTGGTCTCCTCCACAAAATGTTTGTCACTGCGCTGTGTTATTATAAGTGATGATGAAGAGTCCAGACTGTCTCTCCTCTTCATCTCCTTGGTGTGTGTCTGTGTGCAGTTTGTTGTCTGCTGTGGTCTAAAACATCCTCACTGATGGAAACTGTCAGAGTGACACTGATCTAAATGATCTGCTGGAAGAAAAGGGGAAGCTGATCCTTAGGTTCTTCCATCACAAAACAGGAGGGACCAGTGCAGATGAAGTTGAGCGCATCCTGGTCAAGTACAACGAAGAAGAAAAGTGTGATCCATGCCCATGTGTGATTCTGCTGCTGATGGCCCATTTCAAGGAGAAATCTGAGGGCCTCATTTTACAGGCTGATGTAAGTGTAAAATTATTATACTGTATGTTGAAGCTTCTGAAAATTATATCAGTTTGATCATGTTACCCTCAACAGTTGAGCTGAGGGTGATGATAATGCCTTCAATTCAAAATGGTTATAAAGTTTTTTTGTTTATTTTTTTCTTTGTCTTACAGGTGTTCTCAACAGCAGCTGACATTGAGAGAACAATGCTGCTTCCCGAGTCTCCAAGACTCATCATCTCAGGTGGTGTATTATTTTAGTCTGTTGAAATAGACCACTTGTATATAAATGACACATTAATTTAAAGGTTGAGGAGAGGAGAGGTGTGTGGGGTGTGTTTGTGTCATGGACTCGCGGTACCACCAAGATGAGTGTTTTTTTTTTTTTTTTTTTTTGATGAGCTGTGACACCGGGACAGAGGTTCTGATCCTGCAGGTTTTCAGCAGCGGTGTGGAAGGAGAGGAGCCTCCACTCTCCCTGTAGCAAGCTACAAGTCAAAACTCACAATTAGTCTCAAGTTGTATAATGATTCTTCTCTGGGCTACTCTGATCAGAATGGCGCCCCTAGCAACGGTGTGTTACACTTAGCAACTGCCTGGCAACCAACTGCAGGAATTATTTTTCTGTTATTGTTGTTGCCTATCTTGATCAATAGATGGTGGTATTCTGGTAATTCTCCATATTCAACCTTTTACCTGTGGGTATGTTCCTGTGAAAGGCAACAGAAAGAACATGCATCTAAAAATGCCAGAAGAACAATAATAAATCATATGTGTACCCAAAAAGTGCTGTGTACCAAAAGACACAAAGCAGACTCAGGTCCTTTGACACAGGTAATGTAATGGTGCACATAGGTAATGTAATGGTGCACATGTTGCCATCAAAATGCACTGTGTCATTTATGGTTAAGTGGAGGATGGGGTGTAAGCTGAAGGCATTTAAATCATATATCGTTATATTTGACATTTATATAATTTAATGTTTTGTAAGCTACTGGATGATTTGAATTAACCACTGGGGATGAATAAAGTATTTTTCTTCCTTTCCTTCTTTCTTAGGTGATGTTCTCATGGCAACAAATTGGATGCTGAGCACTGAGGGGCATGTGGTTGTGGGTCCACACCTGAATGTTGTGGCTGGATTGGCAGCACTTTTCACATGCTACTACATTTTCAACCTGGTGTACCAAACGGAGGCAGCAAGCACACTGGATTTCATCCAAAGGTATGTGCTTGAAGGTGACGCTAGTGGAATATTATTTTGTTACATATTCCATTATGAATAACATGGTCGGTGTTATTTTTATTCAACTCCCTGCATTTCCATTGTATTGCATTGCAAAGCCACTTTCTGCTTCAGTTTCATCAGCCCCTACTAACATTTCTATGTTTCCATATTCTGTTTTTATAAACTGTTTAGTGTGTATACAACATTTATTGCACTTCTGCCCGTCCTGGGTGAGGGATCCCTCCTTTTTTCCCTGGTAAAAAGGTTTCTGGGAGATTTTCCTCAAGTCAGTGTGAGGGTCTAAGGGCAGAGGATGTTGTTATGATGCTATGTAAAGCCGTTTGAGAAAACTGTTGGTAAAAATGGGCTATACTAATAAATTGTCTTGCCTTGCACATCTGCAGTCAAAGCAAATATTGGTTTTGCAGTTTTGCATATTTGGAAAACTGATGCTTATCTCCACAACATTTCATTAAGTGTCCTTTCCTCTGATTTTGTGACTTCAGATGCTTCATTGGGATCAACCCAACCTCTGGCACCAAGACGATCAAGTGGATCGATTCAAGAAGCAGGATGGTTAACGAGAAGAGGAACAACGGGGTCAGCCCTCATGTTTCTGCACTTCTCAAAAGATTAATGGACTTTGAATGGCTGTATTTCATTACATTTCAAAAGTAGTTCGAATATATGGATAGTTTTTACATGTTACATGTTTGACTGTGTTGCTATTTGAGGTTGTTTGAAATATAGATGTTGTTGAGGTCACCTCAACTTAAATACATTTCATACACATCTGCTGTATTATACCTTAATAAAAGGTTTTGTTTTTGCAGCACTGACTCTTGTTTTATTTAACAGCAGAAGATAATCTAATGTAGTGTTGATACATTTTGGATTATCAGCAATCACAGTGCTTAATTTGCTAAACAAAGATCAACTGTAAAAACATTCTACAATAAAATTATTGTATTATAAAAACTCAGCTCTTTACTGGAACATTTAATTGCCAGGTAACACATGTAATTTGAATGGATTACAAGTATAATGTTGTAAACTAAAAATACAATTAATGGTTGTTTCTAATATAACATAACAACACATTACTGTAATTTATATACGGCAAAAACCTGTAAACAGAATACAATAATATACTGTAATTATTTTTTACAGTAATTAACAACAATTTTACAGCGCTTGATTGGCAACTTTTTTGCCTGTTATTTACTGTAGATTCTACAGGAAATTTGTTACAGTGTATAAATTCATTGGCAGACTAGACGGCTCTAAGAATAAAATCATCTTGCTGTTATCAAATATTAAGTTTAGTGCTTTACGCTACCAGTCTGAGCTCTGGAGACACTGGTACAGTTGTCTTTTAAATTCATATTTGGTGTGTTTTTGTCTTTGTGTGTGCTTTTCTATCTGTATTAACTGGAACAACCTGACTAGGAGGAATATAACGTATAAGGGGCGGAGCTCACAGTCACCTGGGCCTTCACACACCTGCGTCTTTTCTCTCCACTTCAGTGTTGCCAGATGTGTGATATTTATGCGTCATGGTTGGATTTAGTGTACAATAGTTTGGGCTTAAAATACAATAATTCTAGGGGTCTCTGTACGATAATTTCATTTCAGCATCCGGCAACACTGCTCCACTTTGGCTTCCTCCAGTTATTCCAGTAGAAGTAGACAGAACCACCACTAGTCTGACAGTTGATCTGTTTCTTTTGTCCAACTGATGGGATCATAGTCTGGAATTTCTTGTGAGGTTGAGCACGTCACTGTTCTTCACCGTTTCGTCCTCATCTTTGCGCTAACTGGGCCGCCATAGTCGCTTTAAAACCGGAAGTTTACATGAGGCGCAAAAGCCCCAAATGCAGCGGTAACTACTGGTTTTGACCAGTGCTGCCACCCAGTGGAGACTTTTGTTGCGGTACTCTGGTTTCCCCTATTTTTCCATGAAATGTGATCTGATTTTCACAAGAAAAGATGATAACATTTATTTGAAAACAACCATCTGCATATATATTAATTGTTTATATGTGCAAAAATCACTGACACTGAGATGCAAGACGGTGATGGGTGTGTGTGGTGTGTGTGGTGATGCATACGGTGTTTGTTTGGTTTGCTGTGGTGAATATAAATGGATGTGTGGTGGTTTATGTTGAGATTGTTTTTTTTTTTTTTGTATTTTTTCCCCTGATTGCACTCAAGCAAAACATGAGAACAGACATTCAAACGTCAGACAAACAGACCAACAGAGTACATAGATGAAAAATAAAAACTGTCAACAACAGAAAATGAGAGGAGCACTTTCCACTCAGTCCTGCAGAGCTGGATGCAGAAGTATGTGAACCTTTTGGCGTTAATGGCTGCTCATTTTGTGGCAGCAGTGACTTCAAGCAAGCGTCTGTCTGTAGCTCTGGATCAGATGTGCTCACCGCCGAGGGGAGAATTTATAGTTTCGACCATTTCTCTTTACTGGACTGCGTCAGATCAAACACGTTTGTGGGACAGCTCTGTTGATTTTCTATTCCACAGCCTCAGCCCAGAGGTGGAATTTTCTTTTTCTTGAATCTGCACTGACGCTGATGGTTGTCGTCCTGCTGCATCATCCAACTTCTACTGGTCTTCAGCTGGTGGACAGCCAACTGGGATTATCCTGTAGGATATTTTGATAAACGTAGGAATTAGGTAGTGAACCAAGCACAAATCATGATGCTCCCTCCACCATGCTTCACTGTTGGTTGTTCCCTTTTTGCACCATTTTTGCTCTTTTTGGAGAGCAGCGCCTTCGTCCTTGATGTTCTGCTATGAACACACATCGACTGTATATAAGTCAGCTGGCTGATGACTTACATGCAATCAGGTCATGAACAGAGGTTTTCCACTTCAGTGATGTCTTCATGGGTATCTCAATGAAGATTCTGCACTGCATCTTATTAGCATCTGCAGAGCTAAACTGTCTCCATCTAAAGACCAGTTGTCTAACTGTGGACTGATTGATGTCCAAACGCACTGAGGTGACTCTGTCACCCTTTCCAACTTCATATTGATCAACTCTTGAGTGTGCATGGTTCACATGAGCAGATGCAAACGCAACATAAACTATGTATTAATCTTTTACTGGCTTGTTCGATCGATGATGTGACAAAAGGTGTGCATCATTTTTGAAATCAGACCAAAGGGTCATCTCACTGGGGTCGTTTTTATTTTGCCTTCTGCTGTTATGCAAGTGAAACGGATCCGTCCTCCTTCGATCGCCGTCAGCTCCTCATCCGGCGCTGTCGCATCCGTCAACCGTCCCGTTTCCAGCCACAAACAAACTCAGATGGCCACCGGGCATAGCTGCACATTTCCATCTGCTCCCTGAGAAATGGTCACCTGCCAGGCTTCCCCAATTCCGCCGGATGTATCCGCTTGGCAGTACATTACTACTAATTATACTGATCCCAGTCTGGGCCTTGAAATTCCCTCCTCGCCTGAGAGAGTGTTTTTGGGTCGAGCCCAAACTTTTTCACTCTGGATGTCTGCAGCCCATCTGTTGTTCTTTTATAGAGCTTTTACAGCCTTTATAGGGCGAAATAATCTCACTTTTATCCCATATTTAGAAATCCAATTTTGTCCCGAAGTCAAATATTGAGTTGATTTTAAAAAAGTTCACCTATTTTTATTTTTTTTTTTGCTGCTTTGTTCATTCCATCACATTTGTTTTTCATCTGAGCATTCGAGGAAAAAAACACATATATATTTTACATCCTGTCTGGAACGAATCATATGAGAAACTGGCAGCAACTGCTGTGCCTCAACAGCCTCCTCTGTCAGTCTCTCTGAGGTTATGTGTGTTGTGGTTTGGACGCGAACATTTGTGGAAAGACTAACAAACTCCACCACATCACTGCGATACGCGGCCAGCGACCTGCGGTCAGCTGAGCCGACCACAGACGGGCTCACGCTCACATAAACAGAGGAAGGTTAACATACGACAGAGAGGACGGAAATGTGACTTCGTATTCATTACAAGACAAAAGAGTCAAGACGCTCGCTTTTACCTTCACTAATTTTATTAAAAGTATAATAAGTGTTTCTGTTTGTTTTTGAGTTTGTTTTTATATCCTACAGCTCCGTTTTGGGCTTCTGTCCAGCCTGTTCCTGCTCCTGCAAATGTAAAAGTACAACAGGTGAGATACAGCAGGAAAAAAAACAACAACTTCTGCAGGTGTGGTGATTTATTTACTGGACATCAGAGAGAGTTTCCCTCAGCTTCCAGCAACGTGTCTGCTCCTCTAAATCCACGTTAAAGGAAGTTTAAACCAGGTCTGTTATGAGATGTGATTCAAAGCTGCTCTAGTGAGAAGTGAAAAGGTGTTTGCAGATGTGATCTATGTGCACAGAAAGTATATAAAATAAACTGTTTGCAGACGAGTCTCCGTCTGTTTTCTGCTACGCAGCCGTAAGTCTGTATCATTCGACTGTATATATATATATATATATATATATATATATATATATATATATAAAACCACTGTTTGTTTTTTTTTACTTGCCATTATCCTTGTTTAGGATTAATATTATAATTTCAGGTAATTATATTTGCTCGGGGGTCATGCTCTGGGTCTCTGTAAAGCGCCTAGAGACAATTGACACTGTAAAAGACACAATACAAATCAAATTGAATTAAATATAAAGGTTTGAACAGAAAATGTGCTTTTATCTTATTTCATTTTTTAAATAGATAACTGTTTTGTAAGAATTTTAGGTATATCTGGGCAGCCCCGGTGGCGCAGTGGTTAGGGCAGGCGGCCCATATATGGAGGCTACAGTCCTCGTGCGGCTGGTCGCGAGTTCGACTCCCGGCTCGTCGACCCTTTGTCGCGTGTCTTCCCCGTTCTCTCTGCCCCCCTTCCTGTCTCTTCACTGTCAATAAAGGCCACTAGTGCCAGAAAAAATCTTAAAAAAAAAAAAAAAGAATTTTAGGTATATCTTATTTATAAGTACAGTGATCCCCTATTTTTCACGGTCAATGGGGACCGGCGACCCTTCTTAAAGGGGCCAGGCTGGCTCGCAACATTTCTTCGCTGTGAGCCAACATCACAGCATCCTGTGATGTTTCCACGATTTTTTTCTTGATTTTTTTATAATATTATATATTTTTGAAAAGTCCTGCAAAAAAAAATAAAACCGCGGAACTTAAAGCGCGAATAGGCAAGGGATCATTGTATATACACTTAGAGTGTTCTAGTGAGACAGTCAATCGGCAGTTAAACACTGACTACGACAGATACAAAGTAGATTTATTCTCCAAGTTGTATACAATTCAGAGAAGTCATTATTCACATCACAGAATGCAGGATGATCAGAAATGACAATTTGTCAGTAGGAAACAGCCGTCTTTAAACCATCACATGAACGCAGGGGACTTTGAGATAAGTTTGTTTAGACGCCTATGTGTCGAAACTTAAAGACTTGACGGAGCCAGAATGGACTTATGAATCAGCATTATACAATAAGGCCTCAAAATGCAGTTTTTATATAACAATAACACACGAGACAGAGGGAGAGGAAGCGCAAAGAAATGATAAACCACAATGATGACATGAGCACAAACAGAAAGGCGAAAATATCAAAAAGTACGTTATAAAGTCATAATCTTTCCTTCTCAACCGAACCTCCAACAAAGAGGCGAAATAAAGAGTTTATAAAACTGTGAAAAAGCTGTAAAATCAATTTAAAGAAGTGCAGGTTTGTTGGAGTCATGATTATATTGTGGACACGACTCTTTCAGGACACAAGGTTTTTGTCTGGAACTCCACAGAGCATCTGAACTCATTATAGTCCACTTTTCAGTGTTGGATCGTTAAATTACTCGTTGTTGCTGTTTATCTAAATTCATTTCCAGCAGTTCTGTGGAAGTCAGTCTGTTCACTGCCTCTTTGGTGCTGAAAAGAACCAAAGCGGAGGCCCAGACGTCTATATTCTGACACCAGACAGCTGTTCTGTGTCCTGTAACACAGTGTGAATTTCTGTTCTTGCATTTAGTCCGACATATACTTTGCATTCCCAGCCGTGAGTGCTCGTAATTTTTTTTTTTTTTTTTTACGTTTGTGCTGTAGCCTCATTTAAAGTGTCGTTAGGGCGCTAAACTTTATTTTAGAAGTTGCTCCTGTTTGCATTTTTAGGACTCGTGTAAAAGTGAATTTCTGTTCTGTGCAGTGAAGTAAATCTTGCGGTTGAACGGCACGCACTTTAATTTTTTTTTTTTCGCAAAAATCCAGCACTAATAAAAGCATGTAAATGACATCAGTGGAATTTTTGAAATGTCGTTTGATGAAAAACAAATTAATCTGGAGCTAGTTCAGGCAGACAACACGAGGGACGTTGGTGCTCAAATACGCCCGTCGACACGATTCACTACAATTACAGCCTCGTCTAACTCTATTCAAAGGAGGAAACTGACCCCATATATTCATTGTTATTTTCCTTGTATAAATGCCCAGCTAGATGCTGCTGAGAAACCCCATTACCCAGCATCCACCTGTCGGCTCCAGCTCTCAGGATGGTGGTTAAGTTGCTGTTCGTCACTCTCACTATCTCGTGTGCATATTCGTGAGGGTGGAGTCATAAATCCTGTTCAAACATTGACTGGAGTGAAGCGTCCGACTGGGATGCAAAGCAGGCAAATATCCATTTAAAAAAGCGTGAACCATCTTGTTCCAAATATTGATTTGGGATCGGTTTTCCATTCCTGACACGGTCCTCCCCTTCAGGTTTGTGACACGCTGATGAATGGGGCCTGCTCTCAGTTTGTTATCACTAAGTTTTTAACCATCTGACCTGTTACGCCACTCACCAAAACAACACATATGTCTGAGGTCAGTGGTTCTCAAACTTTTAATCCTGCGTACCACCTGAGAAACTGTTCAGCTCTCTGAGTACCACCATGATGATCAGTTTTAAAATATAGCCATATATGCCTTTTCTATTAGCTTTAAACACACAGAGGTGTTTATTCCTTATTGTAGTTATTTATTACCTGAATTGTTACTTTACTGCAACTGAATATGCAACAAATATTTTTTTTTAAAGACACAATTTTAATTATCTCAAGCTACACATTTAGTTTGAAACGTTGTATTTATAATGCAATGTAATGTTTCTGATTTTTTATTTTTCTTTAAGTGAAAATGTGGAAAAAATGTGGAAAGTCATGGCGTTCCCCCCACGTACCACCAGAGAGCGCTCTCGTACCACTGGTGGTACGCGTACCACAGTTTGCGCACTAACGTCTTAGGTTTGACTAGCGGCAGAAAACTGAAGAAACAGCATCTAGAATAGCAAAGGAACTGGGCAGATTTACGGATCTGTGCCGAGGCCATTTCCATTTGAATCCTTGCATCCCAGGAAGGGATTAGCTCGACTTTACCTGTTTATCTTCGAGATTATTGTGTGGCTTGTGTATTTTATTCATCGGTAAAGTAACATAAGTGTACTCTGGAACTTATTTACAAACCGTTTCTGACGCAAACTCCCAAACGTGGATAGAAACGGAGGTTAGATCCTGGCTGCTCACCTTCAGGTCTCCCCGCAGGAAGGACTGACAGAACTCCCGCACTCGCTCCGTGGAAATCTCTCCTTCGGGCAGGAGCCACTTCATGTCAGACTCTCCGTCATAGATGCCAACTCGCGGAAGGTCCTTTGACTTGAGGCCAAAGTAGTTCAGCGAATTAAAGCTGGACTTCACGGCTCCATTTATCAGGACGAATAAGAACTGGAAGGCAGATGTGTTATTTCACGATGCAACCATGGACTCGAGCCGGTTATCTGATTCGTGGCAGACTGTGAACGAAGCACATTTTGCGAGCTCGCACGTAGTTTTTTGCGCTCACCTTCTCTGTGAACTCAGGAGCCAGAGCTCGCATTCGCTCCTGCAGCTCGGTATATTCTTTACTCCCTCTGTTGGCCATGAGCAGGAGGTGGGACGCGACCTTTGAGTTGAAAAGGCCCACAGCTGTCTGAGGAGAACAAGCGAGGAAGAACAGAACAGCAGAAGAGTTTTAATATGGCGGGAGAGTTGGAATATTCTGTTTTTTTTTGTTTGTTTTTTAGCACCTGCCACCTGACATAATCTTTGGTTTTTGTTCTGGCATTTATGCACCTACAAACTGTTGCTTGTGTTTCTGCTAGGGCTGTCAAAGTTAACGTGTTTATAACGCGTTAATAACGCGTTAATAACATGTTAATAACACATTAATAACGTGTTAATAACGCGTTAATGCAAATTCTGTTCAAACCACAATTTTTTTAATGTGAGATTAACGCACACTCGTATCTGTAAATATGAGCCTCGGCCAATAAGTGTATTTACAGTCAACACGTGGGACAGACATGGTGACAGAAAAGGGTCAAGTTTAGCTTTAAGGTGCTGCCAGATGGGTCTGTTGACAAGAAAAAGGTTATTCGTATTTACTGTCGCTGTGAACAGAGTTACCACCGGAGGACGCGGTAACATTTGCTTGTTGTTTTTTTTCTTTAAACTTTATTAGCGTCATGAAAACGGCATCGATTTCATCCAGGTTGGTATCATTTTGTAGATATAAGTATGCCAGACATTTCACAAGTGTCATCAACCCTCCAAGCTCAGTGAGTGTGGCTAAAACTCCCAGGAACAGCGCTGAATGTCCTTCTGAGTACCTGCTGCTGCCGTTGTGGAGTTTAGGGACCGTCAGCAAATTACTGCGGTCAAGCAGCAGCCTCAACAAAATACACTAAGAAGCTGATGAATTATGACTCCAAAACATACGGCAGCATTGGTGGACTTCTAAAAGGCTAAAGGCTTAAAAAAGAAATAAAACAGATCACCGTGACCCTGCATATGACAAAATGGGTATAAATGATGGATGGATGGATAAACAGAACATTAAAAAAATTATTTGTGCATTTAATCTCGATTAATTGCAAGCTAACTATGAAAATCTTTCGATTAATCACGATTAAAAATTTAATTGACTGACAGCCCTAGTTTCTGCGCATGTTTGATGTGGAGTTTTTCCGCAATAGAAATATACATGAGGGAAATCCTAAATCGAGTGTTCGAGTGTTGGACCCACCACTTGGTTGTACTCTGTCAGGTACCGGATCTCGTTGGTGGTGATGAACTTCACAAGTCCGTCAGTTTCTAGCTTCTTGGTCTCTGACAGAACAAGGTTCTCCTTGTGGTTGTCAGCCTGGATCGGAGGAGACGTGATAGTCGTCAGCATGACAGAAGCTCTTTGTACGGATTTTATTGAAAATATACAGAGAAAAATCATGCACGGTGACGGTGCACAGCACCTTTCTGAAGAGCGTGATGGTGTCTGAGGAGAGGTTGTAGTCGGCCCACACCTCCTTCACTGTGCAAATGGCTGCGGGGACGGTTTCGACTCGCCCTGCAGCTTCCAGGAGTTGTTTAAAGCCGTGACTGTCCTCACCCTGAAATACAGTTTTAACTGAATCTTAACACGCCATCCGCGTTCACTTCCATCAAACCACAAACCCGACTCCAAAGACGTCAAATAAAACCAGAATGCAATGATTTTCAGATCTCACAAACCCAGTAAACCAGAAAGAAGACATCAGATGTTGAAACTGAGACGTTTTAAAATTTAATGAAAAAGTATTAGCTCATCGTGAATTTGATGGCGGCAACAGATCTAAAAAAAAGCTGGAAAAGTTATTAGTACTAAAAAGAAAACACCTGGAGAAACATTTTTCAACTAATTAGGTTAATAGTTATATTAATCTATCAGTTAGTTATGGGGACTTAACATTTTTAAAAAAGCATTTTAGAGTGGCAGAGTGTCTCCGAGTGACAAATCTGCAAACATTAACAACAGTCAACAAAGTTCCTGAGAGCATAGATGTGAACATTTTATTATCTCACCATCTACAGCTCATAATATTATCAAAGGATTTAGAGAATGTAAAGAAATCTCTGTGCGCACGGGACACTGCTGAAAATCAGTGAGTCCAGAGTCCTGCGCCAATGCGTGGTCCTCTCTGACAGAATCAGGAGTTAAGATGTTAATAAAGATATTAGAATTTACTGCCAGAGAGGACTGGTGAAGGACACGTTCACCCTTCACATTAGCAACAAAAAAAAAAGTACTGTCAGCAAAATGCAAGTTAAAGCTCTTTTCCTGCTGAGAAGAAACAGCATGTGAGAATGAGCCGGGAACGCCACCATCTTCCTTTGGACAAACCAAAATTTGGATTTGTTTTTGGGAAACGCGGGCGTCGTATCCTCCAGACTAACGTGGAGGGGGACCATCCATGACCATCAACCACTGTGTTCCAGATGTGTTTGTGCACATCTGGAAAAGAAACGTCAGTGCTGACAGGTATGTACATGTTTTAAAGGGAAGGCCTTTGCATCTTCTGGCAGGACAACGCTAAATCACACGCTGCATCCACCATAAAGGCTTGTTTTTGTCGTAGAAGAGGATGAACTGGTGGTGAACAGGACGACATCCGTCTCCCAGACCTCCAGCTACTGGTCCCATCAGTCCCCAGATGTGTTCCTGAGAGAAGAGAGGATGCTACAACAGCACTAAAGAACTGTTTTGAGATGAGTTGCTGCCGTCAAAATCAAAACTATTTTTTTTTCTTAAGACGGTGTGTTTCTTCAATGTAAATATTACGTTTGTTTTTTGTGATTATATTGTGGAATAAAATCCCAGCTTCTTTGGAACTACGGTTGGACTTTTCGTGACTTCTCAACAGCTTGTTTGTTTTGTTTTTTTTCTTCTTCTTTTATCTGCCATTTTTCTTTAAAATTGCTATTAGTTTTATACTTGGCGTAAATCCTGACCAAGACGATCTGTGATTGCAGGGGACGCTGGGAACTCTTCCTGGAGGGAAAACAGGAAAAATGCAGCTGCCTCAAAACAACAATGAATCATGTCTATTTCTGAAGTGCTCTTTCATAAGCTCTGGCATTGCCATTTCTCATTTTAAAGCCGGTATGAGTTCATCCTCGGTGAGTCACAGCACCAATATTTTGGTCTCTTATTACTCCCAGCATCACGGTCCAGCTATGCGCTATCCTCGCGTGCTCTCTGGCTTTCTCCTCCACTTTCTCCACTTTCCACTCATGGACGTCCTCCCAGTGTTTGCGCGTGTTTACATGAAGGTCAGTGGGGCCAATTCCACAAGCCTTCAGTTACATCTGTACTTCCTGTCAGGCCTGCCATCTTTCCCCGTACACGGCGTCCGGCCAAAGAAGTTGCCTTTGCGGGTCAAGAGGCTGCTCGTTGTCCTCCCTGCATAGGCCAGCCAAAGGTGTGGCCCCAGGAAATGTGACCTTGTCCGAAATATATTTGTGACCGCGGCATTTTGGAGACCGGCCTCACGCTTAGCTAATTTGCCTGATTGTGTCTGGTTTGCCACATTCATGCTTACATAGTCATATAACCCATAAAAGATGTTTTAGGGCTTGTTGGAAGCTGAAAGTTTACTTGTCTGACCTCCAGGAATCCGATGAGTGCCACTTCGGCAGAGTCGATGAAGGCCTCCACAGCTTTCGCGTCATTAAGTCTGGGAAGGGCACCATCTGAGGACAAAACAACAAAAAAAAGAGACACGAAATGCTCTAAATACACAATTCAGTGAGGATTTTACAACCCGTTGTTCCAGGAAGGCCAAGACACCAGTTCCGTGGCAGCAGTAAAGTGAAGCTGCACAAAGACAAAACAACAGCAGGTTGAAGAGTAAAATCAATCAACAGCTCACAAATATGATGCTTAAAGAATTCAGAATGGAGACACTGTGTTATATCATATATTACTGAACAGGGGCGGACTGATTATCTGTGCATTCTGGGAAAGTCCAGAATGGCCATCGGCCATGTTCAATAACCAAAATTTTCAGTCTATCAACTAACAGCAGGGGGCGTTAAACCTGATTTATACTCGGACGTCAGGTCGACGCAGAGATGCCCCCCCACCCTACGCAGACTCTCTGGTGCACCTCCCCAAAACTGTAGGTCGACGCAGACAGTGTCGCAGAGAGGAGAGAAAGGAGGCCTCTGATTGGTCAATTCTACATCCGCATAGAAAAGAGCGCGTCATTGAAGAAATGAGGAAGTACCCACATCTGTACGATTCTCGCTCTCCATGCTACAAAGACAGCACATATTCTAGTAATTCATGGAGGGAGATTACGATGAATGTGGGTCTAGATACGGCCGAGACGGTGAGGAAGTGGAAAAACGCAAGAGATAAGTTTAGTAAGTTTAGCTAGTTCGTGATTGTCCCTCTTGTGTTGTGGCGTGAAATAACATAGCGGAGACCACGCTTCAAAATTGAGTATAAATCAAAAATAACTGCGGCGTACCTGCGACAAGCTGACGGCGACACATTGCCACGAGAGTATACACGGCCCTTAAGACGATCATTTATCAGATATAGGCCTAAAAACCAACAAAGCAGACTAACGTTAGCATCTGTCAACAGAAAGATGGCAAGCAGAAAACGCAAGGAGAAAGGTGGATGGGAAAAATGACAACTAAAGAAAGCCAAGTAAGTTTGAGGGGGAGAAGTGTTTTTCATTTTTGGCACTATTTATCTTTGTCTTCTCTTTCATGGTGTGTGGTGCTGCAATGTCTGTGGATTAGGCTATAAATGTGTTTGAAGGATAATTAGTTAATCTTGATCTTAAATAACATGGAAACGTGACACGTACTTTACCTTAACTATGGTACCATACTTCCTTAAAAAGATTAAATCATTAAAATGTTTAACAATACAGCAGAATGTTATCTCTGTGTGATTTTTTTCTATAATAATTGTAGAATAAAAAGTTGTTTATGAATAACCTTATTGTCTTCAACATATTTTTATTTTCACAAAATTATATTTGAAAAGTAAGGGTCGTCTTATATACAGAGTTGTCCTATAGTCGGGCCAATATGCTAGTCATCTCTGTAGGACATCAACTATCGGTATCAGTCATAATATAAGTGAATATAACTGAGTTCTCCAGCTAATGTAATTCTACTAATACTACCATATACTGTCCTATGAAATGTGTGCTATATATTTGTGCCTCTCCTGTCTCTGTCCTCCATCCTCTCTCTGTCATGTCTCCCTCCTCTTTTCTTCATTTACTCAGTTGGCCTTTGAAAGGAAGGTCCCCCCTTATGATCCTATTTATCTTTATTTTTTTTTGAAGGATAATTAGTTGATTGGTACCCTAACTGATCACAGCAGCATTGCATAGGACAATTTAATTAAAAAAATTCAGTATAATGTCGGGGTCCTACAATAGTATTTGAAGGTAGTCGCACTGAAGTCACCTTAGAATAGCAGTGTAGTCTGATAGTCGTTTGCAGACAGCCCTCAACAACTGAGCCAAATACCATGAGACATCACCAAACATTTTCAGCTGATCTCCTCACTGTGTGGTACTCATCACCATGGTAACCATGAAATTGTCAGAGAAGCTTGTTGCAAAAGGGAGTAGTTTGCCTTCAAACATGGAGTCATAAAGATGACTGGAGGTGTTTTAAGTCTGCTTCTTAGACTCAACATCCATCAGCCTGGGAATGTGGACGTGTTGTATGAGAGACACTATTTTCCAAGGGTCATATGTGTCCTTCACAGGTTTTTTATTTTACCTGCTTCATACTAGGGGTGAGTATTCGCAAGGACCTCGCAATACGATATGTATCATGATACTTGGGTCACGATACGATATTATCACGATATCTTGCGATATTCTACCCAGTTAATATCAAATTTAAAAGTAGAGATGAAAAATCAAGTTGCTGTATGTGTTCATCAGATGATATTAATCATTCAGAGGACAAATTGAGTCAAAACTTTTATTAGTGTTTTTGCACATTTAAGCATTTTCCTAAAAAAAATCGAAATTAGGAGCTTAAAAATCGATATTATATTGAGCGGCCGAAAATCGCAATATATTGCCAAATCAATTTTTTTTCACACCCCTACTACATACCATTAAGAGTCACTGGAGCGCTGGAGCCTACCTGAGCTGCCATTGGCCACGAGCTGGTGGACAGCCCAGGTTACACAGACAAGAGTGAGACGAACAACTACACACGCCGACTGTCACAACTGATTTAGAAGCAACAATCCAAACCACTTGAATGTTTTTTGGAAAGTGGGAGGAAGCAACTCCACAGAGAAAGACCCTGGCTAAGATCCAGACCAGGAGCCAACAACGACGGACCATTAACCACAGACCATACATGACATTTGACCCGTCATCAGTCATTGGTTTGTGCAGTGCAATTATGAAGCTCTGTTACCGTCTCTAATGTGTGAAATAATGTGCAAGACCATGATGCATGCCCACTGGACGGCAGCCGTGGTATTCCCCTGTCAGTCAAAGCCATGCCCTTAATAAGATATAACCTCAAAGGCCATTACAGTGTAAGCAGATGACTTCCTCATCACGTCTGTACGAGCCACTGTTCCTGTCTGTTATTTCTTTTACGTAGCAGAGCTGCGACGGTCTGGAGAACGGTGGAGAATGTGCAGTATGATGAATGAACCATCTATGAAGCCGTTTACCTTTTCCCTTGGCCGTGACAGCAGACACGAGGAAGCAGACGAGCAGATAGGCCAGCATGTTTCAGGTGATCCAGTTCTCAGCAGACGGCGACCCAAAGAAAGCCCACAGAGACTCTTCACGCTGGCGTCACCTCTGCGGCCTCTCCTGTCTGGGGCTGCTGGGACGTCTCTGGGTGGTGATTGGAAGCTTCATGGGAATCAGCCAGGTGTTCCTGATAAGTCAGAGCTGCAGAGATGTTTGACTACGTGTCACTGTGCCACAGGGATACGTTTCAGTATTTTTTAGTGTGTGTGTGTTAACAGTAATATAAGAGTCAGAGGGTCGCTGAGTCCTGCTAATCTTTACTTTAGAGAAGCTTTTACACACTTTTTTCTGTCTTGACACCTCTCTTGGGCCAGCACAGTGTCTTGGTGGTCAGCACTGTTGCCTCACAGCAAGAAAGTTCACGGTTTTAACCTCAGCAGGTCTTTCTCTCCCCCCCGGAAAGAGTCAAAATCCGCGAACTGGTGCCGGAGCCCCCCGAGCCTCAATAATGTGTTTAAAATATGTTTAAAAACCGCAAAAAAGTAGCGAGACACTGCAGCGAAACAAGACAAAGGCTCAACTGTGGTCTTTCTGTTTACCTTCACAGCCTCTGGTCTCTGAACCGTAGTAAAGAAACCGCTGGAATTGATGCTATTTTTGGCTCGTAATTAGCGGCTAACACGCTAACAACAACAAAACAAAAAAGTGCAGTTTTCTCTGCATGGAACAAGAACTTTATTCTGGCACTGCAGGAACTTGTAACATCACACAGGTTGTATTGTTTTGCTCCTGTTGGTTCAATTCAATTCAATTCAATTTTATTTGTATAGCGTCTGTTACAATGTCAATTGTCTCTAGGCGCTTTACAGAGACCCAGAACATGACCCCCAAGCAAATATAATTAACTAAAATTATAATATTAAATCCAATCAATGATAATGGCAGGATAAAAAACTCCCACAGAGGGAGAAAAAAAACCTTTAAGCCAAACAGTGGCAAGAAAAACTCCAATTTAAGAGAAAAAAACCTTGAGCAGGACTTGGATCATATGGGGGGACCTTCCTGCTATACTACTATACAGTGTTATTGTATTTTATATATATATATATATATATATATATATATATATATATATATATATATATATATATATATATATACAACTATTATTATTAATAAGAAGAATAAATATTATCACACTACAAAATTAAAATGTTTTTAATTTATCATCTCTACATTATTACTGTATTAATGAGTAAGAAAGTCTTCAGAATGTGTTTAGGAAGCATATTTTAGCATATATAATATCATACAAAGGGCTTTTAAAACTGCATCAATAATTTTGGGATTTTTGGGATTCGCGGGAGGAGGAAGGAACATAAACCCAGTGAATAATAATGATATATTGTATATACATATATATAACAACAAAAACCCTCTGTGTCACTGTCATGGTTTGGTTAACCTTTGTTGTGTTCGGGTCAAATCTGACCGATTTCCTACTTTCGTCAATCATAAATATTATGTTTTACATTTGATTGTCTCAGGGCCTTATGATATCCTTCACACTACACATTTGAACATATATATTTGCTGATCACCATTTTCATTGAACTTTGAGTAGTTTATTCAACTTTCTAACACCTGTGGTGTTCCCAGTCAAAAATTAATGGGTGACCCTAGATTGTGTTCATCCATCAGATGGTACACAACCACAAATACACCACCATACACACACACACACACAAATGATGGGCTTTTTTTTTTTTTTACAATAAATGTTAATTTTGGAATACAATTTACTATTTCTGTGTCTATTTTTTGTATATCCACTGCAGTTATTCATGTAAACCAGTAGTCTGAGACATTGTTTACAGCTTAAAAGGGAGTTAAATAAAATTTGGTGATGATCAGTGGTTTTTCTGTTAATGTAGGAGCAGTTAAAACAGGCCGGTCAAATTTGACCGGGAGCGTTAAAGTAAGAGGGGAGAAACGAACATGACACAAAGGTTAATTTTCATTATTTCCACACGTGCTGGCTGGTTGCAGATAGTTTCTGATGAGGTTTGTGTGACCAGTGAAGGACCAAAGACGAACTGGGACGCACTTTTGTACTTTGACCACATGAGGGATACAAATCCCTTTTATTCAGCGCAGACGGAGGTGATCCAGCCGGGCCGTGATAACATGCATCCTCTAATCCAAGTCTCAGACATTATTAAAGGTCTGATCTCACTGAGAACATGCTGTTGAATCACTTTTGCTCCCATCAGATATTCGTACAATTCCTCTTTTTTTTTCCTCTTTCAATTTAGCAGTGCTAAATTATCTAAAACTTTGAATGAAAAACTAAAAATTAACACAGCCCCACACTCCTACAACAGCTGCCACAAACACAGAGAAGTTGTGAGATGCAGGTTTGTTGCTCAGATCTGTGGCTGCAGGCTAGCCTGTAACAGAGAAGCAGAAATGAGGAAAAGACACATAAACCTGTCTGTAGAGCGTCGGTGGAAGTCCTGCTGTTTGTTGTCAACGTCCTCACGAGGTCAGCAGAGGAAAGAGAACCAACAACTACAGAGTCACTTTCCTCCTTCGTTGAATGGATCAGAAACAGAAATGGAACGTATCAATATTTCTGACTGACATCACAGTCTGAAAACGAGGACAGAAAATTAATTAAGCAACCATAATAATAATTACAAGAAGTGAAAACTCTACAGGTAACATGTTTCCTTGTCCTGCCTCTCTCGTCTCTTCTCTTCTCTTTTTATGTTGTTGCCATATTTCGATCGTCTAATCAAGTATCAATACTGTAATCAATTATCCTTGATAACGTAGCTCTGATTAGATTACAAATGTAACCTGGACTGGCTTCAGATTCTTATCACTTATAATCTGATTAACTAATCTCATCCAGAACTGCAAACCTGTAATCAGCAGGACCAGATAAAGGTAATTCATTATTATTGGATTATTATTGGATCATTATTGAGCATCTTTTATTACTGAGGCAGGAACGACAGGACAACAAAGTTGAAATTAGTGATAAAACTGTTCATCACACTGTTGGTTTTTGTTTGAACAGTACCGTGTTGTTTTAAAAACGGGGCTTTGTGAGAGCTGTTCTTGTTAAATATGTGTCTGGCTCTTTTTTGTAGCATCTGTCACAGGAGGAGGGGGAGGAGGAGGAGAGAGTTGTTTTCCATCAGATGCAGACGAGAACCATTTAAATGTGTTTAACTGTAGTTTAACTGCCTGTTTTAGGTCTTGAAAGCTGCACAACGATGCACCGAAAGTGAAGTGGAATGTATGATACGAAGTATGGAAAAGCACAACATGACAGACTCAGTCATCTACGGCTGGATGTCAGGGGTCACATGACTACAGGTCAGACAGACAGACAGAGGTCCATCCCTTCATCAGCTGTCTGACTGAAGTCCAGGAAGATCTCAGCAGGAGGGAAGTAGACCAAACAATATCAATCTGCTTAAAACGGCTCTAGTTTCTTCATGAAACCTTGTAATTTAAAGCTGAAAGTCTTCACTTTGATCACATCTGGACTGTGTTCATGTCAAACCCGTGGTGGAAAACCTCTGGCTGTAAATGCAGATGTGGATTTAGATCCGTCAACTTCAGTAAAAGCTAAAAATAATCAGTTTGAAGGTGTTTAAACTACATAGATTTGAAGTTGCTCCGATCATTTTTTTTAAAACTGATGTCAGGGTCATGAGGTTAAAAGAATCCGGAGAAATCTACTGCAGTGGTTCTCAACTGGTCCGGCTTCAGGACCCACCATCGCCCTTAATGACAAGCTGCGACCCAAATCAAGGAAAATTTCCAACTTCTCAAATTTATTGAATAAGAAGATTGTGCAGTTTGAATCAGAGATAGTAAAATAGAATATCACAGAATGCCAACACAAAAAAAACATTTATTGGTGAACAAAAATGGCAAAAACCAATTAGCTGCATTTCAATTAAATTCAAAACATTTTACTTCAGTAACTTCAGCGTTTTTTGACCTTCTCAACATGCACAAACATGAAATAAAAAAGTGCAACCACTGAGCAGTAGTTTCAAAAAGAATTCAAAATATATAGTTTTAGCTGAATAACCACTCACTGACCTTTGTCTTCAAGATAAGAAAATCCATATCTCATATATTCTTCGTTGTATCTGTGTTTCACCTGCTCAACATATGGAAACAAACTTTGCAGGTCTTTTTCTATGGTGTGAACTGGCGGGTGTCAACTCACATTACAGGGCATTATCACCATCTACTGTTAAAGGAGCCGTGTGTAAGATTATGGCCAAAACTGGTACTGCAGTCACTTTCAAATTACTGTTGAGCTCCCCTCAGGGTACAGTAGGGTCCCCCTACTGTACCCTCCCCCTCCTCCCCGACCAGAGGTTGCCAGGTAGGCTGCAGAATGCAGCAGGAACGTAGGCTGCCATGGCAAGCGACGATGGCTAATGTTTTTTATCAGTTCCATCAGAAAAGACTGAGACTAATAACTAACGTTAGCAATGGTCATATGGGTCAATTTGCAGCACGTGTAATACACAATATATGCGAAGAACAAATAAGAAATCATTTTACCGTGGTAACGTTAGGCTACTGTCTCAATTAGGTTTCACATTACCATGGCCATGCTAATGTTTTCCACGGCACGATGACTGACGGGCTCCGCTTATTAGCCTAATGTTACATTGCTAGTGTTAGCAATATCAGTCACCGTTATTATATTCTAAATAATAATTATTTACCTTTTCAATTCGATGACCCACCTGCTCCATAACGTTATGCGCTAGCGTTACTATGCTAGCGCAACAAAGCATAACTTTGTTTAACTAGTGAATACTACGACGTAGTGAATACTGAAATTTCTTTCGTAACTAGAGGAAATATTTACCCGTTGAGGCGTTCGTAACCTGAAAGTTTCGTATGTAGAGGCGTTCGTAAGTAGAGGTACCACTGTATACCACTGTTACCTTGTCCAAGTAAATTAGCGTTAGCCAAACATTTAGCTATGAATCTTACCTGTCCAGGAGAAAATCAGCAACGTCTGTCTTCAAATTCTTCTCCGCTTTCAGCCGTCTCCATCTATCAAAAGCATCTCCTATACAAATCCTTGTTTTATTTCGGACCTTGTCACGACGTAACTCAGATTCATAACGAGGTCTTTTAGGTTTTGGAAAGCTAGACATTTTTTCATCCAACACCTTCGTAGCGGCTGCTGCGATAAATAGAGCCGAACTGGCAACCCGGATGCCGAAACACTACTGACTTGGTGATTGGGAGATAGGTGGAGGGTGGCGCTTCAGGCCAAAACAAAAAATGACAACATCAACATCAGTTGAGGGCTGCAACTCCTCTTTTTAAACGGGAATATCCTGGCTTGAGTGCTGTTGTCAGTGACATAAGTATTTGAAATGAACATGATTTTTAAATGTCTGTTGACATATTATCATCATCATCATATCATCATTTTATGATTCGTTTTATTATACTTCTTACATACGGCTCCTTTAAGGAGTATGAATGAGATGCATTTTTTTTTTTAGCATTTTCTTCCCCAGGAAAAAGCCCCACGACCCACTGAAAATGGGTCTGCGACCCACTTTTGGGTCGCGACCCACCAGTTGAGAACCACTGATCTACTGGATTCATTCACAGCAGTTGAACTCTGATCGAATACTTTATGTTATTTATTCATTTTTCCAACTTCAGAGCTCATAACCTGAAGATAAAACTAAAATCGACCAGCGTGTTTTATGTTACATGTTCCCCTTTGTTACTTTCTCTTCATTGGCGTTTGGATTATATCTAACAGACGACGCTTTCACCTCTGAGCAGATCCTGCTGGGTTCATGATTTATACACAGACGGTGTTTGGAGCCTTAAAGTTCCTCCAACTCTGACCAGTAAACTCTGACCAGTAAACTCTGACCAGTAAACTCTGACCAGTAACACTGCTGACAAACAGAGGCTGAAGAGAGCAGCAGACAGGACTAGAAGAAATCAGACGCTTCGGGTCAAAGTCTCAGCAGAGACACAGTTCAGGATGAAATTACAGGCCGAGCTGCTGCAAATAAACGAGGCAGAAGTGACGCTTCCAGGCGGCACCAGTTAAAACTTCACATCCCTGTCGAGGAGGGCGGTGCTGAAAAACATCAGTAAACTCAGTCCAACTCATCTGTGCCGGAGGACAGAAACCCAACAACGGTGTCGCTCCACAAACACCGGTGTCCTCAGTCTCTCATCAGTCTGTCCTCAGTCTGTCATCAGTCCTTTCAGGGCGCCGATGACAAACGGGTCACGTGATCGGCGGCGTCCGGTCCCACTGACAGCTGTGGGTCATCAGGATACGTGATCGTAGCAGGTGTAAACGGAGCTGGAAACCCAGATGAGATGAAGATGACAGACAGGATGTTTGTTCCGGTGGGGAATAAGAAACCTCCGTGTGATCACGATGAACAGGTCACATGATAATTGTGACTGATAATTGATAATTATTTGTCTCATTTTGCTTTAGTTCTGTTTAGTTCAGCTTAGTGCTGGGCGGTATACCGGTTCATACCGAATACCGGTGTTTATTTTTTTATGATATGAATTTTTCATACACCGTAATACCGGTGAGTATGTGCTGTAGCGTACACAACGTTGGGAACGCCGCGCGGCGGAACGTAAGTGTCACAGAACATTGTTTGACAGGGGACTGTTTTGCAGTTGCACTGGAGGCACAACACGCTACTAGTTTATGGTTAAACGGTGATGGCTGCTAACAGAGAAAGTCCTGAAGTGGAAGCTCCAGAACGGCAACATGAGACTGAGGAACTTCTTCCTAAACCAGGAGCCGTGTCTGTCGCGTGGAAGTTCTTTGGATTTAAAAAAGACGACGTCCAACAAACTACAATAATCTGCAAATGTTGCCAGGCTAAAGTTGTAGCCACGATAGGCTACAATATTCACTCCTTGTGACGGTAAAATAGGTCATTCTAAGCCAATTTACTGCAGCAATTCCTCTTTAAATGATTGTGCCCTCAAAAAAAATACGGTGATATACCGTGAAACCGATATAATTTTTGAAAAATACAGTGATATTCATTTTTGGTCACACCGCCCAGCACTAGTTCAGCTCTGTGTTTTATTCATCTCTGTTTATTGATAATGTGTGTGTGTTAGTGTATGTGTGACGGGGACGTGAATATTATAGATGGTGGTTTCAGGGAACATTTTACATGGATGGATTTGTTTTGTGTGGTGCTGTTTTCTAATGTGACGTAAATAAAACGTATTTTATTAATTTCTATCCTTCTTCTCTTCCTTCACCTTCATTATTTCTTTCTTCTCTTCCTTCTTCGTTCATTTCTTCCTCCCTCTTCTTCTTTCTTCCTTCTTTAACTCTGACATTTTTATTTCTTCACTTCTTTACTTCCTTTTTTCCCTTCCTTTCTTGTCTTCCCTCCATGCTTCTTCATTTCTTTCTTTCTTCATCCCTTCCCATTCCTTTTCTTATTTCATTTTTCCCTTTTATCCTCTTTTCCTTTAGTCAATCCTCTAATTCCCCTTCATTTTTCCTTCTTTCCTTGTTTCCTTCCCTCCCTCAGCCAGTCCTCCAACTCAACCTTTAACTTGCTCCTCCTTCACTGTAGTTTGTTCATTTATTAATTATAGAAGCTCTCGTCACCTTGAAGCTCCAACCACCTTTTCTGAAATATCTCTGGTCTTCCTCCAGACCTCCTGTTCCAGTTCCAGCCTCATCATCCATCTCCAGATATCTTCACCATCCCTCCTCTGTTCATGTCCAAACCATCTCAGTCTGGTCTCTCTGACTTTAAGTGAATTCCTCCCTCAACTCTCAATCTCAAATATGCGCGCTCCCGTGAAGTGCAAGTGCTGTCCCGATTCTTAAAACTTCAAGTTAAGGGACAAGTTTGAGGGCTGTATCGCCCTCAATATTGAGATTCTCCGGCACCACCCTTTGGAGTAAGGGCTACCCAGAAGGCATTTGCGTATTTTCGCCAAAACATCTTCGAAAAGGATGGCGCCCACAAAAGCGAGCTACGAATGTAAGTATATTCGTAGTTGATAAAGGTATAAATGTTACGAAACTATCTTACTGTCTTAGTTATATATATTTACACACGTGGACAAAATTGTTGGTACCCCTCAGTTAAAGAAGGAAAAACCCACAATTCTCACTGAAATCACTTAAAACTTACAAAAGTAACAATAAATAAAAATTTATTGAAAATCAAATAATCAAAATCAGCCATCACTTTTGAATTGTTGATTAACATAATTATTTAAAAAAAAAAAAACAAACTAATGAAATAGGGCTGGACAAAAATGATGGTACCCATAACTTAATATTTTGTTGCACAACCTTTTGAGGCAATCACTGCAATTAAACGATTTCTGTATTTGTCAATGAGCGTTCTGCAGCTGTCAACAGGTATTTTGGCCCACTCCTCATGAGCAAACTGCTCCAGTTGTCTCAGGTTTGATGGGTGTCTTCTCCAAATGGCATGTTTCAGCTCCTTCCACCGATGTTCAATGGGATTCAGATCTGGGCTCATGGAAGGCCACTTTAGAATAGTCCAACGCTTTTCTCTCAGCCATTCTTGGGTGTTTTTGGCTGTGTGTTTTGGATCGTTGTCCTGTTGGAAGACCCATGACCTGCGACTGAGACCAAGCTTTCTGACACTAGGCAGCACATTTCTCTCCAGAATGCCTTGATAGTCTTCAGATTTCATTTTACCTTGCACACATTCAAGACACCCTGTGCCAGATGCAGCAAAGCAGCCCCAAAACATTACTGAGCCTCCTCCATGTTTCACCGTAGGGACAGTGTTCTTTCTCTTCGTATGCTTGGTTTTTGAGTCTATGAACATAGAGTTGATGTGCCTTACCAAAAAGCTCCAGTTTGGTCTCATCTGTCCAAAGGACATTCTCCCAGAAGCTTTGTGGCTTGTCAACATGCATTTTTGCAAATTCCAGTCTCGCTTTTTTATGATTTTTTTTCAGCAGTGGTGTCGTCTCCCATGAAGTCCACTTTGGCTCAAACAACGACGAATGGTGCGATCTGACACTGATGTACCTTGGCCTTGGAGTTCACCTTTAATTTCTTTGGAGGTTGTTCTGGGCTCTTTGGATACAATTCGAACGATCCGTCTCTTCAATTTGTCATCAATTTTCCTCTTGCGGCCACGTCCAGGGAGGTTGGCTACTGTCCCGTGGGTCTTGAACTTCTGAATAATATGAGCCACTGTTGTCACAGGAACTTCAAGCTGTTTAGAGATGGTCTTATAGCCTTTACCTTTAAGATGTTTGTCTATAATTTTTTTTTCGGATGTCCTGGGACAATTCTCTCCTTCGCTTTCTGTTGTCCATGTTCAGTGTGGTACACACCTTTTCACCAAACAGCAGAGTGACTACTTGTCTGCCTTTAAATAGGCAGACTGACTGATTATGAGTTTGGAAACACCTGTGATGTCAATTAAAGGACACACCTGAGTTAATCATGTCACTCTGGTCAAATAGTTTTCAATCTTTTATAGAGGTACCATCATTTTTGTCCAGCCCTATTTCATTAGTTTGTTTTTTTTAAATAATTATGTTAATCAACAATTCAAAAGTGATGGCTGATTTTGATTATTTGATTTTCAATAATTTTTTATTTATTGTTACTTTTGTAAGTTTCAAGTGATTTCAGTGAGAATTGTGGGTTTTTCCTTTTTTAACTGAGGGGTACCAACAATTTTGTCCACGTGTGTATATTATCTTATTCTTCTTCTACGTCTGCTTCTCTTTCTTCTTCGTCGTCGTCATTTTCTTGACAGACTGGACGTAGCTTTGGCGTAAGGCCGCCCCCCACAGTCTGAAGACGTAACTGCACTCAAGGGGTGTCCCATTTCTAAGTCACGAGATAGCCCTTACACTTACTTTGGAGGGTCAAGATTGGGGGTGAAAGTATCTCTTTTTCTTCTCAGGTCATAAAAGGAGACATTTCCTCATGTCTGTTCTAGCTTTAACAATTAAACAGCCCTCAGATATTTTATTCCTAACAAGGGTTAAGGGAGGAATTGAAATTGGCCCTAAACCAACAACATCACAGGTCTCACCACCGTCTTCTGCATCTTTCCTTTCATTCGTGCTGAAACTCTTTTTTTTGCAATAATCTAAAACCTCCGTGTGTAATAAATAGTGACGCTGTCATCAGCAGCTTCATAAAACTGTACAGACGTTGACATGTGACCCATCTGTACAGAGTCTTCTTCTACAGTCACTGTTAATGCACTTAGTCTCTATATTTCTTCATTTTTTTCTTCTTTTGCTCTAAAATCTAAAAAAAAAACACATCTTGTTCTCTCTTTGTTTTCACTTCTCTGTAAATGTCAAAGCACTCGTCCTTACAACATTTTTACAACTTTTGTGTGGACAAAAACAACCACGTTTGGTGTTTCTCGGGCGGCTAAATGTGCTTTTTTCACTTTTATAACTTTTTTTTTTTTTGCTCACTGCCTCAACATTTAACGCTAGCTGCTTTTGCACTGAGGTTAATCTTGTCTTCTCCCTCTTTCTCTCCGTCCGTCTCCAGGTGAACGTGAGCAGGTGACAGCAGGTGCAGCCGTGGCGTCTGGATCTGTGATGTAACGCTGGATCTGTGATGTACACCTGAAGTTAACAGATTACTGCTAATCAGACCGGACCAGGTTATTTCTCAACCATCAGTTACACAAGATCCGACCCCGTTAGCCTTCGTCACCGTATCTGTGCGTGTGACGGTGTCGCTTTAATCCTCCAACTCTGGTGAACTGGTCCAGGATCTGCTGGTGTCTCACTTATGCAACTGGCACATGCAGCTGCAGAGGCCCCGCGTGGAGATGAAGAGAAGGAACATTCGGGAAAGAAATCACTGGAAATCATGTGCGCTGATGTTTTTGTGTCTCTGAGTTTTTCTTCTCCTGGTTTTGATCGTCTCTGCTGCTGGATGAGCTGTGTGGGAGTATTTGCCGTATAAATTCTTCTTCTTCTTCTTCTTCTCTGTCATAAACAGCTTTCACGGTGTCTGGTGTTTGTGTTTGAGTCCACAGAGGAAAGGAGAGGCCTTCCAGCACTTCACCTGTGCAGAGATCAGTGTTGGGAAAGTTCACTTTCTACACGAACTAGTTCAGTTCATAGTTCATAGAAATTAAAATTAACTAGTTCAATTCACCATTTCAAAAAAATGAACTAAATAGTTCATTTTTAGTTCTTTTTTTAAAATTACTTTTTAATGTTGCTGCGAGCAATTATATGTCAAAATGATTTCCACTGCCCATATACTACCCCACCACAAATGGCAATTAATTTATCCATTTTATCTGTCGAAAACTATTGGTTCAGTTCTGAATCCTTAACCAACCAGGGTTCACATTAGCATTGAAGGGACAGCCCATGTAAAACTGTAATTTCCGTTTCAGCTTCTCTCTACAGCAGTCATTCCCAAACTTCAGAATACCAAGGCCCAATTTGAAATGTGAAAAATCTCCTCAGCCCACCGAAACCTTTAATCACAACTGTGATCAACATACAGGACAAGGAACCATGATCCGATATTAATGTGAGGGGTCAACAAATAAGGTGACACTTGTCATATTAAGTTAAGATGACAGTAGAATAACACTTAACGGGTTTGTTTTATTACTTCTTAATGTTTTTTTTTCATTTAAAAAAAATATTTAAAAAGATCGAGGATTTAAAACACATTTATTTAATTTTAATGACCTCTCATGGCCCACCTGCAGGGAATCACTGCTCTACAGTAGATTAAAAATATGAGGGAATATATGTTGCAACAGCCCGTGTTGCCATGTTTGATTGATTTCCTCAGATACATATCAGGCTCGTTTGTGGTGGATTTTAAATGGGGTTCGCCGGAAACCTGGAACGGTTTTGACCGTGCGTGAACTTTGAAAGAGCATCGTTCACAACTGCCCAAATGAACTCGTTCACGGCCCCCGCTGGTGAAGGGGACAGTGAACGCGTTCAGTTCACGTTCGCACAAAATACAAACTATTTCGTAAACTTTTCATTCGATGAACGCGTTCAGGTACAACACTGACAGAGATGCACGGTTATTAAAAGAGGAGTTGGTAGTTAAGGGGCCAAAAATTTAAAAAAAAAGGTAATTTGTCAGCTAATCATTGTCTGTTTCAATTGATCTTTTGATAGAGAGATAAATAAACTACTAATAATTCAGCAGTCGGCCTGTTGGCTTCAGAAAAAGGCTCAAAGCAAAAGTCAGCCGCTCTTAAATAACCCCTAACGAGATGAAGAACAGTCTCTCAGTTGGAGTTGACACTTAGAGTATTAAAGGCAGGAAAAACAGGTGAATCTTTTTTCTTTTGATCTCTTCTGCGTCAGTTCCTGCTCCCGGCCACGTTGACACTTTTTTTTCCGCCGGCCCCTGACCGCTCACCACACGACCACCAGATGCTCCCAGACTTTACCTGCTTTACCACCTGCTCGTCCCTGTCACTTTAAACCCACCGAGCTGCAAACGAAGAACTAAACAGGAGGAGTCGTCCAGGGAGAGTGAAGAGAAACCTGAAGCAAGCACGAGTTCAAAGATTCAGATTAGGGATTTATGCACGAAACACTGAAAATAAGATTAATTCTAAACAAAACTAAAAAAAAATCACATATTGAAGTGGAAGTGTCCTGATTTTTTTTTTAAAAGTAAAAATAAAATAGAATAAATAACAAATAGAATAAAAAAATAAAATAAAAATAAAATAAATAATAAAACAGAATTAAAAGATAAAATAAATAATAGAATAGAATAAAAAATAAAAAAATAATAAAATAAAATAAATAATAAAATAGAATTAAAAATAAAATAAAGTAAATAATATAATAGAATAAAAAATAAAATAAAATAGAATAGTAAAATAAGATACAATAATAAAAATGAATAAAAAAAATAAAATAAACTGAAGTAAACAAATTAAAATAAAGTAAAATAAAAGTGTATTGCATTACTGGTTAAAAAAAACCCTGGCTGAAAAGCTTCAGCCAAATAAATAAATAGATTGAGCAGAACACAGAGTCTCTGTGCTCTGACCCATATGGACGAGTCCCAATCCTATTACAGCCTGTAAGCTGCCGCCTCATCCAGCCTGGGAGTGAAGAGTCACAGCATCACGTCAGAACAAAGTGACAAACAGATCACCCCTGATCAGAACCTGACAGGCGGCACCGGAGGCGGTCCAGGTTCGGGGCTGGACTGACCGTCTGAACAACAAGCAGTACGTGGTATGAATATGAGGAAAGAGTCGTTTTGAAATACAGACGTGCACACAAAGTCTTTGTGTAGCAATCAAGGAGACGTGATCATCTGACTGTCGTGGGTCCTGGTATCGGTCGTATGCAGCCTCACATGAACAAGAACCTTTTTTTTTTTTTTACAGAATTCTTTTATTCTTCATCCATTTTGACCTGATGACATGCTTCTGTTTTGAACAAGTTTCGGGCCTCATGTTTGTCTCTACTCTGGAGTACAGAGGAGTTCATGTCTGACTCGGTCCCTGCAAGGAGCCCAGATCCCGAGGCTGCAGACCAACCCCAAGTCACTCCCCGTCCACCACTGTACCGGACAGTTGGTACCGAGTTGTCTGTCTGGTTCTTGCCGAACGTAGCAGCAGGTACCAAGGCTGGTCAACTTCCCTTTGGCCTCTTCTGTCCAGAACTCCTGCGGTTGGTTCCGATGCAGCTTTGTGAACCTCAGTCAGAAAGTCCTGTCCAGACAGAAGACGGAGGCTCCACTCCTGAACTTCAGGTCAAACAGTCGTTCATAAAGATTGACGACTTCTCCTCGTGAATGATCTTTCTCGGTATTCAGCACAGAACTCAGAATTGTTCTGAAATCATCTCGTGACCTTCTCCAGGTTGATGTGCAGAAATCTATTGCTGATGTCTTTCCCTGTTGGACCGGCGTTAGCAGAAACCTGACCAGACCGCCAAATGGCCCAAACATCTGCTTCCTGCACACATGCTGATGATCAGTTCACCAGGGGCTTTGGAAGGGTACTTAGGGCCCGATCTTCCGCCAAACCTCCTAAAGCCGCTATTGAGGGATAGCGGGTAGTGGGAGGGGCGTTCCCCCGCAAAGAACGCAATCTTCCACCTTCCTAAACCCGCTATCCCACCTGCGCTACCCTCTACATTATGCATAGGAGTGTTTAGGGCGTTCCACCTGTTAAACCAATCAGTGCGTCAGCAGCCATTGCCTTTAAGAGCAGGTTACTCTACCCGCAAACCGCTATGAAGCGTCTTTTCATATCGGAAATAAATTCCCGCATCCAACCTTTTCCAGCTTGACACCAGAGACACGGATCTCTATTTGGTGATCTGACCTATTTAAAAAAAAAAGAAGTGACTGTGATGTCGGTCACGACGGATTTTGAGGGGAAATGTCCCAAAGATCTCCTTGGTTTCCTCGACAGCAGACATCTGGATGAGATCATCCCACAGCTGTACAGACTGACGTGTCTGTCCGTGACTATTCCCACATCCACCACAACTGCTGACCAGACATCCTCTGACCTCAAGAGAATAAAAATGTATGCAAGTAATACGGTGATGCGTAATCCAGAGGTAGAGCCGTTTGAGCATGTCCACATGTGACCAGGTGGACGCACATTTATGCCATTTGGACGAGCTGTTTTACGCGCCGACATGCGAGTTGCGCTTTCTGCAAACTCGGTATCTTGCGATCGCGGGTTTAGGATAGCGGGTAGCGGGTGGTCAGACCACCCGGAAAAAAAAGTGCAAAAGACACGCCCATTGCCACACCTACAATGTGAGTAAGGGAGTCGGCATAGCGGGTAGCAGCTTTAGGGAAGGATTAGCGGTTAGCGGAGGTTCCTAAACCCGCAATTTGCAGGTAGCAGCTAGCGGGAGGTGTACGATCGGGGCCTTAGTATCCTCCACATGACTTTTTTCTTTTTTTTTTTAGTCACTTTGGTTTCGTTTTTATTGAATGAATACTGGCAAAGTGAAAAAAAAGATGTACCGTCTTGTTCAGCTGAAGGTGTTTGTCAGATCAGATGTTTTTAATAATGTTTTACACAGAAAACAGGAACAGAAGAGGGGATGCCAATTTTTGCTCGGCTCTACGTTCAGCTGCGTACGGAAAGATTCAGCTTCTTTTATCATATATGACACTTTTCGACTGTAGGTGTCTCCAAACACGAGCAGTCTGTTTCTCAGACAAGGCTCAAACAAAAACAGCCAGTCAAACTTCAGGATAACCCTAACCCCCCCCAACCCCCCAACCCTGACCCCTACTTTCTGATGCAGCATCACTGTCTGAACCTGAAGTGGGACGGCACCACCCTCTCGCTCCCTACAGCTCGGCTTTAAGACCAAACTTCAGACATTTCTCAATTTGACAACAGAAGACTAACATCTTGAGCTCACAAGAGTTTCCCTCTCTCAGGTCCGAGATTATTCAAGCTCGGGGTGAATATTAACCACTAACAGGCACATCAGAGGGAACCAGCGGAAACGACTTATTGTGAAAAACACAACCGACAGCGATGAGAATGAAAGCAGCTCGTGGCTGTGAGGCAGCAGTTTGAGTGGCAGGACGGTGACTCAAACCTCACATTTCTGAATTGCAAATGTGTTATTTTGCTGAACCCGTCACAGCAGACAGACTCGCTGACATCTGTGCATCATATCTCCAAACAAACATTAAAGCAGATATACTCACACTCAGCTATGCAGGTATTTGATGCATTATGCTGAGTAGATTGGGCTTTGTCGGGGTTGGGGGGGGTCTTCAAATAAACAATCCCTGCCAGAAGTTCACAAAGTCATAAATGAATATCAGGGCATTAATTAATCCAGAATGATTGGCGCCTGTGCTGCGTGTGTCAGATCCGACCTGATTGGCTAAAATAAAAAAAAACGGCTGAATCACACCGCAGTGTATTTCAGCAACGCTCAACCTGCAAGCTTCTGCTAATCCATCATGTCCGCCGCCTCTGCAGGAGCAACCTCTGACTCCTGAGACGAGATGTTGTGTCCGTCTTTTTCCCGCCAGTGAGCAGCCAACAGAGTCCGTTCTGCTCCGGATACGACAGCCCACCTCCCATTTTAAATGTATGGAAAATATTCAAAAATATTCTGCAACGCAGACGTCTTGTTTTGTCTTGTGATCTTTAGCTGCACAGAGGTCGGTACTCCACTGAAATGAAGAAAAATGTCCACCTGAATTGTTGGACTGTTTCATCAGGACTGATCGAGGAAGTTATTATTGACTCATTTCACACAAATTACAGCCGCCCTGCACATTTAGCTTTAAATGCTAAGATTATGTATCTGCTTCCTCTTCAGTTACAGGCTTTCATTCATTCATTCATTCATTCATTCATTCATTCATTCATTCATTCATTCATTCATCCATTCATTCATTCATTCATTCATTCATTCATTTATTTGTTGCAGAGGGATGAGTTAAAGTATATGGGATCAGTCTGAAGTCCAATACAGTGATCCCTTATTTTTCGCAGTTAATGTGGACCCAATCTGGTTATATTTTCCAGGTCAAACCTCCACAACGGTTCTTGGGCCTGCAGGTAACATCTGACCTGAGCTGGACTACGAACACTGTTGAAACAGTGGAAAAAAGCCCAGCGACACCTGTACTTCATCAGGTTGCTCAGGAAACCAGGCCCGAGAGACCGCCCGCTTACCCGGGCCTGCAGAGGACCAATGGAGAGCATCCTCACTGGTGGGATCTCTGTCTGGTATGGTAATGCCCGACAGGCAGAGAGGAAGGCTCTCCAAAGAGCCGTAAAGACTGCAGAGAGGATTATTGGGACTGAGGGCCCGATCTTGCACCTCCCATTACCCAATACCCAAAACCCATTACCTGCAAATCACAGATTTAGGAGCCGAAATGCAATCTTCCACCTCCCAATACCCAAAACCCATTTTGCCGTCTCCCTTAAGCACATTGTGGGCGCGGCAATGGGCGTGTCACTAGCGCTTTCCACGAATTCGGTATCTTGCGGTACCTGTACTTCGCAGATTTTGGGTATTGGGTAATGGGTGGTGTGACCACCCATTACCCAATACCCAAAATCTGCGAGACACCAGTACCGCAAGATACCGAGTTTGTGGAAAGCGCAACTGGCATGTCGGCGCGTAAAAGAGCGCGTCCAAATCCTGTCATTGCGCGTCCACCCAGTCACTTGTGGACTGAACAACCGGCTCTACCTCTCGATTATGCATCACTGTATTACTTTCATACATTATTCTCTTAAGGGCAGATGATGTCTGTACAGCTGTGACATGATCTCATTCAGATGTTTGCTGTGGAAGAAACGAGGAGATCACAGAACTCTGTTGTGAAAAAAGCACCGCTTCCAGCAACTATGCGTCTTGGCGCAGCTGTGCGTCTTTGCGCAGGGGATATGTTCAAGATAACTCAAAAAGTTATGGATGGATTTTGATGACATTTTCAGGAGTTGTCAGAAATGTGAAAAGGAAGAACTGATTTTATTTTGGGTGTGATCCGGAAGAAATCCTGGATTCTGGATCACTTTCAAATTTTCGATAACATTGCGCTGTTTAGTTGTTTCTTTGAACCCTAAAGCAACCACAACTGCTGTGCTTGGCGGAGGTCTGCGCTCTCCGATTGCTTTTCTAGTTAATAAATGCTTTCCTGGAAGCTCACCGGCTCTATTTTCTGAGCAGTTTGTTGGAACTTCTTGGAGTACAAAAGAAATGATTAAATCATTTGCTCCACATTAGTTAAAGCTAGTTATGTATATATCAGTGCAGAGGAGGAGGAGGAAAAAAGAGGAGGAAGCTCTACAGCAGAGTCCCAGACCAGCTGTCCATGAGAGCTGCTCTGATCTGGGTGAAAAGACGTTCCATGGCAGTTTGCAGGTACTGCAACCTGCTCTTAAAGGCAATGGCTACTGACGCACTGATTGGTTAAACAGGTGGAACGCCCTAACCACTCCTATGCATAATGTGTGCATGACATCGTGGATTTCGCAGGTGAGATCGTGGGTTTTGGGAGGTGGAAGATTGCGTTCTTCGTGGGGGAACGCCCCTCCCAATACCTTTTATCCCTTAATAGCAGGTTTTGGAGGTTTGGCGCAAGATCGGGCCCTGAGTCTCCATCCATGGACTCCATTTACTGCAGAGGACATCATCAGAGACTCTGTCCGTCCAGCTCACCCTCTGCTCAGACACAAACACTCCACCTGCAACCTGAGACACAGTCGAGCAGCAAATAAAAATCTAAAATCTTGAATCTTGAACATCACAGGCTGCCTGATCTGCAGAGCTCAAAGACGACTCGGTTCTCAGTCTGTTGGACCACGACTGAGGAGACCAGCGGGATGAAAGGTCACCGAGCTTCATGCGTCCCACGGCTTCAGCGGCTGATCGTTAGACAGTGTTAGCGCCTTCAGAAAAGCAAAGGTTTGGCCAGTTTTCTTTTCTCGTCCGGAACATTTAGGGGCGTATCTTAACACAATGCCAAGAAGGACAGACATCAGCGATGACCTTAGAGAAGAAAGTGTTGATTCATCACTGAATATCACTTCAAGGCAACGTCCAGTTTTGGAAGTAAGAAAAACTGCAGTTCTTTGAATGACCACTTGGGGTGAGCTGCAAGAGTGAGGCAAACATATTTTTAGCTTCCGTAGCTACATTTCACATCTAAGACAACTGTACGGGGGTGAAATCTTATGTGCCACATCAGGTAAAGTCATATAAAGCTACAGGTGCATGCATGTTTAGGGGCGTGGTCTTTTGATTGATGGCGAGCTGTCATCACTTTAGCTATTTAGCACCATCTTAACCTGCCGTGACTCTGCCTGCTGCTGGACAATGATGATTGTCCATTAGCTGGAGAGCTAATAATTCCATGCCCTTATATTCTGACTGATACATTGTTAGTACGTGAACTACAGAGATGACTATATAAACGGATGTAGGCAGCAACACTGAGGTGGTCAAAGGGTCAGACTGCAGGTCAGTGTTTAGTTGATATCCCAGAGACATCTATATAGACAGGTGGAGGTAAACACTGGGATGGTCAGAGGGTGGAGCTACAGGTTAGTATGTAGCTCTGGAAACTCTGGTCTGCAATATTCAGAAAGAACAAGAGAAAAAAGGGAGGCAAAACAACACAAACAAACTACAGGAACAATGGAGCAAAGTTACAAATTTTTTTTTTTTTTTTTAATCTTGATGGAGTTATAACTGACAGATTCCTGCTGGAACCATTTTTCTTGTCAACCAGTCGTGTGCAACAAATAAATGTTTTTCTTTGCAGGATAATTTGCGTAGGACAGACTTGCACGTTGAAACTGTAAGGCTGAGTATTTTATTTCTTGACTTTTTTTTTTCAATTTATTATTTTTCAATTTATTAATTAATTAATTTTTTTTTACCCACAACAAATTTAAGACCTATGAATTAACATTAAGAGTGAGGATTCAGTATATGTTTTTACCAACTATGTAATATGTAATGAGGACGCAGAGGCAATGGTAATGTGGAAAATATTCACATTTATTCCTTTTTCACACACTTTTTTTTCTCTTGGCAGGGAAACAGACAGTTGTTATCTTACTTGCTAAACCATGAAGTGATTTCCAGATTCCTCATAAAAAAAAAAAAAACCACCCAACAATGTGATTTTGCTAATGCAGCAACAATCAGCAACTTTGAGGACCAAGACAGTCCTGGGATATGACAATTACAGATATCAAATGCATCGAATTCCATTTGTTTTGTTCTGTTTTTTTCCTTCAGGGCTGAAATCCCTGGTTACAACAGGAGGAGGAAGAGGAGAAGAAGGAGGAAGAGGAGGAGTGGAAGGAGAGAGGCTGAGAGGAAGAGGAGGTAAAGGGAAGGAATTAGGAAAGGCTGATGGAGACTGGGTGAAAGGAAAGAGGAAAAAATAAAGTGCACGCGGGTATGAGGACTCTTCTTTTCCGGGTCAAGTCTCTAGCACATCAAAGCCTGCCTTCTCTGTACGGCACAAACATCACTCGCTTCTCAGTGAATATTTAGGGCCACGATATGGGGCGAATGGCAGGAAGAAGAGGAAGAAAGGAGCGGACAGAGAGCTAGACAATCCCGTATTTGGCCAGGTCGCTGAGCTCCATGTCCCCGAAGGCTTCCCACGGGCAAACCACTGTGATGTCCGTGCCAAGGCCCTCCATGCCGGGGATGTCGTCTCCGAATCTGGATCAAAGAGAGGAGAAGCTTTGATGGGCGCAGCCAGAACCCAGAAGAGTCTGACGGTGCGACGAACAAACAGGAGAAATGCCGCGATCGTAGGAACGTCTTACCCCTTCTGGCCCGGTTTGGGTGCCTTGCTCTTGAAGGTACGGGTGGTCCTCTGCTTGAACTTAGGAGGAGCCTTCTTGTCGGCGGGAGTAGCAACGTCTGCCATTTTGTTTGGTTACTGAAAAAGAAGGAGGAGAAGAAGCGAGTTAAACGAACGCTCGGTCTCAAACCATCCCTGTGTCATCATTTACTGAAAGTTTCCATATCCTGAACTATCCTACAAGCGCTGTAACTTCTGGTTTTCGGGGTCAGTTCCTCTTTATGAGACGGAGTCGCTGCTTTGAAGTTGTTCCCCCACTGTGAACATGTCTTTCTCCACCTCTTCATCAAGCTGGCAAATAATTAGATGGATCACAAAGGCGAAAAAGAAAAAGCTCTAATCTCGGATAAAATGCTCTCAGCTATCAGAGAACCTCAGAGTTCATCCTTCTGACGAACAGCAGGAAACAACAGCGAAAAGGCCCTCAGTAACACCGAGAAGGCCGACGCACTGAATAACTCATGAAGTACCTCTTCATGAGAGACTTTCTCCAGTGTTGGGAAATAGTTGAAAAGAATCTGAGGCAACACAAAAGTCCTTTCAGCTCCTTCTAGCACGATGCACCATATCAAAGCAGAAAAACTCCTAACTGCTAGCTACAAGAGCTGACAAAACTGCCGTCTCATCTCACCTTTTTGTTCTGGGTTTCTCTGAAGCTGTCCGATGAGTTCGTCGGTTTCTCGCTTGTGGCGCGCCTCTCTCGGCCTGAGCGGCTCTTTTAAAGTCCTCCGAGCCGCTAATCCACTCAGATGATCATGCTGTCGGCCTCCCATGTGGCGGCTCCGCCGGGCCCCTCCTCTTCAGCGGCTCAGCCACAAATAGGCGAGATAAAGGGTGGCTCGATATAAACACGAGGAGTATTTCGAGGCAGACGTGCCCCGTCAACGTGCAAATTCAGGTGCGCCGTAGAGGTGCTAATAACTGGCAGCAGCATTGGTTTGACTGATGGAAACCTACAAAAAACAACTGAAACATGGCTCCATCGTCAAAATGTCTATAAACACACTTCATTTGAGAACATGTAGTTCATTTTTTGGTTTTCTACAATATCATAATTACACCTTTTTTCCCATGATGGATCTGCAGAAACACCTTTCACAGATGAGTCAGTAATGTTTTCTCACCATCGCCCATTTGGCTGCTTCCCTGTTTGAAGTCGTGTGGTTGATTTGGCACAGGTTTTGCGACGGATGCCCTTCCGGATACAGCCGGAATTTGAACCTAAACCTCCCGTATGAGAGGTGGAAGGGCTACCGGTTTTTACAGTTTCATACTCAGGCCAATATTAAAACTATGCTAACTGCTAAAGGAGATACTCTCCACAAACTATGATGTCACTACATGTTACTAAGCAGTTTTTCTGTTTGTTGTTGATACTAACCTGTTTTTAGCCAGTGTTGTACCTGAACGCGTTCAATGAACGAAAGTTCACGAACTAGTTCATATTTTGTGCGAAACCTGAACTAAACTCGCTCTCTTTCCCCTTCACGACCGTAAGGTGTGAACGAGTTCATTTAGGAAATTGTGAACGACGCTCTTTCAAAGTTCACGCATGGTCAAAACCAGTTTCCAGCGAACCCCATTTAAAATCCACCACCAACGACCCTGATATGTATCTGAGGAAATCAATCAAACATGGCAACACGGGCTGTCGCTTCTGTCACGCTAACAATTACGTCATCAAACGTTTAAAACAAGCATGGAGGAAGATGAAAGCTGCAGTCGCCCAGAGCCGGAGGAGCGCCCCGACTCCTGGGGGGATTGAAATATTGAAATGGGGGGAAAAACATTTGCACCTTAAGGACCTGTTTTTGTCTTATATTAAAGACCATTTGACAGCAAGTTT
This sequence comes from Hirundichthys speculiger, assembly GCA_018398805.1. NCBI lineage: Eukaryota > Metazoa > Chordata > Actinopteri > Beloniformes > Exocoetidae > Hirundichthys > Hirundichthys speculiger. The sequence continues at coordinate 580,243 of JAGFBZ010000300.1, forward strand.
TTCCTCATATTTTTGATATACTGTAACTCAGGTGATTCCCAAAGTGTCGGCCGTGGCCCCCTGGTGGGCCGTCGTGGGACTGCAGGTGGGCCGTAAGAGGTCATTAAAATTAAACAAATGTGTTTTAAATACTCGATCTTTTTAAAATATGTTTTTAATTACTGCAAAATATTCATGACATGATTTAAAAAACATTAAGAAGTAATAGAACAAACCTGTTAAGTGTTATTCTACTGTCATCTTAACTTAATATGACAAGTGTCACCTTATTTGTTGACCCCTTCCATTAATACCGGATCATGGTTCCTTGTTCTGTATGTTGATCACAAGTTGTGATTAAAGGTTTCGGTGGGCTGTGGAGATTTTTCACATTTCAAATTGGGCCTTGGTATTCTGAAGTTTGGGAATGGCTGCTGTAGAGAGAAGCTGAAATGGAAATTACAGTTTTACATGAGCTGTCCCTTCAATGCTAATGTGAACCCTGGTTGGATAAAGATTCTGAATTGGACCAATAGTTTTTCGACAGATAAAATGGATAAATTAATTGCCATTTGTGGTGGGGTAGTATATGGGCAGTGGCAATCATTTTGACAAATAATTGCTCGCAGCAAAATTAAAGAATAATTTTTAAAAAAGAACTAAAAATGAACTATTTAGTTCATTTTTTTAAAATGGTGAACTGAACTAGTTCATTTTAATTTTATGAACTATGAACTGAACTAGTTTGTGTAGAAAGTGAACTTGCCCAACACTGCTTTTAGCATATGTGTAGCTGCTGAATACTTTGAATTTCTGTCGGGATTGATAAAGTATAGATAGAATAAAAATGATCATTTTTGTAATGAAACTAGCAAAAAATAAAAAAATAAAATAGATCAAACATCTAACGTCTGTGATCTTGCATCCTTTGCCATATAAGCCTTCTAAAGTGTGCAGTGTCATCATACAGAGACCCGTCAGGAAAAACACGTGTGCACGTCCATGAGTTTGGTCTCTGAATGTTTTCAGATAAACAATCCCACCGCAGGGAAAACCATCAAAACATCCACATTTAAAACATCCAGTTTGTGGGAGAGCGGGCATGAACCAGCACAGTCAGCACGTGAGCGTATTGTTAGACTAAATAAATGAATGAATAAAGCCACAAGGGCCACATTTGAGATGTAAGGAGCTTGGAAGGATTTGAGCTGGCAGGACTCGCCAGCATCAGTTGGCATGAGAAACATGCCACCTGGTTCTTCAACATGGCTTCATTAGGTCGAGGCTTTTAAAAAGGACATGAGGTCATTTAAGAACAGTTTTACAACAGGAAGAAAATAAATAAATAAATAAAAAACCCTGCCATAAGAATCTGAACATGAAGAATTCTTCAAAGACTTCATCACACATTTGCTCTACAAACTCCTCAGTCAGATAATTCATGTCATGAACAGCGCTGGAGACACGTGAGAGAGCCAGAGGGAGGTTTGTGACAAGTTTGGGAATATTTTCATTTCCGAAGGAAAAGATTTACCTCCAAAATTATGAGACTTTTTTTTTTAATTTCATGTATTTGAGGTGTGGAACATGAAATGTTGGGCTGCCGTCCGGCGCTTCGGTAGAAGATCACAACAGCAGAGTTTGTATGGCTACGTAGCGTTGAAAAAACATGTTAGTTGTTACTCTGAACATTTTAAATCTCAAACCACCAAGTCACATGCACGTCGTGTGTTATGTTTCTTTTTTTAATTTTATTTCTAATTTTTTAATTTTTAATTTAAAAAAAAGATTTTTTGTGTAGTGTTTATTGGGCTGTTTACACAGCTACATCAGCTAAACATGCTAACAACTAGCTGGTCTTTTATAGCTTCGTAGTCTGTGGAGCTTCGTACAAAATGTGGTTTTTACTAACAAGAGTTAATTAATTTAGCATTGCTTGACTGAAAAGGAGGTAGTTTATTACAATAAATCAACATTTCGACGACAGCTGGACGGTGACTGCTTTCGTAGCGCCTCCAGAGACATTAGCTAAATGCGCTAGCAGCTAGCTCCTCATATATACAACTGCTGTCTGCAGTTTTGGACAAAATGCAGATTTTGCAATCAAGAATAATTTAATTAGGTATTGCTGGATTTCCTCAAACCAGTTACCAGGTAACTGATTTCATTGAAGGGATGATGCTGAAAGTAAATAGGTAATAAATAAATTGTTTTTCATAAGATAAGATAAGATACACTTTATTCTAAATAAGATAGAGTGTCAGATTTCACCTGTGACAAATTGCTATTACTGGCCAGAAAATGCATTTTAATTAACTGGATCAATGATAAACCACATACTGTTACCCTGCGGTTTAAAGGGAAATATTCCGGCTCCTTCCTCATGAAAGACTTAACGCAGTTGTGAAGGATAATGAACACTTGATACACTTTATTGATCCCTCAAGGGGGAAATTCAGGGTTAATGGCTGATGTGCTGCCTTACACATATATATATATATTAGGGATGTCCCTATCACGTTTTTTGGGTCCCGATCCGATTCCGATCTTTTAATTTTGATGATCGGCAGATTTCCAATTTTTCCCGATCCGATTTCATTTTTTTTGAGTGGGCAAGTTTAATTTCCCATGCATTTTATTTCCTGTGTACATTAATAAATAGGCTTGCATCCAAGCTGAGATTAATAGCTTTTATCATCTCATAAAATAAACAATAACTTATTTAAACACTCTTCTTTCTTTCTTTTTTGTTTGGGAGAATTATTATAAAACACATTTAGTTACAGAACAGTGACTGTTCAACAGTCTCAGTACTAAAGAACATAGCACTTCCATTTAAATAGCAGCAAGTGAACTTGGCTAGCAGTTTAAGGCAATGAAAACACTAGCAGAAGTCTTTGCAATCAATGAAATCACATCAGAATAAAAATTACATAAAATATTAACTTAACTTCTTTCAAGACCCGCTGCACATGTTCGCGCACCTTTGTGTCCTTTGTCGTTCATGTAATGACGGGAACGAGGCTCGAGGTAATTAATGAGCCGGTTAAATGCCTTGTATTCCACAAACTCCGTGTCCTCGGTAATACATTCCGCGATTAGCTCAGTGATTTTTCTGTATTTCTCCGAGTCTTTCGGGAGTTTCTTTCTTTTAAAAGTTTCACAGAGCGTTTGCTGCCGAAGCTGCTGCCGTCGGCAGAACAGTGACCGCAGCCGTCGGCACCAAAGCTGCTGCCGTCGGCTGCGTGTGATCGGTGCTGTGTGCTTTTTTAAGTGTCTGATTAAATTGGTGGTGTTGTAAACTCTCTTCTTACTTACCCCTCGTGATATATCAGCCTTCCACACGTTTCAAGTTGCAGTTGAAGCGTCGGTCTTTGTAATTTTATAGTGCTGCCACACTGCTGACATTTTTGCTAAAGTTTATCCTGACGCCGCCGGTCTAAAAACTTTTAAGGTGGATACAAGACAGCGCTGCTGGGAAACCTCATTTCAGTGCAAATTATTAAATGTATATAGTTTAAAAAATATTGTTGTTTGTGTAATGTGATTACTTTATTAATTTGTGTTAATCAGGATCACTTTTTGAGGAAAAAAATAATGAAAAAAAGATCGGCTGTGTTATAAGAAGGTTGATCGGCCCTTATAAGAATTTTAATAAATAAATAATTTTCCATCTTGGGATCAATCAAGACCAGTGTGTGTGACCAGTGTGTATATATATATATATATATATATATATATATGGTCATGGAAAAAATTATTAGACCACCCTTGTTTTCTTCAGTTTCTTGTTCATTTTAATGCCTGGTACAACTAAAGGTACATTTGTTTGGACAAACATAACGATAACCACAAAGATTGCTCATAAGAGTTTTATTTAAGAGCTGATATCTTACCATTTTCCATGGTTTTCTTGATTATAACCTAAATCACTTAAGTTTTTACATCAATAGCTATGGCGTTGTACTGCCAAAAACACTGCTTTTATGCATTCAGTGTTTTCTTTTCTGTCTGTTTTAGTCACATGATGACGTTTAGTGATACCAGGTATTAAAATGAACAAGAAAGTGAAGAAAAAATGGTGGTCTAATAATTTTTTCCATGACTGTATATATATATTTATATATATATGTGTGTGTGTTAAACAAAATTAGACAAGTCTGACATGTTTCATTATTCTCTGAGTAAAACCAACATTTAATGTCGTCTCGTTTACGCTCATAGTTATCCAGTGATCTGTGCTGAGTCAATCCTCACTGTTGATGCCAAGTTCTCGAACTTAATTCTTTATCCTTGTTCAGTAAGTGCTCATCTTTGACGCACGCCTGGATAACTGGAGCTTGTGTGTGTGTGTAATCCTTCTTCAGATATTACCTCCTAACATGTCAGACTTTGTCTAACACTATAATCAATCCTCTGAGTTGCAGAGACCACCAAGTCTGCCTGCGAAGACAATCTGTGGATGACTCAACAGCTTAAGATCATCGGGGGGGGGGGGGGGGGGGGGGGGGGGGGGGGGGGGGGGGGGGGGGGGGGGGGGGGGGGGGCTTCCTAATAAACATATAAACAAGGACCAAACCAAAAAGACTATTAAAAGTAGGCCTATGAGCAGTGCCTGAAAAACAGTTGGCATGTTTGATGCTGATCAAAGACATCTCATCAACTGTAAAGCACGGTGACGGAAGTGTCATGGTTGTGACGCTTCACTTAAAGCGTATATACCAGACAGTTCAAAAAGAGTCAGCTGTAAGAAAAAATCCATCAAGACAGTTATGGGGAACATTATTCAGAACTTTCTCTCGATTATATCCAAATGGGATATATATATATATATATATCCCATATATATATATAAATCGACATGTAGCCTCTGTTACTGACTCATACACACATTCCTACACGCACATTAATATTAAAAAGGTTGCATTTTAATGCATCTTTATCCAGGGGGGTTGGAACGCTCTGGACGGCAACTGAGTTCGAACAGTCAGCGGGAACGATGGCGATCGGAGTATAATTTTCACTTTATTTGTAAACAAACGTGTCCTGATATCACCCGAACAAGGATTTGGGGCATGTGATATAAGAGCGCAGGTGCTCGGACTCTTCAGAAGATCAGTCACATGGAGGCAGATCAAGTATACTTAAACACTCAGCTCTTAATCTCTCCTCTCATGTCTTGGCCTGTAAGCGTAAAAGTGAGACAGTAAATGGCGTCTTAAACGACCCGTTATAGAGTCACACAGTCAGAAGATGGTAAAACATCAACCATTCATTCGTTTTTGAGAAACAGAATCTTAATTTAAAATTGACCAAATTTCTTCATCATTAAGGAGTTTTGATGCCCCGCCTTTTAAAACCTTGAAAGCAATTTGACTGAATTCACTGTGGCACAAAGTAATAAAACGCACGTGCTCAGAGAGACGCCTGTTCTTATATTCAGACTCAGAATTGATTAGGCAGCCTGATTTACCTTTTTTTTTTTTTTCGGTGATGCTTCATTATGCAAGATGGCAAATGCCTTCACATGGCCAAGCACATTAAGCTCTGGGGGATTAGAGAAGGGGGGTGGGCGGTTGGGAAAGTATATAAGAGGACAACAAGCCGAAGAGCCCTCAGACTGAAGCTGACCAGAGAACCACCCATCACAACTCACCTGATCTCCTCCAGGAACAGGTAAGACCGACTCACTTCGCTGCTTCGGTTTCACTTTAAAAATAAACATTTAAACGACTTTTCTGCATCACAGTGTGCATTCTGAAAACATTACTGGGGCATTTGAAAGTAAAACTTCCCAGATCATCACTCTCTTTGTCTTGTGGAGGCCGTAAACTATCAGGGATTTATACTCCTATCAAATTTAATTTCTTTCTCATCCATGTTCAAGATGCAACAGAGGGATTCACACAATTTAACTAAACTGACAGAAGAAATTAATTCAGACCTGCCTGAAAAGTCTTGCTCAGTTTGAGTAAATCCAGATTAAAGCCACTATATGTAGAAATTCCACTTCTGACCACATGGGGGCAGATGGATCAGCTATGCTGACAAAACAGCCACTGACAAATCTGCCTGTAAGTTGGGACAATTAAATATCAGTTTGTCCAAGTAGAAGGCCATAGCGTTGCGTCTTACACCAAGGACCAACATGTTAATGTTTTTTGTGATATGCAGCCCCCATGTGGTCAGACGTGGTACTGCTACAGAGTGGCTTTAAGGAAAAGAACCAACTTTTAATTTCAGCCATTTTTAATCCAACTGCATACGTTTATGCTAGTATCTATACACAAACATGCTTCTGCTCTCTTAAAGATACATTTAAAAAACGTGAACAAGCCTTGGCATAACTAAAAGAAAAAAATCTTTAACTCTTTAGCTGTTATTTTCTGAATTCAGTGTTACAGGACATCTCAAATTTTAACAAGCAAATTGTTCTCTGGTAGCTGTAACACACAATAATAGCATTAATAAACGAGCTATCACCAGGAATTACGTAATTAAAACAGAAAACTAATTGTAAAATGCTACAAGCACAAAATACAGTCGTGTAAAATGTTATCACTCTAGTTTTTTTTAAACTTCTTACTCTTTGGGGGCTGATTTTGATCTAGTTCACATAAATGTGCTAACTTTATAGCAACAACGTGGGCTCTGTAAGTCAGTGGTAATAACTAAAAGCAGGGATGTTTGTGTTCAGTGATGTCATCAGTCAAGTGAAACCACACTGCTGGTCAAATGCCGGCCATTGCTCCACTTTCCTGTAAATTGTTCTTGGTTTAAAGATTAAGGCAGATTGAAAATCAGTTGTTAAGTGCAAAATCTCCTTATACTCTGGATGGGTTTTTTTTTCACCCCCAGTAAGTGTATTAACTTCAGTCTAGCTGTCAAACAGGTTACATCGTGGTCTATAACGAGACTAATCCTGAAAGCTTGAAAGCTGTAAATGGTAAAAATAGACAAGACTCTTTGCATAACAGGGTATTAAGGAGCCATGAGAGTCTTGGTGTATAATGTGACCTTACCTGGGAGAGTTACATCATCAAAGCACGGGGCAGTGGGGGCTTAGTGGAGGAGGGGGGGGGGGGGGGGGGGGGGGAGGAGGGGGGGGGGGGGGGAAACAAACATCAAGATTAACTGACACGCCGTTAATTCTCTCTCAGACCATAAAAAAATGGCAGACGCAGCCGTTGCAGCACCCGCCGACAAGAAGGCACCTCCCAAGTTCAAGCAGAGGACCACTCGTACCTTCAAGAGCAAGGCCCCTAAACCCGGCCAGAAGGGGTAAGACCGACTCACTTCAGCAGGGTTTTTATTGGGAAACACTTCAGTGTTTTTTTTACTTGAGATATTAAAATGAAACACTCGACTCAATCGAGGAGATTCCCGTGAGGTTCAACCGTCCGTGTCGTTGCAGGTTCGGAGACGACATCCCCGGCATGGAGGGCCTTGGCACGGACATCACCGTGGTTTGCCCGTGGGAAGCCTTCGGGGACATGGAGCTCAGCGACCTGGCCAAATACGGAATCGTCTAGAAGCCCTGGGCGTCTCCGCACCACCTGTCGCACCTGCGTGCACCATCGTTCCTGCGCCCATCTCGCCTCCCTTCACCTACCTGACCTCACGTGCGTCGCCGCGACGCACAGAAGCTTTCTCCTGCAGCTGTTCCAGAGATGTGTCAAAATAGTGATGCAATTTGCAGAAGTAAATATTGTATTTACTTATTTATACGTGCTTCACTGAGGCGACCTCGCTCCGAACTCCTCACTTCCTCCCCTAAACGTTGCACTTCACAGAGAGGCTGATCGAGACAGATCAGCGCTGGAACATCTCCGACCTTTCGCTCCTCTCTTTTGCCTTTCCACCCACCCCCCCCCCCCCCCCCCCCCCCCACCCCCCCCCATCACCCTCCCCTTTGGAGCTATTATCTCTTTATGTACAGCTGTTGATGAAATATATTTTTATTTTTACGAATGTAAATGTCGGTCTAGGAATAAAAGCCACCGTTAAATAGAAGTGTCATTTTGTCCAAATCCTTTCAGATCCAGTCTGTTTGAGCACAAACCACATCAGAAAGATGATGATTGATTCAGAAAAGACAATTAACTACGTAAGAAAATCAAATAACTGAATCAAGGAGAAGCAGCGTGCGAGTATGTACCAATGTGTCATTAAAGCTGCCATGATTAGCAGTTAGCACGTTAGCAGTTTGAGGACTGAAACATCTCAATCATTTAAAGGTCTGGCATTAAACACAAAACTGACTTTGATGATCTCCTGATGTTTTTTTTATATTTAATATAACAGTGTAAGGAGCAAGTTTCTGCTTTTCCAGCAAAATAAATCTATTAACTTGATGCAGTGGCAGTGTCGCCAGATTTGATTGAGCCATTTCCGTCCAATCGCGTTCCAAAATCCACCCACTTCAGGAGAAAACCGCCCAATAAGTGTTTTCATATGAAAACATTTCATATTTGAATAAGCGTGGATTTAAATGCATTTACAGTATCAAACAATTACGCCTAAATGAATAGTTGTATTTTATCATAGTGCATGTCACAGAAAATGTGCAAAAATGCACATAGTATATACCAGTGCCAGGCCCAAGTTAACACAGCAGCAGTAACATCAACCACGTAAACACCATTTCTTATATTTTCCCTACTTTGGCATGATAGCTTACTTATTTTGCTAACAGATTAGCTACCACTTTGAGTTGAGAGAGAGCGGCTTCTGCCTCAGACTTCTGCATCGGCGCACTAAGGTTTGTTGAAGTGACGTCGTGATAGCACGTTGTTACAGCGACTGAATAACTCACTGCGGTTAAATATTTTTTAAATTGGATGACTACAATACGAGTGAGCAAAGTATACTGAATTTGTACTATTTGTACTGTTTTTAAACCATAAAATAACAGTTTGTTGTGCTGTTTTCACAATATTAAAAAAAACCTGCCAGATGTTGGTAAAAGCAGCCCAAATTGTGTATACCCGCGCAATGCATTTTTTCCCCGCCAGCTGTAATCAAAAGTAGCCCAATTGGGCGGGAAACCGCCCAATCTGGCAACACTGCCGCAGGGGCGGCTCTAAGGGGGCCACAGGGCACCAGCTGAAATCTGACTGGCCCCCTGAAGTGTACCCGTCTCGTCGCTCATCTGTCCGTTGTACAAGAACAACAGAATATCACTACAGTGATCCCTCTCCAATTTGCACTTTAAGTTCCGCGCTTTTAAGTTATTCGCAGATTTTTTTAAAGAAATATAGAATATTTTTTTTAAAAATCAAGAAAAAATTGCGGAAACATCACAGGATGTTGTGCGCGTTCTCTCACAGCAAAGAAATGTTGTGAGTCCAGCCTGGCCCCTTTAAGAAGGTGGCCTTATTGGTAATGGTGTGGCCTTATGGGTAATGCAGTGTGTGTGTGGTGCGACAGCAGAATGAAGACGAGGTTAGATAAAAGAGTGGTTTCTTTACTACAGTTCAGAGACCAGAGGCTGTGAAGGTAACAGAAAGACCACAGTTGAGCCTTTGTCTTGTTTCGCTGCAGTCCCTCGCTACTTTTTTGCGGTTTTTAAACATACAGTCATGGAAAGAATTATTAGACCACCCTTGTTTTCTTCAGTTTCTTGTTCATTTTAATGCCTGGTACAACTAAAGGTACATTTGTTTGGACAAACATAACGATAACCACAAAGATTGCTCATAAGAGTTTTATTTAAGAGCTGATATCTTACCATTTTCCATGGTTTTCTTGATTATAACCTAAATCACTTAAGTTTTTACATCAATAGCTATGGTGTTGTACTGCCAAAAACACTGCTTTTATGCATTCAGTGTTTTCTTTTCTGTCTGTTTTAGTCACATTGATGACGTTTAGTGGTACCAGGTATTAAAATGAACAAGAAAGTGAAGAAAAAATGGTGGTCTAATAATTTTTTCCATGACTGTATTTTAAACACATTATTGAGGCTCGGGGGGGGGGGGGGGGGGGGGATTTTGGGGGGGGACGGGGGGCCTTAAGGTTGGGATTGTGGTGCTGGCAGAAAACCCATCAAGTAGAAAATAAACTTGCTGCATTTGTGTCACAGCGTCCAGAAACATCTCCTACCTGAATCCACGTCGTAGCCAAACATCTGGGGACACAGAAAGGCTCAGAGATGTTTTCCATCACATGAAGCAGCTTCTCCTGGTTTCCTCCAGCTGGTGGCTCAGCCGAGTAACTGGCTGTAAACCAACTACTGAAGTTGTCTCTACTGGTTTCTCTGGTCTTCTACATCCAACATGGCTGACCTCTTGCCTCTCTTTACTTCTACGGTAGGTTTTGTACGCTGGCGTTTCGCTTCTCTCAGTAGAGCTGATTTTGTTTTCTCCTTTTCCTTTTTCCCTCCAAATGTCTCCCAGTTGAAATAACCATGGCAACTGATGGCATGTCCTTTCAATGTGGTGACGACATCTTCCCAAAACGCAACATGGGATGAAAACATTATGATGCAACACCTCACAATCTAAAGATCCAAAGCAGAAATCCACATTTATGGTTTTCTTACAGCATCTAAAGGAAAACAGGTCACTAACTCATCTTCAAACTTAGCTTCCTACTAAAACACCGTCTCTGGTGAATTATTAAGAAAAAAAACAACAGGAATCTCAATCACAACAAAACATTTTTATATAAAACATTTTATATGGACATTCAATAACAAAAAAGAACAAAAAACAAACAAATGGCAGTCAAAGGGGTACAGATCGGGCAGAAGGATTTTTCTTTGAAACTGTAGCAACTATGAAGATCAACCATGTGGTTTTTCTTTATAATACAGTGGCGAGAAAACCATGAGAGGAAGATGAAGCTGCTACATGTTAGTTTTGCAGTAGCCACTTCTCACTTTTTTTTCTATTTTCTTTTCTTTTTTTTTTTTTTTTTTTTAAACTCCTCCTCAGCAGGGTTCCTGTTGCCAAACAGCTCTGTGCTCTTTGTTGTGTCAGCTAACGTCAAAACCACCAGCCGGCCGTCAAGAATCTCAGCGGTAAAGACGACTGCAGCAGCTCCGCTGCTCCGGAGTCAAATATGAAAAAGACACGAGATTCATGCAATTTTTTTTTCCTTTTTTTATACTTGACAAGTATCGCACATGCTGGTTTGTCCATGCCACCGCTGGCTGCAGAAGTCCATCTCTACGTAATTTTGTAGCACTTCTCAGGTTGGGAACCAGAACATGCCGGAGCATCTTTGGCTGCTGCCTTTTTTTTTTTTTTTAATCATTATTATTTTTTTTTTTCCTTCTCTATAATTTTGTCCAGGACACATTCCATGAGAATACGAAAGCAAGAAATTAAAAAATGTCAGGAGGAAATAAAAAAAAAAAAAACAAAAAAATTCTGAATGTTTTTTTGAAGTGGGAAAAATGAAAAACACAAAGGTAGCATTGAAATAATTTGAAATAAACCACTTCACACAGCGCAGATCACATCCCACACTGATATTTAGTTTCCCACCAAGCTGGATGTGAATCCGCGTACGTACGAGTTAATAACACTTTCACTGGATATCTGGAGCGACCTGGAGGTCAAACGGACAGATTTAACCTCTGAAATGTAAGGAATCCGCTTTAAAAACAAACCCAAAAGAGAAAAGAATGATATATCTATATATTATTAAAGCAATGAGGAAAAAACAAGGTATACAGTTGATTTTAGCCGAAGTGCCGTACACATCTATGCTCATTCATTTCAAATTTATCTGTAAAAATCTGAAAATAAAGAGAAAAATATCCAGCCATTTCTGTATGTTGTGATGCATCATCCTGGAAAATCCTATAATCAATCAAAAACTTAAAAAAAAAAAAAAAGACAGCTCGACTGATTTAATATTCAACTGAGGACAGAAATTTGGTTGAAGTAAAATAAAGACAGTTATAAGATAGTAATGACAATAACACAGATATTATATTTATACAAACTGCAGAAAAATGTGCTTTCTACAAATCTTTGGAACAAAAACAAAAGCCAAAAAGCCACAATTTGGAAATATAGGGTACAATAGTATAGAAATATGCACAATAGTTATGTGTTTTGCATTTTAAATATTTGCTATTTACTCACTGACTGAATCTCTCTCCTGTTCGCTAACTGCCGTCGACAGCATCTAAACCGCGATTACAGAATAAAGTTTCAGGAAGACTCAATCGATGCTGGACTCTATAAAAGATGGAGCACGAGGGGGATATTCAAAGAACGGATCTCCACGTTAAAAGATCGGAAAAATACCTGAACCCCGGGTCTGTCGCTGGCTGATTTGATTTGGACGTAAACTGAACAGGAAATACTTTAAAAGTGTAGTGTTGCACTTGTTTTTTTTTTTTTCTGTAGTGTTTGGTGACGCCTGCACAGTTTAGTGTGGTGAAATGCCGTGTGATGATCAGGAAAAGGTGCGACGTGGCTGCGGTGTGTGTGTGTCGTTGAAAGGTGGAGTATTTGTTATACAGATGCTAAATTTACGATTTTAACTCCCCCGAGGTTCAACGCTTGAACCTCCGTCACTTCTGTGCAGCCCAGTCAAACAAAATAATGGTTTCATAATAATGAGAATAATTACAACAGCAATAATAATAATAATAATAATAATAATAATAATTTTGGTAGTTTTTTTTTTTTACTTTCTCTAAACTAATTTTGTTGCATATCATAAGAATTTTAAGTTTAAAGGTTTACCATTTCCACATACTAAGAAAACTTGAGGTAAGGAACAGCTCTAATAAACCCTCCCTCCTTCAGCTTTCCACCATCTCACCAAACTGTCACGCTCTGTCTCCCTCAAAGCCCAACGCCACAGTCGGGGGACTCATCTCACCGCCACGCGCCCACGCTCGGGACGAGCGCTCAACATCCACCAGTCTGGGAAACTTCTGCTCCTGGTTCAGGAATGTTTTCGGACGCTCTGACGAGGCACCCGACTTCCTCCTACCACCCCGATTGCTTGTTTCCCCACTCGTTTTTTCCTTAAACGCAGAGCGCGTGCAGGCCACACGGCGCTCGGCTCTCTCGTACATGAGCGACAGCTGTTGAAATGTCAGTTTTCTACACACACGGCCTTTGGAAGAACATCTGGGCTCCGTCCTCAAATCTTGTGCTGCAGAGTGCCGAGGGAATAGAAAGGGGAGACTATAATACAGTCGTGCAACAGGGAAGGTGGCCATTTTCAGTCTTGTAATTTTTTCTTCTTTTTTTTTTTAACGTAAAGGCCATCCTTCAGTCTTTAATACAGCATTCCTCTATTTCTGTAGTAGCGTATATAAGAAAACATGGGACTGCTCTGGGGTGGGATCTGAAATATGTTTGTTGTGGTCGACTCCACACGTTAAAATGCGGTGCAGTCCACCTCCACGACAACAGGGGGAGCTCTTGTTAAGTAATTCAATGGAAGAGAGGAGCTCCTGGGAAATGTAGTGTCTTTAGTAAGGGGCAAATCTACTGTAGCCTCCCCTGTACAGCGTAGCCTAGGAAACAACAAAAAAAAAAACACAATTAGAATATTTGAATTCTTTTCAAAATAAAAAAACTTTCAACTTCACAGACAATCTCAGGTCTTTCCAGTTGTTGTAACTGTAATGTAGTACAGGAAGTGCTGGGAGCGGTACAGCTGACTGAACGCTGTCCATTAAAGAGTCTGAGAACGTTTTACACAAAACAAGCCAGTGAAAAAAAATGAAATGCACGAAATATAATTTCATGACAGAGCTGGAGGGCATGACAGAAATATCTGTCATGAAAAAGGACTAATTGACAAATGAATATTTACCAAAGCAGCCATTAATTGCAGCCGAACCCCATGAAACCCAGAAAGAGTGTTTCTGCTGGACGTGGTCTTACCATGGCTCCGACGCCGTAGGCAGCTGGGGCAAGAGCAGCATGGTAGGGGTCTGCCGTGTAAACTCGTCCATAGCTGGTCATGTTTTTGGGGGATAAAAATTAAATTTGATTAGCTGACATGACGTCTAATACGACATTCAGAAACAAATCTTGTTTATTTGCCCGTTTCTGCTTCCACAAACGACGACAGCTGATGACATGATTTAGATTTAATAACCATGATAAAAGCCAGTGAAGTAATCTGGCGGTCAAACTGACTGATAAAAGTTAAAATAAAGTTAGAAGCAGTATGTAGCAATACATCAAAAAAACCCATAAATCCACACCTGTTCAGGTTTAAAGAGCTAATTAGCAGTCAGAGCATCAGACGGGTAAGAGACGGGACTGAAGTGACTTTGAACGTGGCTCTGTTGTTGGTGCCAGACGGGCTCGTCTGACTACTTCAGAAACTGCTGATCTACTGGGACTTTCAAGCCCCGCCATGTCCAGAGAGCTGCAGTTGTGCGGACGACAAATGCGCCGTTAACGTCAGAGGAGAATGGGCAGACTGGTTCGAGAGGACAGAGAGGCAACAGTAACTTAACCGGGGGCCACTCCTGTCGGATAAGAACAGGAAAAATGAGGCTACAACTCGCACGGGCTCATCAGAACTGGACAACAGAAGATTGGAAAGGCGTCTGGTCTGATGAGTCGATTTCAGCTGCGACACTCAGATGGTCAGAATCTGCTGGAAACCACACGAACCACCATCCTGCTTTGTATCAGTCGTTCAGGGTGATGGCAGCGGTGTAATGGTGTGGGGGATGTTTCCCTATATTGTTCCTACCTGAGCATTGTTGCGCAACACGCCCATCACTTCATGCCCAGTGTGCCACAGTGCATGACCGTGCATTGATGGCTGCTTCCAGCAGGGTAACGCACCATGTCACACAGCTCAAATCATCTCAAACTGGTTTCTCGAGCATGACGGAGAGTTCACTGGACCGCAGTGGCCTCCACAAGCGACCAGATCACAATTCAGCAGAGCACCTTCGGGATGCAGCCGACAAATTTGCAGCAACTACGTGCGGCTGTCACGTCAATATGGACCAAAATCTCTGAGAAATGTTTGCCAACATCTTGTTGAATGTAAAACATGAAGAACTGAGTCAGTTCTGAAGGCAAAAAAGGGGTCCAGTAAGGTAACAGAGCGGCCCATGAGTATCATATAAGGGGGCAGCAAACACGTTCAAGCACCAGCCCCATGTGCAAGACATAAAGTGCACGTACTAGTGATACAAAATAGTATTGGAAGACATGCTGGACTGCAAAATGGCACTACAGTGATCCCTTATTTTTCGCGGTTAATGGGGACCGGTGCCACCCCCCCGCGACTATCTGGAGCCGGAGCCCCCCGAGCCTAAATAATGTGTTTAAAATACGTTTAAAAACCGCAAAAAAGTAGCGAGGCACTGCAGCGAAACAAGACAAAGGCTCAACTGTGGTCTTTCTGTTACCTTCACAGCCTCTGGTCTCTGAACCATAGTAAAGAAACCGCTCTTTCATCTAACCTTCGTTTTCATTCTGCCGTCCCACGACACGCACACTACATTACCCATAAGGCCACCTTCTTAAAGGGGCCAGGCTGGCTCACAACATTTCTTTGCTGAGAGAGAACGCGCACAACATCCTGTAACGTTTCCGCAGTTTTTACTTGATTTTTTTTTTTTATATTATATATTTCTGAAAAAATAAGTGAATAACTAAAACCGCGGAACTTAAAGCCGAATTGGCGAGGGATCACTGTATTGTAGAGGTCTTCGGAACTACCCGACAACCTGAGGTCCCGACCCTGACCCAAATCGGGTCTCGGGTCCATTCAAAAGATGTGACTTCGGGTTCGGGTTGGAATCGGTACAGTTAGTCTTGGGTCCGGGCCTCTCTGACAGGCTGGGTCCGCGTTTACTCGAGAGAGGTAAAGATATTGGCGGTGGACAGCTAATGTCAGGACTCGGGGAAGTTTAATTAATTATTCATTAACGTGGCATGTTTATCGTGAAACAATCATGTTGCCGTAGCGTGTTATTAGCGGTTTGCCCGGCAGCTGTAAAGCACAACAGATCACCAACATGACAACGTTGGATAAGAGAACAAATTTACGACACGTCCTGACCGGTGTAGGCTATTAGCGTTAGCAGTTGCTACCAATAGCATCTGTATCCACAAAGAAAATAACGACGTGGATTTATTGTTGTTTACATCACGTAGCCTATGTAGCAACTGAACCGGATAGAAGAAGACATCTTTAGGTAAGAAAATCAAGTTTTATTCAACGCTGAACAACTTTTAACATGAGCAACTATGGGCTGGATTGTCTTGGTTCTATTCGGGTAAGTGTCGTGATCGAAAAACTAAAGACTCAAGTCGGGCCGGTTCCTGGTCCAAATATTTTTGGTCCATTCGGGTTCGGACTCCCGGACTTATGATGATAGCTCGGGTCGGTTTCGGGTCAAATTTTTATGGGTCCATTCGGGTTCGGATCCATGAAAGTGGACCTGTGAAGACCTCTACTGCAGCCATTCCCAAACTTCAGAACACCAAGGCCCAATTTGCAATGCAAAAAATCTCCACGGCCCACCGAAACCTTTAATCATGACTGTGATCAACATACAGGACTAGGAACCATGTTCTGATATTAATGTAATAACCAACAAATAAGGTGACACTTGTCATATTAAGTTAAGATGGAGGTAGAATATCACTTAACTGGTTTGTTTTGTTACTTCTTAGTGTTTTTAAATCATGTCATTAATATTTTACCTTATTAAAAACATATTTTAAAAAGATCGAGTATTTAAAACATATTTGTTAATTTTAATGACCTCTCACGGCCCACCTGCAGTACCGTGACGGCCCACCAGGGGGCCGCAGCCCACACTTTGGGAATCACTGCTCTACTGTATTGTCAACACATATGCCCCTATGTGGTCAGAAGTGGTATTGCTACATACTGTCGCTTCAAAACAGTAAATTACTAAAAGAAAACAGGAAACACTGGTCTCAATCAAGGTTGAGAACCACTGGTCTTAGGCAACTCGTGTTTTAGTTCGTTCTTGCAGCTTTAAGCAATCTGTCAGATTTAATCAAGATTCCCGTGGATGATTGACTCACCTGTCACTGTACGCCGCCGCTGCGGCGGCTGCTGCTGCAGGAGTCGCTACAGCAGCCGGCTGGGCGTAACGATACGCTGCATAGCCACCCTGCGAGGAGGCGATGACGGGGGGGGGGGGGGAGCACGAGGGAGGAGTAATGAGGAGGAGGAGAGAGAGAGAGAGAATGAAGGGGCAGGTGGGAAAGGACAGAAAGAAGATGAAACTCAGCGTCTGCCACTTCTCCTCTGCAGAGTAGAAGACTAGCAGAGACTCTAAAGGGTTACATTGTGAGAAAACTGCTGAGAAGAGCGAAAGATTAACAAGCAGACAGTCAGCAAAACTGGCTAATCTGGTGCAGTACAGCATTCACAAGGATGTAGCTCAGGCTCTGTGTGGCTCTCTCACTCCACGACCAACTCAGCACAATTAACTGTTCGTGATGCTTTTTGACGGGTTTGCGGCACTCGCGTGCTCCGTTTTCTTCGTTGCGAGTTGGAGAGGGAGAGAGAGCTCACAGGCGTAACCGTGGCCCACCCCCGTTCCCTTCCAAAAACACACCGTTAGAGAAAAGGGGAAGGGGGGTGGCGAGATGATTGTGTCATTATTTATGTTTGGATGAACAGCTGGTGAACAGACACGCTTAAAAAAAAAAAAAAAACTACAGGTGTAAGAAAACAGTCAGCCAGTTGGATTAAATAAATAAATAAAAAAAAGAAGGCAAACACACACACTCTCACGTGGCCAGCAATCAATCACTGACAGACGCAGCATGCTTTCCCAAACTCAGAACATGTATTAGGCCAAAAAAAAAAAAAAAAAAAAAAAGAAAATTAACCCTGGAAAACAAACAAACACACACCGCTGCATTCTACCCTAAAGGATCAGTCACAATCAGTTCCCTGCATTCAAAACCACACAGTTGCTGCTTTGGGAGGAAGGCTGGACTGGGGAGGAGGAGGGGAAGAGGAGGGGAAGAAGGAGAAAGATGAGGAGGAACAGAGAGGAAATGATGGTGGAAAACAGTGGAAAGGAAAAATAGGGTCTGAGGAATGCGCAAAAATGTAAATTAAAACAGAATGCAAGGATTTGCAAGTGTAAGAAACCCACATTTTACTCCCAACAGACAGAAAACACATCAAATGTTCAAACTGAGACACTTAACCGTTTCATGACAAATATAAGCAAATATTGAAACTGATGGCAGCAACGCATCTCAAATAAGATGGAAAAGTACACTGGGATAGCCAGGGGCACATCCTGCAGCTAACTGGGTTAACTGGCAACAGGTCAGTCACATGACTGGGTATAAAGGAGCATCCAGGTGTGGAGAGGTTTACCAGTCTGTGAAAGACCGGGCTATCGGACAACTGTGGAGTCTTTGAACGCCTCATCTTCTGCAGAGAATAATAAAAGCTTCCAAGAAGGTGAGAAAGCTCAGGGTGCAGCGAATGAGGCCGACTGTCAGTCATCTCTGAGCCCTCAGTCAGTACCGCATTAAAAACAGCCACGACTCGCTGCATGTGCTCAGCAACACATCTGGAAATCACGGCTCACCGCGTCGTCCACAAACGCACGTTCAACTCTGTTATGCCGAGAATAATGACCCAGAAATGCTGCCTTGCTCTCTGAGCCAAATCTCTTCTAAAATGGACGGAGCCAAAGTGGAAAACTGTCATGTGGTCCGACGAATGGAAATTTGAAATTCTTTCTTGGAGAGCGTGAACAGCACAGCCTCCAGACTGAAGAGGAAACGGACCAGTCTGCTTGTTAAGAGTTCAGTTCAAAGCGTGAATCTCCACGGGTGTTGGGGGCATTCGTGTCCGTGGATGGGGAAGCTTGGACATCCTGAGAAGAAATGTCAATGCTGAAATGTCTTAGAGAGACATATTCCTCCATCCAGATACTGTCTTGTTCAGGAAAAGCCTCGTGTGCTGCAGCGGCACGACGCTAAATCACAAACCGCATCCGTTCAAGAGCATAACAGACGAGTCTGGGGGCTGAACTGGTCTGCCTGCTGTCCAGACCGTTCAGCTATTTGAAATGTTTGACACACCATGAAATGAAAAACACAACAAATCCTACACCGGACAAGAGTCGGGCGGCCGTCTCCACCCTGAACTCCAGCAGCTGCTCTCCTCAGTTCCCAGATGTTAATGGACTATTAGAAGAACATCGGATGCTACAGACGTCAGCCTGTCCAAACTTTCAGATGCGTTTGCTGCCTTCAAATTCCAAAATTACCATATTTCTTTTTAAGATTTCTCAGGTTAAACATTCAGCATGTTTTCTGTGTATCACTGATTAAAATATAGCTTTATGAGGTTTGTAAATCATTGCATTCTGCTTTTATTCATCTTTAACAGAGTAACCCAACGTCTTTGGGACTGGAGTTGTATAAGTGGACTCAGAGATAATACTAGAATATGAAAGGAGGAGATACTACTTGAATATCGAGGGAAGGATAGAAAAAAAAGGTGAATTTATATAATGAGAGAGATGAGAGGAAAAAGAAGAAGGGGGAGGGGGAGTGGGGAGGGGAGGGGGTGTCAGCCTTGTAAGTATGTCCGCATGCTGACACTGATTCAGTTAGCATGCCACAGGTGAAACAGATAGGGAGATTCCTGGAAGGGGTCTGAATTCACTGCAGATTGGATGAATATTCTGGTCCTACAGCCCCCCCCCCCCCCCCCCCCCCCCCGGACTGCTGGGATTCACTCAGTGCACCACCATCCTACACCATCTTTCCGTTTCAATTGTTTAGAGTCTCGTCTTCCTTCGTTATGGAAATGAATCGCTTTCACCAAATAATGAGTTATTTTTAGGAAAACTTTGTTATTTATGAATGATTTAACTCCTGTATGCAGTTAAATATGCAGCTGCATCTAATACCTGCATGCTCTGATTTTCTCAGTGGAATCCGTTTGCTTGAGGAGTTATTACGCAACTACAGATGCGGCAGCTGTCCCCAGGTCAGTCGCTCATTCTCAGATTTAAAGTAAGCGATGAGCACAGAATGACTAATCAATAGCATTTCTGAAAGGTCAGGACAGTCATCTGCCTGATAATTGTGGAGTGAACTGGATCGCTGAAGTGATTTTAGACCTGATGTTGTGACTTGAAAAACAACATCTGCTTTTCAAAAACAGTTTGAGTGAAGTCTGGAGAATATGAGGAATAATAATAATAATAATAATTTAAAAAAAGGGTTGGGTTCAGAAGTATTTGGACCAGAGAGTTTTTAATGATCGAGCCTTCATATGTCACCGTAACAGATTTAAAATGAAACAATTTCACTAAAAAAAATGAAACTAAAAATGTCCAAATACATCTGGACTCAACTGTAAATCTCAAAAACAAAATTAAAAATGATCATTGCTAAAAGAACATATTTGCAATCTACAAAAAAGTCACTTACCAAGAGACTGTACTTGATTCAATCTAAATAAATTACATCCCTAAATCTGAGCTGCATTACTTTGCAACTACTTTTCTATTGATCCTGCCTTTAACCTCCCAGAAAAAATTAATACTGTATTGTTGGTGACGTGTGGTCTTAATTTAATTATTTTCTCCCCCTTCCGTAACTCCACCCATGTCAGAATCCAGTGAGTTAGTAGAAGAAGACAGAGAAGGCATTTCAATCTCAGATGGTCAATAATGTCTAGCAGCACGCAGTCATTGGAGACGAGGAGGATGCACACTGGCTCTCACACAAGAGTGTGTAAACCCTACCTGGGGCAATCTGCCACTAATGTCCTGAAACACTAGTCTACAGAGAGAACAGAAACAGCTATTGTCAACCTGGTCACACACGCGCACGCCATTACACACAGGCACACACTCATGATCACATTGGTACAAACTTGCTCACAAATGCACAGAAACAAACCCCAGAGGAGTCTACTGGCGGATGTGCGCCTGATTCAAGTGTGTTGGCCGGTTGTTTATCGCCGATTGCAGATTGTGTGCGGAAATGATCGTTTTAGAGGCAGTCATCTTAACCGAAAAAAAAAAAAAACACAAAGAGTGGAGCGGTGATGAATCAATATGCCCAAAAGTACACGCCTCTGCGGGTTTGATCCGTGCTGTTTCACAGTTGACAACCCACAGGCAAAGAGGAGGAAAACGTAGGTGACGAGTGAGGCAGTGGAGGAGAGACAGGAGTACTTACATAGAGATCAGCTGCACCATAAAAACCATCCTGATAGGCCATCACACTGAGAGGGAGACAGATAACAAAAAAAAAAAACAAAAGGAAAAAAAAAAGAGAGAGAAAGGAAAGGTAGAGAGTACACGGGAGCGGTGGTGGAATGTCAAAACAAAAAAATAAAGAAATAAATAAAAGATTGGGTGTGATGCGCCACCGTGTGGGCAGTGTGGAAAACAACAAACCAGAGTGAGGATTGAGGGGGGGGGAGGTGAGAAAACAGTGCCAAACAGATTGTGAGAGAGAGAGAGAGAGAGAAAAGAAAGAGGGGTGAGATTATTGCACACCGTGCAGCATGCAAGACAAAATACCACCTCTTTGTATGAGAGATGCAGAGACTTTAAGTGATACTACTGTCTGTCAGCCGGAGACATAATTTCATTTTTAATACACCGAGGGATCCTCTCATTATCACTTCAGAAGTACAAGGAAATGGTATTTCAGCTCAGTAACCTGTCAAAGTCAATATCTCAATAAAAATCTACTTGAACACAAAGCATGCACAATTATGAATTACTAGGTTGATAACAGGTGAAGCCATGCTTTGAAAGAAGACAGCTGGCTACTTCTGATTACAGTTTACTACTGATCTTCGTTTGATCTTAGTGACTGTCGTTACCCCGGATACGTAGGGATGGCCGGTTGAGGGACGGCTGCCCTGACTGCGCTGTAGACGGGCCGAGCGCGACCCCGGAGATGAGCGCCCCGGAAGGTGGCGGCAGCAGTGGAGGCGGCAGCAGCTGCTGCTGCTGGGTACGGAAACCCTGGAACTGACACCAAGAAGAAAAATAAAGTCAGAGCAGTTCTCATTATCAATAAACATCTATTCATTTATCAACTCGTTATCTGGTGAAAAAAAAGGGCAAATCAGTGAATCAACTCACTTCATCTGCTTTCAGTTTGCTTTATTTGTGCAGCACCAGTTCACAATAAAATTCACCTCAACCCTTCATCCTGAGCAAATGCTTTTCAAATTCACTGTAAATATGTATTCTAGTCTACCAGTTTGCCAAAAAGCCAAAAAGATGTCCACTCCCTGGTCACATGATGAAAAAAGGGCACTGAATTCTCAGAGTTGAGCAGAGATAAATAAACGAGAGTCTAGCTGCAGACTCTCAGGTCACTTTCACTGTCAGACTGGGAAATAACATTCACAATACAAAAAAAAACAGACTCAACATAATGGCTTAAAAACAAACAAACAAACAAACAAAAAAAGTTATGCCAATGCTGGGGGGTGCCTCTGCATTGGCAGATTGGTGTGGTGGTACCCCATTTTTAGAGGGGGGACCAAAAGTGCCTGTGTCTGTGACCCCCGTGTCTCTTGGTGCAGCCTGTGGAGGCCTCTACAGGAGGATGTGATGCTGGGTTGATCGTTAAGGGCCCGTTCAGTCCCTGTACAAATGGAGGAAGAGCTTGGTCCGCCTCGCTGGTACCAAGTCAGATTCATCGCGGTTGAGAGCTGATTCTGTCACAGCAGCGCTCTGTCACCTAGGATGCCTCCTGGACACCTCCTCTGGGGACGTGTTACAGGCATCACCAACCAGGAGAAAGCCCAGAGGCAGAGCCAGGACACACCGGAGAGATTACAACTCTCGACAGGCCTGAGAACGCCCTGGTCTTCCTCCCAGAGGAGCTGGAGGAGGTGGCTGGGAAGGAGGAGGTCCGGGCCTCTCTGCTGAGGCTGCTGCCTCAGTGACCCGAACCTGGATAAGCTGAGGTTTATGGATGGATGGATGAAATTAATCTGCTGTGCCCAGGAACCTGTGTGTACGTGCTTATATATTTACATTAATTCATTTCTGGATGTTATTTCCAGGCCTGAGAGTGGAGCCTGCAACAGTGGAGGTCTGCAGCCAGACGCCTCTAGATAAGTTCCCAAGTTATTATTATCATAGCTGCAATTATTAACATAATGCAACTAAAGATGCTTAAAACCACTTATGTAGCAGGATTACTTCTGACCACATGTGGGCATCATGTGACAAGAGAGTTCATGTGTCAGTGGTGACAGCTGAACACAGACATCTGAGCTTTAAAATAACACATGGAATCATCCGTCCGTCCGTCTTCTTCCGCTTATCCGAGGTCGGGTCGCGGGGGCATCAGCCGGAGTAAGGAGGCCCAGACCCCCCTCTCTCCCCGGCCACTTCCTCCAGCTCCTCTGGGGGGATCCCGAGGCGTTCCCAGGCCAGCCGAGAGACACAGTCCCTCCAGCGTGTCCTGGGTCTTCCCCGGGGTCTCCTCCCAGTGGGCCGTGCCCGGAACACCTCACCAGGGAGGCGTCCAGGAGGCATCCTAACCAGATGCCCGAGCCACCTCATCTGGCTCCTCTCGATGCGGAGGAGCAGCGGTTCTACTCTGAGCCCCTCCCGGATGACCGAGCTTCTCACCCTATCTCTAAGGGAGAGCCCGGCCACCCTGCGAAGGAAGCTCATTTCAGCCGCTTGTATCCGCGATCTTGTTCTTTCGGTCACTACCCAAAGCTCATGACCATAGGTGAGGGTAGGAACGTAGATCGACCAGTAAATAGAGAGCTTCACATGGAATCATTTTGAGGTCAAAATATTTTTAAAGTACAAATGCGATATGATTCAATACTGTTATCAAGGTCAGAAAAAAAACAAACAAATAAAAAACAAGGAAGTGAAGGGTCATAAAGCGAGCTCTCGTCTTACCCGTGTAAAGCTCAGGACTGTACATGGCTCCAACCATAGGACTCAACTTCCATCCAGCTATAATCAATAAAAATCAGAACATTTAAGCAACATTCCACAAGAAACCAACTTTAAATCAGCCACAGAGTCGCTCTGCTGCTCACTATAGACATGTGTTAACTACGTAAACGTTCACATATGAAAGTCAGTCCATGTAAAAAATAACACACCATATCCCCTGGTGGTCAACGGCAGGAAGTACAGCTATGGATGGATTGGCACTAACGAGCCTAACGATGCTAACACTGCTGAGGACTGTAGTTTCACATTAAGTTTTTTGCGCCGGATGCCATCACGTACTTTACGTCCCCTCTGAAATCCGCCGCACATTTCCAAGTTTTTGCATCTACGTCGGAGGGCACGGAGGTTCCTGAAGGAGTGAACGGACTGACGGACGCACCACAGATGCAAAGAAGCAAGAACGAAAACTAGAATGTATGTTTTCATTCTACGAGAATGAAAAACCATCTGAAGTCGATTTATTGAAGTTTAGTTTCACGACTTTGCTAATGTATTTCTCCAAAAAGCAAGCCCCTGACCAAAGTCTCCTGGTCAAAACACGACCAGGAGGCGTCTATTTTGACCCCCAAAGCCCCAAATATTGTTCCTCCATCATTAAACATCCTTGCAGATGATCTATTTTGTTTCGCTGCCTCTTAGGTCATCAAAATTGGTGCGTAAATAAGCGTACAGCACGTCTTTCACGATCGGCTTCAGCACATGCGGTGACTTAATCGTAACTAGGGATGGGCATTTGATCGAGATTTATTCGTCGATCGTCGGGAGAATTAATGATTAAAAATCGATTAATCATTAACATTTTTATATTGAAAACTATCACAATTATTCTCGATATCGGCGTGACGTTTGTTTTCCCCTTTGGCCTGGTTGCTATGGCCCACGCATGCCCAGATGTGTTCAGTGAACCAGATGTTCGTGGTCAACAATAACGTGACAATTCCTGTTTCTTTTCTTTAAAAAAACGATAATAAAACAAGAGATATCGAGGAGACTACGTAACAAGGACAATTTATATCAAGGCGCCAGTATTACAGGCTTTTTGTTTCTTAAAAAGATGCGCTTGTTTTGTGCTCGATGTGCACTGCAGCTCCTTCTGGTCTGTGCTAACACCGAGGCTAGGCTAGGCTAGGCTAGGCTGAGATAGAGATGAACCGCCTCCACCGTCCTTTACAAAGGCTTGGATGCGCGTTGTTCAAGTGATACATCATTGTCGTTGTCGATTAATTGTATTTGTAATTTGCATTGCAGTGATTGCAGTACACTTGGTCATTTTCTAAACGAAAATGGTTCCACGCCACACTTCACCGCGACCGCTTCATGATTAGGCGATGACCTACAGAAGCTCGCATGTAACAACTGAGGCCAGCCAGGGTGGGTGATGGTGAGATGTTGCCCCCTGCTGCCAAATTTCTATCGGTGGCACAGTGAAATGCATCGCATTGTTTGAGGACGTGCACTGATAACCTACATTCGGATTGTTTAAAAAAAAACAAAAAAAAAAAGTTCGGTTCATCGACGAAAATTAATTTCTTCGACCAAATTCTTAATGATCAATCATCGATTAATCGATTAATTATGCCCATCCCTAATCGTAACATGTCAAAAACTGAAAGGTGGTGAGACTGTTGAGCATTTTGCTGCAGCCAGAAGTCCAGGGGGTGCGATTCTTCGGGAGGGGAAATACGGTTTTTATTAATGGCTGGGGCACGCTGATATCAACCATCACAGAAGCGTTTGGTCTCTTGATATCCTCCATGTTAGAGTCCAAAGGTTAATTCTGCTGATTAATTCACTTTATTGTTCCCCTACAGAAGACTCTTTCATAGCTACTTGGGCATGACATGGTGAGTAAGGGGTGATTGTGAACACAACCTAAATCCTAGCTCAGCTAGCGACAGTGCAGTTGGCCCGATGTTTAACTAAGCAACATGTATTACCATATGGCAGTGCTGCTAGGCCCTCTCCATTAGAGTACGGTGTGGTCATCTTCTTGTTTGTCATCACTCTGGCTGTGGCATTATTGACCTGGACACCAGACAACAAGGTTCAGAGGCCGGTTTTACACGTTCTTGTCAGATACACGAGCACATGCTGTACAGTGACGTTCTTAAACTGAATCTATTCACAGATTGAACCTTTCATAGCAACATTCTGCTTTCATTAGAGGTGTCATTTTACTCTTAACAGTTTTTTTTTAACTCATGACAGAGTTAATACTGTTGATGAGCAGCGATTGTATTTGATGCATGCGCTTCTTTTGAAGAAGAAAAACACAGAAAATAAGGATCCTGGTGAGTAGTCAGGCAGTTTTGCACACAAACAAGGCAACCATTGGCACACAGAATGAAGAAAAAACAAGATATTTCAGTGCAAGTGCATTCAAAAAAGGAAAAAAAAACATCCAAGACTATTATACTGCTGCTGAAAAAGGAGGGAAAAAGAAGGTGAATAAAGCAGAAGATTCATTGGTCGAACACAATGCAAAATAAATAAATAAATAAAGACATCAATCGAAGAGTTCATACACAGATAACATACAGCCAGTCTGGAGCGCATCACATCACCAGAAGGTGAGCAAAACCAGCCAATCAGCAAGCATCAGATGCAGCAGGAGACCAATTAAAAAAAGGTTTTCAGCCCTCCCAGTCCAATACACATCATACAAGAGAGAGAGGAAGAGGAGGGAGAGAGAACAACAGAGAGAGGACAGAAATAGAGGGATGCAGAAGGAGGCGCCAGTCCACGAGAAAAGACGGAAAAGCATGGACATGAGGCAGAACGAGTGAACAATCCATCCAAATGTGCAGTTCTTTTCACGAACAAGCAAACGGTGAGAAGATCCCGTACAGGTACAGCACACATCTGAGCGACTGCCTACGCTGGATCTGAACATGAGAAATGATGGAGAAGTGATGGATGGTTCAAGAGCAAATACAGAGAGAGAGAAGAGGCTGGATGAAAGGCAGAGAGGATGGGGGATGCAAATATCACTCCTCAAAAAAAAAAAAAAAGAAAGTAAAAAACAAAAACAAAAACAAAAGAAATAAAAACAAAAACAAAAGAAAGAAAACAAAACCAATCAGAGCATGGCTGTGAAACACTGCCAGGTATCAGTGTCACACAGAAACAACCACCAGCACACGCAGTCCAGAACCAAACGCATCAAAAAGTAAATCAAGGACACCTTCTCACAGAAATCAAGAAACAAGGAAAAGCTGCTGTCTCTGCTAGAAATGCTGAATTATTTCAGGGCCCCCCCTCCTTTCTTAATCGTCTCTGCGTTCATGTTACATAAGTAGATTTGCTTTAAAAAAAAAAAAAAAATCACTACATGTTTGCAGCCCCGTTTTTGAGACACGGACTGCTCATCCACATAAAGTGCACAGCTTTAATTTGAATATCAAGCCTGCACCGCGGCACCTCGACCACAGCCTACAAACTCGGTACAGGAAGTGATAATCAAGCACCACAGCACGCCATGAGATACAGACAGCTACCATCCCCTCTCCAGTAAAGCTAACATAGCACTCATGCTTCAGCATGCCGTCCAACTAAAGTGCAAGAATGCAGCTATTGGCTGACACATGACACAGAGAGATGACGTAGTACTATTATGGCGTCATACAGATGACCAGAAGAAGAGTAAACCATGCAGGATACAGCTCTGGAATTAAAATGCTGAATGCAGTTAGAGAGGTGATTGGAATGAATGCATAAGAAGTGGTAGTCAAAAGTTGTTGCACTTGCAGATAGATGCAGTACATTCAGTTATACAAGTGGCCTTATTGTAATGCCATGCGGTCAATGGCTAATCTCGTAAGAGTTTCATTCACCACCTCCCCAATCAATCACAGGATTAGCCAATCAGGTTCGATCAGTCAATCAAGCTCCCTTCAGCAAAAGGAGTCCGTCATTTGGGTGCATTTTTATTTCGTTTGGACAGATGGGGTGGGGGGAGGGGTCATTCAAAGATGATGCCATGTGTACACAACTTACCGTTGCCAGGGAAACGGCGTGAGGACACGCGAGCAGTTACCGTGGAGACTGACAACAACAACAACAACATACAAAAATCATCAGGGAAATAGAGAAAATATGTGTAAGAAAGAAATGATGAACCCAAAAAAACAAAAAAAAATCAAAACAAAAAAGAAAAGCAAAACAAACAAAAGGAGGTAATGAAGAGCAACCCCCACCCTGCGGCAGACAGGAAGTGATGTAACAGGTCACATGTCAACAGTCACCTACAAGGATCAGCCAACGTAGCCTCTAAAGACCCATCACAAACACATCAGAAAAAGTTTAAAAGCAAACAAATGGAACGAAATTAAAAATCTAAGGCCTCTACAGATGATTACAACTCACTTCAGAAAAAATATCTAACAAATTAATTATAAAAAAAAAAAAAAAAAATCAAACTTGACCCCACTCTTCGATGTTTGTGCTACCTGACTACGTTCCAGGAAGGGAAATGGACAGAGATATGGGGTGGGGGGGGGAGAACGGCAGAAATGTGGGCGCACATGTGGACACAAACTGGGAGAAATGGACAGACGGGCGGACAGACGGGCCTGGTGAGGAAACGAGAATGAGATGGAGGACCTATAAAAAGGAAAAGAGAGGGGACGACAGCTACCTATGACATTAACTCATTTGTCCGCCCTCCATTATTCTTCATTTATTTATTTTATCCTGAACACCCACACACAAGCACGGAGACGAGTGCAGGACATTCGAGACCATGCAGAAGAGCCGTAGCAGCGAGTAAAAATAAAAGCGTGATTTAAGATCAAAGCCAGAGCAAATGGCAAAAGCGTGGTGTGTCTGATCCCCAAGGCCATTTGCAACTGAAATCTGAGCTCATGCTGACAAATTAAAGGATGTCACAACAAAATGCACTTCCATGAGATCTGCTGTTCGATTTCCAAGAGCGGTGGATGCACGCGTGTGCTGTCAAAAGCACATTTTTCTTTTTATATTTTTTTTTTTCCATCCATCTTGCATGTCTGTAATGAAACTTTTTTCATTTTTTTTTTTGTTGTAAGAATCAGAAATGACACCACAAAGCATTCCCCAAACCACCCCCCCCACTGAAAATGCTCCCATCATGCATCAGTCTCTGAACACACCAAACATAAAAACTGCGACCCTCGAGAATGCCGCAAACTGTTAAGTGAAAGAGTGGGGGGAGGGAATAAATAATAAAAATAAAAAAAGGACTCCTTGGCAACATCCGGCTTTATGCTCCAACCATGCAACACAGAGAAGCCTCTCACAGACACCAGCAGGCAGTTTTTTTTTTTCCCCAGAGGAAAACAACGGAGGCTTTTTACTGCTCGTCCAGTCATAAACACAACCATAAACCAAAAGCAGCCACTCATCATGGACATGGAAGAAGTGATGATGATGATGATGGGGGATGGAAAAGGTGCAGGAAAAAAAAAGAGAGAGAGAGAAAAAAAAAAAAGTTCCTACATGCTGTGACAGAAGCGGAAACCGTCAGCGACTGTCGTAATGATGTCTCACCAGCCATGCCTGTCGTGTAGCCAGTCCACCCAAGCAAGCTTTGCAAACCACACAGCTTACAGACCGAGGTGCAATGAACAGCCCACAACATCAACAAGACCATCAATGACATCAACGGGACGTGCCGTCGTAAGAGACGCCCGTGCGTGCGGCTCCGCTGCACCATGCTAGAGTGAAGCCGGAGGGGGTAGAGTTGGACACAGAACAGCCATCCGGGGAAACCTTCTCTGAGCCAGAAACGATGAGATCAAACTAAGTGTCACTGTTAGACATGGAGGGGACACAGAGGAGGAAGTGAGCGTGGCTGCGCACCTCGATTTTACGTCCTTCCACCAGGGTGCCGTGAAGCTTCTCTCTGGCCCTCTCTGCATCGGCACTCGACTCAAACGTTACAAAACCAAATCCCTGCAAGGAGAAATTGGGGGTGGGGGGGTGGAGGGGAGACAGGCGGACAGCTGAAAATACCAGTTCAAGCTCTTTGCAGAGCTCTTTTCTTTTTTTAACTGCTTGAGAGTCTTTGTCGGCGTCCTACCTTGGAGCCCCGCTCGTTAAAAATGATCTCGACGTCCAGGATTTTGCCAAATTGCTGAAAGAAGAAAAAAAAGAGGAGGGAAT
This sequence comes from Hirundichthys speculiger, assembly GCA_018398805.1. Taxonomy (NCBI): domain Eukaryota; kingdom Metazoa; phylum Chordata; class Actinopteri; order Beloniformes; family Exocoetidae; genus Hirundichthys; species Hirundichthys speculiger. The sequence goes on from JAGFBZ010000300.1 coordinate 610,304, forward strand.
TCAGGAGAGAGCAGAATCGTTTAAGTCACATGCTCGCCACAGGGAGTCAGTGCTGTTCAACCGTGGTGAGGCTGGCGCTAAGCCGGCTCCAGCATTCTCCCACATCGCCCTTCGCTCTGCTGTTTTCTCAGCTCTGTATTTTAGAGGCGTTTCTCTCACGAAACAGCCGAGCACAAGGTCAGATTATAACATCTGACTTTAAAAAAAAAAAAGATCTGAGACAATGATGTGATTCCTTTTAGCCTCAACAGGCACAGCAAAACCTTATTTTAATGTATTTATTCAAAACTAACTACATGATAGTAGGAAAACACAAAAAATCTCCTGTAAAGACAGCTGAATGATTTTTACAAACTGAGCTCCAGCAGAATGAAGGGTGAAAAGAACAAACTAAAACCCAGAACAACTTTGGTGTGCGTACCCCAAACATCTGCCGTAGGTCAGGGTCTCGGAAGCGGAAGGGGATGTTAGATACGTGGAGGCGTTTGGGGGTCCCCTTGGCATCCGAATCCTCCCCGGGACCCCCGCCACCCCCCCCTCCTCCTGAGCCGACTCCAGATTGGCCGTCAATCTGAGAGGACCCATCTGACTGCAGGGACAGACAGACGTACAGCACATCAGAAAGTCTCCTCACGTCCATTATGGATTAATTAGCTGACTAAAAAAAGAATAATTTGCATAGAGAATGGTCCGACACTGTCATGTTTATTTGTTGAAACAGCAAACCAAAGACTAGATATACTGTGAAACATACACAAAAATAAAGAAAACAGTATTGCAGAAATTAAGTGAAAATGTGTTTTCTAGAACTTTGAATAAATTCAGTTGTTTGAAACATATTTGTGTATTATGGAGGGTTTGTGCTGGTCTTTCACAGTAACTTCTTGGATGTCAAACCACTCATTTGAACGGATTGCTTATTTAAAAAACATTGGCAAAACAAGCCCCATTTTTGTTGTTGTCTTTTAATGGGCCTTTTTTCCCTAATGGCAGAGCCCACAAACATGTGCACAAAATGCTGTTAATTTTGGACTTCTTGACTCCAGTAAAGCTGTATTGCAGCCATTCCCAAACTTCAGAATACCAAGGCCCAATTTAAAATGTGAAAAATCTCCAGCGGCCCACCGAAACCTTTAATCACAACTGTGATCAACATACAGGACTAGAAACTATGTTCTGATATTAATGTAAGAGGTCAACAAATAAGGTGACACTCGTCATATTAAGTTGACAGTAAAATAAAACTTAACTGGTTTGTTTTATTACTTCTTAATGTTTTTTTTTTAATCATGTCATGAATATTTTACAGTAATTAAAAACATTTTGAAAAAGATCGTGGATTTAAAACATATTTGTTTAATTTTAATGAACTCTCACGGCCCACCTGCAGTACTATGACGGCCCACCAGGGGGCCGCGGCCCACACTTTGGGAATCACTGCTGTATTGAATACGTACTGCGCCCCCTAGTGTTAAAGGGAAGGAGGTGCAGTTCTGCATGGCGGCTCGACGCTGATCCCGCAACTCGTTGAAGGTCCATTGGAGAGAAACGTCTATGTTTCTCACCATATTGTTGACATATTTATTGCATATTTAGAAAATCTAAGTTGAGGAACCGACTAGTTTCTAAGTAGTTTCTTCAATGTTCTTAAAAGGCTTTCAACACATGCCAGCCAGATTACGCTCTGAAATGAATTACACGCCGTTTGCTCTCATGGAACAATGACACGGTTTATGCTGTAAATGTGATCGGTTATTAAAACGGATATTTTTCTAATGAAGGTGTGTGCATCTGGGATTTTAAAGTAAGCGGTGCACGTGAAGTAAAAACAGTAGAGACATTTCAGTTTGTGCAAAGCCAAAACAAAACAGTGACTAGGCAGGTGGATCAATCAATCAGGTCTTTGAATCTGAGACGTAATTACAGTACGTGCTACGACGAAGGCTAACAGCTGTATGTACGGCTCAGATTTAACATGCGAGTATAAATCACTTTTTGGATGCTAAGTCTCGGTTGATTTATCTAACTGATTATTTGGTATCTTGAGATAGTGGATGATAAATGTATGACGACTTGACCTTGTTAAAGTCAAAGCGATGCTGACTGCTTGTGTACTTTTATTTTTAAAAAACAGCATGCTACTTGAAGACACAATTTAAGTTTGGGAATTAGGGATAGAGATATAAAACGTTGGACATTTTAAATCTGTCACGTGCACCTGCACTCTCTCAAAACGCAGCACTCACTTGGCCACTGAGGCTGTTGGCGTTTCCGGCGCCGTTTCCGGCTCCTCCGGCTTCCACTGGCCCCTGCACGGCCCCCGCCGCGTAAAGGCTGCCCCCGTAATCCAAAGCCAGGCCGTTCTGAGGAGGTGGTGGTGGAGGAGGTGGGAATGCAGAGAAAGGTGGGGGTACGAGTCCCTCCTGACCGCCAGCACTATCCTGAGAACCCTGTTGGGTGAATGTGAGAGAAGAGTGAGGGGGCAGATAAAGACGGAGCAACCGGCTGGTAAAAGTCCGCAGTAGAAGATCTTTTGCAGAGAGAATCACTCAAATACACCGACCACTTTCCCTGCAGCGCCAGCCAAAAAAATTCTTGCTTGCATTGATGCTAAATTTAAATTTCCCTGTGCGTGCGTGTAAAACCGTACACCCATCTACAACCCTTGCCCATTAAATATTCACTGCAGCTGCATTCAGTGTTGAGGGTCAGATGCCTCCATGTTCAGTGTGTTGAACAACCATAAGTGTCTAATGCCTGCACACACACTCTCTACGCCTCTGCACACAAATCACCTTTGACACGCAAACACCCACACACCTCAATGCCCACACAGAGACCAACTGTCAGTAAGGAAGTCTGCCCAACTACTCCGCACACCATTACCCCACAAAATACCGTAAAACCTGCAAAAGATACCCGCACATACACCCTTACAGTCCCTCATGACCCAGCCTATCCTGAGAACCTGTTGGGGAATGTGAGAGAAGAGCAGATAAAGACAGCAACTGGTAAACAGTCCGCAGTAGAAATTTCTGCAGAGAGAATCACTCAAATACACGACACTCCCTGCCGCGCCAGCCAAAAAAAAATTCTTGCTGCATTGATGCTAAATTTAAATTTACCGTGTAAAAACCGCCACTACAACCCATTAAATATTCACTGCAGCTGCCAGTGTTGAGGGTCAGATGCCTCCCAGTGGTTGAACAACCATAAGGTCTGGCACACTCTCTGCCTCTGCACACAAATCACCTTTGACACGCAAACACCCACACACCTCAATGCCCACACAGAGACCAACTGTCAGTAAGGAAGTCAGCCCAACTACTCCGCACACCATTACCCCACAAAATACCTGTTTAAGTAACCAACGCTCACGTACGTGGAGAGCACCAGGAAAGCACACAAGCACACACGCATTCCTTACTGCCGGCAGTGGGCCATGGATACCCTAAATGGTAATGGTTTGGAGAGTGAAGGGAGACAGCAGTGAAGGGAGAGAAACCGGGGGATGGATGATAAAAGGTGGTGACTGATGGAAGAGGAATGGTCTGCCTCTGATCTGGAGCTGCAAAGATAAACTGCCCATCACCTTCTTTCAAATCTATTTATAACTGCAGATTACACAGGATGGCCAGTCAATTAAAGACTGCGGCAAACTGTGACAATCCATCTTTTGCTTTGGTTTATTGATCACGCTAATATGATTACAGCTAGACTACATCTGCACTGGGCTCTACATGGGCTGTTTTCACACTGCGTGTGTTTTAGTGTGTTTTAGTGTGTTTCCGTTAGTGGGGTTTCAGGGTAAAATCTAGCAACGTGGATTTGTTGCAGGCCAAACTCCTCCTCTGCCTGTTTCAGCGGTTGTGTCTACATTTACAGTGTTGGACTTGATAGGATCTACTGACAAAGTCCCACCTTTGCACCACCCAATGGTGTTAGAGAAGCACTTTTGCTGTTTTCCAACCTGGAATAAATAAAAGTTATGGCAGTGTATGACCATGACTGCCAGTGTGTATTCAACATGCAGGTGAATATAAAATGCAAACATTGTCATGAAAAAGCAACTTCCATGTTTTCCGTGTCATGTCTCGATGAATTTACTGACACTTCCTGATGGTGATTTAACAACTGAGCGCCGACTGGTGACTAATGACCGCTCACCGATTTCCCTCCGACAAGTTGGCTAGCTTGTTGACTTGGCAGTTGGGCTTATAATGGCTTTAGCCACATGACCTCTTAAACCCCTTTAAAAGATTGTTAGTACTTGTGGTTTAACCTGCAGCTGAAGGTTATCTTAGGCTCAAAAACATTTCCCATCAACACTGCATCAAGATTTCCCACTGAATTCTCAAGACAATGGTTTTATTACAAGGCAGACTGACAGTGTCTCCAAGGGCTAATAGACACTATCTTTACGTCAAAGATACAGAAGGGTGTGTGGGAATTTGACCAAACAGTCTTTATGTGCTCTGTATACTAAAGAGATGGGTTATAACCATATCCCTCATGATGTCCAGTGGGAAGCGCTTTATGAGTATGTGGTATTGGGGCCTCTGCTATGCACCATTTTGGTCTCCATGCAGCTGGAGTGTGAGTTTGGACCAATTTCCAGGGGGTTTCATGGCTGATTCTTTATTGACAAAATCTTTAGGGACATCCAGGGTAAGTAGCATTTGCGGTTTTGGTCACTGCAGGATTAAACCTGTCTGTTTTTTTTGCAGATGATGCCATTTTATTGGCCATGATCCTTGGCTGGAAAAAGGTAGAGTGGAAGAGATTTAGCATGTCTCAGTCTTGTTAAATGGGTGCAGAAAGAACGGGGTTTACCAGTCATTCTTGTTCGAACTCAAGCAGCTAAAATAGCCAAAACAATTGAGCTCAGTCATCCCTGGAGGGGAGTCGCTGCTTCTCCACCTTGAATGGAACCAGTTGAAGTAGTTTGAGCATCTGGTTTGACTGCCCTTCGCGCACCTTTGAAAGGGCTGTTTTTGAATGTGTCCCACCAGGAAGAGTCCTAAGGGCAGGCAGAGTATATCTTTCAGATGCCCCGGAAAGAATTCAGTGACCCCCCCAAGTAGAGCTAGAATGGGTGGCTTAGGAGAGAAAGGTCTGGGGATCTCTGCTGAGGTTGTGGCCTCCATATCCTGGTCCCAGGTGAGCATCAGAAAATGATAAAAATAACCAGACAAACTGATCATCCAACCATCTATACCTGCTTCATCCTATTAAGGATCATGGGAGTCTGTTGGAGGTTACCCCAGTTGTCTACAGACAAGAGGTGCACAGGTCGCCTGACCATTTCAGGGCCCAAATTAGAAGTCAATATTGAAAAAAGCAAAAACATATACTTTTGGCACTAATGGGCCTCAATAGTCTTTCTCCAGTGTTTATTTTTTTGTTCTCTATCGTCTACAGGTGATTATTTCTAACATTACAATTTTCTGTATTATCATCATTATCACTTATAATAATAGTGGTAATGAAGAAGCACAAGTAGGCCGTGATGAACAGTAATTGTTGATGTCCTTTTTGTCATTACCATTTCCTAGAGATCTGCTTGGCAACTGTGCATGCATGTGACCGAGTGTGTGTGGCTGTGTGCGAGCGCCAGGCTTCAGCGATGCCCATCTCACTTGCACAATATATCCATGTCCCTTTGGGAGCATTAAAAGTGTGCGGGAGGTTGTGTATGCCATCTGTTTCCAAGCTTTTTGACCTTTCTCATCGTCACACCTGTGACTCTGTAGTCCGGTCCTCTGACCCAGTAACAAACTAGTGGATGTACGCAGTCGACACGGATCACGTCAATACTGTGACATGAGAGCAGCTTCAGCAGACAGTGATGGGGGAAGACATTTGCCAACATCATTCTGCAGTGAAAAAGATTATTCACAGGTGGAAAACCTTTGTAAGGTACCTTCCAAGGTAGGACTGCGCAATTAATCAAATTCTATCTGAATAACAGTTTGTGATTGTGATTGAGAGGGGGAAAAAACACAATTATCTGAGATATATCTTGTCTTGTATGATGAATGAAGTGTACATTTGAGGCCATAGATGAGTGAGTCCTTCTTCCCAACTGTCTCAAACGAGGTTTATCATTTAAGCTCAGCTGGTGTTCAAGCGGCTCTACCAGCATTTGCCACGTTGGCCTGAAATGTTAACTGTGGAAATCTCAACACATATGTTGGGTTAAATGAACTGCAACTTCATTCAAGAGTCAGCAGATAATCATTTCAAGCAATCATGATTTCATTGTTGGCCAAGATAATTGTGATTAAGATTTTTTTTTCTCCTTTCTATAAAAAAGCAGCTGCCTCGCTCCCAAGAGTCGGTATCTTAGTAAGTTCAACCAAGTGAAAAGTAAGTTAGTGACGGTACAATTAAATAAAGACTGCACAAGTAAAGATTGATTGGAAAGAATCCCAAAAGACCCTCCCTCTCTAAAATATGGCAACATGGCTCTGAACAATCCACAAGACTTGAATCAATGTCCTTCTGACCGACGAGACAAAAGCGGAGACATTTGGCTGTGATGTGCCGCACCGTATTGGGCCAAAGTCAGATGTGAGGTAATCTCTCCGACAACTAAAGCTTGAGGGAAATAATGGCTCATTCAGCAGAACAATGATCTCCAACACACCACCAAACCTACAACAGAGAGGCTGAAAACAAAATAAAATCAAGAACAAGTACTCCCTACAACCAGGCCGACGTTGCTGTGGCTCAACCTCAAGAGAACTGTGCATAAAACAATCGTCCCTAACCTCAATGAACTGAACTCCACAATCATGAGAGATGGGAAATACCATGCAGAAGATGATTAATCCAAGTTATTGCTGCTAAAGGTGGGTCTTCAAGCTCTGGGAGCATGATGGGTGCTAGAGTTGTTCTGATTTCCACACTGGCATCTAAAACACTTGGAAAAATAAGGAATCATCCAGCGCCAACTGATACCAGTAACATTCATACACAGACTTCCAACTCATTTGCATCATTAAAACCAGCACAGGAAGCTATGTGATACTGTCCTGTGACTTCCTGTTTGAGTCGTCAGATGGAGGCGCCAGTTGCTGGACTGAGTTGCGCAGCATTAGCATTATGTCTGAAATCTGGTGTTTTTTTGGTTTTTTTTTTATGCTGGAATGCTGATGATACAAGGCTGAGGCTTTCAGAGGTGTTGCTAAATGTAACACAAGTAACCTGGCCAAACATTTAAGGGGCCATCAGGTGAAATGGTACGGGAAACTTAAGTGCTTTTCAGAAACAAGGGAAATTCCCCAAAGAAAGCTAGAAGGCCACAGCGATAATGGACAGGATTGTAGAAGTCATTGTCCTAGTCCCTGACGGTTATTAAAAATGTTGGATTTCACCACTTCAACTGACCTTTTGGAGCCGTGGTGGAGTTGAATGAAGACCTGCTGTCCTAAGGAAGTTAGTGATGCTCTGGAGACGCTACAATAAGACTGGTACTGGATCGGGACTCAGTTCTGGTTGATACCCACGGCCCAGGCTACGGACTCTGTATATGAGCGTATGATAGGGTATTGGAACATCTCTAGTACTGAGTTTTCAATTAACTGCTTCTGCATCGTGGCTTCATTTCCATCAATTTTTAATGGTAGTATATTCGGTCGTGTTGCTGTTGTTAATCTGAGGTCACATTTATCCAAATTCAAGACCTGGTAAGGATCAGGAAATGTTTTTATAATGTCTTCCTACGCAAGACTGAAAAAAGGGGGGCACTCCTTTTCACTTGGCTGCACTCACGACAATAAAATCTCCATTTTTTTGTCATCAGCAGCATTCAGTCATCTCATCCATCCCGAGAACATTCCCCGTGCAGAAACCCGGTGGCTATTCTGCCTTTTCCTGCTGATGTAAAGAGAAAGCTGACAGTACCAGCGGCTTTAATGACTGCAGCACTGGTCTGCCTCTTGTGATTCAGCAGCATAATCACAAGCAGAAATCCTGTTATCTTACTCCCTCCCGCTCCTTGATAACAGGCAGTAAATACACATGTGCTGTTAATCTCAGCACCGTAAGCCTGGTATCACACCGTGCCGCACACATCCTTCTTTTCATACCGAAAATCCCCAAACAGCTCCCCTCTGCTCGCCTGCCAGGTGAGGAGTCTCAGAACAGAAAACCCTGCTCTCCATCTTCACTGCCTGGCACTGGAGCCGCACAGCCACCAGATTACTGACCGCAGTGTCCAAGTTTTATTCACGTTTTCAGATAGCAGCTGTGTCCGCTCATCTAAACCCTGCAGCTGTGTGAACATCGTCCAATCTTGCCCACAAGCATCCAAATTAAGATCTTGCCGATATCAAGCCTCACATCCTTGCCTTGCTGACCTGCTTTTAGTTTAGTGTAGCGGCACAGCCACGATACACCTTGGCAATAGATGCCCATCCCGTTGTGGTGAACATTACAGCTTTCAATAACTTGGCATTAATCTTGATAAATATGTACAATCTTAGTTATTTTTTATCAGAGATACATTTCATTTACAATGAAATCTTAAAAATAGACTAGAAAATCATTAACAGTACAAGCGAGGAACTTTCCCCATTTTTTTCCCATAATGTATAAAGGAATCCTAAATGTTACATCACTGATGGTAATAATGCGAACACGGGCTGCAATCGTCTGATGGAACACTCTGAATTCATTACGTCTGCTTCACTCGGAGCTACAGGAAGGGCAGAGCACAAGCATGTAAATTAGACAGTTTAAACCAGGCTTTTAACTGCATGATGGTAAAAAAAAAAAAAAAAAATCCCTGCATCCTAAATGGCACAGCAGGTGACCTCACCTTGCATTAGCCGATCTTCGATAAAAAGCATCTGCAGATGTGAAAACGATAGTGGGTGGAGAAAGTCACTCTGGATAACAAACAAGAGATGAAGAAACCAGAGCTGCTGCTGTTGAGCCAAAATAGGAAAGCTGATCACCCAGCCTGGGTGAAGTGGTGAAATGGGAAAAGTAAAAAGGAATGATACACTGCCAACATCATGCGGCCATGAGGGAAGCTTTTCTGTGTGTGGGTGCAGTCTAAAACAGAATCAAAGCACAAAAAAATTATGGGAAAAATAGCAAAAAAAAACCCAGCTATTTTTCTGCAGGTAACGATTGTGAGGCGTCTGCTCCGTCTGCCTCTGAAACGTCTCAGCACCTTCAGTGTACCCTGAAGGGGTTAAGGGAAGGTCAGGCGATCCCTCGAATTTTCATCTAGTGTCATCATCACCAAAAACTAAATAGAACTGAATTCAAGCAGAGAAGGGGACTGCTCCTGCTGAGTTCAAACGTAGGTGGCTGCCTCAAGTGGATTGAATGAAATCCAGGGTCGACTTCGCCGGTGAGGTTAGTGGAACTGTCCAATATTCCTATTCCACCCTAACTTCATTTTATCCAGGTTTGGGTTGTGAGGGCAGCAGCCTAAGCTGAGAGCCACAGACGTCCCTCTCCTCAGCCACCTCCTCAAGCTCTTCCAGGTCTATACAAAGGTGTTCCTACGTCAGCATGCCCTGGCACCTCCTGTTCCCCGCCATTCTTCCCCCAATCACGAACAAGACCCCAAAATACTTTAACTCCTCCACATGAGGCAGCACCTCACCCTCAAAACAGAGAGAGCATCAAAGGCTTTTCCATCTGAGAACCATGGTCCTCAGATTAGGCGGTGCAGATTTGGCCCTCAGATTGGGCGGTGCAGATTTGGCCCTCAGATTGGGCGGTGCAGATTTGGCCCTCAGATTGGGCGGTGCAGATTTGGCCCTCAGATTGGGCGGTGCAGATTTGGCCCTCAGATTAGGCGGTGCAGATTTGGCCCTCAGATTAAGCGGTGCAGAATTGGCCCTCAGATCGGGCGGTGCAGATTTGGCCCTCAGATTAGGCGGTGCAGATTTTGCCCTCAGATCGGGCGGTGCAGATTTGGCCCTCAGATTAGGCGGTGCAGATTTGGCCCTCAGATTAGGCGGTGCAGATTTGGCCCTCAGATTAGGCGGTGCAGATTTGGCCCTCAGATTGGGCGGTGCAGATTTGGCCCTCAGATTAGGCGGTGCAGATTTGGCCCTCAGATTAGGCGGTGCAGATTTGGCCCTCAGATTAGGCGGTGCAGATTTGGCCCTCAGATTAGGCGGTGCAGATTCTAAACTGCCCTGAACTGGAGTTGTTTATTTGAAAAAGGACAGAGAAGAAACGAGCAGTGCAAGGTGTTTGTTTGCTGCATCTAAACTGTCCTTGTTATGCTGATGATTTTTCTTTGCATCTTTGTTGTAGTTCTGTTGTTGAGCCTTTGCCTGAATCCGTTAGTTGGTGCTTGGCATCAGTTTTCTGGTATCACCTCTGTCCACATTCCAAGCGATGAGAGGTGATGCTAAAAAAGTGACGCAGCAGAGAGAAGCGCCACGTTACGGCTCATCGCTGTGCTGCCTAGAAGACACCGCTGCATTTTTAACGACAGCGGCACTATCCAGAGAGATGGCAGCCTGCAAAAGGACGCCGTATTGAGTCAAGTAAGTGCAAACATACCTTGGTTTGCTCGTCGACAGCAAGGTGCTAAATGCTTCCCCTTTGTTGTTTTGCACATTTCATTCTCAGTTTTTCATGTGTTACAAAGGACACGGATGATGACGTGGCAGTGGGGTAAAGGTGAACGAGGGTCAGTACAGATAGCCCCTGATAGTGGTCAAAGACTGTGTCCACGTGAAGATTTCAGGACCACCCCGGTGGCGCGGTGGTTCGGGCGGGTGGGCCGTGTGTGGAGGCTACAGTCCTCCTGCGGCTGGTCTCAGGCTCGACTCCCAGCATGTGACCGTTTGTCTTCCCCGTTCTCTCCGGTTTCCTGTCTCTCTCGGTGTTAAAACTTTCAAAAAGAAAACAAAAAACATGCATTTCATGGATGTGCACACTGATGTCCTGTCTCACACTAGTAATAACAAATTATATGCAACCATCCATGTCTGCCATGTCAGAAGTGATTTGCATTAAGCATTTTCATCGGCCCCAACATGCATCACGTGTCTTTGAAGGAAGCAAAAACAAACTGAGCGTTTTTGCAAACTTAAGGAACTAGGATACATTTTTAGGTTTTATTGAGCAAACTAAAAATGAACTGCATATTCTAATTTACCATCTTAACAGATAGTAGAGGCTCCTGCTCTTTCAGCGCTGTGTTTCGTGGACGCTCCCTGCTCATTTTCCCCACAGCCATCAGCAAATAAAGACCAGCATTGCTTGTCACGCTTTTTTTTTTTTTAAGTGATGGCTTCATTTAGAGCAATGAACTTCCAAGTTGACAATATGTTAGTGTGCATGAGAGGAGCTGAGTTTTCAGTCTGTGTCACAGAATCTGACACATCTTTGACTAATCAGCCGTTCCCTGGTCGTGGCCCGTCAAGCCCAAAACCAGCAGGCTCTGGTGAGCGAGTGACCTCTCGATTCATCTCGTGATAAAACGAGTGAGAATATCTGAATAAAAAAGGAGGTTGCACATAATCAAAAGTCTGGAAGCCATTTAAGTGCTCTACAAGCACAGCCGATTTTATCTTCTTAAAATTTTAAAAGGCATCTTTTTACTGTGCGCTCCACTTGCTAAAAAAAGGAAAGCTCCTCTACTGCACAATAAGCCTTGAACTGGACCAATAAAGCAAAAACAAAGCAAGTAAAACAGCGGAGCAAACTTTATTGACAGGCCTGCCTGCTGCAGCGGCTTGCACTGAGAATATTATTGACCAGAAGACATTGAGCGCAATAAAAGTCTATCCTCTGCCCCATGTTGGGAAAACTACCCGCCGCCCGAGCAGTGAAACGTGTTATTGTTCGAGTCCCAACATCGATGACTCATTTCATGAATCTAGATGAGTCAGTCCTGGACTTGGCGAGTCATGATGCAACTGGACAAAGAGATGGTGACTTGGATTTTAAGGCCGTCGTGTTTAACTTTTATGATCCCCACCGTAATAAAGCAGGGACCGGACTGTTCATCCGTCGACTGCTCTGGTCTGCTTACTGCCGGTGCTCAAACAGACTCCAGCCAGCAGGAGGATGGTCTACCCCGGCTGTTACTGCTCCTTCTGCCAGACCAAAATAGAAGCAGGAATACTAGCCAAAAAACAACCGTGTATTTGTGTTTCACGATTGGCCTTTTCAGAGGAGATCATTTTGGCTGCATCTCAACAGTCCTCTCTCTACCTGATACACTGTGTCAAGTGTGTATCAGCATCTACACAAACAGCCATGTGTAGATACGAAGCAGCCCCCCCCCCCCCCCCCCCCCTCCATCTCAAACGTGCTCAGCTATGGGCGTTTCGCTGACTGCGAGTGGCCTTTTGAGATTCGCATAAAGATAAAAGCATCTCCTGAATAAATGCACACGGATAAACAAGATGAGAGGAGGATCACAAAGACGCAGAAGGAGGGCACCCTTAGTCGAGTGACGGCTACCAAACTGTGCATTCGCATCAGTTTTGTGCATTTCCCATGCACATGTGCGCTTGCACGCTGTCCCCTGGCGTTGGGAGGACTTTAGGGGTTGTGTAAGTGTATTTGCTGGCCGGGCGAAGCCAAGTGACTCAGAGCGGTAGCTGTAGCTGGCTTCCTTTCGGGTCACTTAGCAGCACCAAGTGTGTCTGAGGAGGCACGTTATAGAGCGAGCTCGTCTTCAGCAGTCTCAGCACCATACAACGGGAGACGGGAGGAGAGGAAACAGGGCTAACAGCTAACTAGGCCATCACTGGGTCATTTCACATGAATAATGACATTTCGGGATCTTACATCCTCTGGCCGCCAGCATCGGTATAAAGGCCAATTCAACAAACCCGACTGCGGAAAGCGTGATTCATGTCGTTAGCAGCAGCGGCTCATATTTTGGCTCGATAATCAGATTAACTGGGGGAAGTTCAGTCTTCAGCTCACGTCGCGGCTTCCGAGTCTGTGCTGTTGTTGCCCACGCCGCAAACAGCTGGAGAAACGTTTTACGACGTGTCTGTGGCATGCAGATGAGACGGGAGACACCCTCGTGTTAAATTATTCCACCCCACATCAACCCTCTTCCTCCATCGCCCTGCCTCCTCCTCCTCCTCTTCCTCCTCCTCCTCCTCCTGCTGCTGCTGTTCTCCCTTTCCTCCCACTCCCTCTGCTGCGCGCTTCACTTCTTTACGCTTCATAAAATCCAGACGGGACCCTTCCATACGTCCCACCCCCACACGTGTCAGTCAAGCCCCTTTGCTTCATAGCAACAGGACACCGGCTCCTCCCCACGGCGCCCGTCTCCATCTCCTTATAGGGTAACAAGTCTGCTCGTCAACGAAACCCCCCCCCCCCCCGGTCCATCCCCATCACTCGCCTTGTAGGGTCTCCCCTTCACTCGCACAGCGGTTTTTTGGGAGACTCCTCTTCCTCATACATGTGCACAGTGAACGCAATGGCTGGCTTTCAT